>JAJKFL010000008.1:19181935-19781935 GCA_021186555.1 Reticulitermes speratus | reverse complement strand
GTCTGTTTAAACGTGCTAGAGGTTAGTGTCCTGTTCAGTGAAACAATTGGTTCTCTGCTGCCCTCAAGCGGTCGCCGCAGAAACGCCTCCCGTCCGGATATACCTCTAACAGACGAACATAATGGACTGAAATACTATTCATAGCCTCGCAACTTAACACGTTCTGTGTTACGAACGAGCTACCTTGCTCAGACCAACCGCAACTTTTGCTCTAAGTAAAGTAGGTACGTAATAACTTCCGTCTTTAACACTGTCCGCGAAAGAATAGTTGTTTCTTTGTCAGATTTTCAAAACCCAGTGGTAATTATACCTACCAGATGTTGTGACATTAAGGAACAGGTAACTTCTCCCACACGTTATATTTATACGTTTTATATGATTCTCACAATAAATACCGGTTATTTCCCTGAACATATCACCGATTGTTCTTTTGGACACGGACTGTGTTCTCTGTGAGGTAAGGACTGAAGTTTTGTATTTAATACAGACGAAGACACGTCTTCAATGGATGAAGTTAAATCGTCTGTGACGTACTGTGTGTGAATTAATTTAAAAAATATTTTTACTGAATGAAATAAGTAACAAGTTTAAGATAATAATAATAATAATAATAATAATAATAATAATAATAATAATATAATGAGAGTACAAGAAAGTGTTGTGACCGAGACAGTGTGCTACAAGGGAACAGATAAGTAGAATATGCATAATTATTTTTAGATGCGCACTGAGAATGAATTTAAAATAGTGTATTAAATTACCGGTACTTGAAAAAAAGGGGTGCAGAGAGTAACATAAATTTCGGAACGTAATTGGAAAAGTAAAAGTGAACATAAAAGACAAGACAAACAATGTACGTATAACGTAACATTAAGGCGCTTTCGCGAAACCATTGCTGTCGTGGAAAAGCAATAAGTATTACATATTCTGAGTGTGTGTCTGTAGCCTTAGTTATCAAGCATGCAAAGCACATGGGTCAGATTATATTGTCATCTGTGTCCTGTCCGGCTGTACTATATTTTTCCGTATTGTCTCATCAATGGCACGATTTTGGGAAGAAATATATTGAACATAAAATATGTCTTGATTTTCTCTTCAAATTTTGTCTGAAACATTTCTCATTATAAGAAGAAATCAGCGAGATACTATCATAAATGTACATACGTTTTTATGTAATGTACCCGTTATTCTTTTCACATTTTAATGAAACTTGATTTTTCTCGACAGATTTTCGAAAAATACTTAAATATCAAATTTCATGAAAATCCGTCCAGTGGGAGCCGAGTTGTTCCATGCGGGCGGACGGACAGACAGATGGACATGACGAAGTTAGTAGTCATATTTTTGCAATTTTGCGAAGACTTCTAAAAAAGCAATTTTTTCTTCTGAATTAGACGTCCTGCGAAGGCGTAATAGAGTGATGAAATAATGTGACAGAAACTGAAGCGTCTGAAAATGCTGTCTGAAATCAGTGGCGGGAATGAAAAATTCCAGATCAGAGGGGCGGTGGACCAGAATAAGTATTCATATATTTTGACATTTATTTTTGTATAAGACTGTATTTGTATGTATCAAAGGTGCATTTGTTGGCGTCATGAATGAACAATTTCGTACTGATATAGTTTCAAGTTACAAAAGTAAATGTTTCGAAAACAGTTGGAAGGATGGAAGAAAGTTGTACTTCAAAGAAGTTTCAAATTACGACCAACGCTGTAAAAACACAGTAAGCACTTCACTTTTTTCGTAAAAGAGACGGGAAAAATTAAAAGGTTAACAGGTTCAAATTTAATATTATTGCTTGAGTATTTAAATGTGATATGATTTCCGGTTGAGGTGGAGTGTTCTGAGTTACCTTCTAATTGCAGTTTCATTTTTGAGAACCGAGGTATGTTTCGAAAATTACTACATTCTGGGAATGACGCCGTGTAGTTTGATAGATTAGTATCAACTTTCTGGAAAACCTGTTCCCTTCGTCTGTAGGGCTTTAAAGGCAGCAAGTTCTTCTGCAACATTGGTACCTCTGTAGCAAGCCACTCGTCGTCACAGCCAAGAAGACAGTACTGTTCGCAGTTAGAGCCACAAGAACCTCAAATCTCACACTGAATGTGTCAAGCGGATGTATCTCATTAAAACAGTTGAATGGCACATTCATGACTGAGCTCCCAACTTTAAAACGGCGGGAGTTAAAACGTAATGCAATGGTTTCTCCCACGGTGGCCATCTTTCCGGTCATACGCTTTACTCAGGAGTATATGAGGAGTTTCGGGCATTTGTACACCCTTTACGGGGCAGTTGTGTGCTTCTGTCCTTAAAGACATGATCAGCTACTCCCACGTTACTATTTGATTGCTGATATTTGTAATCGTTACAGGAGTCTCCCAAAAGTAGGCTGCGACACATAGTTGGAAGCGATATTTATAATAAATGAGAACACTCAAAATATTTTTACGAAAAAAACTGATACAATTGAATTAAATGTTTTTGTACGCTACTAGGAAAATATGTGAGAGTAAGGTCTGTCTAAAACGTAATCAGGATTATGACAGAACCTATGTAGTGCCGCGAATTTACAGTGAAAAGTAACTAAAATATCTAACTGGTGGATTGGAAAATAATACGAAAAGTTTGGTAGACAATAGTCTGTTTCAATATCTAGAATTTTCGTATAAATATGTTTTGCTGTACTGTACTTTCTTGAATTTGTCTGAAGGAATATCCGTGTCTTAAATATGAGCATGTCTTTTTTAATGCGTCCGTGCTATTTTACAGGGCATTTGCTTGTTCGTTGCAAATAAAACCCTGCAGAATTAATCACACTGCTACTATGGCATACATATTGTTACGTAGGTCTTTAATTTCTCCCTCGTATTTCTTTACGTATTGAGGCCCGGGATAGCTCAGTCGGTATAGTGGCTAGGCTACGGGATGGCCGTCCGAGGAATCCAGATTCATTCCCGGCAGGGGAAAGAAATTTCTGTCTTCTCCAAAAGTCCACACTGTCTCTTCAACCCACCCAGCCTCCTGTTAAATGGGTAACCGGGCATCTTTCCTCCCGAGATAAAGCGACCGCACTCTGAAGCTGACCACTTACCTCCACCTCGTGGCAAGGTTAACAATACGTGTACATGTACCTCCACGCCCCATATGCTTTCATGGGGCGCAAAGGAACAACTTTATCTTTACATTATTTATGTATGTTTTAAAAAAAATTGGCACTGGCGTGTATTGAGTGTTATTATCAAGTTTATAAGATGATCATTTGGCGGGTAAAGTGACGAAATTCGTTTCCAGCATCTTCTAAAGTAGAGAGTATGACCTGAACGAACTAATTTTTGTTGTAATTTTTAATACCAAATTTAATAAAAATCCCTTCATTAGAATTTGAGACAGACTGTGTATATACAGTTATTGGTCCTTGTTTCTCAACGTAGTGGATAGTGCAGGAGTCTCGTTTCATATCTCAGGAAGTTGGTGAAAGGTACAACTACAATCTGTATAGCTGATATCTGTATACTGCCAATGGAAATAAAGCTTTAAATTAAAAGAAAAAGACTGTGTATGATCGTTTCGTAAGCAGAACGCACAGACAAGCAAGCAAGCTCCTTTTGTATTCTGTGCCATGAATATGCATGAAGTATTTTAATTTCAAACGAAGTCACTCCCCTTCAGCCCTCTTCTTCAATGTGTATGAACAAACCTCATGGGCAGACCTTGAAGAAGTTTGACGTGCATACACCACAGCCGATACTTTCTCGTGTCACAATTTACGAGACTGCATGAAATGTTGAAATCCAGACAATGTCAGGTATGCAGTGTAGGAGACTAGCCTGGAGGAAATAAGTATTAAACACTGTAGGAGATAATATCCCCAGTGCAACTACATTAGTGCCCTTTCGAATGTGTGTCAAGTGTTTTTAAAGTTTTACCTAATTAAAATTGGTACGTTGTATTCAGGATGTCCTGTGTTTGAACCTCACCCTGTAGTGTTTACTTACAATCTTTGTGGTTCTTCTCAATCTCTACAGGCAAATGCTGATGTAGAGTATGTGTGTGTGTATTATGCGTGTGTATACTGTAGTGTACTAGAATAGCATTGCTATACACTGCGACTCCTTCCACATTCCTTCACATTCATCAGTCAAAAATCTTCCTACGATTTCACGCCACGTAGAATGTGCACTAAATTAACAGTAAAATAAAATAAAATACCTAGAATTTTTTTTCGATTTTCTATATTCACAGTGAATGTAAAATCAGCGCACTTCGTAAATTTGTCTATAATTCGCTGGTTAAGTTCTAAAAGACTGAAATGTTGTGAAGATACAATTTTTAGAACTAAAACTTATAGGGTGAATTTTGTACAAAGATTTGGCGTTAAATGTGTAAACTGCACTAACTCTTTTTTTGATAGAGTAACCAACAAAATGCACAATATTGTAATACATATACATAGTCTTATTCGACAAATGTACACTTTATTATGTCCTATTTAATACATGCTTATGTCAATAAATAAGTCGACATAAGCTGTATTAAAATAGGACATAATAAAGTGTACATTTGTCAGAATAAGACCATATACATAAAAATGTACGGTGAAATTAACATAAAGTTTGTAATACATAATTTACAATTAAAACTTTAAAATTCTGACATGTTTCGATTCTCTAAGAAACGTCCTCAGGAGAAAACATCAACTGCAATAAACACGAATTACATTAAAATAACAATACATGATGTATGTGAATACTGGAGTCCACGGTAGGAGCAAAACGTGAAGAAATACTCCAGAGTAATTGTAATCCAACCGTACTATTTATTACATTCTCATCATATGAAGTATTTCTTCACGTTTCTGCTCCTACCGTGGACTCCAGGATACCTCATACATCATGTATTGTTATTTAATGTAATTCGTTTCTATGCAATGATGTTTTCTCCTGAGGATGTTTATTAGGAATCGAAAATGTCAGTTTAAAGTTCAATTGTAATATTGTATATTACAGTATTGTGAATTTTGTGTTATTGTATCAAATATGTCACTTAATGCACAGAATGAATACCATAAAAAGTACTAACTCTGTTTTTCAAAAGTCGCTGTTGTAAAATTGTGTGTATGAACTGCAGATTAACTCTGAATGTTGCATTAAAGAATTATTGTGCTGATTGAAATGTGTTATGTGCTAGTAGACATGAAGCGCAAGAAGCAGTAGAAACAGAACAGTTCGAGAGGAAGCAACTGTTGACACAGACAGATATGGACCAATCAACGAGTGACGCAACACATGATAAAAACGCTCCGGTTTAATTTATCAGCGAATAAAATTAGAGTTATTAATTAACCGGAACTGTGGTTGCTTTCTTCGTCGTGTGCGTTTACAGGGAGTGGTACTATTCGTTATGTAACTGTATCAGAGTTCAGTATGTTAGGCGTGCATTGGCCCATGCAGCCGCAAGAACTTTCCCTGCTGTCAGTTAACCGCCTCGCCTGCAACAATCAGCAGTTGTTCTCCTCCGCGGACAAGAAAAGTGTCCGTATTTTTGTTCCGGTGACTGTTAACTGCGCACTTTGCACAAAGTCTACATTTTGTGTGAATGTGAAGTCCAGTTTCTTGTTATCAAACAAGACGAGAAATCAAAACTGTTTTAGACAAAGCGCTAATGCAAGTATTTGGGTCTGCACGATGTGATACCCGAACATAGCAGCGTAGTGGGTAGCAGTCTTACTTCCTATCCGGGAAGTCCCCAGTTCGTACCTCGGTCTACAGACTGGCTGTCGTAACTGAAGGTTTTATTGGTTTTGAGTAGCTCTATCAGTGCACCAAGCCCTTGTTTTACGCCCTAGTTGTGTTCTTGAAAAGTGGGTGTTAATCAAAAAGGCTAAATCGAAAATAAGCTCCCCATAAAAAGTAATGGAGTAGGTAGGGGTTAGCGACATAGACCGCAGCCAGCCAAAGGACGTTAAACCGGAAATGAGAAAGCGCAAATTAAGAAGTGGCGTAAATTGGTAAGGGGCGTTAAAGCAAAAAGTGGGGCGTAAAACAAGGACTACGTTTATAGCCATTGGGCTACGGGCAGGAAGACCAGCGAATCAGGGCCAGAGATCTTCTTTTCTCAGTGAGGCCTAGATCGGATCTAAGACCCACCAAGACTATCTAATGGGTACCGGGTTCTCTTTATCCGGTGGTCAAGCGGCCGTGGCGTGTAGCTGAGCACTGACCACCATCTAGTGCCGAGGCTCAGGCGGTTAGCCGCCGGCCTCTTTTCATGGAGGTCCAGGTGCAATATCAGTCTAGTCCGTGTGGGATTTGTGGTGGACAAAACGGCACTGGGACGGGTTTTTCTCTGGGTGCTTCAATTTTCCGCTGCCAGTGTCATTCCACCAGTGCTCCGTGCTCATTTTTTCATCTATCACCGACGCTGTATATAATCTTAGCATTTGACGGCGTCATTGAATAACACTCATAATCCTTTGAAAATAAAGTGTTCCATTCGTATACATCATATGATTATCAGAAACTGAGGCCTTTGGTTCCATAGACAGCATTAAACAGTTGCTTTTGTAATGAATCCGATATATGCTCACTGTGAAGCAAGAACAATTTTTTTAATACACTCCATAATATTAATAAGAATTGGTGCTTCAAGGAGTTAAGTCTCATGAGCTTTATTTTTACCATGTTTTTATGTTCTGCATCTTCTCTTATTGGCTGTACGGAAACATCTTACGTATTCAAAGATATATTTTTACCTGATCGCCTTGTTGTTCCTTTCGATCTGGTCGTCACCGAGGTATTTTAAGGCTGGTCGTCCTGTGCATTCTCTCCAAGCGCCTTTCTCTTCTCGTCTTCAGGTGGACTGGCCGCGTAGCAAGAAAGCTTCAATGTAGGATCGACATTCGTTTGGCGAATCCCTCCGGCAGAAACCCACTTCAAATCCGAACATATACGTGGGATTGCAATTCTAGAACGGCAGAGAAACTGCAGAGCAAAATCACAATATAAGTTTGGTAGTTCACAATAAGGTCATGTTCAGCTATTGGGAACAGTAACAGTTTAAAATTACATTCATGAAAAGGTTAAAACCCTTTCAGGCCCAGTGATTATTTTGCCTACCACCAGGCTTAACATTAAAAAATTCTACTTTCTACAATTTTTATTGGTTTCAGAACAAACCACGATTATTTTCGTGTGCAGCATTAACTTACTGGTTTTCATAACCGAGGCAGTGTGTGTTTACTGCGCGGTACGAGATGAATCTTTAAATCGAGTTCAGTTTAATTTTCACTTTAGATTTGTAGTGGACAAAGTGGTACTGGGAGTTTTTTTTTTCGAGTACTTCGGGTTTCCCTGTCTGTATCAACCCACCAATGCTCCATTCTCACCTTCGTCTGCACTTTGCTCTTACCAGAAGGACAAACTGGTGAAGCCTGGGGATCTTCCAAAAAGCAATACTCTTTTTCGAAAATCGGAGAGCATTGGATATATAAAAAATTCCACTTTTTTGTCTTTCAATGGTTAAGGATACCTAGATCCGTGGAATTTTTGCAAACATTCGTTTTAGAATTTTTGTTTTTTCTTTTCTTGAAGATTACAGTGGTGTAAAACTTAGGATACCACATGTAGTTTTGTATGGGCGTGAACACGGTGCCTTGCCTTACTATAAATAAGGTAGGTGAGGGTGAGTTCTGCCATAAGAAAGAAGCCTTCATGATCATAGCTGTGAGAACCTGAAATCTCCCGTTTACCTCCTTTGTGTGTGAGACCACATTGAACAAGGACATTACGTACATTGGTGGAGTTGAGAAAAAGGCGTTAAAAATATCTGGACCTAAAAGAGTCCATGCAATATGTGATCCGATAAAAATGTTAGAGTGACAAGGTTCAAAATTTGTCTTATTGAAGATTCATTATTAGGGCGCAAGAATCAAGAAAGTGGGACATCTATCACGCATGAGGGATATGAGAAATGTCCCTTAATAACCCAGATATGAATGCTGTCACATTGCTACGTACCCAGTCATGAGTTGTGGAGGTTCTGCATGCAGCGCGTCTGTGTGTGAGGAAGTTTGTCCTTTTGAAAGATTCTAACAGTGAAGTCTGCTTTCACAGAAGCCTACAGCAAAGAAAATTGTTTTTATTCAGCTCGCGAAAGTCATTGTCTTTATGACCATATTAGGTAATCGTTTCCTACACGATTGTTGGCAAATTTCAGAAAGTCGGGAAATCATTCCCTCCTCATGCTTTGTTTATTATGAATTTCCTTTCTGTTTACTTGCAGATTCAGTCATTGTTTATCCGAATTTAAACAAAGGCATTTCAGCCGTCCAGGATGCCTCGTCACAATGTTTTTATGTGTTTACGCTTTTCAAACACGGCATTTCTTTTGTTTTTAACTTTCCTGCTTCAGGAAGGTTGGATGTCGTTTCTTATCACATTCTGTATTACTTGTTGTCGTGTGTTGGGCTTTGGAATGAACGATCGAGGTTTGGTTTCTGACGAGGGCAAGGAATTTGCTGTTTATCCCCATGCCAATGACGGTTTTCGCGCTATTAAGCTCCTGTGTGAGGGGTACAAGATAATCTTTCGTCGAAGGATAAATCAGCCGGGATGTGACGCTATGTGTGGTCAGAATGCATGCTACATACGTACACTGCAGGTTTACACTTAGTGGTCAGTGCACAGTCGCAGTTTTACTTTCCTTTTTCGGTTCTTTCTTTTCATGCTGGTTCCGTAAGCTTTGTTAAGGATACGATATATATATATGTATGTATGTATGTATGTATGTATGTATGTGTGTATATATATATATGCATATGTGTGTGTATATACAGATAGCCCTCGATTTACGTCGGGGATGCGTTCCTGGACGAACCGGCGTAATCGGAATCCGCATAAATGATTTTATAATGTAAATCAATGGGAAGTCAATGACATGCGTTCCTGGCACCCAAACATCGACGAGTAATATAATGGCTTTGCATTTAAAGCTCTGAAATAACGTAAATATAATAAAGGGAATGTAAAAAATATATTTTGTACACTTACAACCGGCAATGGCGTATTGAAGCAGCGTTAGTTCTCTGACGAAGTCCCTGGTTGAGGATCGTCACGTTTTTTAAAGAAAGCGTGCAGTGTGGACTGTCGTGATTTCTTCTTTCTATCAAAATTTCATGATAAGGCCTCGTGGATGCCATAACGCTCCTCTTAGCTGTAGCACTCCGCTTCCAGTCGTGGTCAACTCGCAGAGCTCACCAGTGAGTTTATCTATGAGAGGATGCGCTGGAGATAGCTTGTCTTCATTTCACGTAGAGGAAGTTCTTCTTCCTCTCTTTCCTCCTCTTCCTCTTCCTCTGACATTAGCCATGTAAGAATTACGATTTAGTATAAGAAGCAGTACGAGAAAAATTGTAAAACGTTATAAATAATAGTAAAATATATTTTTTTCACTTTTTGACCTCCTGGTTTCAAAATCGGCGTTATTCTGAATCGGCGCAAATTGAACCGGCGCAAATCGAGGGCTACCTATATATGTACATAAGTGTGTGTGTGTTTTCGGTTAGAGCTTTGCGATATTTGCTTCTGTTCTTCTGTTGTTTGGGCAGACACAACATTACTGAACGCCAAAATATAACTCATATCTTGTTCGCTGTAGACCTAACCCTTGCGCCGATTTATTTGTTATTCAACGACGCATCAGTAACACGGATTTTATACCGTTGAATTATTGTGTGATGGCGAAGAAGGAGATGGGTGGGTCATGTAGCACGTAAGGGTAGAATAGAAGTGCATGTAGGGTTTTAGTGAGAAAACCCGAAAGAAAAAGTCCACTTGGAAGACCTAGGCACAAATGGGAGGATAATAGTAGAATGGATCTTAAAGAAATCGGGAGGGTTTTAACTGGATTGATCTGGCTCAGAATAAGGAAAATGGGCGGCTCTTATGAAGCCGGTAATGAGCCTTCGGGTTCCACAAAATAGGGGAATTTATTGACTAGTCGTGGAAATGTTACCTTCTCAAGAAGGAGTCTGGTCCATGGAGTTACGTACTTAGTGGAGGAACTGAAGGAAACCAGGAGGAACTTTCAGAATAGGCGATGTTTCAGTGGAGATTCGAACCCGGCACTACCGAACATGTCAGAACCGCTGGTGTTTGAGCCAACTTGCTTGGTCTTACGTCTCTGCGATTTCACTGCTTCAGTTCGTTGTCAGTTCATCGGATTCACAAAACAGCCTCATAAATACCAAAAATATCCTATACAAATAATTATTGTGGCCTTCATACGGAGCACAGTTGGCCTAGGACCCAGACTGCTGCTTTAAACACTGTGGCGTTACTTTGGAATGCATGTCAGTTTACCTGCAGTCCGTTATATTGTCCACACAGTGCGCCAAAAATAGTGGCAGAAGGCATAAAATGCCTCCACGCTCACTGCTTGCCAGCTCCGGTGTGCCTAAAACACGTCAATGGGTCATTGTATTACATAATGAGCCCCATATTCGAGCGAACTCAACAGCTGAAACTTCTGCTTGGATATGAAGGGCGCGGCTACATTTATCTGACAAGTTCTTTTCGAATCAACAGTCCTTCCCTGATAATGTCGGAGCGGTCTAAGAAAAATGTGACTTTCTCATATCATCCTAACTCTATCGCCGTATGATCGTCAGTTTTCAGTAAAAATATCGGCCTAGAAGTTATTAGTTTGTAGATTTACACGGCGGTCTTCTGGATTGTTTATAATGGCATTTCCTTCGGAAATCACAGCCACCTGGCACACCAGTAATTGAAAATTACTTATTACTTCGGGACATAATGATGACATGTTTTCATTCCGCTGACTTTATGTACGAATATCATCATGATGAATCATTATCATCGGCATGATAAGAATAATCATGTTCCACTATACCTACCCGAAGCTACTGGAATCATCTGGTTGTTTACACATTTAAAGGCGTTCACTTTGTTTGCTGTCCTCACTTTGCCTGTAATTTTTATTTCAGGGTGCTCTGGTCACATCACGGTATTTATGTCGTGTAACCAGTAATTCCTGCCGATCCCAGTGGCCGCGCGGTCTGAGGTGTCGGTCTGCGGCTGCTCGCCTGCTGGGATTGTGGGTTCAAATCCCGCCGGAGGCGTGGATGTCTGTGTTTCAAAAGCAAACTGCTTTCGTCTTCAGCTGAAGACGAAAGCAGTTTGCTTTTGAAACGTCGTGTTTGTATACTCAGTGACGATGGAAAAAGTTCAAATACACATCAATGGTGTTTCGCATGGTGTTCTATGCATTGTACTTTTCCATAAGCACTATAAGCATCGAGAAGTATGAGACGGACAGGACATTTTGCACGCATGGGGATCAGAGAAATGCGTAAGGGACTTAGTAGAAAAGCTTGAAAGTAAGAGACTACTTGGAAGACGTAGGCGTAGATGGGAGGATATTATTAATTTATCTTGGAGAGAAAGAGTAGGTGTATACAGGTTTCATTTGGGTCAGGAAAGGCACTAGTGGCGGGCTCTAGCGAACACGGCGATTAATTGTAGGGTATTAGCTTCTCAAGAAGGAATCCGCCCCATGTCGTTAGTTAGTTAGTTAGTTGCTTGCTTGCCTAGTCAGTTACGAGGCATATACTTTGAATATATACGGCTGAATAACACGGGCAAGTGCGCCACGTGAGCAGCCCTTTGCTTCACCCACTGCTGCTTCTGCTTGTGATCCCAGGTGACATCGCACGTCGAATAGAACGTCTCGAAACAGCGCGTTGATTGCTTCACATTTGTTTGTTTCCTGTTTGCTTTCCCTTTCATGTATCGCTACGGAAACACGTCTGCATGGACAACTAAAGTGTGGCAAGGACACACACGTATCCTTACTGCTAGTAATACAATTGCTACCACGTGTGTGCGACTAAGTCCTTAAGGGTCTCGATCGTAGGAAGGATGTAGAAGGATATAACGGTTATGGCCTAATTCAAGCACTGTCTCGGAATTTGCTTGTAGTGACTGAGAAAAACCACGAACGGCCACTGTCCCTGCCGAGATGCGAATAGGACACCATCCGAATATAGAGCCAAATCATGCAGTTGGTTTGAAGGTGATTAATGCCCCTTCTCACTCCGCGGTGAATACCCCGGGGACCGAGCTCCGATACTGTTGAACAGGAGACAGGCTAGGTCGCAGAGTCGGTCTGGAACTGGTGGCGGAGAGAGAGGCCATGTCTCTTTCGGGATTCAAATCTCTGTTACCTAAACGTAACATCTCTCTTCAGCGATGTAACAATCCTGGACTGCATAATTTTGTATAGGGAATTTAAATCCGTGGCAACTTTTAATTTGACACGCCGCATTCTCTGATGTCATCAATAAAGTTAAAGCGCAGGACATGAAGGCGTATTGGGTAATGGAAGTGGAAGTATAGATCCACTCATTCTTAACCTCGGTACTAGATGGAAGTGAACGGTTAGTTTCCCGCCTTTGCCGCTTTATCTCCGGGGGAAAGATGTCCTGGTTCCTATCAAATATTGGACTCAGTGGACTCCAGAACCAGTCTGGTCGCTTTGGAGAAAAGAAGTGTAATTCCCCTGCCCCGAACCGAACCACGATTCCTTAACT
This sequence comes from Reticulitermes speratus, assembly GCA_021186555.1. Taxonomy (NCBI): domain Eukaryota; kingdom Metazoa; phylum Arthropoda; class Insecta; order Blattodea; family Rhinotermitidae; genus Reticulitermes; species Reticulitermes speratus. The sequence goes on along the minus strand of JAJKFL010000008.1, from coordinate 19,769,328 downwards.
GCTATCAAGATAATAATGTATTCGTTTTAAATTATTTTATGTGTTGGCTTATTTGTCTTACATTTTCACTTCGAGAAAATACGGACGTACGAATGATGCATTAATATCAAGAAGCACATACGTTCGAGTAAATTAAACTAAACCAAACTAAACTAAACGCAGATAGAAGAAATGGCCATTCGTATGCAGAATGTTTCCTTCTTACATCCAGCAGATGAGGTACATTTTAAGACTACGGGCGGACCTCTCCCTGCGGTTTGTTTGGTCGAAGCACTCCGAGAAAAGCAATCTGTTTTCCATGAAAAATAAAAGTAATGACTTATTTATGGAGAACGTTACATAAACTATATGAAGCAAGATAAACAGGATGACTTTGTGGCACTCAGATTGTTACAGTCGTTACTGCGCGATAAATGTGTTCGGAGTTGCGGGTATAGACAGATGTACGTAGAACTGTCAGCAAATCGTGAAGTTACGTAATGCACTTCTTTGGGTGAAATTTAATTTTAAAAAAAGCTTTGGACTTTTATGTTATGTAACACCTTATTCTAAGAAATTCTTTATTTTATAGAGTGCTGGGAATTGTAGTTTTATAAATCATCATAACTGACGAACCACGTACAATAATATGTTACGCAGAATTTTACATTCTTGTCTATACTGTAATCCCATATCTATACGTACGCCTAGTTTATTCTGTGCCTTTTATTCTTCTCTTATTCTGCAGGTTTAACGTATGATTTTGCTGCAAATTTCTTACAGTTGTTTCGAAAGAAACCCTTGTAAATAGAAGTCACGCATTAGGGAATTTTGGCTCATTTGATGTTAGCTGGAAGAATGATAATGTGAAAATGTGAATCTTATGGAAGAGCATGTGGCTGTAGGATAGGGCCCAGCGACTGGCTTTTAAAATAATGATGATGATAAGCGGCGCCGGCAGCGAGGTGCAAGTTGGTGCACTTGCTGTACCTTGCGATTCTGACATTTCGTTATTTATTAAACCAAACAATAAAAAATCTATAAAAACAAAACTGAAATTCGTAAATTTCCTGCAGTTTTAGTTTAATGATTAATTAAGGGCCTTAATAAAAGAAAAACAAAAGAACAGTTACGTTTTTATCTTGTGCAGCATTGGTCATTAAATAAATCTGGTCACTTTACGTGTAGGTAATTTGTACCATCTGGCAACAAATCCTGCCGGCACTCTAGATGTTGATGATGATGATTATGATGATGATGATGGTTCTTTGGATAGTGTAATAAAAGGGCATTTCATGGCCACGTTTGTAACTCTTGACCACTCAGCGAAGATATGACTATTAGCTACTCAAGTAGTTATTTGCTACTACTACTACTACTACTACTACTACTACTACTACTACTAATTCTACTTGTTCTTCTGTACTGTCGCCTAAGGCGTGCCTAAATATTTGTCCACGTGTGATATTTCGTAACACGTGGACTTTATGTAAGGGGTTGTCATGCCCACGCCCACGCCCGACACCACTCTTCGCCTGCTGTCAGCAGCCCGTTTTTCGGTATATTCACAGCTGCCCTACTCAGATGGAGGCCAACTCCTTTGTCATCAGCCTGGGGACGAGCCCTGTCATTGTGGCATGTGATCAAATCAGCGTGAAACAGAATTTTTACTGCGTGATTTTAGGTTTTAATAGCGCTGGTGTTCAAGATTGGAGTCCAGAGGACACGACGCTATGTCAGTTGGTAATTAGTTGCCGAGGTTTCTGAGGTGCTTGCTGCTTTCCATCTTCAGGGCAGTCCAAAAATAGTGGGATGTTTTTTGAATTATCCAAGATGGAGGCGGCAAACTCCTCCGAAACTTCGGTAACGAATTACCATTTGACAAGGCGCCATATGCTGGAAGACAATCTTTTGAATTATTATTATTATTATTATTCTTTGTTTTATGTTAGCTCATATTATAAAAACTGTCCCTCCGGCCGGTGTGTTATTGCGGCAAATTCTATTTGTAATAATATGGATGTTTTTAGAAGAGAATTTGTTACACTTAGTGAGATGTAATATTTTATTACATTATTTTAAGGTGTTCTTATTAATTCTTTCAGTAAGTTATTGTTTGCTTATTTATCTTTTTTGTTGTGTTTGTTTATTTTTATTTTGTTCCTTGACCATTGTTATTTGTGTTTGTATGTTGTGCTGTTTCTGTAATTGGCCATCTGGCTGTTGACTCGGCACATTAATAAACTAGAATTGAATTGAATTGAATTGAATTATTCCTGTTGTGTTGTACCATGTATTTTGTTGTACCTAATTGTTTTATGTACCTACGTATCCGTGTATTTATACATTCCTGCTGGTTTCCTAATTGGCTCTGCACTGTTAAGCCTGCACGTTAATAAAGCGAATTTGGTTGAATTATGCAGGTAGTAGTAGTTCACAATATGGCCTGTAGGTTTCAGAGAGCCCGTTCTTGGTTCGATCCCAGGAAGTAGCGCTTCTGTACCCGCCCTTTTGCCGCTGCGTGTGGAATGTCCAGCTGGTTTGCAGGCCTTTTTCTTTTTCGCTCCACACACGCTGAAGCACAGTAGCATGAAATTCTGTCTCTGCAAGGAATACAGGTATATTTATGGTGAAGGAAGTTGCAGTCACACGGATATTGATGGAGGTTACAGTCTGATTAACGCTGAGGCGACAGCTTGTGAGGATCTCGGTAAATCAGACTATGTAGAACTTAGCACAGAAGGTTTGTAGGAAGAGAACCGGTCACATATGACTAGGAAGCGTGCGTTCACTCTGTCGATATAGCCGACGGAACAGCCATGCTTTTTGCCGCAGGTTGAAGGCCCAGCTAGACCTCTGCTTGACGTCACACAGTTTGCCAGTGCTTCATCCAGCCCCCCAAATGAAAAACAACTGGTGTCTATTTATAAACAGACTAAAAACATTTGGACTTCCGGAGCCGTTACTGCTGAAAAATCCGCGCCGCAGCTGAGGGGTATAGGCGGTCCTTGATGTTAACTTACCGAAGAGGCACGTGTGTTACATGTGGGTACACGTACACAGGAAAAAAATAGTTGAAAGTGAAATTTGACCAAGTCAAGTTGCCCAACCGGTGGAAATTTTGTCGTGTGTGCGGGAAGTGCCGGGACACTGACTGTCCTGACTCAAGTGTCAGTAATTTTCCGCACTCCCTTCAGGCAAATTCCGGGACAGTACAGTAAATTAGGCCACGACCACTACCTTATATTTCCTTTAAAATTGATTATCCACTTGCAGTCATTTGGCGCTATATGGTTTTGTTACTAGCAGAGTCATAAAATGCAGACAAAATAAACAAAATTTGTGCGACTTTGTATTTTTATTTTATACCCACGGCTATATTTATGTCATACTAATTTTTTCTATGGGATACTTTTCAATTATGAATTGGTTGCGTTTGTGTAAAGTAGCGCTTCTAATGCTGACGCAGGCTGATCCGAAATTAAGTACGCCACATACGAGTATAGTTTTTGCAAGGTCCGAAATCGTTTTAAGGCGTCGCAGATGAAGTATACGGACTGACACGACCCATCCAGTGTGCGTTCAGTGTATTAATTTTGTGTAAATAACGCGTGATACAGATGCTAGATGTATGAGAAATTAATCGGTCATTATTATTTCTATCTTTCTTACACATCAGCACTTGTTTTACTGTATTAGACAACATGGAAGAACAAACCGAAATCAGAGAAGAAATGTCTTATGTAGTTGGTTGCAGTACGAACGGTGCTAATAGATTTTTAAAAATAGAACGTTTTGTTTTCCATACGTGTTAAGTTAATGAGTTTTTACCTTGGTAACCCGACGTTGCAAATGGAATTAAGAAGGGTGTGTGAATCGGTCACGTGATATGTATCTGCCTTATATATTGTGTTAAGGTTGTAGTTACGTAACAGAATTACCTTTTGAATGGAATAGCAGGTCTGTGTCAAGGAGCGTACTAATCAGAATTCAGGAAAACGCAGTTGAAATGGCTCAAGGTCTATCGAGTCACAAATACTTTAGCACCCTGTATAAATTACTGAAGTTATGAAAGGGCCCAGAAATGGTTGCTTGCCATTAGTACCGAGTTCAGACCCAGGGCAGTCTATATGGAATCTTTGCTGGCCCATACGACTGCAGCACTGAACTTTGCAATAGAGTGCTTATCATTTCTGATTCGTATTCAGAAGGTCCTGGGTTCCACTTTGGGCCTAGAGGACCGGCCATGCCGACTGAAGTTTTTTGTGGTTTTCTGGTAGTCCTTTCAAAGAATGCTATAATTTGGCCATAAAAGGTTCTTTCCTAGTTTAAGGATCCTTAAAAATTAATAACAGTATCGAAAATAAAACGTTTTAATCTAAGAAGGATGAAGCGGCACATTTATGGTATTTAACAACAAGTAACTTCGTGAATTACTTAGGTCAACTAGACCTGTTATGTTAGTGGTGTGGGCGAAACTTCATCGGGTAATACAAGAAATGCACGTTATTTCTGTAGGAAGATATCTTGAAACACGTCTGTGAGGAAAAAATCGATAACGAGAAAATATGTTGTTGAGATTGGTCCTGGGAAACAAAGTTGTGAGGATGGGAGGTGGATAGAACTGCCTTAGAAATTGTGTCCATTAGTAGGCTTTGTTGCCGATCCCAGTGGCCGCGCGGTCTAAGGCGTGGGTCTGCGGCCACTCGCTTGCTGGGATTGGGGTTCGAATCCCGCCGGGGGCATGGATGTCTGTCCGTTGTGAGTGTTGTGTTTTGTCAGGTAGAGTCTCTGCGTCGGGCTGATCACTCGTCCAGAGGAGTCCTACCGAGCGTGGTGTGTCTGCGTGTGATCGTGAAGCCTCGATAATGAGGAGACCCTGGCCCACGAGGGGTTGTTGCGCCATGGAAAAAAAAAGTAGCCTTTGTTATTAGCGGTGATGGTTCTCTGAGTTCTACTACCTCAATGTTGCTTATCATGTAATTATTTATTATTCATTAATTTATTCGTCTGTATATACCATCTGTATTTATATAACATGCAATTTCCCGATTCTGTATCAGAAACGTCACTTTTGAGCGGGAAAATACGCAAGAATAAGAGAAAATGCATTGAACCGTTCTGTATGGAAAATATAAGCTGGTGACGGGTACGTAAGCAGGTCGCTCGTATACTCGTAAGAGAAGGAAAAAGAGATAACATAGACTGGATGTCAGTAATCGTCACAATCAGCGGGAATTAAATTGGTGATAGTGATGACAACACTGATGGTGATAATGGTAATGATCACGGTGATTTTGACAACGAAGATGATCATAAAATCACAATAGTGATGATGATGATGATGATGATGATTTGTGCATTGTAGTGCCCATTTACCAGTGAAGTATCACTACGTCAAGAACACGTGCAACTCTTTACGAACACTGACTTCAGTCAGAAGTTTCCGTTACATTTCCCAGGTCTGCCAGACTATGACGTCACATCACAGGAGACAGTATTCTTCATAGTGTCCACCGTGAGAATTTTAAATCTTGCACTGTAAATGGACCTTGGGGAGATGGTCTTTAAGGATGGGAGGGCGATAGAACTGCCTAATATTTTGTTCAGGGCCGTATTTGTTATTGGCTAATTAAATCTTCAGAGCTGCCACGGTAGTGCAGTTACGTGGTGAATTACAGTGTCAGTTTGTTAATGTTTGTTATTTATATTAGCAATCTTTTGAAGGACAAAATACAGACTGTGATAACATACTCTCTTAATTTCCATGGTTCAAGCACAGTAAGCTATCTACTAGCAGGTCAGAGGTCGAATTTGTTGCTAATTACATTCTGTTACTGCAAAGGAGTGATTTTCCATAATTTAAAACACTCGGGAGTGAAGACTTGAATGTGGGATTTTAAAATAATTTGTACATGTAAATGTCACAAGCTTGCTTTCAACTAATTGCAAAAGTTTTGTGAAATTTTGTAAACATGGAAAGAAACAGATATAAACGCCATTTATTGAAACAATACACAGCAATCACAGTATGTATGTATGTATAGTTTGACCACTACGGAACTACGGAAGAGATATCTCGTTAAGGAACAACGGAAAGTCCTGCTGTCAATTACTCTTGTATTTCAGACTGTAAGTTAAAATAAAACTTGTAAATTCCGTTACTCTGTAGTAAATTTTGGTTACAAATATATAGTGACTAATGATCCACATCTTGAAGGTCTGAGAAACAAGAAATAAGAATAACAATTTTGTAAAGAAAAATATAGAAACATTGTGGCAGATTTGTTATTCCATTTATATCAAACTGAACGAAGTGAATTTATAATCTTACTGGCCTAGGTCAGAGTTCACAAGTTAAAGATAATACATATTTATGCGAAATGCCAATGTTCAATCTCGTAATGTAATGTTATAATAAAAACAACTGAATTCGAAATACTGCATTATTTGTACGTTCATACTTGCACTTGTTGACGTGCAATATCCATGCTTGCTGTCTCCATGCCCTGAAGCCAAAGATCATCGAGACTTCAAGAAATCCACATCATATATATTATTACATCGATTTATATTGTTGTGTTACATTATACTATTCGGTATGGAGACGAGAAATGCATAAATAATATTAATGGGGAAAACATTCGCTTTAAAACGACGGGTAAGAAAAGAGATTACCCCGAAATGTGAAGCGATGACAGTTTTCACGCTTTCATTTTGATAAGAAACTCGTGTTAAGAACGTAAATGTTATATAATGAAAGTAGCATAAATGAAACGTTGATGAATTCTCAGGGGATGTACGAGACTTTAAAAGTTAAAATCGAAGATGTAGGTAAATAGTCATCCAGTAAGTGGGCCGCGATAGCTCAGTCGGTATAGCAATTCGCTACACCCTGGACGGTCCGGGGATCGGATCCCACTGGGAGAAACATTTTCCGCACCTGTCCAGACCGGCCCTTGGGCCCATCCAGGGTATTGTACAATGGGTACCGGGTCTCTTTCCCGGGGGTAAAGCGGCTGGGGCGTGGCGTTGACCACCCACCACCATCTAGTACCGAGGTTAAAGAAAGAGTAGTACTATTCCTCTACTCCCCCTCTGCCCCTTCATGACCTGTTTCAGGGCGAACTTTACCTTATTCAGTAAATGCAAGATTTGTGGTGGACGAAGTGGCACTGGGACAGGTTTTTCCCGGAGTACTTCGGTTTTCCTCTGACAATTTCACTCCACCGGTGCTCCATTAGACGTAAAAACGAAGAAACTAATCATTTTCATCACAGGGTTGCACAATACGCCTCAAGGCTGCGGTGCGTCCGTAGCTTCTGCTGCTTGGCCCTTCACCACCAAAACAAAAATGCAAGATTAGATGATACAGAGAAACAGATTTCTTATTTGGAACCATTCATTCTTTCGACTTTGCCCATGTCCAATATTTAAACTAAACATTAAAACACCGCGTTTCCGGAACAGCATAGGTCCCATCCTCAGCCTAAAACCAAGTTTGACACCTATTTAAATAGGCCTCGACCTCTGTGCAGCCCACGTCACTTCAGCTTGTACCATTTGTGCGCCTGATATCTGGTGGAATAAATATGAGTCAATCAAAATTTTTACCATAAAAGATTTATCATCACCGATATGGGGGTTGGCGTTTTGGTTTCATTTATGGTATTTAATTCTGCTTTGCTGCCTGCCGTCTGTTACAGGTGTCTACAGCCGTGTCATTGTACTGACAGAATTTTAATTTTTTAATATTAGTGGTGACCATTGAGATCGAATCAGAAACCTTTGAATCTTTTGTTGACTTTGGTAACCACCTGAAGACGGAGGAAGTAAATACAGCTCCTGAAACATCGAACCGAGTCTCTAAAAATACAGCTCAGGCAGTCACCATTGTCCCACATTTGTGTAATGAATTCATTATTGTCAGAAAGGTCAGAGAATCATCCTGTGTAGACTGAAATTTAAACATACTTATTGTTTTGGATCGGCTTTCAGATTAGGCGGCATAGAGGAAGGAATAATTCCCTACTTTTGCGCAAATGTTACAGTTTCCATCTTCAGGGTGAATGGATCTGACCGCCACTTCCCATACATCACCCACTGCCAGATTTAATAATAGGCCCCCCTCCCGGATAAAACCGAGATCATTTCAGCCTGCAGATTGCAACTGTAACGTCTGCCTAACAGATGGGAAGTCTTCATTTCTTTATACATACGAAAATAGATCTAATGCATGGCGCCAGCCGCGAAATGCTAAGGATTATAATCTTTCGTACTTAGTACATTTACGTAAGACAATTACCTAACGACCATTAAATGCACAATTTTTTTAACTTCAGCGCATTAAGCGAAATCTCTTACTAAATGTAAGTAATGAAATGAGCCATCTTAAATGCGACCCTTGCTATTACAGCACGCTCTCACGTGGCGAATGGCAAAGACGGGCTCCAGATATGTAACGAAACTGCGAACGTCCTTAATATTCAGTCGCGGACAGACGACTAGTGGTGATCCTCCAGCTTGGGGTTGGGCGTTGGGATTAACACCCTTCAGCGTAGACTGTTTTTGTCTTGCGAAATTTATGCAAAGGCCTTAGAGTTACGCGGATTCTGTAGAAGAAACTGCCTCAGCATCGTGGCGTACTGAACCTTTGGGCTCTGCTAACAAATTTTTGGTTAGACTTCAGACGAGAAGTAGTAATACTTCCAAGCTTGAAAGTCATTACTGTGAACTGTCAACTACGGGCGTCCTAGTCATTGCAGACGATTCAGAATCTAGTTTAGAGGCCGTCGAACAGGGGTTACCTGGGTTTGAATCTCGGTCCTTGAATACCTAGTCATGTGTTCATTACAGTTGTCACAGAAGCCACAACTTCATCATGTGCTAACCGAGCTCAATCCAGAACACACCCAAGGTGAAAGTCACGCCAACGTTTCCCAAGTTGCGCTTGCCCATGAGGTTTTCAGAATAACAATTTTTGTAATACACGTTTCTCATCTTCTTGCGTGCTACGTGTCCAGCCCATACCATTCTTGATTTTATCACCCTAATATTTGGAGAGCTAAGTAACTTTTGTAGTTGATAAAGTTTCTTCAAATACATCGACCACAGTAAAGTTAAAGCGCGATTGGTTCCTCAGTTATTCTCACATGGCTACTGAGCTGAATGTCTCTCTCGCGACTTGTCACTGTAGTTGCAAGTTCACGTGTCTTGAATTCCCCACTCTGTGTGTGCAACTTTGTGATTTTCGTGGAAGTAGCGAGGAAAACAACGAACACCCTTTGTTGTAGTAGCCGGCTTTTTTCCTTAAAACGTTGTACTGTATACAGTAAAGCTAGCAAGAAACATTGGTTAATAACTTCGCACTTTAGTAATCAATTTGCGTACATAATTAGCAGTAGCACAGGTTACGATTACATTAAGCGTCTTCGATATACTCTCGAAGTTTCGCTCCGCAACCATGTTTGTAATCGTCAACGTATTGAGTCTGTGGACGTGTATATGATACATAGTCGTACAACTATTTCATTACCAAAGGATGTTTATTTTTAGAAATTTATTGCCACCCATAGAGTAGAACCTAGATTATCCGAAATAGAGGGGGCGGACCCGATTTCGGATAAGCAAAATTTCGGATAATTCGTAAATTCGGCTTGACGTGATAAGGTGCAATAAAAATAACATTTATTCAAAAACACGTCTTATGTTAATAAAATTTATGGTACAAGAAAGTGTATGATATTTGCAGATACAATACAACACTACAAATTTCTACGAAAAAAAAATCTGATACTTTAGTTTGAACTATTTTTTCACAATGTTTTTTTAGCGGCAATGTCCCTCCACCGCTTTATCAATAACACGCCGGCCGGTTTTGGTTAACCCGAGTTTCTGTTAAGCGAAGTTCGGATAACCGAGGTTTTACTGTCCTTGCAGGATCATATTGCCAGTAGTGGTACCTCCGTTCACAAAATCGCACGGATACGATATTTATGTACTGATGTTAGGAGACAGACACCGCACATTTGGAGCGGTCTGTAGTAGCATGACGCTCCTAAGATATGAAAAGTACGGGGGGGGGGGGGGTGGCACAGCTGTACTGGAAGGATAACATCAGAATCCTGTCTTTCCTTATAAAAGCATGCTAAAATTTTCACTATAATGACAATGAATCACATAAAGATGGCCGCTGATTTGAATATCGAAGGCGGATGTTAACATCATCCACTTTGCCTGTATTCGAACTACTAGGAAGTTCTGTTCGCCGACGTTTCGTCACCAGCCACCTACAGAACTATTTAAGAATACTTAGGCCATGCACAGCCTTCAGCATAGGCCTGAAAGAGGTGTCATGAATGTAATGTAATCTTACATCCTTAGAGAACCATTAAGTAACACGTACTGTCATCAAAGCGAACAAGAAACCTGGCGAGCTGTTACTGAATTCTCACTTTCCGATAACTCCTGCTGTAACCCCGATATACGAATCCATGGCTTGCGTAGGGAATACAGAGTCGTGCGTTTCGGAAGAACACAGGAATGTGGTCGTGATGGGGGCTTCTGTCTTCAGAGTTGCAGTGTGCCGCGCCCTGTTGATTTAAACGTTTGAGTCATAATGCCACAGTTAGCAGCTGTTATTGGGCACTTACTAATGGTCACTAATACCTTTATATAAATTCATTTAGCACGCGGTATTTTTAGATTTTGTTACACGAAAGTTGCATTATACACTTGTGTTTAATTGTGCTGAATTCGATTCACCTCTATTAGCTCACCGCTATAAGTTCGAGTTTATTTTGTCCTTTTCCTGTTCTCCACTTCCCATGAAATGAATTCCGTGAACTTTGGTACTGAGAATCCTAACTGAATCCTAATGAGATACATGATGTACATTCTAGATTAAGAACTTGAACGGGGAGATGTAGACCTAGACGAGAGTATAATATTAAATGAATCTTGCGTAAGCCGTGTTCAGTGGCCGCGCGGTCTAAGGCACTTATTGTCTTCTGCAGCTCAAAGACTGAGAGTTGCATAAAACGCGGGGCATCAATGTATGTCCTTATTATTTCTATGTCTGTGTTGTGTGTGGGTGCAGGGCCTTGCGACGGACCGTTCCCTCGTCCAAGGAGTCCTACGAAGCGTCTTAAAATTTATAATTTGAACAACTATTTTGAACTGGAAAAAAACCACAGCCTGACCCGGCGTTTTCCAACCTTCTGTCCACGGAGGAACCCATAAAATCATTTTTCATATCCCGAGGAAACCGCACCTACATGAAAGCGAAATCAATACAAAGAGGTAGTTCGCAGCGCACGGAGATACTTCAGTATTGCCAGTTTCTGGACAAAAATTCCCGCGATATTTCGAGACATATTTGTAATTTTTTGTGGTATTTCAAAATTTGTTTATTTACTTACTCCACGATTCCTCGTGGAACCCATAATGATGTTCTGCAGAACCTGGTTGGGAAACACTGGTCTGAGTCTTAACACACGAAAAACAAACTTTATTACATATGGTGTGAATGCAACATTTCAGGATTTTAGGGTCAAGCTGTCGAAAATTTGTTTTCTTCTTAGACTCTTTACCAGTAGACACGGCGTAACATGGAAGAAGACTTGAATCCTCATCTACAATATGAATGGGGTATTGGACTTAATCACCCTACAAGACAGATTTCTTCCTTTCATGTTGTTTAGCAATTGCGCATACAGATGTCCTTGAAAACCAGTACCTAATTCGGCGTCTGCCGATGTTAAAGGCTTCTCGTCTTCTGTCTGAAGAGCAGATAAGCTCTGCGGAGATTTAATGGCTTCACTTCCACGGTAAGACTGCTTGAACAACTTAAATGTATTTCATGAGAATAACTGCAAAATATATCTCTTTGGCCTCTAAAAACCAAGAACTTATGACAGGAAAACAGATTCTACATATAAACGAATTTACAGAACAACGCTCAATAAATTAGAAAAAGGCTCAACTGTAGGAGTTCTGACAAGATTCCAAAATATATTTTGAAATATCGACCAAATGGAAAAGGAAGTTTTGGAAGACCTCTGAAGCGATGGTAGGATTTTATTCTGTAACACCGTGACAGTCCTCGCCGAAGATGAAGACACGAAGAGTGACTGTTTTTTTGTGATTAAGGGCCCCGCAGCAGAAGCTACAGACGCACCGCAGCTGTAAGGCTTATTGTGCAACCCTGTAATGAAGATGATTAGTTTCTTTAGTTTTTCCGTGTAATGGAGCACCGGTGGAATGAAATTGACGGAAAAACCGAAGTACTCGGGGAAAAACCTGTCCCAGTGCCACTTCGTCCACCACAAATCCCACATGGACTGCCCCGGGATCGAACCCGGGCCTCCGCGGTGAGAGATCGGCGACTAACCGCCTGAGCTCATGGCACGGTCAGAGTGACTGTTAATGTTGTTTCAACGTAATGGCTGTGTGTTTGATTACTGTCTGCATCACTGATTACACCTAAAATCATGCAGGACTTTAGTATATTAAAATTTGTTAAGTATGCCTCAGTATGCCGATCCCAGTGGCCGCGCGGTCTAAGGCGTGGGCCTACGGCTGCTCGCTTACTGGGATTGTGGGTTCGAATCCCGCCTAGGGCATTGATGTTTGTCTCTTGTGAGTGTTGTGTGTAGTCAGGTAGATGTCACTGCGACGAGCTGGTCACTCGTTCAGAGGAGTCCTACCGAGTGTCGTGTGTCTAAAATGCGTGTGATCGTGAAGCCTCGAAAAATGAGGCGGCCTTGGCCCCCAAGGGGCTGTCGAGCCACTGGGGAAAAAAATGCCTCAGTATAAAGGCAGAAGTTGTCACTGTGCACTCCATGAAGGCACTTGGGGGAATGAAGGTGTACTCCCCTCAGTCTTCGCCTCAACACTAGATGGTGGTGAATGGTCAGGTTCGCGCCTCCTGCCGCTTTACCCTCGGCAAAGAGCCGCCGGTAACCATTGCATATGAGGTTGAATGAGCCCACAGCCCTTCTGCAGAATTTGGAGAAGGCGACATTTTCTTTTCCCTGTCGGAAATCGAACCACGATTTCTCTGTGGTCCAGCTTGTAACCTGGTCACTATACGGACTATTCTACACGTCAGTACATCTCAGCATAATTACATTTTCACAAACGTTTAATGAGTAATTCCAAACACGATATAACTTATGTAACGATAAAAAGGCGAAACGTATTCAGCTACTGTCAAGTTCACAGCCATCATTCCTTCCAAACTATGTACGTATTCAGCTACTGTCAAGTTCACAGCCATCATTCCTTCCAAACTATGTACCCTACGCTGTTGAAAAATCGTCGCGCAATAACGCATTTCATAGCTATCCTATGCCTACTGTGACTGTATTCTGTTGTCATTTCATAGCTATCCTTCTATGCCCACTGTGACTGTATTCTGTTGTCATTTCATAGCTATCCTTGTATGCCCACTGTGACTGTATTCTGTTGTCATTTCATAGCTATCCTTGTATGCCCACTGTGACTGTATTCTGTTGTCATTTCATAGCTATCCTTCTATGCCCACTGTGACTGTATTCTGTTGTCATTTCATAGCTATCCTTCTATGCCCACTGTGACTGTATTCTGTTGTCATTTCATAGCTATCCTTGTATGCCCACTGTGACTGTATTCTGTTGTCATTTCATAGCTATCCTTGTATGCCCACTGTGACTGTATTCTGTTGTCATTTCATAGCTATCCTTGTATGCCCACTGTGACTGTATTCTGTTGTCATTTCATAGCTATCCTTCTATGCCCACTGTGACTGTATTCTGTTGTCATTTCATAGCTATCCTTCTATGCCCACTGTGACTGTATTCTGTTGTCATTTCATAGCTATCCTTGTATGCCCACTGTGACTGTATTCTGTTGTCATTTCATAGCTATCCTTGTATGCCCACTGTGACTGTATTCTGTTGTCATTTCATAGCTATCCTTGTATGCCCACTGTGACTGTATTCTGTTGTCATTTCATAGCTATCCTTGTATGCCCACTGTGACTGTATTCTGTTGTCATTTCATAGCTATCCTTGTATGCCCACTGTGACTGTATTCTGTTGTCATTTCATAGCTATCCTTCTATGCCCACTGTGACTGTATTCTGTTGTCATTTCATAGCTATCCTTCTATGCCCACCGTGACTGTATTCTGTTGTCATTTCATAGCTATCCTTCTATGCCCACCGTGACTGTATTCTGTTGTCATTTCATAGCTATCCTTCTATGCCCACTGTGACTGTATTCTGTTGTCATTTAATCACATCGCCTACAGCTGAACTACGGAACATTGTACTTAAGAAAAAGTAAATTTGTCTCTCTGCACTCAGAGAAGGGATGGATGTATACCTTCACGTCTTCGTGATATTGGCATTGCTTTGGGTTAGTAGTCAGCTTTACGACCCGGCCGCTTTAACCCCGAGAAAAGAGCCCCCAGTAGCCACTGGAACATTCTACCTAACCTTGATAGTTTTACACCTCCTCGACAGATTGTGTTTAAACCTGTCGTACTTATGATGTATTTAAAGGCTCAGACATTAGTAACTGCTTTCAGATTTATGACTCCATTGTCTGTTGCCATAATCATGGTCTACGATTATCCTCAAAGAGAGGCGTCGTACTTCCAGGAGATGGCTATGTGCGTCATTGCATAGCCCATTTAAAATGGAATATATTCTTCCTGAGTCGCTTCTGACGTAACAGCATCCCCGTATAATTTAAGTACTCTTTGACAATAATATCTGCCTGTTCTTCATCTCACGGGAGAAACTTTGCAGTAAAGTAAATGTATACAGTATTACACCCTACGTCACCACCTATATATAGCAGTGTTTATGCATTGTGTTAACGTTTTGGACATTCCATTCAGCTGAACCCCACAAAACTCCAGTGCATTCAGATCTAACATTCCACACTGGTATATAATTTACGTACCGCATTCCGCATTCTTTCTCTGTCCCCGAATAAATGTCTAAATATTATAACGAACACGCATTGACTAACTGCAATAAACCACAGGTTACATAAAGACCCACGTAAATTTATGATGATGTAAAGCTGAACTCTTCTCAGATTGAGAAATGTTTCAGACAAATTGTTTAGAGAAAATCAAAACACATATTTTATTTTCAATCTTTTTTTCCCCGAAAATCGTGCCATTTATGTGATAATGTGGAAAAGTGTAATAGAGCCAGACAGGTCACACCTGACAATGTAATACGGCGCACAAGAGATGTGATTTGCATGCCGGATAACTAAGGCAAGAACACAGAAACACATTCATAATATTTAACACTTATTGCTTTTCCATGGCAACAATGGTTACGCGAACGTTCCTCTATGTTACATTATACGTACATTGCCTTTCTTGTTAAATATCTTTACCTGTGCATAATGTACTTAATCAAGATGTCCATTATTCAGAACACATGCTGTGACCAGTAGCAGGTATTCAATTACCAACATTTTATAAAATTTACAAATTCAGATTCACACCACAGTTAAGTGTGTATGAATGTTTCCAACTAATATTTCATGTTCGTTTACGCCGGCTATAATTACGAATTAAATTCGGACAAGGAAAAGGTTTCTTCATTTTTATGAAAATACAAACCGACTGGAACAAGAAACCGAGGACATCAGTTCAAGGAAGAATTAGACAAGTGGTGCTGGAACGGATCAGCAGACGGCTGGGGTCCTTGTCAGCTGCTGCTGCTGCTGTTTGTGGTGATTAAAGTGAATGTAACCGAAAAAAATCCTATCCTTACTTTGATCTCTTTATAGTAACATGCATCGCAAACACCAGCTGCCTCTAGAGAATGTATCTCTCTCTTAGAATAGAGTTGAAATGTGTACAGTGATTTACAAATAGGCTACAGGTCTGTTGCGATTTGTTGCGCGTTCTGGTTGCCCCTGTTTCTGGAATTTCCGTAGATATATCAGGTTTGTTCATCTGCGCCAATCAGGAGTTGATGGATCTGTATAGAGAACCAGATATTATCTCAGAAATTAGAAAAGGAAGATTACGATGGTTAGGACATGGTGGCAGTGTTTAAGATTATCTCAGATAGAAAAAGGTCTGTTGGCAAGTCAAGAAGGAGATGGTTGGACGATGTTGAAAATGATCTGAAGAAACTGGGTGTTAGAGGCTGGAGAAAAATAGTTAGGGCCAAAGACGCCTGGAAGTTGATCCTGAAGGAGGCCAAGGTCCTGCATGGACCGTAGAGCCAGTGGAGAGAGAGAGAGAGAGAGAGAGATGACGTTTGTTCGTTTCCAGAAGAAAGAAAAGACAAACTCTGAATAAAAAAAGAAATATAAACTTTCTCAATCACATATACACTCTCAACAGTTGTTGAACATGGGTCGGATTAATCATCTTTGAACGACCCTGTTCCCTTTACCTCCTTCAGTTAACCTCTATAAATATATTCAATTAAACCACTTAACTCGTTTTCAGAATGTTATGGGAAATAATTAAGGCTTTAAAAATGTAAATTAATTTAACCCTTTAGGACAGGAACTAAACTGAATTGTATTTAAAGGTTAAATTCGTACCCCTGCAGTAAACACACTCCGTCTCGGTTATGACAACCAAACAGCCAGTGCTGCGTAGAGGAATAATCGCTGTTTGTTCTGAGGTCCGTATAAAACACATAAACATAATGTGTGGGCTGAATGTACAATTTTTGAATGTTAAATCTCGTGATATATAAAGAAACCTCTAGGCTTGAAGGGGTTAATATTTGCATTGCTTATTTGGAACTCATGATAATGTTATTTGACCTCAATTAACCTCCCAAAATTCATAACAACAAAGTTGGCCATTTAAAATATTCATGCGGTTATGTATCGCTACAATCCGTCCGGAGAGTTCGCCAGGAAGAGTTGCCAAGCCTGCCGCATTTGAGTAAGGGCCCCAAACTGACAAATTAACCACAATCTGTTCATCCATAACAGGGTTACAGGCGCCGACAAACAGACAGGGAGACATTGTGAATTTTAATGGGCCCATATGAATTTCTGTGTGTTACTGACGTACAGTACAACTTCATATTTTACAGTTGAATGTCTGTTTAGCATTTCAAAGGAACAGTAGGCTGTTAACAGGCTGAGTATGTACGGTATGTCCGTTTGTCAGAATTAAATATCGTTGCTCAACTCTAAAACTGGCCGATTTTCGCTATCCTCCCTGTGAACGCCTTGACACTAAATGTCTCTTCAATCCGTAATTTTGAATTTCTTATTATCAACGGCGCTAAAATTATGCCGTGTAAACTTCTGAAGTGGGAAGAATCTTAGTTCTATTGAGCGTGGGTTCTGATGAAAATTGTAAAATGCTGGGATTGGCTTCGACTTACTTTGATCTCCCACCGGAAAGATGGAGGCAGTCAGTTCCAACAAAACGTTGGTACTGTCTACAAAGCTACACGGCGTCACATTCCAGAAGACAACAATATTCATTCTCCCTGCCGCTAGAATATCCAATCAACCTCAGAGTCTAGTGTTTTGTGTGGTGACAAATGTTTGAAAGGTATGGTAAAGGTAAAGCAATCCCATTACAGGCCTGGACAGGCCATTAGAGTTCCAGGAGGTTGAGGCTCCCAGATTTCTAGACAATTGGCACAGTATGCAGGGTTTATTAACGTGTCTTGTTACGAAGACTGAACGTTGTAACATGTCGTTCTGCTATTTTGATACCAGGACGAATCATTGTAACTGGGCCCATGGCATTTTTATGGCGAAATGTTACAAAGACGTCTTCTAATGTATGGTTGATTTCGAGACTTGCCTCTTCGGAAGTTTTATGCAATCCAAGGGTGCATACCGTATTCAAAAAAGCCTGGAACCTATTTTCAGCCAGTTGAGTTCTGTTCACAACCACATATCTTACCCTTCTAGGAAACACTTTAATAGTATACTCCCATCTATATCTGTATATACCTACTGATGAATTTCTTGCAACCGTAATTTTGTATGCATTCTTATTACCTCTGCGTGCTACACTGCTCATTTCATACGCTTTCATGTAATTGTTTTAATAATAGTTCGTAAAAAGTGCTCTGTTTGAAGCTGTTTATTACCTAATTTTCTCCATTCCAAATAAATATAATCCATCATATATAACTGTATACGACTTCTACTTTTTAATCCGAATGTCTCTGGTTCTAATCTCGGCCTAGAGACTACCTTCATTGACTGAGGCTTCAGTGCAAATGATGTGATTGTATTTAAATTGGGCCACCGCCTCTTATTTCCGCATTTTTCCCGAATTATATATCACTAGTGACTGTTCACTAATTCTAGGCTATGTCGACTCAGTAATTGAAAACGTCGTTAAACAAACCAAGCATGTCAACATGAATCCTTCGAACTCCACAGTACACTATTGCAAGGACGAATGCTTTCAGAATTCTTTTACGTCATACGTTTTGTCATCCTTTACGCGTTAGACATACGCGCGGGGTCAAATTATTGTAATTTTGTTACGTAATGTATTGAAAGTGAGGTTATGTTTCACAGTTTCCGGAACATTGTCCTCAGCCTTCAGGCCTTATTCGTGGGAATTTCCATTGTCTAGCCGTAGAGAGTCTGTGAAGCCGGTTCATCTCGTTACGTAATGCTTACCGGTGGGTCAGGTCGTGTCATAGGATTCATCATGCAGACAAATTTAATCCTTAAATAATAATATGGAACGTAGAATGTAGATTAAGTGACTGCGTAGGCTAACAGCAGCCTAACAAGAAGAAAGACTGGTACTCAGTGCAGTACAAATATTTGTCATGTTCCATCTTCGCTAATTTACTGCCTTCTGTTGTCCTGAATTTCATTATGACAGATAAAAATCAGTTGCTTACTTTCTCTTGAATTGTTTATAATCTTATGGCAGAAATGAGCACTAAACTTAGCAACGTAGTGACACTCTTATTGTTGAGGACTGTTTAGGTTATGTCTTGTAAAAAAATACACCATACTTTAAAGTTTTCCAAATAAAATTCTAGAATTTGCTTTCAATATCGTGTATGAGGTAATGTTTCGTTCCATTATCGGTTTTTGTTAAATTTGTTAGATTTTAATTTGAACAATATGTAAACAGTTTGGTCGCGCACCCACAGCATCCACAAATATATATATATATGAGTATATATATATATTTGGGCCTAAGAGGGACCAGGTAACAGGGGAGTGGAGAAGAATGCATAACGAGGAGCTTTATGATCTGTACTCCTCACCATATATCATTCGGGTGATCGGATCAAGAAAAATGAGATGGGCAGGGCATGTGGCACGTATGGGAGACGGGGAGGTGCACAACAGGGTTTTGATGGGGAGGACGTGAGGGGAAGAACCACTTGAAAGACCTAGGCTTAGATGGGAGGATAATATTAAAATGGATCTTCAAGAAGTGATATGTGGAGGCATGGATTGAATTGATCTGGCTCAGGACAGGGAGAGCTGGCGGGCGCTTGTGAATTCGGTAATGAACCTTCGGGTTCCATAAAATGTGGGGAATTTCTTGACTAGCTGAGGACCGGTTAGCTTTTCAGGAAGGATTCTGCTGTATGGAGTTATATGTAAACAAGGTAGTCACGAATTTGCTTATCAGTTTAAGGCATTCACAGCTTTGGTTTCATTGAAGGGAGGACTGTGATACAAATGAAATGGCAGCGTACGTCATACCGAAGTTCTACAAAATGCCCGTGTCTGTTCCTTTGGCTAACTGGCAAATCGGTTTACTGCAGAACCGGCTTGAGCATCTCCACACCTGCTCGTTGTGCGGTATGAATATTTTGAGTCTTCGAGGCGTCATTACTTTCTGATATCTTTCACTAAAACCAGTAACGAGGTGAAATTATTACAGTATATACGTATATGTATATATATACATACATATACGTATATATATATATATATATATATATATATGCTTCGGTCGGTATTGCATCCCAGACATATGCCGATAAAATGTTATTTCTGGGTAATGGTACCACTTATTAAAGCTGTCTTTCAAGCATTTTGAAGCTCGTGACGTGTATATTCAATGAAACCGTGACTTTACAGTGTCATTCAAGGGCTGTAATATATATAGTTTCAGGTTTCTTTATTATTTAAGTCTAATTGCACAAGGCCGATCCCAGTGGCCGCGCGGTCTAAGGCGTGGGTCTGCGGCCGTTCGCTTGCTAGGATTGCGGGTTTGAATCCCGCCTGGGGCATGGATGTCTGTCTGTTGTGAGTGTCGTGTTTTGTCAGGTAGAGGTCTCTGCGACGAGCTGATCACTCGTCCAGAGGAGTCATACCGAGTGAGGTGTGTGTCTATCTGAGTGTGATCGTGAAGACTCGATATTGAGGAGGCCCTGGCCCACTAGGGGCTGTTGCGCCATGGGAAGAAGAATCGCACAAGAGACAGTGATCGCTAACAGCAGGATTTTGCGGAACGCGGGCTACAGTGTGTAAATAAAAAGTAGATCACTGGAAGATTTATCTACTTAAATCACAGCTAGCGATGGCAAGTATCAAATTTTTTTTTTCATTGACATATCAGTAGAATGCTTGCTATTACAATATAACTGATTATTGGTGTTACGTGCCATGTATACAATCATATAGATGAGCTACGTCGATCTCGTCCTGTAGCTCGGTATGTTACGTATCCGGTGGAGTGTGGTGTAGTACACTTAACTTAAACTCATGATAAAATGCACGGTGCATACAACATAAAAGTAGGCAAAAAAATGTTTGAACTTGTTAAGTAAATTTATAATTACAATGTGTGTGTGTGTGTGTGCACGCACACATCCATGCTTTCAACAGCAGTTTGCGTGTGATTTATATGACAGGTTGTAAGAGCCAAGGATGTAAAACTGTAAAACTTTTAAGAACAATTTATTTTAATCTATGTGACTTTTGAGTTTGAATAAGTTTTTTTCCCCCCCGATTTGCTTATAGTTTCTCTGTAACTCGAGCCGTTCCGTGTATTTGTCTATACGTAATCAGTTAAGGAATTCTGTTCGTATTACTGGACCTAAGCAGCAAGTGGAGTTCGCAAACCCCCGACAAGTTTACATACTGCCTGCGAGAGATCGGCATAGCTTCGTTCTGTTTCTGTTCACGCCATATGTGGATAAGATGAGTGGTCATGGGTATCGACAGGTTTTTCCAGTTTTCCTTCTTAGGGTTTTTTAAAGACTGCGTTTCAAGTGTCGAGGTTAGTGTAACGTCAAATGTAATCAGTCGATGATTATACAGTAAATGTGAACAGGTAAAGATTCGGAATGTGGTTGTCGTGACGTAGCAATTTGAGGGAATTTAATGCTGTGCATTCCGCTGTGTTATTGACAATAAATATATCTTAGTTAACCGTCTGCACAACTTATTAAAACGTACTGTGGATTTTTCA
Source organism: Reticulitermes speratus (assembly GCA_021186555.1). NCBI lineage: Eukaryota > Metazoa > Arthropoda > Insecta > Blattodea > Rhinotermitidae > Reticulitermes > Reticulitermes speratus. Next base: position 19,747,938 of record JAJKFL010000008.1, on the reverse strand, counting down.
GACTGTAAAAGTTGACATGTTTCAACTTAGGTGGCAATCGTCAGGACTTCTAATATTGTAAAATGTAAATAATTGCAAAAGTTATGTTAAATGGTGTAAGTATTATTTTTACATATGTCTTACATAAATTTTATCAAATTTTGTTTATTGATATCTTAAAGTTGGGACTGTTATACAGTGAATACATTGTACGATTGAGATCTCAGTCTGTTGACACTCATTACTGTAAGTTTTACAATTATTTATATTTTGTAATGTGAGGAGGCCTGAAGATGACCGACTTGGTCGAAACATGTCGCCTTGTTTAGGCTGAAAAATCGTACTACGTGTTAAAAAAGTTGTGGCGACGGTTAACTAAGTAATTTTAATAAGGAGGGACTGAAGAAGATAACGAAATATGTTTTAGCGGGGATTCCTAGAGATTCGAACTGGGCACCCCCTGAATATAAATCTGGAGGGTTAACAGCTGCGCCATTCTGCTTTCGCTTACAAATTTGTAACCAACTACTGTTAACAGGTAAACAAATCCCGCTCAGGTCAGACTAGCTAATTGGAAGTTCCTATTGCTTGTGGTCCAAATGTAGATACTGATTTGATAATTATTTTTAATGGCAAGTGATCTCAATGATAGGGGAATTACTTCCACAGGCCTTTAAATTAAAATCTGCTGCCGTTACCACAGTTCTGAAGAACACGTGACAAAATTTTGCAAAAATCATGGCACATGTCATTCTGCCGACCAAGTGTCCTGTATGCAACTCTTGTTTCCTTAACAATCTGCGGACTCGTACTGTCGGCAAATTGTCACTGAGGACATGTGAGTACGGTGACCGTGTAGGTCTCTCCGGCCTATCCTTCTCTATAGGAAATTTCCATCCCGACAATCATGGACCGCATGAAACCCAAACTTGTTTTAAGTCGAAATTAGAGAAATTCTGCGGCCGGAAATAGGCGTTGCCTCTGGCCTTTCCAAGGCAATTATACCTACAGCACCAATCATTAACCCATTATGCAACTGCAGAGTTTATTTCGGAGTTATTTTGTATATATATATATATATATGTGTGTGTGTGTGTGTGTGTGTGTGTGTGTGTGTGTGTATAGAGTGATCCCTCCCTAGTGCGGATCAGCGGGTGGTCCGGACGATGTAGGGCTAATTATGGCCCAGTATTTCCCATTGAAATTATTATTATTATTTCCGCTTTAAGAAGTTTACTTTAGCGTTGAATGATGACTTTTTGTGTGTTACTTGTATCACGGAGTTCCCCTCGGTCGTCCGGATTCCCTTCCCCATATAGCCCGGATAAACGAGGGACTACTGTGTGTATGAGTGTATATGTGTATATATATCGTACTGCTTTGAAAATGTACATTTTACGAAAGAAGCCCACTAAGGCGGACGTATCCGAGGTCTTAATTTCAAAATCATGGTGTTCAACTTCATGTAACTGTTCTCTTCACTAAAGTGACTTGAGTGAAAAAATATATCCGACTGGTTCTGGAATGTGACGCCGTGTCATTCGGTACATATGTACTGACTGTCCTCCAAAACGTTAGTACGTACACTGCACCATGTTACATCCTCCAAGACAGTAACCTGTACTGTCACTGCCGTGAGAAGCACAAATAACAGACGTTAACACTGGGGTGTGGCAAATAGATTAGAACTTCTGCATGTTTATTTGTAGGGAAACTATTATATGCGGACCGTACTGGCCTCAAGACTTTTTATATATCAAATTGTGTAAGGTCCTGGTCTCACAGAGTGTCTAAATAATGTGGTCACGTGCTTGGAGTTAAAACCCTTCGCGCTCGAGTGGTTGGTACTTCTGCATCGTCCTCGGGTGGTCTTGTGTTTGAGTATCGGCTCGGAAGACGTCTGTTGTGATAATTTGTTGGCGCTTTTGCTAAAAGCGATTGCAAAAAAGCGATTATTACCTTCGTAAACTTTGTCTGTGCGTCTGTCATTCCAGCCGCACGGAACATCTAGGCTGCTGTTGGACGAATTTTTGTGAAGTTTTACGTTTGAAAGTTTTTACTAATACTCTCGAATAAGAAAAGTTTGGTTAAAATTAAAAAAAACAGCAGGCACTTGACATGTATACATGCGTAGATTTATGTTACTGCTCTTTATAATGGAGACAGATTGTGTTCTCTGAGCTGAAGCCGAAGAAACAGTTACAGATCTAAACATAGGATAACAGACGAACATGTGTGTTTCGGACTCTGTCCAACAGAGCAGAGCAGACTGTTGCCAACATAAGGTGAAAACTTACAGGGAAAATAACAGAGCTGACGCACTTGAAGAGAGACTTCCTGCTTGCATTTCCTAACTTGTTCTTCCCTTCCCTCACTCCGTCTAGCCATTTGCTAGGATAGTGCCTTTAAATAGACAATAGCCGCTTTATGCTACATCCTTCGTCTCATCATGTGTAATTATCATGTCGCTAATTCAACTCTATGGAACCAGTACAGGCTTGCTTTATTTTGAAGTTGTCGATATATAAACAAAGGAATAGTTGAGGTGTTAGTTTAGCTTTATATTTGTAGGCCAATATGTTACATTTTCAGTATACAGAACTATTGTTTATGCAGTTATTACATCAACTGAAGTACTCGTATATATGCCTTGCCTTGTACCTCTTTCAACACCTTAGAGCTATACTCAGTAACCTCTTCCTATGCGCATGTAATGAATGTAATAAAGAGAGCTGTGCAGGGTTTAACATGTCAGTGTTAGGCATTAGACGGTCATTGAAGGTAATATGTTCTTTAAACTTGAAACCAATTTGTCTCTGTTTACTTCCGTGTGTTTGAGAATCTATTGGAAGACTGTTTGAGTATAATATTAAATTCTTTATTATTGAGTGGGTCTCAGGGCCAAAACAAGTTCAAAATTAAATTAACGCTTTGTTGGACGTGACGCCGTATAGTATGTTAGCTCGTCACCGACGTTTAGAAGGAACCTGCTGCTTCCATCATATGGGTATATCGAGGCAGCAGGTGCCTCCGAAACATTCGCAACAAGCTACCAGACTGCACGTCGTCACATTTAAAATGGCGGTAATAATAACAACCGTCCTGAGAACTTCAAACTTTGCAAGCTCGGAATATTCTGAACCCCGGACATCGGCAGCAGGGACGCAGAAGTGACGCTAATTCGAAGCTTCGTTTTGGGCGCGTGATCAACTAATGTTTTAAAAAGTACGCCTATTGGCTGCGCCATATCTGTTTGTCTGTCGGTCCCTTTGTCATATGTCTGCATATAGTAACTCGATAATTAGACCTAATATTGGGAAGTTTTAGTAAAATTTTATTGCAAATTCAGATTCTTTTTAAAAATCGAAAAAGTACCTGACACTATCTGCAATGTAAGTCGTGTGTAATTATCTATATACTCATCAGAGAGAAAAATGCCCAGAGTATCAGCTGTACTAGTGGCCGCGCGGTCTAAGGCCTGGGTCTAAGGCCTCTCGCTTACTGGGATTATGGGTTCGAATCCCGCCTAGGGCATGGATGTCTGTCTCTTGTGAGTGTTGTGTGCTGTCAGGTAGAGGTCTCTGCGACGGGCTGGTCCCTCGTCCAGAGGAGTCCTACCGACTGTGGTGTGTCTAAAAAGTGTGTGATCGTGAAGCCTCGAACAATGAGGCGGCCTAGGCCCCCAAGGGGCTGTCGAGCCATTGGGAAAAAAAAATCAGCTGTACTGAAAAGCGAAACGCGTTATAGTTTATGCCAGTTTATTTTGCCGTCTGTTTTACGGTGTCAGAGATAATTAAGCCAAAGGGAGCGACACGCGCCCGGACTGTTACCCTGTGTGTCCATTTACTGACTTGCTGGCCTTCGTCCCGTATTTCGTAAGACAAAATAAGTTACGTTAACATGATGCTGAGTGTGTGCCTAAGCATTAGACATTTTAGAATCACATTATTACTTGAAGTCACGTTTCATCTGAATAGTTTCTGTGTCGTTAATTTTAGCATCTATTTCAACTGAGAACAGCTCTATCTAAGAGGTCCACCAGATTAGATGCTTTCCTTGCCTTAAGACGCAAGCAGAGCCGGCTTCCGAAACGTCGTGTTTTTTAAAAAAAATCAGACGATGGACAAAGTCCAAAAAAGATGATGTCGAGCATCTAGGTTAGTCGCTGGCCTGTCACCTCATACGCCTTGGTTCGATCCCAGGAAAGTCGGTATGGGATTTGTGGTTGACAAAGTGGCACTGCAACAGGTTTATCTCCGAGTACGTCGGTTTAACCCAGTATAATTCCACCAATACTCATTCCATCTATTACCGATGCTATATAAACTCAGTAATTGACAGCGTCGATAAATAACGCACTTAAAGTGAGCACATATTTATAATATGTCAGCTGTCTCAGCAGAAACTTCTGAACTTTGGCTGAACTAATATCTTGTCGTCATAAATTTTTGTTCTTTATTAATATCTCAAGAAAACCTTCAGTTCCTGAACAGAGTAGTACATTGCGAATTACACGACAAACATTGTTATTAATTACGTAAGGGAATGACTGTTTAGCAGTCAGTATTGGTCAATGTGTTTGATTAAAACTGTATACAGCCATAGTGTCTGGATCAATACAGATAACGTCTTGATATGACGAGTCAGTTAGTTGTTAGTCAGCAAATACATTAGATAAGGTGTTAAAGTCGACATCATGGCTTACAAGTAAATATTTAACAGTTTATTTAAGATAAAAATTTTTGAATGCGCTTCAATTCAAATCGAGTTTCTTGACAGAACTAATTAGCTCAGAAAACAGTGAAATCGCTTGCTGTGTTGGTGGCAGGTACATTAAACATAGCGAGACACACTTCGAATTATTGAAATGCTATGTCATTAAGTTCATGCGACAAACTTGTTCACACCTGTTTATAAATTAAATTTTTACCCACTCCCTGGTTGTGAAACGTGGAAGCACAACACCGAGCCTACGAAATCCTGCCTTACTATAACATTCAGAAACAGTTCCATCCACATTTTTATCCCAACCCTTTCCACTTAAATCCATCTTAATATTATCATTACATCTCCTGCTCTGTTTTCCAAGTCGCCATCTTCCAAGAGGACTCCTCTTTGAATTCTCGCCAATACTATTAGGTGGGGAGTGTGCATCGTGACAACAGATATACCGACACAAAAGTAGGCACAGATATGTAACATCTAATGCTATAGGTCAGTTAACGTGTGTACGTTTTCAGACAGTCCTGGACGTAAGGCAGCAAGAATATACCGACGTCTTTTTTTTTTAAATTCTTTTTTTTTTTGAAGGGCCCCGCAGCAGATGCTACGGACGCACCGCAGCCTTCAGGCTTACTGTGCAACCCTCTGATGACGATGACTAGTTTTTTTTTTTATTTTTCCGAGTAATGTAGCACCGGTGGAATCAAACTTACAGGGGAAAACCGAAGTCCTCGGGGAAAAACCTGTCCCAGTGCCACTTTGTCCACCACAAACCCCACATGGACTGACCCGGGATCGAACCCGGGCCTCCGCGGTGAAGCCGGCGACTAACCGCCTGAGCCGTGGCACTGCCTAATTTCTTCTTTAATATGAATTTGATATGATACTGTCGTAATACATTTACGATGGATTTTTAATTATACTTTTAATAGACCTTTTCTGAATTCTCATCGTGAGTCTTGGACTTTGTGCTACCTAGTTTCCACTGCATTTGTTTTTAGTTAAAAAACCTTGCTAGTTCATAATTTTGTTTCTCTTTTTGGTATTCATACTTCGTCTGAGAAGTTCTTCTGGCACATGTATATGAAAGGAAACCTTATCATTCTTACAAAATCGCCTTATTCTTGTTGCAGTGAATGTGCTTGCGATGCAGTACATCTTACTTCATACTTTTATCATTCATTACATATTATAGCCAGTGTAGTTCTCGTCAAATAACCGAAATAACCGAAAACTCGCCGCCAAGTAATCGGAAGAAAGTGGTTGGACCGAAAGTTATGTAATGAGGCAGTACCAGCTACACCTCTCAGTTATCGTAGAATGATCGCATCAGGTGAGCTTGAAATGACTGGACAGGAAGTGTGTGTGGCCCAGTTTAACGTACTGTCCCGGAATTTGCCTCCAGAGCCTCAGGACACTCACAAACATCAGTCAGTATAATCTCTATCCGGAGGACTGGGTTCGATCCCTGGTCAGTCGTGTGAGATTTGTGGTAGGCAAAATGGCACTGGGACAGGTTTTTCTCCGAGTACTTCGTTTTCCCTTGTCAGTATAATTCCACCAGCGCTCCATATGCATACCTCATCCTGCCACCGCCGACGCTATAGGAACTTAGCAATTTACAGCGTCGTTACATAAAGGCCCTCCCCCCCCCCCCCCGCAGTCTGTATCCCGGCTGAGAAGGCTTTCATATTTAGTAGTAAATACAAGTCGAAGTCGCCCAGCAACATGACTGTTGGGACATGCAGTTGATTGTTACGTCACACACGTGGTGTGATTTGTCAAGAAGTTTCCAGCTGGGGTCGGTGCTGACCGGACCACAGATCAACATGCTGCAATATTGATCAGCTCGAAGGTTTTTCTGTTCGACCGCAGAATTAGGGCAACGACTGCATGTAAATGAAATGTCTATCCATATTTCCTGTATCTGAGACAGCACAGGACAGTTAGCGCGAAATTTCGACGTTTTTGCTGCTGTCTTCACGTCGCATGTAAACATGAATGTACTCTTTTTTAACTGATATCGGTCCATCAGTTATGTAGGTTAATTTACAGTAATTAACATGTCACTTTGATAAAGACATATGTAATCGATTTTTAAAATTTTCACGTCACTTTACATGTTTGCCAGAATTTTGCCATCAATTTTCGGATTTAATTAAATATTAAGGGTATTAAACTTTTCCTTTTGCTGTGTAGCTACGTTGAAAACCGCTGAAGATGGAAGAAGTCCAACCAAAACGTAGGTTATCGTGAATATTTTACGAAACTAAATAATGTATTGTCGTAGCATTAGCTTTATTAATCTTTGAAGTCCAGTGTCCAGTGATAACTGTGTGTACCAGCTGCTGTTACATTGAGAAGCTCTGGATTTTGTCCACTTCTATGTGTTTCATATAATTCTACAGTAAATACCTACTATTTCTCTAAACTCCATTAACAGATTGGTCTTTGTAATAGACAAAGATTGTGTTTTCTCTGAAGTAGGAACTGAACTGACGTCCTTAAAATTATTGCAGTTCTTGTAGCGCGTTTTCATTTCAGACCATTATAATTAATCCCATTGAGTAGAGTCGTCCTTGATAAGCTGATAGCCGCTCTTATACTCAACAAATTCCGTACTGAACCCGAAGGCTTCTTAGTGTGTTCGCAAGATACAGCCACTGAGCTCTGTCATACACAAGATCAGTTCAGTCCACAATCTCACAACCTGCAGTCTTAAGAGTATCTCTAATATTCGGCACGTCTCTCTAAGACCAAATCTTACAATTTTTCTCTTTCTTTCGTGTTCATATTATCCGTTTTTTTCAGCCGCAATCCTATTTGAGACTTTAAACTTTTACAATGTTTAGACTTTTAGATTTAATCTCACTTCCTTACAGAAAGTCTCTCCCTACTTTTCCTACCATCAAATACGCTTACTACTCAACACCATAGTCGGTTCAACAGACAAACTGGTAGGACATTTGCTGTGCTTGATTATAATGATAAGATTACAATATAATATAATGTATAATCTTTGATAGGTGGTAATTATAATAATAATAATTATTATTATTTATTTTCAAGGTCCGTCTACGTGGGCCAAGAAGTATCCGACGGCTGCCGGGAGCCGTCAGTCTCCTGTGGACATTGAGACATCACTGGCGACCTCTGACACTTCCCTGACGTCGAAGCCACTCAGCTGGAACTACGTCCCCGAAAACACACGCGCGATTGTCAACACTGGCCACGGCTGGCGAGTCGACATCGACAGCGAAGGATCCGGTAAGGGCTTCGAATGTGGAGCGTACGGTTATTTTATTTATGGGAGATTCAAAGCTAATGTTAAGGGAAACTGACCCAATGTAGAAATATTACGGGAATAATTCTGGATGGAGAATGTTGTACTTGTATTTACTGTATGTATTTTGTTTTGTAATTGTGTATAGTTTGTTTTGTATTGTTACTTTTATGTATATTATATGTCCATTTGTATTGTGTGTACTAGTGTATGGACTACTGCCACCGGGTGAAAACCCAATTGCAGTAAATAATAATAATAATATAATAATAATATATGCCTTATAAAAACGGATGCTGTGAGTCGAAATATAATGAATAATAATTGTGAAAGACAAATAATTTTGCAGATTTTTCCATTATATTTGATCATAAATTCAGCAGGTGTGGAAGTGGAAGTGTACTCCGCTTTAGTGAAAGTTTTTTTAAATTTTGTTTGCAGTTTCTAATACTACCTTGATTGTTTTTACAGCACATTGTTAAAACACTTGTAAATATCAACCTACGCAGAGTCATATTTTGTCCCTTGACTGTCTTCAGTTTGTAGAACACACAAAAACTGCCTCAAATAACAGTCGCATATCTAGATGAGGTCTCTACTTTGTATGACGTACCAAGTTTCTGCTGTTCAGAAATCTGGTGGTTTGATTTGAATTTCACGTAAATTTAGGGTTATGCTGGGTCGATATGTGAAGCGAGTAGTTTAGTCGTTACAGTGCCCAGCCTACGGGCCAGATCATCAGACAGTCGGGGGTTGATTCTCGACATGGACGGAGCCTTTTCACTCGCTGCAGTGTTCACACCGGCTGTGAGGTCCATCGGGTGTTGCGGTCCCTTTCGTATAGCGTGAAAGGTTCAAGTAACAACTTACTCGCACCCATTGTCGAATTTTAAGAGAGACCGGAGCTGTATCCCAGCTCCTCGACACGTCATTCCTGGCGCCGTGCTTAAGTGAAATATGTTACTTTTAGTTTGCCGTTTGACCCAAACAAACCGAAATTAAATTCTCCCTAAAACTTGTTAGACCTTCAATACCAAATTTTGTAGGAATTTGTTGTATGTTATCAGGAATGGAGCTTACAAAGAGTCAGAGAGACACGCATGGCCTTCCCACACTGCATTTTATACACTTCGTGCAGTTGCATGAATATTAGGACAGTCGAACCCCTTTATAACGACATCGGTTTATATGGCACCTCGTCTATAGCGTCAGATATTCTGTGGTACCATTAATTCATCACTGTTAACCATAACATTATTCTGTTCGGTTAAAACAACACCGTTTATAACGACACAAAATATCCAATCCGTTTCATGACGTTATAACCGAGATCGACTGTATTTGATATTGCTTATTAGGGCAGATAACTCCAACAGATGTCCTTTCATGTATCACAATATGGCCTGTGTAAAACATAAGAGTGGGCTGATGGGTCCGTGACTTGGAGAGGCGCTATATCAGCGATTACTGACGGGATGTATTGTGTTAGCAGCACAATAGAGCGATGAAGATGAGGCAGGATGTGTCATAAACCGTGGATACTGACCCTCCTCTGGCAATTATCCAGACAGCGAGAATTAACCGAATCAGTCAGGCAGGTCTCAAAACGTACTTTGTTTTATGCTTGCAGAACATACAGTGAGACTATTACGTTGCTATCTGAAAATGCTGTGGTGAAACATTGCACCTCGAGATATGTAATTGATAACAGTAAAAACCTAGTACTTGTATTACACACTGAAGATCAAATGCAGCTAGGACAAAAGCCGTCACTGGGCCTGTTCGCAACCCCAAGAACTGCATTGTTAATCACCATAATTACTGTGATCTCCCTTCTTCTGGGATGTGGCGCCCCCGTGATTGGGTGATTGATGCCCGACGTTTCGAGACGAATTAGGGGTCTCGAAACGTCGGGTACCAATTACTCAGTGACGCGCCACAACATCCCAAAAGAACTAAGATATCAACTGGACCGCTGCGAAAGCCTAAAAACTCGCATGTCACAACCAGTGTCTTTAATACACGTTCTAATATTGTACTATGGATACCTACTGACTCAAAAATGTAGAAAACCGGAATACCTAGAAACGATAGCTGCAAATAAGAATCAATTAGAGGAGTTTAAAGGCACTTTGAATTTGGAGAAAGTTTTCTTTAGTACATTTCAGAATATTTAACCTCACACTCTTAAAACATTTTTACGTAGAATTTGTTGTTACTGGCAAATTACTTAGGAGATAAAGACACACGTTCATTCATTCTTTTATTTATTCATTCTGTAGCCTCTTCCAAAGCGACTTCTCCACAGGGTGCGAGCTAGTGCTTCCTGTTTCAATTTCCAGTACCCTCTCTTTTCCTTAAGGTCATCCAGTAGCTGCTTACGTCTTCTTCTTCGTCCTCCCGTCATTTCGATCCTTCCTCTAACCTTCCTTCAATCACGTGTTTTAGAAGGCAGTTTCTATGCAAGATGTGACCAATCCAGTTAGCACACATATGTGAGGATAATATTACTACGTGTGTTCAAGGAATATGATGTGTTTATTTTAATCAGTATTTTGCAATGTGTCATGTTTCAGAACTGGTCGGCGGTCCCCTCGAAGACACGTACAGGCTGCAGCAGTTTCATTGTCACTGGGGTTTCAGTAGCGACAAGGGCTCCGAGCACACGGTGGATGGCCAGTCATACGCCGGCGAGGTGAGCGTCTGAGGCTCGGGCCCCGGACATACTTCACGGAACACTCGCGTTTTTACACAGGATTACTTGGTTCAGTGTTCCGTAAGCAACACAGGTTTTCGGACAGTGGAACTGCTCCCGTCCTCTGGTGAAAGACTGGGGAGGCACCCAACCTTTTTGGTCCAATAGACAGAGCTATTCTCTTTCTCCATAGATAGACCCTGCATCCATCCTTTCACCTGAGGGCGGAAAGAGGTCAGTTTTCCGAAATGTGTTGTGTTTGGAACTAGACAAATATGAGATTCACCATAAATTTTTGGCGAAGAATTTTCCCTGTCCTGGCCATGAAGGCGTATAGGGGGAGTTTAAATATAGCGCCACTCATTGTTCGGCACTGGATGGAAGTGGTCATATTCACGGCCCCGGCCTCTTTACCCCCAGGAAAGAACCCCGGTACCTATTGGAGATTGGTGGGCCCTGGAGCCGGTCTGGTCATCTTGCAGGAGAGGAAAATCCTTTGCTTCTGTTGGGATTCGAACCCTGTATAGGCCGGCCCGTAGTCTAGTCACTGTAAGGTCTACGTCACAACTTTTAGTATGAGTTCCTTATAGCGCATTTGATAAAAAAAATTCGTACAGTGATTTTGTGAACAAAACGTGGTGATGGGGAGACGCTAACACGCTGTATGCGTTCATTTGAAGAGGTTCGTGCAAATGAAGCACGTAACAGGGGACTCAGATGGGAAATGGTAACGTGCATTGAGTGTTACTTCTAGGTCTTCGTTGCCTGATTTAACGTCCGTATAATTCTTTGCAAAAAGACGACAAAATCTCGTTTTTATCTGCTTCCTGTAGGGAAACAGTAACTGCCCACAGGAAAATCGCCTGACATGTCACGTTTTGGGACGTGACTAAACGTGACTAGCCGTGTTACTTCGGCAACATCTCAGACACATCTGTGGGGCGGGTTAGTCTAACCACATCCAGTAGGCTGTTACATTTCCCCAAAACATCACACAGGATGAAGACAAGCCCATATGTGTCTTGTTCTTGTTCTCTAACGAGGTATTTAACGACGATGTATTAAGTGCAGAGATTATGTCGCGTCGGGGGGGTTACTTTTTTTGTATATTGATTGATGGGCTATTTCACGACGCCATATTAAGTGCAGAGATATGTAGTGTTGATTGTTGCTGTTAGAAATTTAGACACTTGAATACAGTAACTCCTCGTTTGAGAAAAAAGATATCTTTTTGAAAATTTTTCGTAAAACGACAATTCATTTTCCATTCGTTTACAAGCAGTAATTAAAGATGTTAGAGACTTGACCCTTTAAAGTTAAACGGGAAATATTTTATAATTGTTATCTCTGGAGAAAGAACTTTTGTAGAGTAAACGGTGCTGAATCCTTCCCACTGTTGCTAACTCGTAAATTTATTGACTTCCCCTCCAAAATATTTTGTGGGTGTGGGTAAATATTTCCAATTACGTTTTTTTATATGTAAGGTCTGTGTGTGTGTGAGAGAGAGACAGAGAGAGAGAAGTTAATAGCACGGATTTCACACTTATATTGCAAGGACTTCACGAAAGGCCTGTTTTAATTCTTCACTCTTTTTTTTAGTGAACCATTGTCTCTGATACTGTTACATTCAGATGAGGCCTGTCCATAAGATTGCCATGTGTATTAAGGTAGACATTAAGTGTAACATTCTAATATCCAGAACATAACGATATACGGTAACCCTTGCTGGATATTGCAAATTTGTTGCATCTTCTTCTGACCCTTGTCAGTATCCAGTAGCAATCATAACGTGTGAAGCCACTGGACCCATCTTAAGGTGCATGCAAGCACAGTGCAGTGCCTGACATTCTCCTTTTGAATTGCTTGTTGCATATGGCAAGTTGTGTTGATGTCACGTAACATTGTACTTTTTGTTTATGGTTGACTGTGACTGACTCATCACATTTTGATTGCAGCTTCATCTGGTGCACTGGAACAGCACCAAGTACGCTAACTGTGGTGAGGCGGCCGGCTATCCTGATGGCCTTGCTGTGTTGGGTGTACTTCTTAAGGTGTGTCATATGAGTGTATTCATGGCAGTGAGGTTCCTCATTGTTAACACTTTGAAGAATGCTGTCAGTTCTGGTCTGTCAAAAAGAACATAGTTTTTGCATTACAAAGATGTGTCAATGATGTGTAGGGAACTGTTCGTTTTTTTATTCTGAGAATTGTATGATGTATATAAATGAACTCTGTGGCAGAAATACAGAGTTCTTGATGTTCAAGCAGGTGGTAGGGTTAAGCATGGAGTATATTAAAAACACATACAAACTTTTGATGAGAAAAGTTTGAGAAGCCTCAGAGCCCTAGACATGGACATGTATAAAAATGGATCCTAGAAATTGTATGTAAATTTTTGGATTGGATATAACTGGCCCATGTTGTAGTGAAGCAGGAGGCTTTTTGAACATGACAATGAATGCCTGGATTCCATAAAGGCAGGGAATCTCTTTGGTTCGCGAGTAAATGTAACATGCTCAATGCAGACTGTATTTTTGGTGGCATTAAGTTGTTAGTTGGTTGATTAGAGAAAAATGTTATATGTACAAGATAATTTGGATGTGTTCACACTTTACATATATTTATTTTTTAAGCATTCTTCTTCAATATTTGTAATATGCCCTGCCTAATCTGAATTTCTCTGTCTTTTCATATTATTACAAATGTCACTTTCAATACAATGCAGTAGTGAAATAAACTGTAATAGTTATTTTACAAAAACACTTTTCATAAACAGTCCAGTTTGACATCTGATTGCTGAACATAGTGGCTGCATGGTTTCCAAAAGGGTAGACATTACAAGTCAAGAATAGATGTTAAGGATCATTACACCATAGCCTAGTGTAATTCTGTGACAAAACTACAGGGAGAGGAAATTCTTAACACCCAGAGCAACTACAAATTTTTGCAGTTAGTTTTCACAGAATACCCTGCCCCATGCAGTTAATTCTCCCCACACTAATGGAATAAGGCTACATCAGAAATTCAATCCATTTAACTGTAATCCACTTGGCAAGCGTGGTGAGGCTTCAGTATGCTACTAGAAGGAGTTCAAAGTGGGTGTTACTGTGTGTGTAATACATCTGTTGCTCTGCCGGTTTACTACAGGGTCTTTATTTTACCTGACAACTGTTGCTAGTCACTTCCTGTCGACCTGCTTGACCATTATGCCAGCTGAATCTCCAGCTCATTTCTACACTTCATATCACTGTTTAGAGCCACATGTGTTTGTTAAATTTCAGGTTGGAGCAAAGAACCCAGAACTTCAGAAGATAGTTGACCTTATTCCGAAAATCTATCATCGTGGAGAAAAGGCAGTGGTGAAGGAAGTGATCGATCCAGCTAAGCTGCTCCCAAGTATGTGTAGACAAATGAGTATAATTCTCCCTAAATCTTCTTTCTAACAAGAGTTGGAAATTTTATCCTCTTTTGTAAGACACAGAATTTTCACATACATTCTCGGAGAATTTACCTTTATTTGATTGCACGTGTTGCTTGTAAAAGTTTACTCAAATTGGTTTAAGAAATGTGAAATGGAAAAATGAAATTAGTATTTAAAAAAAATATATTTTCAAAGGAGTAATCATCATTCATTACATTAAGGATATGATATTTAGTTCCACAACTTTTACTTAAAATAGCTCTGAGTTATGCATTCCTCATTTGCTTTAAGGACTGTCTCTTCGTCTCTACCGATTATTGTATATGTGTACTTTATAGCATTATGCTTCATCAAAAGAGTGTTTATGCATTTGGGTATGCATGTTATTATTACATAAAAGAATTTATACTGTAGTCTTTCAAGTAATGTGGGTTGACCAATTCTGTTTCTTTCACAAGTGTTTTGCTTATATCGTATTCACTCTTTCCCTACTTTTTATTTTGTATATATTCTCTCCACCAAGTCCTTCTGCTTCTTTGTCTCCTGAATGGTCATTATGCAACATGTTTAGTTCTGAGGACTTCAGATGAACCCTTTATTGTCTGTACATAACATATCCTAAATCTGACTAACTTACAGGTAATATTATATTACTGTAACATGTTGTGGGACATTTCATGTGATGTATGAATCTTACAGTGTCTACATACACGGTTCTGCATATGTTTCTTACTATTTTAAAATACGACACTATTAGGTACAGAGTACATGTCTCAACACAAAAAGATTATTTTCCAGTTTTAATGCATGCACTTTACTATGTAAATTTTCTGTCTACAATTAAGTACACCAGAATGTGACTTCAACTCTGTGTGTGTGTGTGTATTCGATAAGTTATAAGTTAAAATTCAATTCTGATTTAGGTTAGAGTGTCTTATTGGCATGCTTCTACATTCTTGTTTAATAATCCACTAATGTTTAATTTAGAAACTGTAGGGATCTTTGTAATAATATGTTGTAAATATTACAGACTGTGTTTTTTACGGTTAAAAATGCTTCCAATATATTTATATTAATAATTTGTGTGATATTGTAGTTATTTTATTTTCTTGACAGTTTTTGCATATAAAATTTAACTTCCTTAGGCATTTGATGTACAGTACAATATTGGTTATGTGTAGATGGTATAAGAAACATGTTTCACTTTAATGTTTGACTAGGGTTCTGGATATTATTATTTTTTGTCCATTTCTTCATATTGTGTAGATACTTCATCCCTGCAGACTGTAATCGGCTATGTATCAGTCTATTAGAGGCACTTAGTTTCAAAAGAAACTTTTATCCAGCTGTACCATTACAATGAGAAGAAACCACACATATGACAACAGACTGGTATGCCAGTAAATGCCATAATTATATGCCTGTTACATTTTTGCAGAGACATTCTCATACTGGACATACCTTGGCTCCCTGACAACACCCCCCTGTTCTGAAAGTGTCACTTGGATCCTCTTCAAGGAGCCGATTGAAGTTTCTGAGGAACAGGCATGTAGCAAATCTGATATTTCCATATATTACAGTATACTTTAAGTTGAGTATAGCTTATGTAACACAAGTGAAATTTCCACATGTTAGATCATGCTGAAGTTTCACATCATGCTGGTTTCTGAGGATCAAATATAAAAGGTAAGTCGTCCCTATTCATGCCATGATGGCACATGGGGGAGTAGTGTTACACCTCCACCCTTAACCTCAGCACCAGATGGGATCAGTATTAAGGATCAGATATGTAACAGGAGTGACATTTCCATATATTTGGTTGTACCAAAATTTCTGCACAGATGTGAAATTTTAGTGTGCTTAGTCATATAATGCCACCTAATTTTTGTTTATGGTATGCAGTCAGATATTTTCTGATCTGTATTTGTTTCTCCATAACAATACTTACTTTTTAATCAGTGTTGTCCTCTTCAAAGTGCTGTCCGTGGGACTTAAATATTAGCCCAGCGAGTGCACCACTGTCTGAAGCATTTTGTCATGTGCATTGTTTGAATCTGGGCACGTGCATCTTGTAGTTTTCCACAAATCATAGTGATGTTATTAAATTTCCTTTCCTGTAACACCATCTTGAGTTTTTGAAAAAGAAAGATGTCACACAGCACTAAATTTGGTGAGTAGGGAAGGTGTGGTGTATTTAGCCAGAAATTCATGCACAGACAAAGCAGACTGAACAACAGGCAGGGCACAAATTTGGCAGCAGTCTGAATTATATTTACATTTTCTTTCAAAATATTCTGAAGTGACCAAAGTGACATTCCAAACATGTTAACTTCATGGATAGTAAGTATGCTGTTTGCAAGGACAAGTTCTTCACTCAGTCCTTATTTAAATCTTTTTTGCTTGTTGCTGGACGTTCTGGGCGTTTCAGCATTTTCTGAAGGGTTCACACCACTTCTGAACTTGGAAAACTACTCCTCTCCAAAAGCCACTTTCAACATTTGGAAGTTTCCGTAACATTACTACTCCAGTTTAAAAAAAATTCTGATACAGGCACACTGTTTTTTCGAGTCTGCCAGTTTCTAGGTATGCCAAAATTACAAATGGAACACACACTTCTACATTACAAGATATTACTTAACAATTACAATTGCTACAGCCTTATCTGAAGCAGGAAATGACTCAGCAGTCTCTATTCTATCTACATCTAGTGGTAGAATTTTGTGCTAGCAGTAATGTCATCTTGCAGTCAGTGCAGAAACTATTTGATCACACCACATAAATACAGAAAACTATTGATTACATCATTTATTTAATTACACAGATAATTCAGTTATTCTCTTGAATTAGGAGAGTATGGTCAAGCTGTGAAAGACTTAAAAGTTTTAATATATTAAAATATTCAAACTGGTGGGGTTTGAAATGTCTAGTGTCTTTTTGGAAAGATTCTCTGCCATTTCATTGTAAGTGGTTATTGCAGTGATCTATGTTTGACATATCTCTCTTCTTGCACCTTTAGTTCTGCGCGTATGCATACTGACTGTGTTCAAAACTCGGCTCTTCCTGCTTACAGTTGTCGGCATTCCGCAGTCTGCGATGCTACAAGCGTGAGGAAGCTTGTCCTTGCGATGAAGTTGAGGGACTCATAACCAACAACTACCGCCCACCTCTGCCTCTTGGCAACCGAGAACTGAGAGAATGTGGCTGTGCTTAACTTAATATATTATCATTCCCACATTTCTGTTTGCACCTTATATCACATAGTTCATGTAAAATTTCTGTATGGAGGTTTGTCACTTGGTAACCAAGCAGTTAAATGCTGCACTATCAAATTCTTGTGGCAATATTTGCAATGCCATATGTAGAGCTTTTACATGTGAATTATTCTATCTAAACCTATGTAGATTAGGACATGAGAAGTAAATTATTTTGTACTACAGTTTTGAGACTTCTTTTTGACACTGTTTTGAAATGATACCCAGGGCTGAGCCTATTGTGTGTCAGTAATGAGCACAATAGACATGTGATATCTTTTGATGTCATACATATGGAAGATACAATAAAACACCGTTACAGTAAACATAAATTTCAAAACACAACCAACCATTTTGCAGACACCAAAATTTTTATGAACACCTCAACATGTTTCAACCAGTTTGCACATCATTGTGAGGCTTGACTCTATGACACAAACATAACTGTTGGTGTTACATCATTCATATGCAGTATTGTGCTGTTGTTGATATACTACTGGAGTTAGAACATAATAAGAGTTAAATTATAAACATTGTCACATTATTTACATTGACTTTAAGACCAACAGTCAGTTATCTTATAAATTTTATAATATGGTTAATATTACTCCATCTAGTCAACTGCATGACAAGGAACTGGGTGTAATCTGGCTTTGCCTGACATGATACTGTATAAAAAGGTGCTTGATGTATGCTGGTACTAGAAGTAAATTCTAAAAGGTTCTGACGATGGTATGTAACACTGAGAACTAATTGGTTTCTGGACTTTGTCTATCGTCCGGAAATCTGAACCTAGGTGTCTCCCAACTCCTTCACCTGAGGACGGAAGCAGATCCAGCTTCCGAAACGTCGTGATTTTAAATTTCCGGACGATGGACAAAGTCCAGAAACCAACTGGTTCTCATTGGTATTAGGAGGTTGAACCTACGACCAGTTACTACAGTTTAGTAAAATACAGGAAGAGACAGTGCCTCTTGAGAAGTCCATTTTGTAAATGTATGCAGCTTAGGTACTGTAGGAATAGGTTATTTGAAAATGAATGTGATTTTAAAATGTGACAGCTGAAGACTCTACACATTTTCAGTCTTACACTATCTTATTTGTAATGGAATATGCCTTAATTGTCTAGTCTTGTAACAAATACATTGATTTATTTTAAGTAGTCAGTTTCTGGCCAGTTTGAATTTGATTCTGACATATTCTGACAAATGTAAAGTAATTATGACAACAGTGGTCCCTGCAGCTCATATTTAACTAAGGCATCATCAGTTGTTTTGAAAAACAAATCAAAAGCATTATGTAATTTAATGTCAGTGATACTTTATAGTGTGGGTACCATAAATGGCATGTGCAATGATTATTGTTTGCACTTCCCAGAAAAACTAAAAGACATTCAAAACACAGTTTCAGTTATTTTACAGTCATGACATAAAAGTTTTTAAAGTTTGAGGTTGATTTTAATAAAATTCTGTTGTATATTAAATTAATATTTATTTATTTATTTGTATTATTGTTTGAATGACCTGGCTCACAAGTGTTTTAAGCTCTTGTTTTTACATTTGCTTCCCCTGACTTTCAATTCATGCAGGCCAGAATTTTATTTGCAGACATGGTCCATTTTTTTATGAAACCACAATGCAGAAATACTTAATGTCAGAGGACACATATTCACATTTATGGTATCTGTATTGCAGGAAAGAACTAGGTTAGTGAAGTAGTCACTGAGTAAAAACATATTGGAATATTACTTACGTTAATTAACTTACAGATAAAGTTGTAGACATAATGTGCCTTTTAGCCAGAAACACCAATATAAATATGAACATATTCAAGTATAGGCCTTATATAATGTTAAAAAATAGATTTTATTAAATATTATTTGCAGTTAAACACAGCTCTGAAAACTCATATTGTAAAAAAAATTGCTTCACTGTTACTGTAGAGAAACTAACAAGCCATGAGACCAATCTGTTTCACATCAGGATTAAGTGTGCTTATTGTCTAGTTTCTTATTTTAAGATAATATTGATCATGTGACCATCAATGCTATTGTAATAATCATGTGAATTAAAAAGTTAACCCAAAATATATAGTGTAAGTTTGGTTCTGATCGGTGAATAAATAAGGGCCCATTACTTGGAGAATAGATTCCTTTTCGGCTCTATCTCGGCTTTCATTGGAGGGAATTTATAAAACTTCAAAACATGCACTCTAATTGCATGCGCTGAAAAACATGTACATTTTTTGCGATTGGTCAATAATTAAGGGCAACTTACTTGAGGAACAAAATACCTTTTCTTCTGTTTCTCGGCTTCCATTGAAGGGAATTTCTTGAAACCTCAAACTTAAAAATTTTCTCGGAATGTGCTAAAAACTTTCTAAAGTTCGGTTGCTATCCGTTCAACAGGAAGAGCACTTTACTTGGAAAACAACGTACCCTTTCGGCTGTATCTCGGCTTCCATTGGAGGGAATTTCCTGAAACCTCAAACTAAAAACTTTCTAAAGTTCGGTTGCTATCCGTTCAACATGAAGAACACTTTACTTGGAAAACAACGTACCCTTTCGGCTGTATCTCGGCTTCCATTGGAGGGAATTTCCTGAAACCTCAAACTTAAAACTTTCCCGGAATGTGCTATAAAAACTTTCTAAGTTCGGTTGCTATCCCTTAAACATGAAGAGCACTTTACTCGGAAAACAACGTACCCTTTCGGCTGTATCTTGGCTTCCATTAGAAGGACTTTTCTGAAAGTTCATACCTCGCATTATCCAAGCATGTGTTACAAACTGTTTGAGTTAGCCTACGATCGGTCAATAATGAAGGGTATTTTACTCGAAGTGCCATTTTGTCTGCATCTCGGCTTCAAAAAGGAGGGACTCCTGAAACTTCACACCACGCAGTCTGAACGCATGCCCTTCAGACCATGAAAGTTTTGTTGCCATCGGTCACAAATCAAGGGCACTTTACTGGGAGAACAAAATATCTTCTCGTCTTACTTCGGCTTCCATTGGAGGGATTTTCCTGAACCTCCACACCGCGAACTCTACGCATGCTTTTCACACCTGGTAAGTTTGATTGCGGCCGGTCAGAAATGAACTGGACTTTCCTTGGAGAACGAAATACCTTCTCGTCTGTATCTCGGCTTCCAATCTTCCAACTTTCAAGAAGCTTCACACTGCGCACTCTCTGTGCATGCGCTTCATACTATCTAAGTGTGCTTCCTATCCCTCAATAATGAGCACTTTACTTGGAGAACAA
Organism: Reticulitermes speratus; assembly: GCA_021186555.1. NCBI lineage: Eukaryota > Metazoa > Arthropoda > Insecta > Blattodea > Rhinotermitidae > Reticulitermes > Reticulitermes speratus. Next base: position 19,727,330 of record JAJKFL010000008.1, on the reverse strand, counting down.
TGTACCTGTGGGAGCTTCCCACATAAGCAGAACGGCCCCTGCCAGAGCAGCGGCCGCAGACCGCGCACAGTGGCTCGCGAGGACTAAATTATTCGTTTGTAGGTTTTGAATTTTTGTGAAATTATTCGTGAAAATGCCACTCTGGGTTCAAATCCCAGAGAGCCACCCAACCAAAGTATTCCCCCCACTTGGAAAAAGTATACGCTCTTAGAGCTTTAGCTTTTGGTATGCCTGGTCCCGACTTAATCGAGACCCTAAATTTGTTAGCGTAAGCAAAATCCCCAGTTCAGAATTAAGAGTCTGTTATTGAGTCCAGCAATGCGGTAAAACGCAGGTATGGCTAAACAGATCAAGGGACGTCGACTTGCGCTCCGCGCAAGTCTCCGCCCTTAGTTAGCACTTTGGTTGGTTGGTTGGTTCGGACCACAGCACTCGGCATCCAGCGCTCAGTCCTGACTGGTATTACGCTGCTCAGCTAGCTCCGAGACTTGCCAGAGTGCTCCGGCTCTTCACTGGCCACAGCCAGCCGCCGAGACTTACCAGAGCTTTCCGGCTCTGCACCGATACAGCACTACCGTGCTCACCACCACTGCGCACTACATTCGCGCAGCACCCGGCCACTGGCCGACCTCACTGGAGTAGAGTACCGGCTACTGGCCGAGCTCATTGGAGTAAAGTGCGTCTTAAGACTAAACCACTCTGCTCCCTCGTGTGAGCAGGGTTCTTTTGGAAGGGACCACGGTGGCCAGGCGCCGGCTACTGAGGACCCACAAGCACGGCCGCTGCGCCGTATTCATCTCGACATTCATACCCTTGGCACACCAGTGCCAACTTGTACATACGTATAAAGACTGACTCGAACCTGTATATATATGTAAATAAAAGACTGACTTGAATGTCCTCATTGTAGTTGTCATTCAGATAGGCTAACCTACAGTATCCTATTACATATCCTACATTGGTGACCCCCGACGAACGACGCACAACAAGCAACCGACATACTTGTGGCCCTCCCGACTAGAGACGTGACTGTTTCCCGGACGAGATGACGGAGCCTGCGGACGACTCGCTGGGAGCTGGACTCTACCGAGTGGCGGTGCGACTCCCACCCTTCTGGCCGGACCGACCAGCCCTGTGGTTCGCCCAGGCCGAGGCGCAGTTCGACCTGGCAGGCATCACGCGCCAGAGGACCAAATTTAGCCACGTGGTCTCGCAACTGCATCAGCAACACGCGGCTGAGGTCGAAGACCTAATCACCTCGCCACCGGAGGAAGAGCCATACCACCGGCTTAAATCAGAGTTGATACGAAGGCTATCTACCTCACGTGAACAACGCGTGCGGCAACTCCTCTCCCACGAGGAAATGGGAGACAGGAAGCCTTCGCAGTTCCTGTGACACCTAAAGGCCCTCGCGCCTGACGTGCCCGATGATTTTCTTCGGACCATCTGGGCCAGCCGGCTCCCACCGCACGTCCAAGCCATACTCGCGGGCCAAACAGAGGGCAGCCTGGACTCGGCCTCGCAACTTGCAGACAGAATCTGCGAGGTCGCCCCTCAACCAGTCACAGCGAGTATCACCCCAGCTCCAGCTACACCCGACAACACCGCACTCTTGGAGCGCATTGAGGAGCTGTCACGTCAGGTGGCAGCCCTCCGAGCCACTCCTTACCGTGGGCGCTCGAAATCAAGAGAACGTCATCGCCGCTCGGACCGCAGCTCATCTGCCAGTCACGACACGTGCTGGTACCACAGGAAATTTGGGGACAAAGCCCAAAAATGCACGCTTCCGTGTTCCCGCAGTCAGGGAAACACCAACAGCGGACGTTAACGGCGGCTAACGTCTGCACCACGAGCTCCGGCCGCCTTTTCGTGACTGACCGCAGGTCAAAGCAGCGGTACCTCATTGACACTGGGTCGGACCTGTGCGTCTTCCCGAGGAAGCTTCTCCGGGGCGCAGGGAGCGCACCGACTACAGTCTGTACGCGGCCAACGGCACGACAATCTCTACATACGGATGGACAACGCAATCGCTGAACCTGGGGTTGCGCCGTGAATTCACCTGGCGCTTCGTGGTGGCCGATGTGCAGCTACCAATCATTGGCGTGGACCTGCTTTCGCATTACGGCCTCCTCGTCGACTGCAGAAATAACCGTCTGCTCGACGGCGTTACATCATTGTCCACGCCAGGCTGCACAGTCACATCCTCGGTCCCCAGCATAAAGACCATCACCAGCGGTGCCACTACTGACAGCCTCCTGTCAGAGTTCCCGGAGCTCACCAGACCAAATGGGACTCACCGGGAGGTGCGGCACAATACGCAGCACCACATCCGTACTTCACCAGGCCCACCAGTAGCGTGCCGACCACGACGCCTTGCACCCGACCGCCTCGCGGTGGCCAAGGCCGAGTTCGACGCTATGCTGAAGGACGGTACAGCGCGCCGCGCAGAGGGACCATGGTCGTCTGCCCTCCATCTGGTGCCGAAGAAGGACAGCGGTTGGCGGCCGTGTGGAGACTACCGTGCCCTGAACGCCCGCACCATCCCAGACCGATACCCCATCCGTCACATCCATGACTTCGCCCACAACCTTTCCGGCTGCACCATCTTTTCGAAGATCGACCTCGTCAGGGCTTACCACCAAATCCCTGTCCACCCTGACGATATCCAGAAAACCGCCATTACCACTCCTTTCGGACTTTTCGAATTCCCTTTCATGTCCTTTGGCCTCCGGAACGCAGCCCAACCCTTCCAGCGATTCATGGACGACATCCTCAAAGACCTTCCATTCTGCTTCTCCTACCTGGATGATATCCTAGTTTCCAGCCATTCCCCTGAGGAGCACAACATTCACCTGCGCGCCCTCTTCACCCAACTCCAGAAATATGGGATCCTTCTCAACCCTTCCAAGTGTGTTTTCCGTGTCCCAGAGGTATCATTCCTGGGTTACAAAATCTCCTCCCAAGGCTCCCAACCACTCCCGGAACGAGTGGCAGACATCCTATCCTGCCCTCCTCCCAAGACCGTCAGTCAACTTAGACGTTTCTTGGGAATGCTCAATTTCTACAGGCGTTTCCTTCCCCACGCTGCTTCCTCTCAAGCCCCTCTCCATTACGTCCTTTCCGGACCCAAAGTCAAGGGTTCTCACCCCGTCACCTGGACTTCTGAACTCCACACGGCATTCGACAAGTGCAAGACCAGTCTCGCGCAGGCCGTCCTGATAGCACATCCGGACTCTTCTGCTCCACTCGCCTTGGTCACGGACGCTTCAACCACTGCCATGGGTGCCGTCCTCCAGCAGCGAGCGCAAGACGTCTGGTTACCACTCGCCTTCTTCTCGAGGAAACTCAGTCCTGCGCAGCAAAAGTACAGTGCATACGATCGAGAGCTACTGGCGATATACGAAGCAGTGCGGCACTTCCGCCACATGTTGGAGGCCCGTCACTTCACCATCCTGACGGACCATAAGCCTCTAACATACGCCTTCCAACAAAAGCGGGACCGCTGCTCGCCTCGCCAGTTTAATCACCTAGACTTTATTTCTCAGTTCACCACGGACATACAGCATATATCAGGCCGCGACAACATTGTCGCCGACACGCTGTCCCGGGTTGAAACTATCACCACTCCGGTGACTCTCGAGGCACTGGCAGCAGCGCAGGATGAGGAAGGCGAGCTACATCAGCTTCTCACAGGAGCCACCTCATTGCGGCTGCAGAAGGTTGACATCCCTGGTTCCAACATCGCACTATATTGTGATTTGTCTGCCGGCAAACCACGACCCTACGTCCCTTCTCCACTCCGCCGTCAGGTATTCGATTCCCTACACAACCTGAGTCATCCCGGCATCAAGGCAACGGCTAAGCTCGTCTCCCAACGCTTCGTGTGGCCGTCCATCAATAAGGACTGCCGCACTTGGGCCCGAGCTTGCCAACCCTGCCAGCGCTCCAAAATATCCCGCCATACGGTAACTCCCTTGGGCAACTTTGCTCTCCCTCCTGCCCGTTTTCTCCACATCCATATCGACCTCGTCGGCCCTCTGCCGTCATCAGCAGGATTTCAATACTGCCTGACTGCAGTGGACCGCTTCACACGCTGGCCGGAAGCCTGTCCCATTCCAGACATCACGGCAGAGACAGTAGCACGCGCTCTACTGTCCTCCTGGATATCCCGCTTTGGTTGCCCGCAGACAATCACCACCGACCAGGGACGTCAGTTTGAGTCACGGCTGTTTCACAGCCTGGCGACGCTGTGCGGCATCAACCTCACCAGAACAACCGCTCACCACCCAGCCGCAAATGGATTGGTCGAGCGTTTCCACCGGACGTTCAAAGCGGCCATCATGTGCCACGCAGATGAAAAGTGGACGGACGCTGTTCCGCTGGTCCTCCTTGGGATTCGAACAGCATACAAGGAGGACATGCTGTCATCCGCAGCCGAGCTCGTATACGGCGAGCCCCTGCGGGTCCCCGGCGAGCTGCTAGCTCCGTCCTCAGTCCAAACCGAACCGGCGCAGTTTCTGGATCAACTGCGTCGACAGATGGACCAGCTGCGTCCAGTCCCGGCAGCACGCCACTCAACGCCTGCCACATTCGTGCACAGGGACTTACATAGTTCTACACACGTCTTCCTGCGGCACGATGCCCTGCGTCGGGCCCTCCAGCCGCCATACAGCGGCCCCTACAAAGTGCTGTCGCGCTCTAATAAGACTTTTAATCTTTCAGTGCGCGGCCGAGAGACAACTGTTTCAGCAGATCGGGTGAAACCAGCATACATCCTGGAGGAGAGCCTACACGGTTCCATGGGGCCACCCACATCTGCAGCGCCACCAGCTGCAGTACCAAATGCAGCTGCAGCACCACCTCCTGCTGCAGCCTCCACTCCAACTGCAGTCTCACATCCTGCTGCAGCCTCAGCTCCTGCCAAAGGAGCAAATCCTGCTCCAGCTCAGCGGACCACTCGTCGCGGACGCACTGTCCGCTTTCCAGCACGCTTCGACGCCTGAGCACCTTTCTCCGCAGGGGGGTGATGTGGGAGCTTCCCACATAAGCAGAACGGCCCCTGCCAGAGCAGCGGCCGCAGACCGCGCACAGTGGCTCGCGAGACCTGATGGACGAGCTTCCCACATAAGCAGAGCGGCCCCTGCCAGAGCAGCGGTCGCAGACCGCGCACGGTGGCTAGCTGGACTGATGGTCGATCTCCCCACCATGGCGACGCGCCAGCCAATCGCAGAGTAGACAGCCAGCGGAGGTTGCGAATAAAAGGGGCCACCAGGACCGGGTTTTGTCACCGCCGCTACTCATCGCGGGGAAGAGGAAGGCTGAGTTTTCATGCTCAGACGGCCAGCCCACCCCGGCTGCTAGGCGCCCAGCGCCCAACGCACAGGGCACATCCGATGACCCTGCACCTTCTACCAGCCGGCAGCCAGACGCCACGGCAGGTAAGGCAGCATACGCTGCGGTTGTAGCCGGGGATTCAAACCCCCGTCAGTCGAGTGGGCAGCCCAAGCCCATAGCCGCTGGTTCGGACTCTTCCGAACCTGCTGTCTCTACTGAGGCAGCCACCAGGCGCATGTCTGTCGACATGTCCGGGCCTCTGGGCAGCATGCCAGCTGGCGCCACTGAGGCTGGGGCCGTTCCCGCAGGTGAGCGGCCCAACAAAACCCCTGTTTTTGTTTCAGGTGTCAAGGACACGCGCGGGTTTCTCGCGTGGCTACGGTCCAAATGCCCCAGCAGTCTGTCCGCCCAGATGAAGGGGGAGAAACTCATGATCGTGCCGGGTACTGCTGACGGATTCAGAGCAACAGTCAGTGCCCTCCGATCCCTTGACGGGAGCAAGGGTGTGACATTTCACACCTTCTCTCTCCCAGAGGATCGTTGTGTGCGTCTGTTGTTGAAGAACCTCGGCAGACAGATGCCTGAGAACGTCGTCCGGGAGGAGCTTGAGGCCCTGGGAATCCGTGTCCAGGGCGTCATGCAGCTCCTATCTGGGCGCCGCAATCAGGATGCCACAGGCGATCGGCCCCCCACTCCACATTTCGTAGTGTCGGTGGCTCGAGGCCCAGAGGTGCAGAAGGTGCGATCCCTCACCGAACTCTGCGGCTTGAGAGTCTCTGTAGAGACATACGTAGCCCCTAAGGCCCCGCTTCAATGTAAGCGCTGCCAACGCTTCGGCCACACGCAGCGTAACTGCGGATACGCGCCCCGGTGTGTTGGATGTGGTGAGCCGCACCCCTCCGGGGAGTGCTCTACCCCTAAGCAGCAGCTTAAATGCTGCAGCTGCGGGGGCAACCACACGGCGAACTACCGGGGCTGCGTAAAGTGGAAAGAGGCCAAGGCCGCGCTAGCAAAGCGGACGCCAGCACCTCGCGTCCACATGAACGGTGCAACCGGTCGCTCGGCTTCAGCGCAAGTGACCCGCGCCGAGCCTTCTGCTGAGCAGAAGAGTTTAGGCCCTGAGTGGTCTCATGTGGTGCGAGGGGGGCGGGTAGTAAAACCCACCATCCCTCCGCAACCTGTACCTATCCCCAAACCGGCCGCGGCCCCTCAAACGGGCAAAGCGACCTCAAGCAGGAAAAGGGTTCAGGCTACCCAACCTGCCGTTGCGGCCCCTCAACAGGCCCCAACGAAGAAGCAGGCGATGACTGGTAAACCATCGCCTCAACCTAACAAGCCTAATCCTACCCCCATCCCACCACCTAACCCGTCTCCAATCGAGGAGATCTCTGATCTGCTCGACAACCTTCCTGTACACGCGTGTGTAGAGCTGACACGGCGGCTCCTCACAGCGGTACCCTCCCTCCCTTCAGGCGCAGCACGCTCGCGGGCTGTCCTGAAAATTGTTATCCTTTTTGTAGCTGAATATGGTAGCACACCCTAAGGCTCACAGTGTGAGGGCACTACGGCTGGCCTGCTGGAACGCCGATGGCGTGCGCGGCAGAAAGATGGAGCTGGACCACTTCCTTGGTAAACACGGGGTTGACATATGCCTCCTGACTGAAACCCATCTCAGATCAGGGCAAGTCTTTCGGCTCGCAAACTATGTTTGCCACCGTACAGACCGGCCTACCGAGGGCGGCGGAACAGCTATACTGATCCGCCGGGGTATAGATCACTACGCTTTACCCATCCCTGGCCTGACCCAGTTGGAGGCAACTGCCATACATGTTATGTTGGCAAGTGGACCACTGAAAATCCTGGCGGCTTACCTTTCGCCTTGCCGGCCCCTAATTGAAGCGGATTTGTCTGCGTGCTTGAGCGGAGGGCTTCCCGTCCTCATGGCGGGGGACCTGAACGCCAAGCACGTGAACTGGAACTCGAGGCTAATCACGACAAGGGGCAGGCACCTCCGTGATTACGCCAACGATCATTCGTGTTTGATTTATGGGCCGGAAACACCCACCACTATCCCATACAATCCCTCTTGTACTCCTGATGTCCTAGACATAGTAATCACTAAAAACCTAGTCATCCCAGTGCATCTGACAACGTGCTCTGCACTTAGCTCAGATCACTTGCCTGTACTGATCGACACTAAATGTCGATCATCCTTTCTTAACCTACCGGACCGCCCGGACTTCAGACGGACCGACTGGGTCAAATTCCAGGCCTGCCTGGAGGACAGCCTTCCGTCCATCCCGAAACTCCGTAGCGGGGTTGAAATCGACACGTGTGTGGAGGAAGTGTCCAGCGCCATCACTGAGGCACTAGCAGCGTCGGCCCCCCGGAGACGCCCTCGTGACGACCCGCGGCCCCCAATACCGGCACGTATACAGGATGAAATACGCCTGAAAAACCGGTTGAGGAGGCAGTGGCAAACCACCAGGGACCCTGCTCTAAAAGCTGAGGTCAACCGCCTTCAGCGGTCGGTGACCCACCAGCTAAACGAGTGGCGGAATGAGCAGTGGGGTGCCACACTGGAAAGCCTAGATCCCGAGGACCAATCGCTGTGGAAGATGACAAAGCGGGTGATGAGAGTGCCCACTCCCTCTCCACCCCTGGTCACGCAGGGCGGGCTTGCTCTCTCAGACTCTGAGAAAGCCGAAGCCCTGGCGGACAGTCTTGAGTCTCAGTTTCAGCCGGTAAACGACCCGTCGGATCCGGCAGTTATTGAGATGGTTGGCGAGGCGCTGCAAGCATACTCTTATGCACCTGCAAGCGAGCCCAAGTTAACCAACCCCGTGGAGGTTCAGGATGCTATCCGGGGTCTCAAGGCCAGCAAGGCTCCGGGCCCAAACGGTATACCGAACAGGGCACTGAAGCACCTTCCGCAGCGAGCTGTCTCTCTCCTTGTTGCCATATTCAACGCTGCTCTCCTAGCGCAGTACTTCCCATCGGTGTGGAAACATGCCCGCATTGTCTCCATACTGAAACCCGGGAAGGACCCAGCGCTTCCCTCCTCCTATCGTCCTATAAGTCTTCTGGACACCATCGGCAAGTTGTTCGAGAAGATCCTACTTAGTAGGATCTTAAGTGAAGTAAGCGGGCGCGGGCTTCTGCGAGACGAGCAGTTTGGATTCAGACCCAAACATAGCACCTCTCTCCAGCTAGCCCGCCTTGTCGAAAGGGTGACCAGAAACTTTGGTGAGAAGCGGCTAACAGGCGCAGTCTTTCTCGACGTGGCTAAGGCTTTCGACACTGTTTGGGTCGACGGTCTCCTTTTCAGCTTACGGCCCTTAACTTCCCCTCCTACCTGGTCAAAACCATATCCTCCTACCTTTACAACAGGACGTTCGAAGCGTCCTTCCAAACGGCCATATCCTCCCGTCGTGGCATGCGGGCTGGCGTAGCACAGGGCGGACTAATCTCTCCTGTCTTGTTCAGTCTGTATGTCAATGACATGCCCGTCCCTTCCCGCCACGTCGAGTTGGCATTGTACGCGGATGACACGGCAATCATTGCCACGTCCCGCAGCCCGGCTCTGCTTGTTAGCTACCTAGAAGCATACCTCAGTGATCTAGAGAGATGGTTGAAGGCGTGGAGGATCGCCATCAATGTCTCAAAAAGCAATGCTATGCTCTTTGCGAAGGCAGGGTGGAGGTCCTCCAAGCCACGACCGGTGCAGTTCCTAGGAGAGCCAATCCAGTGGGTAGACACAGCCCGTTATCTAGGAGTGATCCTTGATACACGGATGACCTGGTCGCCTCACATCGTCCAGGTCAAGAAGAAAGCGGCCCAACGACTGGGTCTGCTTAGCTCTCTCCTTCACAGGAGAAGCGGCCTGTCCATCAGGAACGGGGTTCTGCTGTATAAGCAGCTCATACGGCCCATGATGGACTATGCGTGCCCCATTTGGAGGTCTGCTGCCTGCACCCACCTCAGAAAGCTGCAGGTTCTTCAATCCAAGTGTCTTCGCATTGCTACTGGTGCACCTTGGTACATGAGTAGCGTGCAAATTCACGAGGATTTGGGAGTTCCTCTCTTTGCTGATCACATCAGAGTTCTAACCGAGAGCTTCGACTCTAGGTTGGCTGGTGTGGGGAACCCCTTAACTCAGCAACTCGGCAGATATCTGCGCTGACCGAGGGCTGACCCAGTCCGTCTAGCGCAAGCTACGGGGATGGGTCAGTGAATGTGTCGAGGCCCTTAGTGGCCAACAGACACTGCACCTAAATTTAGGCGCATTCCGAATACCCTGACTGAGGTTTTCCGTGATTTTCCTCAGTTGTAAGGTGAATGCCAGGGTATAACACAAAGCCGGGGCACGGCCCGCACCCCCCACCCCCCGGTAGGACCAAATTATTCGTTTGTAGGTTTTGAATTTTTTGTGAAATTATTTGTGAAAATGCCACTCTGGGTTCAAATCCCAGAGAGCCACCCAACCAAAGTATTCCCCCCACTTGGAAAAAGTATACGCTCTTAGAGCTTTAGCTTTTGGTATGCCTGGTCCCGACTTAATCGAGACCCTAAATTTGTTAGCGTAAGCAAAATCCCCAGTTCAGAATTAAGAGTCTGTTATTGAGTCCAGCAATGCGGTAAAACGCAGGTATGGCTAAACAGATCAAGGGACGTCGACTTGCGCTCCGCGCAAGTCTCCACCCTTAGTTAGCACTTTGGTTGGTTGGTTGGTCGGACCACAGCACTCGGCATCCAGCGCTCAGTCCTGACTGGTATTACGCTGCTCAGCTAGCTCCGAGACTTGCCAGAGTGCTCCGGCTCTTCACTGGCCACAGCCAGCCGCCGAGACTTACCAGAGCTTTCCGGCTCTGCACCGATACAGCACTACCGTGCTCACCACCACTGCGCACTACATTCGCGCAGCACCCGGCCACTGGCCGACCTCACTGGAGTAGAGTACCGGCTACTGGCCGAGCTCATTGGAGTAAAGTGCGTCTTAAGACTAAACCACTCTGCTCCCTCGTGTGAGCAGGGTTCTTTTGGAAGGGACCACGGTGGCCAGGCGCCGGCTACTGAGGACCCACAAGCACGGCCGCTGCGCCGTATTCATCTCGACATTCATACCCTTGGCACACCAGTGCCAACTTGTACATACGTATAAAGACTGACTCGAACCTGTATATATATGTAAATAAAAGACTGACTTGAATGTCCTCATTGTAGTTGTCATTCAGATAGGCTAACCTACAGTATCCTAAGACATTTCCTACATACCTTTTCGTCTGTATCTCCGCTTCAATTTGATGGATTTTCCTGAAACTGCACTCAGCGCAAGGTCCACACATGCGCTACAAACCATGTAAGTGCGGCTGTGATCTGTCAGTAATGAAGGACGCTTCACTTGGAGAAAAAGGTGCCCTTCCGTCTGTATCTCGCCTTCCAGTCGAGGGATTTTCCTGAAACTTCACACCGCGCACTCTCCACGCATGCGTTACAAATAACGTAAGTTTGGATGTGGTCGGTTAAAAAATAAGGGGATTTTACTTGGAGAACGAAGTACCTTTTCGTATGCGTCTCGGCTTCCAATCAGGAATTTTCCTGAAACTTTACACCGCACAATCCCTACGCATGCGCTTCAAACCGTGTAAATCTCCTTGCGATCGGTAAATATTGAAGTGCACATTACTTTGAGTACAAAGTAAATTTTCATCTATCTTAGCTTCCAGTCGAGGGATTTTCGTGAAAATTGACACCGCATACTCGCTTAGCATGTTTTTCACACCGTGTAAGATTGGTTGCGATCGCTCAATCAAAAGGGGACTTTACTTGGAAAACAAAGTACCTTTTCGTCTGTATCTCGGCTTCTAATCGGGGTACTTTCCTGAACTTTCCCAACTTGCAGTCTCAAGCTTGCTATCCCCTCCAAAATCCAACCCCTGGCGTCCCCGTCGCGGAGGGGGGTAACGTCTGTAGGCGGCTAACAGGGGCTATGGTTCACCCAAGTCAAGGTGTGAGGTATCGTGCCGAGGACTGCATGGCACTGGGGTGGAAAAACAGCAGTGCATTTACGATCCCCTCGGGGAACCGGGCAGCACGCCGTTGTATTTATGCCTTCCACCCGTAAGGGGCTCTGCGGGTGGTGACTGTTATTTCCCCATTACTTGTGGGAATAAAATGGACACAGTAATTAATGGACTTGATCAAGGAGTGGCTGTGGCTGTAGACTTGATACAAGTTATAAGTTCTGAGCTGAGTTCTGATGAACCTGATCAAGGAGCGGCTGTGGCTGCAAACTTGATACTGAGGCTATAGGCTTTGAGCCTTTCGCTGTTTCCTCTGATGAGGACAGACTGGCTGCAGGTGTCCATACGACTAGAATGCAGTCCAGGCGACTCTCGGGAGCGCAGCGAAAGCAGCTCATTAAAGTAAGAGAAGGTGGTGGCGAGAAGTAGTGGGGGTGTGAGAAGACCCCACTCCTACTGGAGTATTCCACCTTCGATGAACCTGATCAAGGAGCGGCTGTGGCTGCAAATTTGATACTAGGGCTGTAGGCTCTGAGCCTTTAGCTGTCTCTTCTGATTAGGACAGACTGGCTGCAGGATTATTTATGACCAAACTGCAGACAAGGCGACTCTCGGGAGCGTAGCGGAAGCAGCTCATTAAAGTAAGAGAAGGCGGTGGCGAACAGAGGCCAGAGCAATGCCCTAACCCGTCGTGCCCGCCATCACAGTGGCTGGCTGAGCCCACGCCGACTAAACGAACAGAGTCCAGAGCACCGCCCTGAACTGTCGTGCCCGCCACGACAATGGGTGGCTGAGCCCACGCCGAACTATCAAACAGAGGCCAGAGCAGCGCCCTCACCTGTCGTGCCCGCCACCACAGTGGTTGGCTGGGCCCACGACGACAAAGCGAAAAGAGGCCAGAAATGCTCTCTCACCTATCATACCCGCCACCACAATGGCTGGATGAAACCACACCGACCAAGCGAACAGAGGCTAGAGCAGCGCCCTCACCTGTCGTTCCAGCCTCCACTGTGTCTGGCTGAGCCCACGCCGACCAAACGAAAAGAGGCCAGAGCAGCACCCTCACCTGTCGTGCCCGCCACAACAGTGGCTGGCTGAGCCCACGCCTACCGAAGGTACAGAGGCCAGAGCAGCGCGCTCACCTGTCGTGCCCGTCACCACAGTGGCTGATTGGGCCCACGCGAACAGAGGCCAAAGCAGCCCTCCTACATTTCGTATCCGCCACCACAGTGGCTGGTTGGGCCCACGCCGACTAATCGAACAGAGGCCATAGAAGCGTCCTCACCTGTCGTGACCGACACCACAGTGGCTGGCTGAGCCCACGCCGACCGAGGGACAGAGGCCAGACCAGAGCCCTAACCTGTCGTGCCCGCCACCACAGTGGCTGGCTGAGCCCATGCCTAGGAAGCGAACAGAGGCCAGAGCAGCGCTCTCACATATCTTGCGCGCCACAACAGTGGCTGGCGGAGCCCACGCCGACAGAGCAAACAGAGGCCAGAGCAGCGCCCTCACCTGTCGTACCCGCCAACACAGAGGCTAGCTGAGCCCACGGCCAGCGAGCGAACAGAGACCGGAGCAGCTCCCTCAACTCTCATGCCCTCAACCACAGTGCCGTTTTGAGCCCACGCCGACCGAGCGAACAGAGGCCAGAGTAGCGCCCTCACCTGTCGTGCCCGCTACCACAGTCGTTGGCTGAGCCCACGCCGTCCTAGCAAATACAGGCCAGGGGAGCGCCATCAACTTTCGTGCCCGCCACCACAGTGGCTGGCTGAGCCCTGGCCGACCAAGCGAACATAGGCCAGATCAGCGCCCTGAACTTTCGTGCCCGCCACCACAGTGGCTGTCTGAGCCGTCGCCGACCAATCGAACAGATGCGAGAGCAGCGACCTCACCTGTCGTGCCCGCCTCCACAGCGGCTGCCTGGGCCCACGCTGACCAAGCAAACAGAGGTTAGAGCAGCGCCCTTACTTTTCGTACCCGCCACCACACTGGCTGTGTAAGCCCACGCCGACCAAGCTAACAGAGGCCAGAGCAGCGTCCTCAACTGTCGTCACCGACACCACAGTGGCTGGTTCAGCCCAAGCCGAACAAGCGAACAGAGGTCAGTACACCGCTCTCACCGGTCATGCCCGCTACTACAGTGGCTGCCTGAGGCCACTCCGCCGGAGCGAACAGCGGCCAATATATCGCCACCACAGGGGCTGGCTGACCCCACGCCGACCGAGCGAACAGAGGCCAGAACAGCGCCCTCAATCGTCGTGCCCGCCTCCACAGTGGCTGGCTCGACCGAAGACGACAAAGCGAATATAGGCCAGAACTGCGCCCTCACCTATCATACTCGACACCACAGTGGCTGCCTGAGCCCACGCCGACCGAGCGAACAGAGGCCAATATATCGCCATCACCTGTAGTGCCCGCTTCCACAGTGGCTGCCTGGGCCCACGCCGACCAAGCGAACAGAGGTTAGAGCAGCGCCCTCACATTTCGTACCCGCCACCACAGTGGCTGTGTGAGCCCACGCCGACCAAGCTAACAGAGTCCATTGCAGCGCCTTCACTTGTCGTGCCCGCCACCACAGTGGCTGGGTCAGCCCACCACGATGGTGCGGACAGAGGCCAGAGCAGCGCCCACACCTTTCGTGTCCGCCAACACAGAGGCTAGCTGAGCCCACGCCCACCGAGGTAACAGAGGCCGAAGCAGCTCCCTCACCGGTCCTGCCCGCCACCACAGTGCCGTTTTGAGGCCACGCCGACCGAGCGAACAGAGGCCAGAGCAGCACCCACACCTCTCGTGCCCGCCAACACTTAGGCTGGCTGAGCCCACGCCCACCGAGCGAACAGAGGCCAGAGCAGCGCCCTCTACTGTCGTGCACGCCACCACAGTGGTTGCCTGAGACCACGCCGACCGAGCGAACAGAGTTCAAACCAGCGCACTCACCTGTCGTTTCCGCCACCACAGTGGCTGGCTGAGCCCACGCCGACCGAGCGAACAGAGGCCGTAGCAGCGCTCTCAACTGTCGTGCCCGCCACCACAGTGAATGGCTGAGCCCATGCCGACCGAGCGAACAGAGGACAGAGCAGCGCCCTCACCTGTCTTTCCCGCCACAACAGTGGCTGGCTGAGCCACGGCGACCAAGCGAACAGAGGCCAGAGCAGCGCACTCACCTCTCGTCCACGCCACACCAATGGCTGGCTGAGCCCTCGCCGACCAAGAAGACAGAGGCCACATCACGTGAAGTAGAAAATTTACTGCAATGTGTGTGTGTGTGTGTAACCAGGTTTAAAAAAAAAAAGCATTTCAATATATATTTTAATGTACGCATATTAATAAGAGATTTGTGTATTGCAATACACTTCATACAGTATAATTTAACCTGAATTCATGAAACCAGAACGTATATTAGTAAAAACAAAATAAGAACATTTGACTACTGAGTGTGTATTTACTGAACACCACTTCCTGTAACACAGTACTATAAGCGTATGCAATATGGAACACATTTTCTACCAGTTGATCCCAAGGAGAACGATCCTGTTCTTATGCGAAGTGTGTGTGTTGATTTTTAGCACATACGGATTCCTCACTTCTTACACCTGTGTTTTCTTTTAGACGACACGTATGTTACGTACTGTTCGTCTCAGGGTTCCTGGGGCCAGTTTAATTTCTGCCCTGCTACTACCGTCTCACACAGTGGGTGACGTTACTCAGAACCGACGCCTGGCATCTTCTGTATCTCAACCCCACACACCACCCTTTCCTTATACATCTAAGCCACACACGTTTTCAGGTTTAGGGCTTCGTGACGACATGCGTCGGGGCCACAAACAAATACTTACGTTTAGGGCGTAGTGACGCCGAACGTCGGCGTCATATTCAAACCAAACCCATACATATCCCTAGGTTAAGGCCTCGGGCAATGCCCCAACACACTCAAAATCAATTAAATTAAGGCGTACCGACGCTAGGCGTCGATGGGATATACCTGACCCTTAACTACTCACACCGACCGAGCGATCAGAGGCCAGAGCAGCGCCCACTCCTGTCGTGCCCGCCACCACAGTGGCTGAATTAGATCACGCGAAACGAGCGAACATAGGTCAGAGAAGCGCCCTCAAACGTCGTGCCCGCCAACATAGTGGCTGGCTGATCCCACGCCGACCAAGCGAACAGAGGTCAGACCAGCGCCCTCACCTGTCGTGCCCGCAACCACAGTGGCTAGCAGGGACTACGCCGACCAAGAGAACAGAGGCCAGACCAGCACAATCACCTGACGTGCTCGCCACCACAGTGGCTGGCTGGTCCTACGCAGACCAGGCGAACACAGTTCAGAACAGCGACCTCAACTGTCTTGTCCGCCACCATAGTGGCTGGCTGAGCCCACGCCGAACAAGCCATCAGAGGCCAGAGCAGCGCCCTCACCTGTCGTGCCCCCCATCACAGTGACTGGCTGGGCCCACGCCGACAAAGCGAACAGAAGCCAGAGCATCGAACTCAACTGTAGTGCCCGCCATCACAGTGGCTGGCTGGGCCCAAGCCGGCAAAGCAATAAGAGGCCAGAGCAGCGCCCTAATCTCTCATGCCCGCCACCACAGAGGCTGTCTGAGCCCACGCCGATCAATGGCCATAGAAGCGTCCTCACCTGCTGTTACCGCCACCACAGTGGCTGGCTGAGCACACGCCGACTGAGGGAACAGATACTAAAGCAGCGAACTCACCTATCGTGCTCGCCACCACAGTGGCTGTCGGAGCCCATGCCTACCAAGCGAACAGTGGCCTGAGTTGCGCCATCACATTTCTTGCCCGCCACCACAGTAGCTGGTTGAGCCCACGAATAACGATAGAATTGACGCCATAGCAGCGCCCTCACCTGTCGTGCCCACCACCACAGTGGCTATCTCAGCCCACGCCGTCCGAGCGAGCGGAGGACAAAACAGCGGTCTCAACTGTCGTGTCCGCCACCACAGTGGCTGGGCCCACGCCGACCATGATAACATAGGCCAGACAGCGCCCTCAACTATCGTGACCGGCACCACAGTGGCTGGCTGAGATTACGCCAACCGAAAGATCAGAGGCAAGAGCAGCGCCCTCAACTGTCGTGCCAGCGAACACAGTGGCTGGATGTGCCCACGCCGAACGAGGGATCACAGGCCAGAGAAGCGCTGTCTTCTGTCGTGTCCGCCACCACAGTGGATGGCTGTGCCCACGACGACCGAGCGAAAAGATGCCAGAGCAGCTCCCTCATATGTCTTGCTCGCCACCACAGTGGCTGGCTAAGTCCACGCCGTCCGAGGGAACATAGTCCAGAGCAGTGCCCTCATCTCTCTTGCCCGCCACCACAGAGGCTGTCTGAGCCCACGCCGTCCGAGCGAACAGAGGCCAAAGCAGCGCCTTCACATGTACCCGCAACCAAGTGGATGGATGGGCCCACGCCGACCGAGATTAAAGAGGCCACAACAGCGCTGTCACTGTCGTGACAGCCACCACAGTAGCTGGATGGGCACACGCCGAACAAGCGAACAGAGGCCAGAGAAGCTCCCTCTACTGACCTGTCCGCCACCACAGAGGCAAGCCGAGGCCACGGCGAATGATCGAACAGATGCAAGAGCAGCACCATCACCTGTCATGCCAGCCACCATAAAAAGATGCCTGGGCCCACGCCAACCAAGCGAACATGGCCAGAGCAGATTCTTCATCATGTCGTGACCGACACACAGTGTATGTCTGAGCGATTAGAGGCCATAGCGGCGCACACACCTGTCGTCCCCGCCACTAGAGTGTCTGGCTGAGCCTACGCCGACCGAGAGAACAGAGGCAGGAATAGCGCCCTCACCTGTTGTGTCCGCCACCACAGTGTCTGCTTGAAACCACGTCGACCGATGGAACAGAGGCCAGAGAAGCGCCCTCACCTGTAGTGCCCGCCACCTCAGTGGCTGGCTGAGCCCTCGCCGACCAAGCGGACAGAGGCGAGAGCAGCGCCACAACTTGTCTAGCCCGCCAAAACTGTGGCTGGCTGAGCCACGCCTATCAAGCGAACAGAGGCCAGAGCAGCGTCCCCAACTTTCGTGGCCACCAACACAGAGCCTGGCTGTGCCCAAGCCGACCAAGCGTACTGAGGTCAGAACATCGCCAACACCTGCCGTTCCCGCCATCACAGTGGGTGGCTGAGCCTACGCCGACCGAGACATCAGAGGCCAGAGCAGCGCCCTCATCCGCCGTGCTCGCCAACGCAGTGGATGGCTATGCCCACGCCGAACGAGGGAATACAGGCCAGAGAAGAGCTCTATTCTATCGCGTCCGCCACCACAGTGGATGCCTGGGCCCACGCCGACAAAAGCGAACAGAGGCAAGAGGAAAACCCTCAAATGCTGTGTCCACCAACACAGTGGCTGGCTGAGCCCACGCCGACTGAGAGTACACAGGTCAAAGCAGAGCCCTCAGATGTCGTGTCCGCCACCACAGTGACTGGCTGAGCCCTCGCCGACCAAGCGAACATAGGCCAGAGCAGCGCCTTCAAATTCCGTGCCCGCCACGACAGTGGCTGCCTGAGCCTTCGCCGACCAAGAGAACAGACGCGAGAGCAGCACCCTCACCTGTCGTGCCCTCCTCCACAGTGGCTGCCTGAGCCCAAGCCGAACAAGGCAACAGAGGCCAACGCCCTTGCATATTAGCCCGCCACTAGAGTGATTGAGCCCACGCAGACCAATGGAACAGAGGCTTACCCAGACCAACGACCTTGACTATCGGCGCGCCACCACAGTGTTTTAGCCCTTGCCGACCAAAGGAGCAGGGGAACTCATACCGTGGTGACGGATCCCTGGTTGATCCTGGCAGTAGTCATATGCTTGTCTCGAAGATTATTAAAGTGGAACGGCGAATGGATGATAAAATCAGTTATGGTTCCTTAGATTGTGGACAGGTACTTGGATATCCTTGGTAATTCTAGAGCTATTGCATGCTAATATTTTCAAATGCATACAGGCTCGAGGTAGGAGAACATACCTGCCTCGGAATATATTCAAGGTGATGCCGGCTCGTGATAGGAGGACATACCTGTCTCGGAATATTTTCAAAGAGATGCCGGCCCTTGGTAGGAGGACATACCCGCCTCGGAATATTTTCAAAGACATGCAGGCTCGTGGTAGGAGGACATATCTGTCTCGGAATATTTTCAAAGAGATGCCGGCTCGTGGTAGGAGGACATATCTGTCTCGGAATATTTTCAAAGAGATGCCGGCCCTTGGTAGGAGGACATACCCGCCTCGGAATATTTTCAAAGACATGCAGGCTCGTGGTAGGACATACAATTCTCGGAATATTTTCAAAGTCGTGCAGGCTCGTGGTAGGAGGACATATCTGTCTCGGAATATTTTCAAGGACACGCAGGCTCGTGGTAGGAGGACATACAATTCTCGGAATATTTTCAAATTCGTGCAGGCTCGTGGTAGGAGGACATACAGGGCGTACGGGCCCGGCATTCACTGATACTCTAACCGAGATGATTTCGACCTTCCCTGAAACATGAATAGATCCCTACTGCCTGGTGGTGGACGAATGCTGAGACTCCTTACCGTCCAGCGGTCTATCGTCTTGTGCCAGATCGTCCGCTGCTCGCTACCCGCTCCCGCCTCGGTCCACGACGTTTTATTTGATACTTTAGTAGGACCGGAGATTGAGACAGTGGAGAAGACCGGGCAGTCCTCCGACCGGCTAACTGGTTCACCCTCATAGCAACGTCGCTGACATCTGCCGTTGGGTTGATCCGGTGAGGTACTCGCACCACAGGGACGGTTCCATGGTTGTTCCTGCCAACATTCATATGCAATCGCAAATGACCCATTAAATCAGTTATAGTTCCTTAGATGGTGGACAATTACTGGGATAACTGTGGTAATTCTAGAGCTAATACATGCTAATATTTTCAAAGAGATGCAAGCTCGTGGTAGGAGGACATACGAGAGTGTCTGAGCCCTCGGACACCAATGGAACAGAGGCGAGCTCAGAACATCGCCCTTGCCTATCGGCCCGCAACCACAGTGATTGAGACCACGCAAACCAAAGGAACAGGGGCGAGAGAAGTCCAAAGCCTTTGCCCATCGGCAACCAGAGAGACCAGAGCAACAAACTTGCCTATCGGCCCGCCACCACAGTGACTGAGCCCACACCGAACTATCGAACAGAGACTAGAGCAACGCCTTCATCTTTAGTGCCAGCCTCCACAATCGCTGTCTCAGGCAATGCCGACCGATCGAACAGAGGCTAGAGCAGCGCCCTCACCTGTCGTGCCCGATAACACAATGGCTTTTGAGCACACGACGACCGAGGGAACAAAGGCCAGAGCAGACCCCTCACCTATCGTGCCCGCCTCCACAGTGGTTGGCTGGGCCCACGCCGACCAAGCGAACAGTGGCCATGTCAGCGCCCTCTCATGTTGTGCCAGCCACCGCAGTAGCAGGCTGAGCCCACGCCGACGGAGGGAACAGAGGCCAGAAAAGCACCCTCAGTTGTCGTACCCACTACCAAAGTGGCTGGCTGAGCACAAGCCGAACAAGCGAACAGAGGTCAAAGCACCGCCCATACCTGCCGTTCCCGCCACCACAGTGGCTGGCTAAGCACACGCCGACGAAGAGAACAGAGGCCTTAGTAGCGCCCTCACCTGTCGTAACAGCCACCACAGTGGTTGGCTGAGCCCACGCCGACCGAGCGTACAGAGGCTAGAGAAACGCCCTCTCCTGTAGTGCGTGTCACCGCAGAGGCTGGCTTGGCCCACGCCGACCGATGGAACAGAGGCCAGAGCAGCGCCATCACGTGTAGTGCCCTGCCATCACCGTGGCTGGCAGAACCCATGCCGACCAAGCGAACAGATGCCAGAGCAGCACACTCACATTTCGTCCCCGCCAACACTGTGGGTGATTGAACCCACGACGACCGAGCGAACAGAGGCCAGAGCGGCGCCCTCATCTCTTATATCCGCCACCACAGTGGCTGGCTGAACACACGCCGACCGAGGGAACAGAGGCTAGATCAGCGCCCTTACCTGACTTGCCTCATAACTGTGGCTGGCTGAGCCCACGCAACCCAACCGGACAGAGGCCAGAGCGTCGCCCTTACCTGTCGTGACCGCCACCATAGTGGATGGCTGAGCCCATGCCGACGAAGCGAACAGAGGCCAGAGGAGCGCCCTCACCTGTCTTGCCTCATAACAGTGCTGGCTGAGCTCACGCAACCCAACATGACAGAGGCCAGAACGTCGTACTTACCTGTGGTGACCGCCACCATAGTGGCTTGCTGAGCCCATGCCGACGAAGCGAACAGAGGCCTGAGAAGAGCCCTCACCTGTCTTGGCAGCCATAACAGTGGCTGGCTGAGCCCAAGCCTCCCAACCGAACAGAGACCATGTCAGCGCCCTCTCATGTAATGCTAGCCACCACAGAATCTGGCTGAGCCCACGTCTACCGAGGGTAGAGAGGCCAGAAAATCACCCTCTCCTGTCGTTCCCTCCTCCACAGTGGCTGGTTGAGCCCATGCCGACCGACAGAACAGAAGCCAGAGAAGCGCCCTCAACTGTCGTGTCCGCAACCACAGTGGCTGGCTGAGCCAATGCCGAACATTCGAACTGAGGCAAGAGCCGCGTTCTTAACTGTCGTGCCCGCCACCACCGTGGATGGCTGAATCCATGCCGACCAAGCGAACAGAGGCCAGGGCAGCGCCCTAACCTCTCGTGCCCGCCACCACAGTGGCCCTCCTGTGCCCACGCCTACCGAACGCACAGAGGCTAGAGCGGCTCCCGCACCTGTCTTTTCCGCCAAAACTTTGGGTGGCTGAGACCATGCCGACCAATTGAAAAGAGGCCAGAGCAGCTCCCTCACCTGTCATGACCGCCACCACAGTGGCTGGCTGAGCCCAAGCCGACCGAGGTAAAACAAGCCAGAACTGCGCACTCACCTGTTATGTCTGCCAGCACAGTGGCTGGCTGAACCCACGCCGACCGAGAGAACAGAGGCCAGAGAAGCGCCCAACTTTTGTCCCCGCCACTACAGTTGCTGGTTGAGCCCACGCAGACCGAGGGATCAGAGGCCAAGGCTGCGCACTCAAGTATTATGTCTGCCACCAAGGTGGCTGGCTGATCACATGCCGACCAAGCGAACAGATCCCTCCCAGGGGACACCGCCTTAACGAAGCACTGTCCGTGCGGGCGGAGAGGGTTTGAGTGCCCCTAAGAAGCTGGGGGCTAAACCGGCGGTAGCTTAGCTACTGGTAGGGTCACCCAAGCCGGGTAGGCCTTAGCTGAGGGGACAGACGAAGTGTGTTCCACAACGGCCTGTCTGAGCCAATAACCTTTCCATAACATCCTTCCTATTCACCCAAGTCAAGGTGTGAGGTATCGTGCCGAGGTCTGCGTGGCACTGGGGTGGAAAAACAGCAGTGCATTTACGATCCCCTCGGGGAACCGGGCAGCACCCAGTTGTATTTATGCCTTCCACCCGTAAGGGGCTCTGCGGGTGGTGACTGTTACTTCCCCATTACTTGTGGGAATAAAATGGACACAGTAATTAATGGACTTGATCAAGGAGTGGCTGAGGCTGTAGACGTGATACAAGTAAGTTCTGAGCTGAGTTCTGATGAACCTGATCAAGGAGCAGCTGTGGCTGCAAACTTGATACTGAGGCTGTAGGCTTTGAGCATTTCGCTGTTTCTTCTGATGAGGACAGACTGGCTGCAGGTGTCTATACGACTAGACTGCAATCCAGGCGACTCTCGGGAGTGCAGCGAAAGTAGCTCATTAACGTAAGAGAAGGTGGTGGCGAGAAGTAGTGGGGGTGTGAGAAGACCCCACTCTTACTCGAGTATTCCACCTTCGTGAAACCTGTGAGCCTTTTGCTATCTCTGCTGATAAGGACGGACTGGCTGCAGGTGTCATTATGACTAGACTGCAGACCAGGCGACTCTTGGGAGCGTAGCGGAAGCAGCTCGTTAAAGTAAGAGAAGGCGGTGGCGAGAAGTAGTGGGGGCGTGAAAAGACCCCACACATACTCGAGTATTCCACCTTCGATGAATCTGTGAGCCTTTTGCTATCTCTTCTGATGAGGACAGCCTGGCTGCAGGTGTCATTATGACCAGACTGCAGACCAGGCGACTCTTGGGAGCGCAGCGGAAGTAGCTCGTTAAAGTAAGAGAAGGCGGTGGCGAGAAGTATTGGGGGTGTGAAAAGACCCCACTCTTACTCGAGTATTCCTCCTTCTATGAACCTGATCAAGGAGCGGCTGTGACTGTAAACTTGATATTGGGGCTGTATGCCCGAGCCTTTCGCTGTCTCTTCTGATGAGGACAGACTGGCTGTATTTGCCACCAGACTGCAGTCCAGGCGACTGTCGGGAGCGCAGCGGAAGTAGCTCATTAAAATAAGAGAAGGCGGTGGCGAGAAATAGTGGGGGTGTGAAAAGACCCCAATTTTACTCGAGTATTCCACCTTCGATGAACCTGTGAGCCTTTTGCTATCTCTTCTGATGAGGACAGGCTGGCTGCAGGTGTCATTACGACCAGACTGCAGACCAGGCGACTCTTGGGAGCGCAGCGGAAGTAGCTCGTTAAAGTAAGAGAAGGCGGTGGCGAGAAGTAGTGTGGGTGTGAAAAGACCCCACTCTTACTCGAGTATTCCGCCTTCGATGAACCTGATCAAGGAGCGGCTGTGGATGCAAACTTGATACGGAGGCTCTAGGCTCTGAGACTTTTGCTGTTTCTTGTGATGAGGACAGACTGGCTGCAGGTGTGTATATGACTAAACTGCAGTCCAGGCGACTCACAGGAGTGCAGCGGAAGAAGCTCTTTAAAGTAAGAGAAGGTGGTGGCGAGAAGTAGTGGAAGTGTGAAAAGACCCCATTCTTATTCGAGTATTCCACCTTCGATTAACCTGTGAGCCTTTTGCTATCTCTTCTAATGAGGAGAGACTGGCTGCAGGTGGCTTTATGAACAGACTGCAGACCAGGTGACTCTGGGGAGCGCAGCGGAAGCAGCTCATTAAAGTAAGAGAAGGCGGTGGCGAGAAGTAGTGGGGTATGAAAAGACCCCACTCTTACTCGAGTATTCCTCCTTCGATGAACCTGATCAAGGAGCGGCTGTGACTGCAAACTTGATATTGGGGCTGTATGCTCTGAGCCTTTCGCTGTCTCTTCTGATGAGGAAAGACTGGCTGCAGGTGTCACCAAACTGCATTCCAGGCGACTGTTGGGAGCGCGGCGGAAGCAGC
The DNA here is from genome assembly GCA_021186555.1 of Reticulitermes speratus. Taxonomy (NCBI): domain Eukaryota; kingdom Metazoa; phylum Arthropoda; class Insecta; order Blattodea; family Rhinotermitidae; genus Reticulitermes; species Reticulitermes speratus. The sequence continues at coordinate 19,703,729 of JAJKFL010000008.1, read as the reverse complement.
TCATTAAATAAGAGAAGGCGGTGGCGAGAATTAGTGGGGGTGTGAACAGACCCCACTCTTACTCGAGTATTCCACATTCGATGAACCTGATCAAGAAACGGCTGTGGCTGCAGACTTGATAATTGAAAGACTAAGGGTTAGCACAACAAGCCTAGGGCTGTGGTGCGTCCGGAGCTAATGCCGACGGGCCCATAGAGGGGCTGTACGCTCTGAGCATTGCGCTGTCTCCTCTGATGAGGACAGACTGGCCGCAGGTGTGATAAACTGCAGACCAGGCGACTCTCGGGAACGCAGCGGAAGCAGCTCATTAAAATAAGAGAAGGCGGTGGCGAGAAGTAGTGGGGGTGTGACCAGACCCCACTCTTGCTCGAGTATTCCACCTTCGATGAACCTGATCAAGGAACGGCTGTGGCTGCAGACTTGATAATTGAAAGACTAAGGGTTAGCACAATAAGCCTAAGGCTGCTGTGCGTCCGGAGCTAATGACGACGGGCCCATAGACACAGAAGAAGAAGAAGAAGAAGCGAACAGATACCACATCAGCGCCCCCAAATTTTGTCCCCGCCAACACAGTGGCTTGGCTGAACCCACGCAAACCTAGGGAACAGAGGGTAGATCTGCGCACTCACCTGTTATATCTGCCACCACAGTGGCTTGCTGAACCCACGCCGACAGAGGGAACAGAGGCCAGAGCAGCGCACTCACATATCGTGACCGCCAATACCGTGGCTGGTTTAGCCTATGCCGAAGAATTTAACAAAGGCCAGAGAAACGCCCTCATCTGTTTTGCCAGTAATAATTGTGGCTGGCATAGCCCACGCTGCCCAACCGAACAGAGGCCATGTCAGCGCACTCTCATGTAGTGCCATCCAACGCAGTGGCAGACTGAGCCCACGCCGACCGAGGGAATAGAAGACAGAAAAGCATCCTCAACTGTCGTACGCACCACCTAAGTGGCTGGCTGAACACAAGTCGACCAAGCGAACAGAGGTCAGAGCACCGCCCACACATGCCGTTCCCGCCACCACAGTGGCTGGCTAAGCCCACGCCGACCAAGACAACAGAGGCCTTAGCAGCGCCCTCACCTGTCGTAACCGCCACCACAGTGGCTGGCTGGGCCCACGCCGACCAATCGAACAGGGGCCAGAGAAGTGTCCTCACCTGTCATGGCCGCCAACATAGAGGCGGCCTGAGCCCACGACGACCGAGGTAACAGAGGCCTGAGCACAGTCCTCAACTGTCGTGCCCGCCACCACAGTGGCTGGTTCAGCCCATGCCTACTAATCGAACAGGGGAAAGAGCAGCGCCCTCATCTGAGCGGCTGATCCCACGCCGACGGATGGAACAGAGGCCAGAGCAGCGCCCTCACCTTTCGTGACCGCCTCCACAGTGGCTGGCTGGGCCCACGACACCAAGCGAACAGAGGCCAGATCAGTGCCCTAAACTGTCGTGCCCGCCATCACAGTGGCTGGTTGAGCCATGCCTACCAAGCGAACAGGTGACAGAGCAGCTAACTCACCTGTCTTGCCCGCCACAGCAGTGTCTGTTTGAGCCCACGCCGAACGATCTAACACAGGCCAGAGCAGCGACCTCACATGTCGTACCCTCCTACACATTGGCTGGCTCAGCCAACGCCGAACGAGCTGACAGAGGCCAGAGTAGCGCTCTCTCCTTTCGTGCCCGTCTCCACAGTGGTTGTCTGGGCCCACGACGACCAGGCCAACAGAGGCCAGAGCAGCGCCCCTCAACTGTAGAGTCCGCCACCACAGTGGCTGGCTGAGCCCACGCAGAACAACCGAACAGAGTCCAGAGCAGCACCCTCACCTGCTGTGCCCGCCAACACAGAGGCTGGCTGAGCCCACTCCGACATATGGAACAGAGGGCACAACGAAACACTCACCTGACGTGCCCGCCAATACCGTGGCTGGCTGAGCCCACGCCGACCGAAATAAAAGAGGCCAGAGCAGCGCTTTCACCTGTAGTGCTCGCCAACACAGTTGCTTGCTGAACCCACGCCGAACTAGAGTTCAGAGGCCAGAACAAAGCCCTCACTTGTCGTACCCGCCACAACAGTGGCTGCCTGAGACCAAACCGACCAAGCTTACAGAAGCCCGAGCAGCCCCCTCACCTGTCGTCCCCCACCACATTGGCTGGCAGGGCCCACGACGACTAAGAGAACAGAAGCCAGAGGAACTTCCTCACCTGTCTTGTACGCCAACACAGTGGCTGGCTGAACCCACGCAGACCAAGCGAGCAGAGGCAGAGAAGCAAACTCACCTGTCGTTCCTTGCAACACAGTGGCTGGCTGAACACAAGCCGATCAAGCGATCAGAGGCCAGAGTAGCGCCCTCACATGTCGTACCCGCCACCACAGTGTCTGGCCTCAAAACGACCAAGCGAACAGAGGCCAGAGCAGTGCCCTAATCAGTCGTTATTGCCATCACAGTGGCTGGCATAGCCCACGCCGAACAAACGAACAAATTGTAAAGCAGCGCCCAGAATTGTAGTGCCCACCATCATAGTGGCTGAATGAACCACACCGCACGATCGAATAGAGGCCAGAGCAGCGCCCTCACCTGTCGTGCCCGCCACCACAGTGTCTGCCTGAGCCCAAGCCGCACGAGTGAACATTGGCCAAAACAGCTCCCTCACGTGTCATGTCTGCCAACAAATTGGCTGCCTGGGACCACGCCGACCAAGCGTTTAGATGCCAGAGCAGCGCCCTCAATTGTCGTTCCAGGCACCACAGTGGGTGGCAGAGCCCGCTCCGACCGAGAGAACAGAGGCCAGAGCAGCGCTCTCACCAGTCGTGCCCGCCACCTCAATGACTGACTGAGCCCACGCCGACCGATGGAATATATTCAAAGACTTGCCGGCTCGTGGTAGGAGGACATACCTGTCTCGGAATATTTTCAGACATTCCGGCTCATGGTAGGAGGACATACCGGCCTCGGAATATTTTCAGACATGCCGGCTCGTGGTAGGAAGACATACCCGCCTCGGAATGTTTCAAAGACATGCAGGCTCGTGGTAGGAGAACATACCTACATCAGAATATTGCAAAGTCGTGTAGGATCGTGGTAGGAAGACATTACTGCATCGGAATATTTGCAAAGTCGTGCAGGCTCGTGGTAGGAGGACATACCGACCGTACGGGCCTGGCAATCAGGATTGTATTCACTGCTGCTCTAATCGAGATGATTTCGGCCTTCCCTGAAACATGAATAAACCCCTATTGCCTGGTGGTGGTCGAATGCTGAGACTCGCCTTAGCTCGTCGCTCCATCGTCTGGTGCCAGATCGGTCTGTGCTCGCTTCTCGTTCCCGCATCACTTCACGACGGTTCAACTGGTACTTGTGGAGAACGAGATGAAGTGGAGAAGACCGGGCAGTCCTCCGCCCGGCAAAGTGGTTCACCCTCATAGCAACGTCGCGGCCATCTGCCATCGGGCGGGGTCCTATGCGGCAACTAGCACGTCTTACTTGACGCATGCAGTCGGCTCTCCAGGAGTCCAGGCGCCAGCAAGCCAGCCAGCCACCCGTACGATTTCTGACAGTAGGCGCGTCCCCGCGTCGCCGAGCACCTGTGGTGTCTGTCGAGAGTGGGCCGGCCGACACGTCCGTGAATGTGCAGAGAGGAGGAGGAGAAGGTACGAACTGGATCCCCGGTGCCCCTGCGGCCCCGGGGACGAACTCGCACAGAAGTGAATGTTCCCTGGTTGATCTTACAAGTAGTCATATGCTTGTCTAAAAGATTAAGCCATGCATGTCTAAATGCAAGCCACAATAAGGTGAGACCGCGAATGGCTCATAAATCAGATATGGTTCCTTAGACTGTGGAAATTAACTTGGATAACTGTGGTAATTCTAGAGTTAAAACATGCTAATATTTTCATAGATGCATTCTCATAGTAGGAAGACATACGACAGTGTCTGAGCCCACGCCGACCAAAGGATCAGAGGCGAGACTAGACAAACGCCATTGCCTATCGGCCCGCTCCACAGTAATTGAGCCAACGCCGACCACGGGAAACAGAGGCGAGACAGAACCAGAACAATGCACTTGCATATCGGCCCGCCACCACAGTGACTGAGCCCTTGCCAACAAAAGGAACAGAGGCGATGCCAGTCCAACACCCTTGCCTATCGGCCCGACATCACTGTGGCTGAGCCCACGCCGGCCACACGAACAGAGGCCAGACAAGCGCCATCACTTTTCGTGCCCGTCGCCACAATGGCTGGCTGAGACCACGTAGACCAAACAAACAGAGGCCAAAACACCAGCCTCATCTGTTGTGAACGTCACCATAAATATCTGGCTGGCCAGAGCATCGTCCTCACCTGTTGTGACCGCCAACTCAGTGGCGGGCTGAGTCCACGACGACCGATGGTACAGAGGCCAGAGTGCACCCTCACCTGCCGTGCCCGCCACCACCGTGGCTGGCTGAGCCCAAGCCGACCGAGCTAACAGAGGCCAGAGCAGCACCCTCACTTGTCGTGCCCACCACCACAGTGCCTAGCTATGTCACGCCGAACTAGAGAACAGAGGCCAGGGCAACGCCCTCAACTATCATTCCCGCCAACACAGTGGCAGGCTGAGCCCATGTCGACCAAGCGTTCAGAGGCCAGAGCAGAGCACTCACTTAACGTGTCCGCCATCACAGTGGCTGGCTGAGCCCACGCCGACCGAGCTAACAGAGTCCAGAGCAGCGCCCTCACCAGTAGTACCCGCCTCCACAGTGGTTGGCTGGGCCCAGGACGACCAACCGAACAGAGGCCAGAGCAGCGCCCTCAGCTGTCGTATCCGCCACCACTGTGGCTGGCTGAGCCCACGGCAACCAAACGAACAGATTCCAGATCAGCGCCCTCAACTGTCGTGCCCGTCATCACAGAGGCTGGCTGAGCCCACGCCGACCGATGGAGCAGAGGCCAAGGCGACAACCTCATCTGACTTGCCCGTCACTACATTGGCTGGCTGATACCACGCCGACCGAGAGAACAGAGGCCAGGGCAGCGCCCTCAACTGTCGTGCCCGCCAATACAGTGCCTGAATGTGCAACGACGACCAAGCAAACAGAGGCCAGAGCATCGCCCTCAACTGTCGTGCCCGCAAACACAGAGATTGGCTGAGCCAACGCCGACCGATGGAACAGAGGCCAGAGCGTCACCTTTACCTGACGTGCCCGCCACCACAGTGGCTGGCTGAGCCCACGCCGACCGAGCTAACAGAGGCTATAGCAGCACACTCACTTGTCGTGCCTGCCTCATTAGTGGCTGGCTATGTCACGCCGAACGAGCGAACATAGGCCTGGGCAGTGCCCTCAACTATCGTGGCCGCCAACACAGTGGCTGGCTGACCCCACGCCGACCAAGCGTTCATAGGCCAGAGCAGAGCCCTCACTTGTCGTGCCCGCTACCACAGTGGCTTTCTGAGACCAAGTCGACCAAGCGAACAGAGGCCTGAGCTTTGCCCTAACCTGTCGTGCCCGCCACCACATTGGCTGAATTGGCCAACGCCGGCCAAGCCAACAGAGGGCAGATCAGCGCCATCTCCTGTCATATCCGCCAACACATTGGCTGGCTGAGCCCACACCGACCGAGCGAACAGTGGCCAGAGGAGGGATTTCAAATGTCGTGTCCGCCAAAACAGTGGCTGGCTGAGCCCACGAAGAACAAGCGTTCAGAGGCCAGAGCTGAGCACTTACCTGTCGTGCCCTCCTCCACAGTGGCTGGATGGGCACACGACGACCAAGCGAACAGAGGCCAGATCAGCGCCCTCAACTGTCGTGCCCGCCAACACAGAGGCTGGCTGAGCGCACGACAACCGATGGAACAGAGGCTAGAGCGACACCCTCTCCTATAGGTCCCACCTCTACAGTGGCTGGCTGAGTCCACGCCGACCGAGAGAACAGAGGCCAGAGCAGCGCCCTCATCTGTCGTGCCCGCCACCACAGTGGCTGGCTGAAACTACGCCGACCGATGGAACAGAGGCCAGAGCGGCACCCTCACGTGACGTGCCCGCCACCTCAGTGGCTGGCTGAGCCCACCCCGACCAAGCGTTCAGAGGCCAGAGCATCGCCCTCAACTCTCGTGCCCGCAATCACAGAGATTGGCTGATCCAACGCCTCCAAAGTGGCTGACTGTGCCACGATGTCCAAGCGAACAGAGGCCAGATAATCGCCCTCAAATATAGTGCTCGCCAACACAGAGGATGGCTGAGCCCACGCCGACCGATGGAACGGAGGCCAAAGCGGCAACCTCACCTGACGTGCCCGCTAATACAGTGGCTGCCTGCTTCTAAGCCGACTGAGCGGTCAGAGGCCAGGGCAGCGCCCTCAACAGTCGTGTCCTCCAAGACAGTGGCTGGCTCAGCCCACGCCAACCAATCGTTCAGTGATCAGAGCAGAGCCCTCAATTGTCGTGCCCGCCACCACAGCGGCTCCCTGAGGCCAAGCCGACCAAGCGAACAGAGGCAAGAGCAGCGCACTCACCTGTCGTATCCGCCAACACAGTGGCTGGCTGAGCCCACGTTTACCTAGCTAACAGAGGCCAGGGCAGCGCCCTCAACTGTCGTTCCCGCCAACAAAGTGCCTGACTGTGCCACGACGACCAAGCGAATAGAGGCCAGAGCATCATCCTCAACTCTTGTGCCCGCAAACACAGAGACTGGTGATCCAACGCCTACCGATGGAAAAGAGGCCAGAGCTGTGCCCTCACTTGTCGTTCCCGCCTCCACAGTGGCTGGCTATGTCAATCCGACCGAGCGAACATAGGCCAAGGCAGCTCCCTCAACTATCGTTCCCGCCAACATTTTGGCTGGCTGATTCCACTCCCACCAAGCGTTCAGAGGCCAGAGCAGAGCCCTCACTTGTCGTGCCCCCCACCACAGTGGCTGCCTGAGACCAAGCCGACTAAGCGAACAGAGGCCAGAGCTGTGCCCTAACATGTCGTGCCCGCCACCACATCGGCTGATTTGGCCAACGCCGACCAAGCGAACAGAGGACAGATTAGCGCCCTCACCTGTGATATCCGCCAACACATTGGCTGGCTGAGACAATATCGACAGAGATAAGAGAAGCCAGGGCAGAACTTCCAAATGTCGTGCCCGCCAACACAGTGGCTGGCTGATCCCACGCCGAACAAGCGTTCAAAGTCCAGAGCTGAGCTCTGACTTGTCGTGACCTCCACCACAGTGGCAGCCTGAGACCAAGCCGACCAACCGAACGGAGGCCAGAGCTGTGCCCTAACCAGTTGTGCCCGCCACCACATTGGCTGACTTGGCCAACGCCGACCAAGCGAACAGAGGCCACAGCAGCGCCCTCACCTGTCGTGCCCGCCTCCACAGTGGCTGCATCAGCCCACAACAACCAAGCGAAGAGAGGCCAGATCAGCGCCCTCAACTGTCGTGCCCGCCAACACAGAGGGTGGCTGAGCGCACGCCGACCGATGAAACAGAGGCCAGAGCGGAACACTCTCATAACGAGCCCACCTCTACAGTGGCTTGCTGAGCCTACTCCGACCGAGCGAACAGAGGCCAGAGCAGTGCCCTCAAGTGTCGAGTCCGCCAACACAGAGGCTTGCTGAGCCCACGCCGACCGATGGAACATAGGCCAGAGCGGCACCATCACCTGAAGTGTCCTCCACCACAGTGGCTGCATCAGCCCACAACAACCAAGCGAAGAGAGGCCAGATCAGCGCCCTCAACTGTCGTGCCCGCCAACACAGAGGGTGGCTGAGCGCACGCCGACCGATGAAACAGAGGCCAGAGCGGAACACTCTCATGACGTGCCCGCCATTACAGTGGCTGGCTGAGCCCTCGCCGACCGATCGAACAGACGCAAAAGCAGCCCCCTCGCCTGTCGTGCCCGCTACCACATTGGCTAACTTGGTCAACGACGAACAAGCGAACAGAGTCCAAAGCAGCGCCCTCACCTGTCGTATCCGCCAACACAGTGGCTGGATTTACCCACGCCGACCGAGCGAACAGAGGCAAGAGTAGCGGCCTCAATTGTCGTGCCCGCCACCACAGTGGCTGGCTGGAACCACGCCGATCAATCGAACAGGGGTCAGAGGAGCGTCCTCAACTGTCGTGACCGCCAACACTGTGGCAGGATGAGCCCACATCGACCGAGGGAACAGATTCCAGAGCAGCGCCCTCAACTGTTGTGACCGCCACCACAAATGCTTGGTGAGCCCATGCCTACCAAGCGAACAGGGGCCAGAGAAGCGCCCTCACTTGTCCTGCCTGCCACCGCAGTGGCTACATGAGCCCATGCCCACAGTTCTAACAGAGGCCAGATAAGCCACCTCACATGTCGTGCCCTCCAACACAGAGGCTTGCTGAGCCCACGCCGACGGGTGGAACAGAGGAGTGAGCGGCACCATCTCCTGACGTGCCCGCCATCACAGTGGCTGACTGAGCACAAGCCGGCCGAGCTTACAGACGCCAGAGCAGCGCCCTCACCTGTCGTTCCCCCTCCACATTGTCTGGCGGGACCCACGACGACCAAGCGAACTGAAGCCACAGCAACTTCCTCACCTGTCGTGTACGCCACCACAGTGCCTGGCTGAACCCACGCCGACAAAGCAAGCAGGGGCAGAGAAGCGACCTCACCTGTCGTTCCCTGCACCACAGTGTCGGACTGAGCCCTCTCCGAATACGCGACCAGAGGCCAGAGCATTTCCCTCACCTGTCGTGCCCGCCAACACAATGGCTGGCTGAACCCATTCCGATCAAGCGATCAGAGGCCACAGTAACGCCCTCACATCTTGTGCCCGCCACCACAGTGGCTGGCTGAGCCCAATCCGACCAACCGATCAGAGGCCAGAGCAGTGCCCTAATCAGTCGTTCTTGCCATCACAGTGGCTGGCTTAGCCCACGCCGACCAAACGAGCAAATTCCAAAGCAGCACCCAGAATTGTCGTGCCCGCCATCACAGTTGCTGACTGAACCCACACCGCACGATCGAATAGAAGCCAGAGCAGCGCCCTCACCTGTCGTGCCCGCCACCACAGTGTCTGCCTGAGCCCAAGCCGCACAAGTGAACATTGGCCAAAACAGCTCCCTCACGTGTCATGACAGCCAACAAATTGGCTGCCTGTGACCACGCCGACAAAGCGTGTATAGGCCAGAGCAGCGCCCTCAATTGTCGTTCCAGGCACCACAGTGACTGGCAGATCCCGCTCCGAACGAGAGGACAGAGTCCAGAGCAGCGCTCTCACCTGTCGTGCCCGCCACCACAATGGCTGACTGAGCCCACGCCGACCGATGGAATATATTCAAATACTTGCCGGCTCGTGGTTGGAGGACATACCTGTCACGGAATAATTTCAGACATTCCGGCTCGTGGTAGGAGGACATACCCGCCTCGGAATATTTTTAGACATGCCGGCTCGTGGTAGGAGTACATAACCACCTCGGATTATATTCAAAGACATTCAGGCTCGTGGTAGGAGGACATACCTTCCTCGGAATATTGCAAAGTTGTGTAGGCTCGTGGTAGGAGTACATTCCTGCCTCGGAATATTTGCAAAGTCGTGCAGGCTCGTGGTATGAGGACATACCGGCCGATGATTACGGCCTTCCCTGAAACATGAATAAACTCCTACTGCCTCTTGGTGGTCAATTGCTGAGACTCGCCTCAGTTCAGCGCTCCATCGTCTGGTGACAGATCTTCCTCTGCTCGCTTCCAGCTCCCGCGACAGTTCATGACGGTTCAACTGGTACTTGTGGTGGACGAGAGGAACTGGAGAAGTCCGTGCAGTCCTGCGCCCGGCAAAGTTGTTAACCTTCATAGCAACGTCGCGGCCATCTTCTTTCGGGCGGGGTCCTATGCGAGAACTAGCACGTCTTACTTGAAGCATGCAGTCGGTTCTCGACGAGCCCGGGAGCCAGCCAACCATCCACCCGCACGATTTCTGACAATAGGCACGTCCCCGCGTCGCCGAGCACCTGTGGTGTCTGTCGAGTCTGGGTCGGCCGACACGTCCGTGAATGTGCAGAGAGGAGGAGGAGAAGGTACAACCTGGTTCCCCGGAGCCGCTGCGGCCCCCGGGGATGAACTAGCACACAAGTGACGGTTCCCTGGTTGATCCCACCAGTAGTCATATGCTTGTCTCAAAGATTAAGCCATGCATGTCTCAGTGCAAGCCAAATTAATGTGAAACCGCGAATGGCTCATTAAATCAGTTATTGTTCCTTAGATGGTGGACAGTTACCTGGATAACTGTGATAATTCTAGAGCTAATACGTGCTAATATTTTCAGAGATGCAGGCTCGTGATAGGAGGACATACGACAGTGACTGAGCCCACGCCGACAAAAGGAACATAGGCGAGACCAGACCAACGCCCTTGCCTATCGGCCCGCCACCACAGTAACTGAGCCCACGCCGACTACGGGAACATAGGAGAGACAGAACCAGAACAACGCACTTGCTTATCGGCCCGCCATCACAGTGACTGAGCCATCGCCAACCAAAGGAAAAGAGGCGAGGCCAGACCAACGCCCTTGCCTATCGACCCGCCACAACAGTGTCTGAGCCCACGCCGGCCACACGAAAAGAGGCCAGAGAAGCGCCATCACGTGTCGTGTCAGCCGACACAGTGGCTGGCTGAGACCACGCAGACCAAACAAACAGAGGCCAGAGAACCGCCCTCATCTGTCGTGCAAGTCGCCATATTGTCTGGCTGGGCCCACGCCGACCAAACGATCACAGGCCAGAGCATCGTCATCAACTGTTGTGACAGCCAACTCAGTGGCTGGCTGAGCCCACGCCGACCGATGGAACAGAGGCCAGAGCGGCACCCTCTCTTGACGTAACCGCCTCTAAATTGGCTGGCTGAGCCCACGACGACCGAGCGAACAGATGCCAGAGAAGCGCCCTCATCTGTCGTCCCCGCCACCACAGTGGCTGGCTGAACCCACGCCGACCGATGGACCTGAGGCCAGAGCGGCACCATCACCTGACGTGCCCTCCATCACGGTGGTTGGCTGAGCCCACGCTGACCTAGCTAACAGATGCCAGGGCAGCGCCCTCAAGTGTCGTGCCCGCCAACACAGTTCCTGAATGTTCCACGACGACCAAGAGAAGAGAAGACAGATCAGCGCCCTCACCTGTCATATCCGCCAACACTTTGGCTGGCTTTGACCACGTTGAACGAGCGAACAGAAGCCAGGGTAGAGCTATCAAATGTCGTGCCCGCCAACACAGAGGCTGGCTGAGCCCACGACGAACAAGAGTTCAGAGGCCAGAGCTGAGCCCTCACTTGTCGTGCCCTCCACCACAGTGGCTGCCTGAGACCAAGCCGACCAAGCGAACTGAGGCCAGAGCTGTGCCCTAGCCAGTCGTGCCCGCCACCACATTGGCTGACTTGGCCAACGCCGACCAAGCGAACAAAGGCAACAGTAGCGCCGGCACCTGTCGTGCCCTCCTCCACAGTGGCTGGATGGGCCCACAACAACCAAGAGAACAGAGGCCAAATCAGCGCCCTCAACTGTCGGGCCCGCCAACACAGAAGCTGGCAGATCGCATGCCGATCGATGGATCAGTGGCCAGAGCGGAAACCTCTCCTGACGAACCCGCCTCTACAGTGGCTGGCTGAGCCCACTCCGACAGAGCGAACAGAGGCCAGAGCAGTGCCCTCACTTGTCGTGCCCGCCAACACAGTGGCTGGCTGAGCCCACGCCGACCAAGCGTTCAGAGGCCAGAGCTGAGCCCTCAACTGTCGTGCCCGCCACCACAGATACTGGCTGAGCCCACGCCGACCGATGGAACGGACGCTAGAGCGGCACGCTCAACTGACGTGCCCGCCAATTCAGTGGCTGACTGAGCCCACGCCGACCTAACTAATAGAGGCCAAAGCAGCACCCTAATTTGTCGTGCCCGCCTCCACAGTGGATGACTTTGCCACAACGACCTAGCGAACAGAGTCCAGACCATCGCACTCAACTGTCGGGCCCGCCAAACTAGAGGCTGGCTGAGCCCACGCCGACCGATGGAACGGAGGCCATAACGGCAATCTCACCTGACGTGCCCGCCAATATAGTGGCTGGCTGAGCCCAAGCCGACCGAGCGATCAGAGGCCAGGGCAGCGCCCTCAACTGTCGTGCCCGCCAACACAGTGGGTGGCTGAGCCCACGCCAACCAAGCGTTCAGAGGTCAGAGCAGAGCCCTCAATTTTCGTGCCCGCCACCACAGCGACTGCCTGAGACCAAGCCAACCAAGCGAACAGAGGCAAGAGCAACGCATTCACCTGTCATAACCGCCAACACAGTGGCTGTGTGAGCCCACGCTTACCGAGCGAACAGAGAGCAGGGCAGCGCCCTCAACTTTCGTGTCCACTAACACAGTGGCTGGCTGAGCCCACGCCGAACAAACGTTCAGATGCCAGAGCAGAGTACTCACTTGTCGTGCCCGCCAACACAGTGGCTGCCTGAGACCAAGCCGACAAAGCGAACAGAGGCCAGAGCTGTGCCCTAACCTGTCGTGCCCGCCACCACATTGGCTGACTTGGCCAACGCCGACCAAGCGAAGAGAGGCCTCACATATCGTATCCGCCAACACAGTGGCTCGCTTTGCCCTCGCTTACCGAGGGAACAGATGCCAGAGCATCGCCCTCACTTGTCGTGCCCACCACCACAGTGGCTGTCTGGGCCCTCGCCGACAAATCGAACAGTGGCCAGAGAAGCGTCCGCACCTGTCGTGACCGCCAACACAGTGGCTGGGTGAGCCCAGACCGACTGAGGGAACAGAGGCCAGAGCAGCGCCCTAACCTGTTGTTCCAGTCACCACAGTTGCTGTGTGAGCACTCGCCGACAAAGCGAACTGAGACCAGAAAAGCGCTATCACCTGTCGTACCCGCCATCACAGTGGCTGGCTGAGCCCACGCCGAAGGAAGAAACAGAAAGCAGAGCAGCGCCCTCACCTGGCGTTCCCGCCAACACAGCAGCCTGCTGATCCCACGCCAACCTAATAAACAGAGGCCAGAGCACCGCCCTCACCTGTCGTGACCGCCACCACAGTGGCTGTATGAGCCCACGTCGAAAAAACGAACAAATTCCAAAGCAGAGATAACAGAGGCCAGAGCAGCGACCTCAGCTGTCGTGCCCTCCAACACAAAGGATGGCTGAGTCCACGCCGATTGATGGAACAGAGGCTAGAGCAGCACCCTCACCTGACGTGCACGCCACCGTAGTAGCTCGCTGAGCCCACGCCAACCGAGCTAACAGAGACCAGATCAGTGCCCTTATCTGTCGTGCCCGCCTCCAGTGGCTGGCTGAGCCCATGACGAACAAGCGAACAGAGGCCAGAGTATCGACCTCAACTCTCGTGCCCGCCAACACAGAGGCTGGCTGAGCCCAAGACGACCGATGGAACAGAGGCCAGAGCGGCCCTCTCTCATGACGTGCCCGCCTCTACTGTGGCTGGCTGAGCCCTCGCATACCGAGCGAACAGACGCAAGAGCAGCCCCCTCAACTGTCGTGCGCGCCTCCATAGTGGCTGGCTGAAACCACGTCGACCATGCGTTCAGAAGCCAGAGCAGAGCCCTTACATGTCGTGCCCGCCACCACAGTGGATGGCTGATCCCACTCGGACCAAGCGTTCAGAGGCCAGAGCAGAGCCCTCACTTGTCGTGCCCGTCACCACAGTGGCTGCCTGAGACCAAGCCGACCAAGCGAACAGAGGCCAGAGCTGTGCCCTAACCTGTCGTTCCTGCCACCACATTGGCTGACTTGGTCAACGACGAACAAGCGAACAGAGTCCAAAGCAGCGCGCTCACCTGTCGCATCCGCCAACATAGTGGCTGGATTTGCCCACGCCGACCGAGCGAACAGAGGCCAGAGCAGCGGCCTCAATTGTCGTGCCCGCCACCACAGTGGCTGTTTGGACCCACGCCGATCAATCAAACTGGGGCCAGAGGAGCGTCCTCACCTATCGTGACCGCCAACACAGTGGCAGGATGAGCCCACGTCGACCGAGGGAATAGATTCCAGAGCAGCGCCCTCAACTGTCGTGTCCGCTACCACAAATGCTGGGTGAGCCCATGCCTACCAAGCGAACTCGGGCCAGAGAAGCGCCCTCACCTGTCTTGTCCGCCACCGCAGTAGCTATATGAGCCCACGCCAGTCGAGCTAACAGAGGCCAGAGCAGCGACCTCACCTTTCGTGCCCTCCAACACAGAGGTTTGCTGAGCCCACGCCGACAGGTGGAACAGAGGAGTGAGCGGCACCATCTGCTGACGTGCCCGCCATCACAGTGGCTGGCTGAGCCCAAGCCGGTCGAGCTTACAGCCGCCACAGCAGCAGTGGCTGGCTTAGCCCACGCGGAAAAGACGAACAAATTCCAAAGCAGCGCCCAGATTTGTAGTGCCCGCCATCACAGTGGCTGACTGAACCCACGCCGAACAATCGAATAGAGGCCAGATCAGCGGCCTCACCTGTCGTGCCCCCCACCACATAGACGGCCTTATCCCAAGCCGCACGAGTGAGCATTGGCCAAAAGAGCGCCCTCACGTTTCATGTCTGCCAACAAAGTGGCTGCCTAGGACCACGCCGACCAAGCGTTTAGATGCCAGAGCATCGCCCTCAATTGTCGTGCCAGGCACTACAGTGGCTGGCAGAGCCTGCTCCGACCGAGAGAATATATTCAAAGACTTGCCGGCTCGTGGTAGGAGGACATACCTGTCTCGGAATATTTTCAGACATGCCGGCTCGTGGTAGGAGGACATAACCCCCTCGGAATGTTTTCAAAGACATGCAGGCTCGTGGTAGGAGTACATACCTCCCTCGGAATAATGTAACGTCTTTTAGGCTCGTGGTAGGAGGACATTCCTGCCTCGGAATATTTGCAAAGTCGTGCAGGCTCGTGGGAGGAGGACATACCGGCCGTACGGGCCCGGCATTCATGATTGTATTCACTGCTGCTCTAACCGAGATGATTTCGGCCTTCCCTGAAACATGAATAAACTCCTATTGCCAGGTGATGGTCAATTGCTGAGACTTGCCTCAGTTCAGCGCTCCATCGTCTGGTGCCAGATCGGCCTCTGCTCGCTTCCCGCTCCAGCGTCAGTTCACGACGGTTCAACTGGTACTTGTGGAGGACGAGAGGAAGTGGAGAAGTCCGTGCAGTCCTCCGCCCGGCAAAGTGGTTCACCCTCATAGCAACGTCGCGGCCATCTGCTTTCGGGCGGGGTCCTATGCGGCAACTAGCACGTCTTACTTGACGCATGCAGTCGGCTCTCGACGAGCCCGGGCGTCAGCCAGCCATCCACCCGCAACATTTCCGGCAATATGCGCGTCCCTGCGTCGTCGAGCACCTGTGGTGTCTGTCGAGTGTGGGTCGGCCGACACGTCCGTGAATGTGCAGAGAGGAGGAGGAGAAGGTACGAACTGGTTCCCCGGTGCCAATGCGGCCCCCGGGGATAAACTCGCACAGAAGTGACGGTTCCCTGGTTGATCCCACCAGTAGTCATTTGCTTGTCTAAAGATTAAGCCATGCATGTCTCAGTGCAAGCCACATTAAGGTGAAACCGCGAATGGCTCATTAAATCAGTTATTGTTCCTTAGATGGTTGACAGTTACTTGGATAACTGTGATAATTATAGAGCTAATACGTGCTAATATTTTCAGAGATGCAGGATTGTGGTAGGAGGACATACGACAGTGACTGAGCCCACGCCGACAAAAGGAACAGAGGCGAGACCAGACCAACGCCCTTGCCTATCGGCCCGCCACCACAGTAACTGAGCCCACGCCGACCACGGGAACAGAGGCGAGACAGAACCAGAACAACGCACCTGCTTATCGGCCCCCCACCACAGTGACTGAGCCCTCGCCAACCAAAGGAACAGAGGCGAGGCCAGACCAACACCCTTGCCTATCGGCTCGCCACAACAGTGTCTGAGCCCACGCCGGCCACACGAACAGAAGCCAGACAAGCGCCCTCACGTGTCGTGCACGCCGCCAGAGTGCCTGGCTGAGACCACGCAGACCAAACAAACAGAGGCCAGAGCACCGCCCTCATCTGTCGTGCACGTCACCATATTGTCTGGCTGGGCCCACGCCGACAAAACGATCAGAGGACACAGCATAGTCCTCACGTGATGTGACCGTCAACTCAGTGGCTGGCTGAGCCCAAGCCGACCGATGGAACAGAGGCCAGAGCGGCACACTCTCCTGACGTGCCCGCCTCTACAGTGGCTGGCTGAGCCCACGACGACCGAGCGAACAGATGCCAGAGCAGCGCCCTCACCTGCTTGCCCGGCACCACAGTGGCTGGCTGAACCCACGCCGACCGATGGAACATAGGCCAGAGCGGCACCATCACCTGAAGTGTCCTCCACCACGGTGGCTGGCTGAGCCCACGCACCTAGCTAACAGAGGCCAGAGCAGCACCCTCACTTGTCGCTCCCGCCTCCACATTGGCTGACTGTGTCACGAAGACCAAGCGAAATGTGGCAAGAGCAGCGCCCTCAACTGTTGTACCCGCCAACACAGTGACTGGCTGAGCCCACGCCGAACGATGGAGCAGGGGCGAGGGCGTACCCTCACTCTGACGTGCCGCCTGTACAGGGCTGACTGAGCCCACTCCGACCGAGCGAAGAGGCCAGGGGCAGCGCCTTCAACTGTCGTGCCCGCCATCACAGGGGTCGCTGAGCCCACGCCGACAAAGCGTATCAGAGGACAGGCAGAGCCCTCACCTGTCGTGCCCGCACCACAGTGGCTGGCTGAACCCACGCCGACCAATGGAACAGAGGCCAGAGCGGCACCATCACCTGACGTGCCCTCCACCACGGTGGCTGGCTGAGCCGACGCCGACCTAGCTAACAGAGGCCAGAGCGGCAACCCTCACATGTCGTGCCGCCTCCACAGTGGCTGGCTTTGTCACGAAGACCAAGCGAAAAGTGGCAAGAGCAGCGCCCTCAACTGTCGTGCCCGCCAACTCAGAAACTGGCTGAGCCCACCCCGAACGGTGGATAGGGGCCAGACGGTACCCTCACCTAGACTGCTGAGCCCGCCACGGAAGGCAGACCTACTAGTGCCGCATACAGTGCTGCTGAGCCCACGCCGACCAATCGTACAGAGGCCAGAACAGAGCCCTCAGTTGACGTACTCGCCACCACAGTGGCTGCCTGAGACCAAGTCTACCAAGCGAAAAGAGGCCGGAGCTGTGCCCTAACCTGTCGTGCCTGCCACCACATTGGTTGACTTGGCCTACGCAGACCAAGCGAACAGGGTCCAGAGCAGCGCCCTCACATTTCGTATCCGCCAACTTAGTGGCTGGCTTTGCCCACGCCGACCGAGCGAACATAGGCCAGAGCAGCGCCCTCACTTGTCGTGCCCGCCACTACAGTGGCCGGCTGGGCCCATGCCGACCATTCGAAAAGGGTCCAAGGAAACGTTCTCAT
The DNA here is from genome assembly GCA_021186555.1 of Reticulitermes speratus. Classification (NCBI taxonomy): domain Eukaryota; kingdom Metazoa; phylum Arthropoda; class Insecta; order Blattodea; family Rhinotermitidae; genus Reticulitermes; species Reticulitermes speratus. The sequence goes on along the minus strand of JAJKFL010000008.1, from coordinate 19,686,322 downwards.
CTGTCGTGACCGCCAATAGAGTAGCGGGCTGAGCCCACGACGACCGAGGGAACTGAAGCCAGAGCAGCGCCCTCAAATGTCATGCCCGCCACCACAATGGCTGGGTGAGCCCATGCCTACCAAGCGAACAAGGGCCAGAGCAGCGCCCTCACCTGTCGTTCCCTCCAACCCAGAGGCTCGCTGAGCCCACGCCGAGAGATGAAAAAGAGGCCAGAGCGGCACCCTCAACAGAAGTGCCAGCCTCCACAGTGGCTGGCTGTGCCCAGGACGACCAAGCGAACTGAGGCCAGAACTGCGCCCTCAACTGTCGTATTCGCCAGCACAGTGGCTGGTTCAGCCCACGCCTACCAAGCGAACAGAGTCCAGATCAGCGCCCTCAACTGTAGTGCCCGCTAACACAGAGACTGGCTGAGCCCAAGCCGACGGATTGAACAGAGGCGAGAGCGGCACTCTCACCTGACGTGCCAGCCACTACATTGGCTGTCTGAACCCACGCCGACAGAGCAAACAGTGGCCAGGACAGCGCTCTCAACTGTCGTGTCCTGCAACACAGTGGATGTTTGAGCCCACGCCGACAAAGCGTTCAGATGCCAGAACAAAGCCCTCACATGCCGTGCACGCCACCACAGTGGTTGCCTGAGACCAAGCCAACCAAGCGAACAGAGTCCAGAGCTGTTCCCTAACCTGTCGTGCCCGCCACCACGTTTGCTAACTTGGCAAACATCGACCAAGCCAACAGTAGCCAGAGCAGCGCCCTCACCTGTAATGCCCGCCTCCACAGTGGCAAGCTGGGCCCGCGACGACCAAGCGATCAGAGGCCAGAGCAGCGCCCATAACTGTCGTGCCCGCCAACACAGGGCAGGCTGAGCCCACGCCGACCAAGGGAACAGAGGCCAGAGCAGTGCCCTCACCTGTCGTTCACGCCACCACAGTGATTGACTGAACCCACGACGATCATGCGTTCAGAGGCCTGAGCAGAGCCCTCACATGTTATGCCCGCCACCACAGTGGCTGCTTGAAACCCACGCCGACCAAGCGTTCAGAGGCCAGATTAGAGCCCTCACTTGTCGTGCCCGCCACCACAGTGGCTGCCTGAGAGCAAGCCGACCAAGCGAACAGAGGCCAGAGCTGTGCCCTAACCTGTCGTGCCCGCCACCACAAGGGCTGGCTGAGCCAACGCCAACCAACAAAACAGAGCCCAGTGCAGCGCCCTCAGCTCTCGTGTCCGCCACAACACTGACTGGCTGGGACCTCGCCGACCAAGAGAACAGAGGCAAGAGCAGCGCCCTCAACTGTCGTAACCGGCACCACAGTGGTTGGCTGGGCACATGTCAAAAAAGCTAACAGATGCCAGAGCAGCGCCCTCAACTCTTATGCCCGTTACCACTGTGGGTGTTTGGGAACACGCCAACCATGCGAACAGAGGCCAGAGCAGCCGCCGCAACTGTCGTGACCGCCACCTCATTCGCTGGCTGAGCTCTGGCCGACCGAGAGAACAGAAGCGAGAGCACCTCCTTACATTTCGGGCCCGAGAAAACAGTGCCTGGCTGAGCCCATGCCTACCAAACCAAAACAAGCCAGAGCAGCGTCCTCACCTGTCAAGCCCGCCACAATAGTGGCTGGCTGAACCCACGACGACCGATCGAAAGAGGCCAGTGCAGCGCCCTCACCTGATTTTCCTGCCACCACAGTGGCTGGCAGAGCCCTCGCCGAACGATCGAACAACGCACTCACCTGTAGAGCCCGCCACCACAATGGCTGAATGAGCCCACGCCAACCAAACTAACAGAGGCCAGAGCACATCACTCATCTGTCCTGCACGCCACCATATTGACTGGCTGGGTCTACGCCGACCAAATGATCAAAGGCCAGAGCATCGACCTCAACTGTCGTGATCGCAAACTAAATGGCTGGCTGAGACCACGCCGCCCGAGGGAAGAGTGTCCAGAGCAGCGCCCTCACATGTCGGGCCCGCCACCACAGTGGCTGGCAAATCCCATGCCTATCAAGTGAAAAGAGGCCAGAGCAGCGCCCTCACCTATCGTGCCCGCCACCACAGTGGCTGGATGAGACCACGCTGACAAAGCAGAGGTCAGAACAGCGCCCTCTCCTGTCGTGTCCGACACCACAGTGGCTGGCGGTAACCATGCCGACCAAGCGAACAGGGGCCAGAGCAGCGCCCTCAACTGTCGAGCCGGGCACCACAGTCGTTGACTGAATCCACGCCGACTGATCGAATAGAGGTCAGAGCAGCACCCTCACCTGTCGTGGCCGCCACCAAAGAGGCTGGCTGAGCATATGACGACCGTGCGAACAGAGGCCAGAGCAGCACCCACACCTGTCGTGCCCGCCACCACAAGGGCTGGCTGAGCCCACTCCAACCAAGAACACAGAGCCCAGTGCAGCGCCCTCAGCTCTCGTGTCCGCCACGACAGTGACTCGCTGGGACCTCGCCGACCAAGAGAGCAGAGGCAAGAGCAGCGCCATCAACTGTCATACCCGGCACCACAGTAGCTGTCTGATTCCACGCCGATGGCACTAACAGGGGCCAGAGCAGCACCCTCACCTGTCCCCCGCCACGCAGAGGCTTACTGAGCACACGACGACAGAGCGAACGGAGGACAGAGCAGCGCTCTCACCTTTAGTGCCAGCCACCACAGTGGGTGGCTGAGCCACGCCTACCAAGCAAATATTGGCGGGCACGACAGGTGACGGCGCGGCTGTGGCTTTCATTCGCTTGGTCGGCGTGGGCTCAGCCAGACACTGTGGTGGCAGGGACGACATTTGAGGGCGCTTCTCAGGCCTCTGTTCACTTGGTCGTCGTGGGCACAGCCAGCCACTGTAATGGCCGGCACGACAAGTGATGGCGCTGTTCTGTTTTCTGCTCGCATGGACGGTGTGGGCTCTGCCAGCCACCGTGTTGGCGGGCACGATACGTGAGGGCGCTGCTTTGGCCTCTGATCCCTCGGACGGCGTGGTCTCAGCCAGCCATTGTGGTGGCGGACACGACAGTTGAGTCCGCTGCTCTGGCCTCTGTTCGCATGGTTGGCGTGTTCCCAAACAACCACATTGGTAACGGGCATAAGAGTTGAGGGCGCTGCTCTGGCCTCTGTTAGCTTTTAGACGTGTGCCCAGCCACCCACTGTGGTGACGGGCTCGTTAGTTGATGGCGCTGCTCTGGCCTCTGTTCGCTTGGTCGGCGAGGGCTCAGATAGCCTCTGTGGTGGCGGGCACGAAATTTGAGGGCGATGCTCGGCCTTTTTTTCGCTTGTTCGGCGTGGGCCCTGCCAGACACTGTGATGGCGGGCAAGACAGTTCAGGGCGCTGCTCTGGCCTCTCATCGATTGTTCGGCGTTGGCTCATCCAGCCACTGTGGTGGCGGGCACGACAGGAGAGGCCACTGTCTGGCCTCTGTTCGCTCGGTAGGCGTTGGCTCATTCAGTCATGGCGACTGGCACGACAAGTGAGGGCGTTTTTTCTGACATCTGTTCGTGTGGCCGGCGTGAGCCCATTCAATGTGGTGGCGGGCACGTCAGGTGAGGGCGCCGCTCTGTTTTCTGTTCAATCGGTCGGCGAGGGCTCAGACAGGCACTGTGGTGGCGGACACGTCAGATGAAGGCGCTGCTTGGCCGCTGTTCGCTTGGTCGTCGTGGGCCCAGACAGCCACTGTGGAGGGGGGCACGACAGTTGATGGCACTGCCCTGGCCTCTGTTCTATTGGTCGGCGTGGGCTCAGCCATCCACTGTGGTGGCGAGCACGACAGGTGAGAGCGCAGTTCTGGCCTCTATTCACTTGATCGGCGTGGTCCCAGCCAGCCACTGTAGTGTCGGGCACGAAAGTTGAGGGCGCTGTTCTGGCCTGTCGGCGTGGGATTCGTCAGCCACTGTGGTTGCAGGCAGGACAGGTGAGGGTGCCGCTTGATCTCTGTTCCATCGGTCGACGTGGGTCAGCCTGCCTCAGTGTTGGCGGGCACAACAGTTGAGGGCGCTGATCTGGACACTCTTCGCTTGGTCGGCGTGGGCACAGCCAGCCACTGTGTTGGCTGATACGACAGTTGAGGGCGGTGCTCTGGCATCTGTTCGCTTGGTCGTCCTGGGACCAGCCAGCCACTGTGGAGGCGGGCACGTCGGGTGAGGGCGATGCTCTGGCCTCTGATAAATCGGTTGGCTTGGGCTCAGCCAGCCACTGTGGTGGCGGGCACGTGAGGTGAGGGTGCCGCTCTGGCCTCTGTTCCATCCGTCGACGTGGGCTCAGCCATCCTATGTGTTGGCGGGCACGACAGTAGAGGGCGCTGCTTGGCCTCTGTTCTCTCGGTCGGCGTGGGCTCAGACATCCACTGTGGTGGCGAGCACGACAGGAGAGTGCTAAGGTCTGGCCTCTCATCACTTGATCGGCGTGGTCCAGCCAGCCACAACAGTGTCGGGCACGAACTTGAGGGCGCTGTTCTGGCCCGTTCGCTCGGTCGGCGTGAGCTCACACAGTCACTGTATGGCGGGCACGTCAGATGAGGGTGCCGCTTGGCCTCTGTTCCATCGGTCGGCGTGGCTCAGCCGGCCTCAGTGTTGGCGACACGACAGTTTAGGGCGCTGATCTGGACACTCTTCGCTTGGTCGGCGTGGGCTCAGACATTCACTGTGGTGGCGGATACGACAGGTTGAGGGCGGTGCTCTGGCATCTGTTCGCTTGGTCGTCCTGGGCCCTGCCAGCCACTGTGTGGGGCGGGCATTCTGGTGAGGGCGCTGCTCTGGCATCTGTTATATCGGTTGGCGTGGGCTCAGCCAGCCACTGTTGTGGCGGGCACGTGAGGTGAGGGTTCCGGTCTGGCCTCTGTTCACCCGTCGGCGTGGGCTCAGCCAGCCTGTGTTGGCGGGCACGAGAGTTGAGGGCGCTGCTCTGGCCTCTGTTCACATGGTCGACGTGGGCCCAGCCAGCCACATTGCAGATTGGCACGACAGGTGAGGGCGCTGCTCTAGCCTCTGCTCACTCGGTCGGCTTGGGTCAGCCGGCCACTGTGGTGGCGGACACGACATTTGAGGGCGCTGCTCTGGCCTCTGTTCGCTTGGTCGTCGTGGCTAAGCCAGCCACTGTGATGGCAAGCACGACTGATTAGAGCACTGCTCTGGCCTCTGTTCACTTGGTCGGCTTGGGCTCAGGCAGCCACTGTGTTTGCAGGCACGACATGTGAGGCGCTACTCTGGCCTCTGATCGCTAGGTCGGCGTGTGTTCAGCCAGCCACTGTGTTGGCGGATACGACAGTTAATGGCGGTGCTCTGGCATCTGTTTGCTTGGTCGCCTTGGGTTCAGGCATCAACTGTGGTGGCGGGCACGACATTTGAGAGAGTTATTGTAGGCTCTGTTTTCTCGGTCGGTGTGTGCTCAGCCGACCTCGGTGTTGGCGGGCACGACAGTTTAGGGCGCTGATCTGGAATTTCTACGCTTGGTCGGCGTGGGCTCAGCCAGCCACTGTGGTGGCGTATACGACAGTTGAGGGCGCTGTTCTGGCCTGTTCGCATGGTCGGCTTGTGCTCAGCCAGCCATTGTGGTGGCGGATACGACAGTTGAGGGCGGTGCTCTGGTATATGTCCGCTTGGTCATCCTGGTCCCAGCCAGCCACTGTGATGGAGGGCACGTGTGGTCAGGGAGCTGCTCTGGCCTATGTTATTTCGGTTGGCGTGGGCTCAGACAGCCACTGTGTTGGAGGGTACGAAAGGTGACGGTGCTTCTCTGGCCTCTGTTCCCTTGTTCTTGATTGGCACAGTCAGCGACTGTGGTGCCGGGAACGACAGGTGAGGTCGCTTCTCTGGGGTCTGTTCGCTTGGTCTACGTGGGCTCAACCAGGCACTTTGGTGGCGGACACGACAGTTCATGGCGCTGCTTGACCGCTGTTCTTTTGGTCGTCGTGGGCCCAGCCAGCCACTGTGGAGGCGGGCACGACAGGTGATGGCGCTGCCCTGGCCTCTGTTCATTCGCTCGGCGTGGGCTCAGCCGGCCTCTGTGTTGGCGGGCACGACAATTATGGGCGCTGATCTGGACTCTCTTCGCTTGGTCGGCGTGGGCTCAGCCAGCCACTGCGGTGGCAGGCACGACAGGTGACGTCGCTGCTCTAGCCTCTGTCCCATCGGTCGGCGTGGGCTCAGCTGGACACTGTGTTGACGGGCACGACAGTTGAGGGCGCTGATCTGGACTCTCTTCGCTTGGTAGGCGTGGGCTCAGCCAGCCACTGTGGTGGCGGATACGACAGTTGGGGGCGCTGGTCTGGCCTGTTCGCTTGGTCGGCGTGGGCTCAGCCAGCCACTGTGTTGGCAGGCACGAGAGTTGAGGGCGCTGCTCTAGCCTCTGTTCAATCGGTCGGCGTGGGATTAGCCAGCCACTGTAATGGCGGGCACGTCAGTTGAGGGTGCCTCTCTGGCCTCTGTTCTCTCGGTCGGGGTGGGCTCTGCCATCCACTGGGTGGCTAGCACGACAGGTGACTGCGCAGGTTTAACCTCTCTTCGCTTGATCGGCGTGGTCCAGGCCAGCCACTGTAATGTCGGGCACGAATGTTGAGGGCTCTGTTCTGTCCTGTTCGCTTGGTCGGCGTGGGCTCAGCCAGCCACTGTGGTGGCGGATACGACAGTTGAGGGTGCTGCTCTGGCCTTGTTCGCTTGGTCGGCTGGGCTCAGCAGCCACTGTGTGTTGGGCACCACAGTGATTGCGGTACATCTGGCCTCTGTTCACTCGGTTCTGCGTTGTCCCAGCCAGCCACTGTGGTGCAGGGACGACAGGTGAGGCGCTCTCTGGCCTGTTCGCTTGGTCGCGTGGGCTCAAGCCAGCACTTGGTGGCGGCACGCAGTTGAGGCGCTGCTGTGCCCTGTGTTCTTGGTCGTAGTGGGCAGCCAGCCACTGTATGGCGGGACGTCAGTTGAGGGCTGCCTGGCCTCTGTTCTCTCGGTCGGGTGGGCTCGCCATCCACTGGGTGGCTAGCACGCAGGTGACGCGTAGGTGACCTCTCTTCGCTTGATCGGCGTGGTCCAGCCAGCCACTGTATGTCGGGCACGAAGTTGAGGGCCTGTTCTGGCCTGTTCCTTGGCGGCGTCGGCTCAGCAGCCACTGTGTGGGCGGTACGACAGTTGAGGGCGCTGCTCTGGCCTCTGTCTTCGCTTGGTCGGCTGGGCTCAGCCAGCCACTGTTGTGTGGGCACCATATGGAGCGCTGATCTACTCTGTTCCTGGTCGGCGTGGTCCAGCCAGCCACTGTGGTGGCAGGCACGACAGGTGAGGGCGCTGGTCTAGCCTCTGTTCACTTGGTCGGCGTGGGCTCAGTCAGCCACTGTGGTGGTAGGAATAACAGGTGAGGGCGCTGCTCTAGCCTCTGTTCACTCGGTCGGCTTGGGCTCAGCCGGCCTCTGTGTTGTCGGGCACGACAGTTGAGGGCGCTGTTCTGGACACTCTTCGCTAGGTCGGCGTGGGCTCAGCCAGCCACTGTGGTGGCAGATACGACAGTTGAGGGCGCTCTCTGGCCTGTTACGCTTGGTCGGCGTGGGCTCAGCCAGCACTTGGTTGGCATGCACGACAGTGATGAGGGCGCTGCTCTGGCCTCTGTTCACTTCGGTCGCGGGGCTCAGCCAGCCACTGTAATGGCGGGATCGTCAGGTGAGGTTGCCTCTCTGTCCTCTGTTCTCTCGTTCGGCGGGGCTAAGCCTCGACTGTGTTGCCGGCACGACAGTTGTAGGGCGCTGGTCTGGACCTCTCTTCTTGGTCGGCGTGTCTCAGCCAGGCACTGTGGTGGCTGATACGAAGTTGAAGGTGGTGTTCTGGCATCTGTTCGCTTGGTCGTCCTGGGCTCAGCCAGCACTGTGAAGACGGCACGTGACGGTGAGGGCACTACTCTGGCCTCTGTTCAGCTCGGTGGCGTGGGATCAGCGAGCCACTGTGATGGCGGACGACAGTTGAGGGCGTACTCTTGCATCTGTTCGCTTGGTCGTTCTGGGTCCCATCCAGCCACTGTGGAGGCGGGAACGACAGTTGATGGCGCTTGCTTGGCAGCTGTTCGCTTGGTCGACGTGGGTCCACCAGCCACAGTGGTAAGGCAGTCACGAAAGGTGAGTGCGCTGCTCTAGCCTGTGTCCATCGGTCGGCTTGGGTTCAGCCAGCCACATTGGTGGCGGGTCATCGACAGTTGAGGCGCTGCTCTGGCCCTCGTTCCTTGGTGTCGTGGGCTAACCAGCATGTGATGGCAGTTATTAGACAGGCTGTGGCTCGTTGCTGGTTGGCTTGGCAGGCAGGGTGCGGCAGACATGTGAGGGCGCTGCTCTGGCCTCTGTTCGCTGGTCGGCGTGGTCAGTCCAGGCCACTGTTTGGCGGGCACTAAAGGTGAGATGCCTCTGGTCCTCTGTTCCTCGTTCGGAGTGGGGTCAGCCATGCCACTGTGTTGGGCCGGACGACGAGTGGAGCGCTTCTCGGACCTCTTTCGCTTGGACGACGTGGGCTCAGCCAGCCACTGTGGTGGCGGAACGACAGTTGAGGCGTGTTCTGGCTCTGTTCGCTTGGTCGTCTGGGCCCAGCCAGCCACTGTGGAGACGGGACGAAATTTGGTGGCGCATGCCCTGGCATCTTTTAGCTCGGTTGGGTGGGCTCAGCCAGCCACTGTGAGTGGCGGCACGGCAGGTGAGGGCGGTTGCCTGCTTCATTGATCGGCGTGGTCCAGCCAGACACTCTAGTGACGGGACGACATGTTGAGTGCGCTGTTCTGGCCTGTTCGCTTGGTCGACGTGGGCTCAGCCAAGCCACTGTGGTGGCAGGTAACGACAGGTGAGGGCGACTGCTTAGCCTCTGTCCACTCGGTCGGCGTGGGCTCAGCCAAGCCACTGTAGATGGCGGGCACGTCAAATGAGTGTGCCGCACTAGCCTCTGTTCCATCGGATGGCGTGGACTCAGCCGACCCTGTGTTGGCGTGCACGAAAATTAGGGCGCTGATCTGGACTCTCTTCGCTTGGACGGCGTGGGCTCAGCCAGCCACTGTGTTGGCGGATACGACAGTTGAGGGCGGTGCTCTGGCATCTGTTCGCTTGGTCGTCCAGGACCCAGCCAGCCACTGTGGAGGCTGGCACGTCTGGTGAGGGCGCTGCTCTGGCCTCTGTTAGCTCGGTTGTCGAGGGCTAAGCCAGCCACTGTGGTGGCGGGAACGCTAGGTGTGGGAGAAGGTCTAGCAACTCTTCACTTGATCGGCGTGGTCCCAGCCAGCCACTGTAGTGTCGGGCATGACTTTTGAGTGCGCTGTCCTGGCCTGTTCACTCTGTAGGCGTGGGCTCAGCCAGCCACTGTAATGGCGGGCACATCAGGTGAGGGTGCCGCTCTGGCCTCTGTTCAATCGGACGGCGTGGGCTCAGCCGACCACTGTGCTGGCGGATACGACAGTTGAGGGCGGTGCTCTGGCAACTGTTCGCTTGGTCGTCCTGGGTCCAGCCAGCAACTGTGAAGGCGGGCACGAATGGTGAGGGCGCTGCTCTGGCCTCTGTTAGCTCGGTTGGCGTGGGCTGAGTCAGCCCCTGTGGTGGCGGGCACGTGTGGTCAGGGTGACGCTTGGCCTCTGTTCCATCGGTCGGCGTGGTTTCAGCCGGCCTCTGTGTTGGTGGGCACGAAAGTTGAGGGCGCTGATCTGGACTCTCTTTGCTTGGTCGGCGTGGGCTCAGCCAGCTTCTATGGTGGCGGATACGACAGTTGATGGCGGTGCTTTGGCATCTGTTCGCTTGTTCGTCCTGGGCCCAGCCAGCCACTGTGGAGGAGGGCACGTCAGGTGACGTAGCTGCTCTGGCCTATGTTCGTTTTTTCGGAGTGGGCTCAGTCAGCCACTGTTGTGCCGGGAACGACAGGTGAGGTCGCTTCCTTGGCCTCTGTTCGCTTGGTCGACGTGGGCTTAGCCAGCCACAGTGGTGGCGGACACGACAGTTCAGGGCGTTGCTTGTCCTCTGTTCGCTTGGTCGTCGTGGACCCAGCCAGCCACTGTGGATACGGGCACGTCAGTTGATGGCGCTTCCCTGGCCTCTGTTCCCTCGGTCGGCTTGGGCTCAGCCATCAACTGTGGTGGCGAGCACGACAGGTAAGGGTGCAGGTCTGGCCTTTCCTCACTTGATCAGCGTGTACCCAGCCAGCCACTGTAGTTCCGGGCACGAATGTTGAGGGCGCTGTTCTGGCCTTTTCGCTTGGTAGGCGTGGGCTTAGCCACCCACTGTGGTGTCGGATACGAAGTTTGAGGGCAGTGCTCTGGCATCTGTTCACATGGTCGTCCTGGGCCCAACCAGCCACTGTGGAGGCGGGCGCGTCTGCTGAGGGCGCTGCTCTGGCCTCTGATAGCTCAGCCAGCCACTGTGGTGGCGGGAACGCCAGGTGAGGGCGCAGGCCTGGCCACTCTTCACTTGATCTGCGTGGTCCCAGCAAGCCCCTGTAGTGTCAAGCACGACTGTTGAGGGCTCTGTCCTGGCCTGTTCGCTTGGTCGGCGTGGGCTCAGCCAGCCTCTGTGGTGGCAGGCAAGACAGTTGAGGGCGCTTCTCTATCCCCTGTTCACTCGGTCGGCGTTGGCTCAGCCAGCCACTGTATTGGCGGGCACATCAGGTGAGGGTACCGCTCTGGCTTCAGTTCCATTGGACGGCGTCGCCTCAGCCGGCCTCTGTGTTGGCGGGCACGACAGTTGAGGGCGCTGATCTGGACTCTCTTCGTTTTGTCGGCGTGGGCTCAGCCAGCCACTGTGGTGGCGGATACGACAGTTGAGGGCGGTGCACTGGAATCTGTTCGCATGTTCGTCCTGGGCCCAGCTAGCCACTGTGAAGGCTGGTACGTGTGGTGAGGGCGCTGCTCTGGCCTCTGATAGCTCGGTTGGTGAGGGTTCAGCCAGCCACTGTGGTTGCGGGCACAACAGGTGAGGGCGCTGGACTGGCCTCTCTGCACTTGATCGGCGTGGTCTCTGCCAGCCACTGTAGTGTCGGGTACGAATGTTGAGGGCGCTGTTCTGGCCTGTTCGCTTGGTCGGCGTGGGCTCAACCAGCCACTGTGTTGGCAGGCACGACAGGTGAGGGCGCTGCTCTAGCCTCCTTTCCCTCGGTCGGCTTGGTCGGCGTGGGCTCAGCCAACCACTGTGTAGGCGGATACGACAGTTGAGGGCGGTGCTGTGGCATCTGTTCGCTTGGTCGTCCTGGGCCCAGCCAGCCACTGTGAAGGCGGGCACGACTGGTGTCGGCGCTTCTCTGGCCTTTGTTAGCTCGGTTGGCGTGGGTTCAGCCAGCCACAGTGTTGGCGGGCACGTGAGTTGAGGTTACCGCTCTGGCCTCTGTTCCATCCGTCGGCGTGGTCTCAGTCAGCCTCTGTGTTATAGGTTTCGACATTTGAGGGCGCTGCTCTTGTCTCTGATCACTTGGTCGACGTGGGCCCAGCCAGCCACAGTGGAGGCAGGCACGTCAGGTGACAGCGCTGCTCTAGCCTCTGTCCAATCGGTCGGCTTGGGGTCAGCCAGCCACTGTGGTGGCAAACACGACAGTTGAGGGAGATGCTCTGGCCTCTGTTTGCTTGGTCGTCGTGAGCTAAGCCAGCCAATGTGATTGCGGGCACGACATATTAGAGCACTGCTCTGGCCTCTGTTCGCTTGGTCGGCTTCGGCTCAGTCAATCACTGTGGAGGCGGACACGACAGTTCAGTGCGATGCTTGTCCTCTTTTCGCTTGGTCGAAGTGGGCTCAGCCAGCCACTGTGGTGGCGGACACGACAGTTCAGGGCGATGCTTTGCCTCTGTTCGCTTGGTCGTCGTGGGCCCTGCCAGCCACTGTGGAGGAGGGCACACCAGTTGATGGCGCTGCCCTGGCCTCTGTTCTCTCGGTCGGCGTGGGCTCAGCTATCCACTGTGGTGGCGAGCACGACAAGTGAGGGCGCAGTTCTGGCCTCTCTTCGCTTGGTCGGCGTGGGCTCAGCCAGCTACTGTGGTAGCTCATACGTCAGTTGAGGGCGGTGGTCTAGCATCTTTTGGCTTGGTAGTCCTTGGCCCAGCCAGTCAGTGTGGAGGCGGACACGTCTGTGATGACGCTGCTCTGGCCTCTGTTCCATCCATCGGCGTGGGCTCAGCCAGCCTCTGTGTTGGCGGGCACGACAGCTGAGGGCGCTGATCTGGCCTCTGTTCGCTTGGTCAACGTGTGCCTAGCCAGCCAGAGTGGAGGCAGCCAATACTGGTGAGGCAGCTGCTCTAGCCTCTGTTCACTCGGCCGGCGTGGGCTCAGCCAGCCATTGTGGTGGCGGATAAGACAGTTGAGGGCGGTGTCCTGGCATCTGTTCGCTTGGTCGGCTTGGGCTCAGGCAGCCACTGTTGTGGCGAGCACGAAATTTGAGGGCGCTACTCTGGCCTCTGATCACTAGGTCGGCGTGGGTTCACCCAGCCACTGTGGTGGTGTGCACGACATGTAATTGCGCTATTCTACCCTCTTTTCACTCGGCCGGCGTGGGCTCAGCCAGCCTCTGTGGTGGTGGATATCAAAGTTGAGGGCGGTGCTCTGGCATCTGTTCGCTTGTTAGGCTTGGGCTCAGGCAGCCACTGCGGTGACGAGGACGACATGTGAGGGCGCTACTCTGGCCTCTGATCGCTAGGTTGGCGTGGTTTCAGCCAGCCACTGTGGAGGAGGGTACGAAAGGTGACGGAGCTGCTCTGGCCTCTGTTCCCTTGTTCGGAGAGGGCACAATCAGCCACTGTGGTGCCGGGAACTACAGGTGAGGTCGCATCTATGGTCTCTGTTCGGTTGGTCGACGTGAGCTCTTCGAGCCACTTTGGCTGCGGACACGACAGTTCATGGCACTGCTTGGCCGCTGTTCGATTGGTCGTAGTGGGCACATCCAGCCACTGTGGAGGCGGTTACGCAAGTTGATGGCGCTGCCCTGGCATCTGTTCTGTCGGTCGGCGAGGGCTGAGCCATCCACTGAATTGGCGAGCACGATATTTGAGGGCGCAGTTCTGGTATCTCTTCACTTGATCGGCGTGGTCCCAACCAGCCACTGTATTGTCGGGCACGAACGTTGAGAGCACTGATCTGGCCTTTTCGCTTGTTCGGCGTGGGCTGAGTCAGCCACTGCGGTGGCAGGCACGACAGGTGAGGGCGCTGCTCTAGCCTCTGTTCACTCGGTCGGCGTGGGCTCAGCAGGTCTCTGTGTTGGCGGGCACGACAGTTGAGGGCGCTGATCTGGACTCTCTTCGCTTGGTCGTCGTGGGCTCAGCCAGCCACTGTGGTGGCTGATACGACAGGTGAGGGGGCCTCACTAACCTCTATTCTCTCGGTCGCGGTGGGTTCAGCCATTCACTGTGGTTGCTAGCACGACAGGTGACTGCGCAGGTTTAACCTCTCTTCACTTGATCGGCGTGGTCCCAGCCAGCCACTGTAGTGTCGGGCACGAATGTTGAGGGCTCTGTTCTGGCTTGTTCGCTTGGTCGGCGTGGGATCAGCCAGCCACTGTGGTGGCGGATACGACAGTTTAGGGCGCTGCTCTGGCCTCTTTTCGCTTGGTCGGCTTGGGCTCAAGACGCCACTGTGGTGCTGGGCACGATATGTGATTGCGCTAATCTAACCTCTGTTCACTCGGTCGGCGTGGGCTCAGCCAGCCACTGTGTTGGCGGATACGACAGTTGATGGCGGTGCTCTGGCATCTGTTTGCTTGGTCGCCTTGGGCTCAGGCATCAACTGTGATGGCTGGCACGACATTTCAGAGAGTTACTGTAGGCTCTGTTCATTCGGTCGGTGAGTGCTCAGCCGACCTCAGTGTTGGCGGGCACGACAGTTGAGGGCGCTGATCTGGAATCCCTACGCTTGGTCGGCGTGGGCTCAGCCAGGCACTGTGGTGGCGTATACGACAGTTGAGGGCGCTGTTCTGGCCTGTTAGCTTGGTCGGCGTGTGCTCAGCCAGCCATTGTGGTGGCGGATACGACAGTTGAGGGCGCTGCTCTGGTATATGTTCGCTTGGTCATCCTGGGCCCAGCCAGCCACTGTGATGGATGGCACGTGTGGTCAGGGATCTGCTCTGGACTATGTTAGTTCGGTTGGCGTGGGCTCAGCCAGCCACTGTGTTGGAGGGTACGAAAGGTGACGGTGCTTCTCTGGCCTCTGTTCCCTTGTTCTTGGTTGGCACAGTGAGCGACTGTGGTGCCGGGAACGACAGGTGAGGTCGCCTCTCTGGGGTCTGTTCGCTTGGTCTACGTGGGCTCAACCAGGCACTTTGGTGGCGGACACGACAGTTCATGGCGCTGCTTGGCCGCTGTTCTTTTGGTCGTCGTGGGCCCAGCCAGCCACTGTGGAGGCGGGCACGACAGTTGATGGCAATGCCCTGGCCTCTGTTCATTCGCTCGGCGTGGGCTCAGCCGGCCTCTGTGTTGGCGGGCACGACAATTATGGGCGCTGATCTGGACTCTCTTCGCTTGGTCGGCGTGGGCTCAGCCAGCCACTGCGGTGGCAGGCACGACAGGTGAGGTCGCTGCTCTCGCCTCTGTTCCATCGGTCGGCGTGGGCTTAGCTGGCCACTGTGTTGACGGGCACGACAGTTGAGGGCGCTGATCTGGACTCTCTTCGCTTGGTAGACGTGGGCTCAGCCAGCCACTGTGGTGGCGGATACGACAGTTGAGGGCGCTGGTCTGGCCTGTTCGCTTGGTCGGCGTCGGCTCAGCCAGGCACTGTGTTGGCAGGCAGGAGGGTTGAGGGCGCTGCTGTAGCCTCTGTTCACTCGGTCGGCGTGGGATTAGCCAGCCCCTGTAATGGCGGGCACGTCAGTTGAGGGTGCCTCTCTGGCCTCTGTTCTCTCGGTCGGGGTGGGCTCTGCCATCCACTGGGTGGCTAGCACGACAGGTGACTGTGCAGGTTTAACCTCTCTTCGCTTGATCGGCGTGGTCCAGGCCAGCCACTGTAATGTCGGGCACGAATGTTGAGGGCTCTGTTCTGGCCTGTTCGCTTGGTCGGCGTGGGCTCAGCCAGCCACTGTGGTGGCAGATACGACATTTGAGGGCGCTGCTCTGGCCTCTGTTCGCCTGGTCGGCTTGGGCTCAAGTAGCCACTGTTGTGATGGGCACCATATGTGATTGCGCTAATCTAGCCTCTGTCCACTCGGTCGGCGTGGGCTCAGCCAGCCACTGTGTTGGCGGATACGACAGTTGATGTCTGTGTCCAAGCATCTGTTCGCTTGGTCGGCTTGGGCTCAAGCTGCCACTGTGGTGGCGGGCACGACATTTGAGAGCGCTTCTCTAGCCTCTGTTCACTCGGTCGGCGTGGGCTCAGCCGGCCTCAGTGTTGGCGGGCACGACAGTTGAGGGCGCTGATCTGGACTCTCTACGCTTGTTCGGCGTGGGCTCAGCCAGCCACTGTGGTGGCGGATACGACAGTTGAGGGCGGTGCTCTGGCATATGTTCGCTTGGTCATCCTAGGCGCAGGCAGCCACTGTGATGGCGGGAATGTGTGGACAGGGCGCTGCTCTGGCCTATGTTAGCTCGGTTGGCGTGGGCTCAGCCAGCCACTGTGTTGGAGAGTACGAAAGGTGACGGTGCTGCTCTGGCCTCTGTTCCCTTGTTCTTAGTGGGACCAGTCAGCAACTGTGGTGCCGGGAACGACAGGTGAGGTCGCTTCTCTGGCCTCTGTTCACTTGGTCGACGTGGGCTCTACCAGCAACTTTGGTGGCGGACACGACAGTTCATGGCGCTGCTTGGCCGCTGTTCTTTTGGTCGTCGTGAGCCCAGCCAGCCGCTGTGGAGGCGGGCACGACTGCTGATGGCGCTGCCCTGGCCTCTGTTCTCTCGATCGGCGTGGGCTCAGCCATCCACTGTTGCGGCGAGCACGAAATGTGAGGGCGCAGGTCTGGCCTCTCTTCACTTGATCGGCGCTGTCCCAGCCAGGCACTGTAGTGTCTGGCACGAACGTTGAGGGCGCTGTTCTGGCCTGTTCGATTGGTCGCCGTGGGCTCAGACAGCTACTGTTTTGGCAGGCACGACAGGTGAGAGCGCTGCTCTAGCCTCTGTTCACTCGGTCGGCGTGGGCTCAGCAGGCCTCTGTGTTGGCGGGCACGACAGTTGAAGGCGCTGATCTGGACTCTATTCGCTTGGTCTTCGTGGGCTCAGCCAGCCACTGTGGTGGCAGGCACGACAGGTGAGGGCGCTGCTCTAGCCTCCTTTCCATCGGTCGGCGTGGGCTCAGCGAGCCACTGTAATGGCGGGCACGTCAGGTGAGGGTGCCGCTCTGGCCTCTTTTCCATCGGTCGACGTGGGCTCAGCCGGCCTCTGTGTTGGCGGGCACGACAGTTGTGGGCTCTGATCTGGACACTTTTCGCTTGGTCGGCGTGGTCTCAGACAATCACTGTGTAGGCGGATACGACAGTTGAGGGTGGTGCTGTGGCATCTGTTCGCTTGGTCGTCCTGGGCCCAGCCAGCCACTGTGAAGGCGGGCACGACTGGTGTCGGCGCTTCTCTGGCCTTTGTTAGCTCGGTTGGCTTGGGCTCATCCTGCCACAGTGTTGGCGGGCACGTGAGTTGAGGTTTCAGCTCTGGCCTCTGTTCCATCCGTCGGCGTGGTCTCAGTCAGCCTCTTTGTTATAGTGCACGACAGTTGAGGGCGCTGCTCTTGTCTCTGATCGCTTGGTCGACGTGGTCCCAGCCAGCCCAGTGGAGGCAGGCACGTCAGGTGAGAGCGCTGCTCTAGCCTCTGTCCAATCGGTCGGCTTGGGGTCAGCCAGCCACTGTGGTGGCGAACACGACAGTTGAGGGAGATGCTCTGGCCTCTATTTGCTTGGCCGTCGTGAGCTAAGCCAGCCAATGTGATTGCGGGCACGACATATTAGAGCACTGCTCTGGCCTCTGTTCGCTTGGTCGGCTTCGGCTCAGTCAATCACTGTGGAGGCGGACACGACAGTTCAGGGCGATGCTTGGCCTCTTATCGCTTGGTCGACGTGGGCTCAGCCAGCCACTGTGGTGGCGGACACGACAGTTCAGGGCGATGCTTGGCCTCTGTTCGCTTGGTCGTCGTGGGCCCAGCCAGCCACTGTGGAGGCGGGCACGACAGTTGATGGCGCTGCCCTGGCCTCTGTTCTCTCGGTCGGCGTGGGCTCAGCCATCCACTGTGGTGGCGAGCACGATAAGTGAGGGCGCAGTTCTGGCCTCTCATCGCTTGATCGGCGTGGGCTCAGCCAGCTACTGTGGTAGCTCATACGTCAATTGAGGGCGGTGGTCTAGCATCTTTTGGCTTGGTAGTCCTTGGCCCAGCCAGCCAGTGTGGAGGCGGACACGTCTGTGAGGACGCTGCTCTGGCCTCTGTTCCATCCATCCGCGTGGGCTCAGCCAGCCATTGTGGTGGCGGATACGACAGTTGAGGGCGATGTCCTGGCATCTGTTCGCTTGGTCGGCTTGGGCTCAGGCAGCCACTGTTGTGGCGAGCACGAAATGTGAGGGAACTACTCTGGCGTCTGATTACTAGGTCGGCGTGGGTTCACCCAGCCACTGTGGTGGTGTGCACGACATGTGATTGCGCTACTCTACCCTCTCTTCACTCGGCCGGAGTGGGCTCAGCCAGCCTCTGTGGTGGTGGATATGAAAGTTGAGGGCGGTGCTCTGGCATCAGTTCGCTTGTTAGACATGGGCTCAGGCAGCCACTGTGGTGGCGAGGACGACATGTGAGTGCGCTACTCTGGCCTCTGATCGCTAGGTTGGCGTGGTTTCAGCCAGCCACTGTGGTGGAGGGTACGAAATGTGACGGAGCTCCTCTGGCCTCTGTTCTCTTGTTCGGAGTGGGTACAATCAGCCACTGTGGTGCCGGGAACGACAGGTGAGGTCGCATCTATGGCCTCTGTTCGGTTGGTCGACGTGGACTCTACCAGCAACTTTGGTGGCGAACACGACAGTTCATGGCGCTGCTTGGCCGCTGTTCTTTTGGTCGTCGTGAGCCCAGCCAGCCGCTGTGGAGGCGGGCACGACTGTTGATGGCGCTGCCCTGGCCTCTGTTCTCTCTCGGTCGGCGTGGGCTCAGCCATCCACTGTTGCGGCGAGCACCAAATGTGAGGGCGCAGGTCTGGACTCTCTTCACTTGATCGGCGCTGTCCCAGCCAGGCACTGTAGTGTCTGGCACGAACGTTGAGGGCGCTGTTCTGGCCTGTTCGCTTGGTCGGCGTGGACTCAGCCACCCACTTTGTTGGCAGCCACGACAGGTGAGGGCGCTGCTCTAGCCTCTGTTCACTCGGTAGGCGAGGGACTAGCCAGCCACTGTAATGGCGGGCACGTCAGGTGAGGTTGCCCCTCTGGCCTCTGTTCCATCGGTCGGCGTGGGCAAAGCCGGCCACTGTGTTGGCGGGCACGACAGTTGAGGGCGCTGATTTTGACTCTCTTCGCTTGGTCTGCGCGGGTTCAGCCAGCCACTGTGGTGGCGGATATGACAATTGAGGGCGGTTCCTCGGCATCTGTTCGCTTGGTCGTCCAGGGCCCAGCCAGCCACTGTGGTGGCGGGCAAGTCTGATGAAGGCGCTGCTATGGCCTCTGTTAGCTCGGTTGGCGTGGGCTCAGCCAGCCACTGTAATGGCGGGCACGTCAGGTGAGGGTGCTGCTCTGGCCTCTGTTCGATCGGTCGGCCTGGGCTCAGCCGGCATCTGTGTTAGAGGGCACGACAGTTGAGGGCGCTGGTCTGGACTCTCTTCTCTTGGTCGGCGTGGGCTCAGCCAACAACTGTGGTGGCAGATACGACAATTGAGGGAGGTGCTGTGGCATCTTGTCGCTTGGTCGTCCTGGGCCCAGCCATCAACTGTGAAGAGGAGCACGTCTGGTGAGGGCTCTGCTCTTGGCTCTGTTAGCTCGGTTGACGTGGGCACAGCCAGCCACTGTGGTGGCGGGCACGTGAGGTGAGGGTTCCGCTCTGGCCTATGTTCCATCCGTCGGCGATATCTCAGCCAGCCTCTGTGTTGGTAGGCGTGGGCTCAGCCAGCCACTGTGGTGGCGGATACGGCAGTTGAGGGCGCTGGCCTGGCCTGTTCGCTTGGTCGGCGTGGGCTCACCCAGCCACTGTGTTGGCAGGCATGAGAGTTGAGGGCGCTGCTCTAGCCTCTGTTCACTCGGTCGGCGTGGGACTAGCCAGCCACTGTAATGGCGGGCACGTCAGTTGAGGGTGCCTCTCTGGCCTCTGTTCTCTCGGTCGGGGTGGGCTCTGCCATCCACTGGGTGGCTAGCACGACAGGTGACTGCGCAGGTTTAACCTCTCTTCGCTTGATCGGCGTGGTCCCGGCCGGCCACTGTAATGTCGGTCACGAATGTTGAGGGCTCTTTTCTGGACTGTTCGCTTGGTCGGCGTGAGCTCAGGCAGCCGCTGTGGTGGCGGATACGACAGTTGAGGGCGCTGCTCTGGCCTCTGTTCGCTTGGTCGGCTTGGGCTCAAGCAGCCACTGTTGTGTTGGGCACCACATGTGATTGCGCTAATGAAGCCTCTGTTCACTCGGTCGGCCTGGTCCCAGCCAGCCACTGTGGTGGCAGGCACGACAGGTGAGGGCGGTGGTCTAGCCTCTGTTCACTTGGTCGGCGTGGGCTCAGTCAGCCACTGTGCTGGTAGGAATGAGAGGTGAGGGCGCTGCTCTAGCCTCTGTTCACTCGGTCGGCGTGGGCTCAGTCGGCCTCTGTGTTGTCGGGCACGACAGTTGAGAGCGCTGATCTGGACACTCTTCGCTTGGTCGGCGTGGGCTCAGCCAGCCACTGTGGTGGCAGATACGACAGTTGAGGGCGCTGTTCTGGCCTGTACGCTTGGTCGGCTTGGGCTCAGCCAGCCACTGTGTTGGCAGGAACGACAGGAGAGGGCGCTTCTGTAGCCTCTGTTCACTCGGTCGGCGTGGGCTCAGCCAGCCACTGTAATGGCGGGATCGTCAGGTGAGGTTGCCTCTCTGTCCTCTGTTCCATCGTTCGGCGTGGGCTCAGCCGCCCACTGTTTTGGCGGGCACGACAGTTGAGGGCGCTGATCTGGACCTCTTTTCTTGGTCGGCGTGTGCTCAACCAGCCACTGTGATGGCGTATACGACAGTTGAGGTCTGTGTTGGCAGGCACGACAGGAGAGGGCGCTGCTCTAACCTCTGTTCACTCGGTCGGCGTGGGATCAGCCAGCCACTGTAATGGCGTGATCGTCAGGTGAGGTTGCCTCTCTGTCCTCTGTTCCATCGATCGGCGTGGGCTCAGCCGTCCACTGTGTTGGCCGGCACGACAGTTGAGGGCGCTGATCTGGACCCTCTTTCCTTGTCGGCGTGTGCTCAGCCAGCCACTGTGGTGGCTGATACGACAGTTGAAGGCGGTGTTCTGGCATCTGTTCGCTTGGTCGTCCTGGGCCTAGCCAGCCACTGTGAAGACGGGCACGTCGGGTGAGGGCACTACTCTGGCCTCTGTTAGCTCGGTTGGCGTGGGATCAGCGAGCCACTGTGATGGCGGATACGATAGTTGAGGGCGGTACTCTTGCATCTGTTCGCTTGGTAGGCCTGGTCCCAGCCAGCCACTGTGGAGGCGGGAACGACAGTTGATGGCACTGTTTGGCCGCTGTTCGCTTGGTCGACTTGGGTCCACCCAGCCACAGTGGAGGCAGTCACGACAGGTGAGAGCGCTGCTCTAGCCTGTGTCCAATCGGTGGGCTTGGGGTCAGCCAGCCACAGTGGTGGCGGTCACGAAAGTTGACGGCGCTGCTCTGGCCTCTGTTCGCTTGGTTGTCGTGGGCTAACCCAGCCAATGTGATGGCGGGCACGACTTATTAGAGCACGGCTCTGGACTCTGTTCGTTTGGTCGGCTTGGGCTCAGGCAGCCACTGTGTTTGCGGGCACGACATGTGAGGGCGCTACTCTGGCCTCTGATCGCTAAGTCGGCGTGGGTTCAGCCAGCCACTGTGGTGGAGGGAACGAAAGGTGACTGGGCTGCTCTGGCCTCTGATCGCTCATTCGGAGTGGGCTCAGACAGACACTGTGGTGCCGGGAACGACAGGTGTAGTCACTTCTCTGGCCTCTTTTCGCTTGGTCGATGTGGGCTCAGCCAGCCACTGTGGTGGCGGACACGACATTTCAGGGCGCTGCTTGGCCTCTGTTCGCTTGGTCGTCGTGGGCCCAGCCAACCACTGTGGAGGAGGGCACGACAGTTGATGGCGCTGCACTGGCCTCTGTCCTCTCGTTCGGCGTGGGCTCAGCCTTCCACTGTGGTGGCGAGCACGACAGGTGAGGGCGCAGGTCTGGCCTCTCTTCGTTTGGTCGGCGTGGGCTCAGCCAGCCACTGTGGTAGCTGATACGACAGTTGAGGGCGGTGCTCTAGAAACTTTTCGCTTGTTCGTCCTTGGCCCAGCCAGCCACTGTAATTGCGGGCACGTCAGGTGACTGTTCCACTCTGGCCTCTGCGCCATCGGTCGGCGTGGGCCCAGTCGGCCTCTGTTTTGGCAGGTACGATAGTTGAGGGCGCTGCTCTGGCCTCTGTTCGCTTGGTCGACTTGGGCCCAGCCAGCCACAGTGGAGGCAGGCACGACAGGTGAGGGCGCTGCTCTAGCCTTTGTTCACTCGGTCGGCTTGGGGTCAGCCAGCCACTGTGGTGGCGTACACGACAGTTGAAGGCGCTGCTCTATCCTCTGTTCGTTTGGTTGTCTTGGGCTAATCAGCCACTGTGATGGCGGGCACGACAGATTAGAACACTGCTCTGACCTCTGTTCGCTTGGTCGGCTTGGGCTCAGGCAGCCACTGTGGTGGAGGGCACGAAAGGTGACGGAGCTTCTCTGGCCTTAGTTCGCTTGTTCAGAGTGTGCTCAGTCAGCCTCTGTGTTGCCGGGAACGAGAGGTGAGGTCGCTTGTATGGCCTCTGTTCGCTTACTCGACGTGGGCTCAGCCAGCCACTGTGGTGGCGGACACGACAGTTCAGGACGCAGCTTGGTGTCTGTTCGCTTGGTAGTCGTGGGCCCAGCCAGCCACTGTGGAGGCGGGCCGATAGGCAAGGGCGTTGGTCTGGCCTCGCCTCTGTTTCTTTGGTTGGCGAGGGCTCTGTCACTGAGGTGGAGGGGCGACATGCAAGGGCGTTGTTCTGGTTCTGTCTCGCCTCTGTTCACATCGTCGTCGTGGGCTCACTCACTGTGGTGGCGGGCCGATTGACAAGGGCGTTGTTCTGGTCTCGCCTCTGTTCCTTTGGTCGGCGTGGGCTCAGTCACTGTGGTTGCGGGCCGATAGGCATGAGCGCTGTTCTGGGCTCGCCTCTCTTCCCTTGGTCGGCGTGGGATCAGTCACTGAGTTGGCGGTCCGATAGGCAAGGTCGTTTGTCTGTTCTCGCCTCTGCTCCTTTGGACATCGATGGCTCAGCCTCTGTCGTATGTCTTTGAGACAGGTATGTGACTACTGGCAGGATCAACAAGGGAACCATCACTGTGGTGCAAGATCCTCACCGGGCCCGCCCGAAGGCAGATGTCCGCTACGTTGCTATGAGAGTGAACCAGTATTCCGTGCGGAGGACTGCCCCGTCTTCTCAACTGTCTCAGTCTTTCGTCCTACTGAAGTATCAAATGCACCGTCTTGAACCGAGGCGTTAGCGCGAAGCGATCAGTGGCCGATCTGACACCAGTCAATGGAGCGCTGGGCTAGATCGTGGGCTCAGTCACTGAGGTGGCGGATCGATAGGCAAGGGCGATTTTCTATTCTATCCTCTTTTCCTTTGGTCGGCGTTGGGTAGTTACTGTGTTGGCGGACCAATAGGAAGGAGCGTTGGTCTCGTCTCGCCTCTGTTACTTTGGTCGGCGTGGGCTGATTCCCTGTCGTATGTCCTCCCACCACGAGCCTGCATCTCTGAAAATATTAGCATGTATTAGCTCTAGAATTACCACATTTTTCCAAGTAACTGTCCACCGTCTACGGAACCATAACTGATTTAATGAGCCATTCGCGGTTTCACCTTAATGTGGCTTGCTCTGAGACATGCGCGGCTTAATCTTTGAGACAGGCATAACACTACTGGAAGGATCAACCAGGGAACCGTCACTTCTCTGCGAGTTCTTCCACGGGGGCCGCAGGGGCACAGGGGTACCAGTTCGTACCTTCTCCTCCTCCTCCTCAATGAATATTCACGGACGTGTCGGCCGGCCCACACTCGACAGAGACCACAGGTGCTCGGCGATGCGGGGTCGCGAATATTGTCGGAAATGTTGCGGGTGGCTGCCTGGCGCCCGGGCTCGTAGAGAGGTGACAGGTGAGGGCGATGCTGTGGCCTCTGTTCCCTCGTTCGGCGTGGGCTCAGCCATCCACAGAGTTGGCGGTCACAAAGATGAGGTGGCTGGCTGGCGCCCGGGCTCGTTGAGAGCCGACTGCATGCATCAATTAAGACGTGCTAGTTGTCGCATAGGATCCCGCCCGAAGGCAGATGGCAGCGACGTTGCTATGAGGGTGAACCACTTTGCCGGGCGGAGGACTGCCCGGTCTTCTCCACTTTCTCTCGTCCTCCACAAGTACAAGTTGAACCGTCGTGAACTGACGCGGGAGCGGGAAGCGAGCAGAGGCCGAACTGGCACCAGACGATGGAGCGGTGAGCGGATGGGAGTCTCAGCAATCGACCACCACCAGGCAATAGGGGTTTATTCATGTTTCAGGGAACGCCGATATAATCTCGGTTAGAGCAGAAGTGAATACAATCCTGAATGCCGGGCCCGTACGGCCGGTATGTCTTCATAACACGAGCCTGCACGACTTTGAAAATATTCCGAGGCAGGTAAGTCCTCCTACCACGAGCATGCACGACTTTGAAAATATTCCGAGGCAGGTGTGTCCTCCTACCACGAGCCTGAATATCTTTGAAAATATTCCGAGCATGGAACACAGGCCAGAGAAGTGCCCTCTTCTATCGTGTCCGCCACCACAATTGATGCCTGGGCCACGCCGACATAAGCGAACAGTGGCAAGAGGAAAACCCTCAGATGCTGTGTCCACCAACACAGTGGCTGGCTGAGCCCACGCCGACTGAGAGTACACAGGCCAAAGCAGAGCCCTCACATGTCGTGTCCGCCACCACAGTGGCTGGCTGAGCCTTCGCCGACCAAGCGAACATAGGCCAGAGCAGCGCCTTCAAATTCCGTACCTGGCTGAGCTCTCGCCGACCCAGAGAACAGATGCGAGAGCACCATCCTTAACTGTCATGCCCTCCTCCACAGTGGCTGCCTGAGCCCACGCCGAACAAGCCAACAGAGGCGAAACCAGACCAACGCCCTTGCATATCAGCCCGCCCCAAGAGTGATTGAGCCCACGCCGACAAAAGGAAAGAGGCGAAACCAGACCTAGGACCTTGACTATCGGCCCGCCATAAACAGTGTTTGATCCCACGCCGACCAAAGTAGCAGGGGAACTCGTACCGTGGTGACGGATCCCTAGTTGATCATGGCAGTAGTCATATGCTTGTCTCGAAGATTATGTCGTGCATGTCACAGTGCAAGTAACATTATGAGAAACGGCGAATGGATGATAAAATCTGTTATGGTTCCATAGATGGTGGACAGGTACTTGGATATCTGTGGTAATTCTAGAGCTAAAGCATGCTAATATTTTCAAATGCATGCAGGCTCGAGGTAGGAGAACATACCTGCCTCGGAATATATTCAACGTGATGCCGGCTCGTGGTAGGAGGACATACCTGTCTCGGAATATTTTCAAAGAGATGCTGCCTCGTGGTAGGAGGACATACCCGCCTCGGAATATTTTCAAAGACATGCAGGCTCGTGGTAGGAGGACATATCTGTCTCGGAATATTTTCAAAGAGATGCCGGTTCGTGGTAGAACATACCCGTCTCGGAATATTTTCAAAGACACGCAGGCTCGTGGTAGGAGGTCATACCTGCCTCGGAATATTTTCAAAGTCGTACAGGTTTGTGGTAGGAGGACATACCGGGCGTACGGGCCCGGCATTCACTGCTGCTCTAACCGACATGATTTCGGGCTTCCCTGAAAAATGAATAGACCCCTACTGCCTGGTGGCGGACGAATGCTGAGACACTTTAACGTCCAGCGCTCTATCGTCTGGTGCCAGATTGTCCTCTGCTCGCTACCCGCTCCCGCCTCGGTCCACGAAGTTGTATTTGACACTTTAGTAGGACAGGAGATTGAGACAGTGGAGAAGACCGGGCAGTCCTCCGCCCGGCAAACTGGTTCACCCTCATAGCAACGTCGCTGACATCTACCTTCGGGTAGGCCCGGTGAGGAACTCGCACCACAGTGACGGTTCCCTGGTTGTTCCTGCCAACAGTCATATTGTTGTCTCAAAGATTACGCCATGGTTGTCACAGTGCAAGCCACATTAAGGTGAAATCGCAAATGGCCCATCGAATCAGTTATAGTTCCTTAGATGGTGGACAATTACTGGGATAGCTGTGGTAATTCTGGAGCTAATACTTGCTAATATTTTGAAAGAGATGCAAGCTCGTGGCAGGAGGATATACGAGAGTGGCTGAGCCCTCGTCCACCAAAGGAACAGAGGCGAGACCAGAACAACGCACTTGCGTATCGGCCCGCCACCTCAGTGACTGAGCCCAATCCAACTGAGGGAACAGAGGCGAGCTCAGAACAACGCCCCTGCCTATCGGCCCGCTATCACAGTGACAGCCCACGCCGACCAAAGGAAAAGAGGCGAGACTAGACCAATGCCCTTTCCTATCGGCCCGCCACCACAGTGACTGAACCCACGTCGACCAAAGGAACATAGGTGAGTCCAGACCATCGCACTTGCCTCTCGGCCCGCCACCACAGTAATTGAGAACACGATGACCAAAGGAAAAGTGGCGAGACAAGGCCAACGTACTTGCCTAAGGGCCCGCCAACACAGTATATGAGCCCACGCCGACCAAAGAAACAGAGGCGAGACCAGACAAACCCCCTTGCCTATCGGCCCACCACCACAGTGAGTGAGGACACGAAGACCAAAGGAACAGAGGAGAGACCAGGCCAACGCCCTTGCATATCGGCCAGCCACCACAGTGTCTGAGCGCACGCAGATCAGAGGATCAGGGGCGAGATCAGACGAACGCCCTTGCCTATCGGCCCACCACCACAGTTATTGAGTCCAAGCCGACCAAATAACAGAGGCGAGACCACAACAACGCACTTGCCTATTGGTCTGCCAGCACAGTGACTGAGACCACGCCGATCAAAGGAACAGAGGTGATACCAGAACAACGCCCTTGCCTACCGGCCCGCTTCCACATTAACTCAGCCCACGCCGACCAAAGAACAGAGGCGAGAGCAGAACAACACAATTGTGTATCGGCCCGCCACCATATTGACTCAGCCCACGCCGACCAAACGAACTAAGGCGAGATCAGACTTACGCCCTTGCATATCGGCCCGCCACCACAGTGACTGAGACCACGCCGACCAATGGAACAGGGGCGAGACCAGACCAACGCCCTTGCCTATCGGCCTGCCACCACAGTGACTGAGCCCACGCCGACGAAACGATAAGAGGTGACACTAGACCAACGCCCTTGCGTCCAAGTTCACCATGGACCGCAGGTCCATACCTCTCAAGGTCGGCGAACTGAAAGTACCTGATGTTGAACATGTATATTTTTATCCGCCAGCTTGCGCGATATACGATGGCCGAAAAATACGTTAGTGAATATGTACATAGCTCCACCGCTTCATCTTCTTTCGTGGCGCCCGAGGAGACCGTCTCTCTGTTCGTCCAATATGACGTGTTATTCGATGAAATCACGGGCAAACTTTAATTACCCTTCTTTTAATGTGTGTGTGTGTGTGTGTATACGTGACGTAGAAAATGGACTGCAGTATGTGTGTTTGTGTGTGTGTAATCATGATTCAAAAACATTTCAATATATAATCTGATGTACGCATATTAATAAGATATTTGTGTATTGCATACACTTCATACAGTATCATTTAACCTGAATTCATGTAACCAGAACGTATATTAGTAAAAACAAAATAAGAACATTTGACTACTGAGTATTTACCGAACACCACTTCCTGTAACACAATACTCAATGTGTATGCAATATGCAACACATTACCTACCAGCTGATCCCAAGGTGAACGAGCCTGTTCTTACGCGAAGTGTGTGTGTTGATTTTTAAGCACATACAGATTCCACACTTCTTACACCTGTGTTTTCTTTTAGACTTAACGTATGTCACGTACTGTTCGTTTCAGGGTTCCTGGGGAAAGTTTAATTTCTGCCCTGCTACTGAAAAAATCGGGGTAGGTAGTGTCGGAGTCACTACCGCTGAGGTTTTTGGCGGAAAACGTCTTACCCAGGCGGTGTTGTCGGGGCGGAGTGTTTGTAGGGTTGGTAAGAAAGAAATGAGAGCAAGGAACTTGCATTTCTTTTATTCCATTTATTTCTGACAATGCTGACTAATTTGTAAAATTTTGTTGAAGACAGGACAATGGTACGAGTAGTACGATATGTAGACTTACATGCTACACTCATATCTCTAGAGAACGTTAAGTCTATCGTGGTATTCTTTAAAGTTGTGAAGTCAGTTGGATCCAAACTTGTCGTTCAGAAACTGTTTCAGACGATCGCTCGACGCCTCAATGTTAAACAGTCAAGATCAGAAATGTGTAGTTAGTAAACAGCACTGAAAGTGGCCACTTATGAGATCAAGACACAAAAATGAGAATCATATTAAAAAGGGTCTTTAAAAAACTTGTAACTTTTAAAGTACATAAATTAGTATCAACAGCTTTGTAACCTGTGTATGCAAAAAGCATTTTGCAAAATACTGGCAACAGGTAAGGGCATGGAATGCCAATGTGATTTTGGAGTCCATTAAGAATGGTATACAGAATGCATACATTATTTCCAAAGTTCACATCTGCTGCAGAAATGAAATTCATACGTAGGATAATCAGTAAGAGACATAAGAACTCTGTGTCCCATCTCTTCAGACTGTCCCGTTTCAAGTGAACGAAAGCTTTTCTGATGAAACTTGTATCTAGTAATTATTCTTCTTTGCATCCCTACACACTTGCCTCTCAAATACTGTATTTTCGTGATGTGCAAAGTGTTATGTTGTTTTGGCAAACAACTGTTAATCTAAATTTGGCAACATAAGCACTTTGCACAACTACTGGAACCTGTGAATTAAGGGGCATTATAACATCACATAATTTATTAAAACCTCATTTAACAGGTACAAGTAGTATAAACACCTTTCAAAAACATAACTCTTAAAATGAATAACATCATTTACATATACATTTCCAGCATTAGTAGAAATAAAAAAATGCCATACCTTAAATCAACCCACATCAGTCGCCAACCCTGATCACCACAAATGCACATCTCACAGGAATGGCACAGCTAAAACTTCATGTTTGAAAAACAGATTTTTTTATCTTCAAGCATCATTCTCTTTTGATGAGCAAGATCAAAGAGATGCATGTGGATTCATCATATACAGTTGAACTCAGTTGTAACGAACTTGGTTTGTGCAACACCTCATCTATAGCCTCATACATTTAGTGGTACCAACTAATTCCGAGTAAGGCACGTGTTTTTCTTCCTTGCTTAGAACGACATACATAAGAGCATATACCTCGGATATAACGACACTGCCAGGCATCGTTTCCAATACAATTTTCCAAGAAGTAGACTATTTTGAGAATTCTGCCATCTCCTCGTAACGTGATAACATGGCTAGAGTCACAAATAAAAGGAAGGTATTGAGCATTGAAGGAAAAGTTAAAGTGATACAAGATACAAAGTGATAAAAGATATAACAAATAGAAAATGGAAAAAAGAAAGCTGATATGTGTCGGTAATTTGGTCTTGTGAATTATGTTCCAAACGATTTGAAAAAAAAAGAAACAGAACTGCAATTATTAGTGTGTTTGAACATAATGGATCGAGAATAAAGTGATTTCGAAAGCCTGAACGAAGTGACGTCAATGAGGTGCTGCTTAGTGGTTTATGGAACATAGAAGCAACAATGCACCAATGAGCTGCTTTCTTGTCATGACAATTTTTGTTCTTCCTAATTCTTAACTTTAAGTTAATGTATTTTTAGCATAAACCTCTATGGAAGTTTACAATTATAAAAGAGCAATTTTTATTCTTTATAAATTTTTATTGTAATTGAAGTTTGAAATAGATCATGGAGTTAACATTGAGTAATATGCCTGCAGGCCTGCATTTTGTCTTGAAATATTTTTCTTCACTTTTACCGCACACCTCACTTAGAGCGACACTCGTTTATAATGACACAATATATTTGGTCCCTTTGATGATGTTATAACCAAGTTTGACTGGGTTTGATCATTGCAAAATGAACCTGAAAACCAGAGGCAATGGCTAGAACATAACAGCTCCAAAAACAAGACCTGGATAAACTACAAGTTTGTATAGAAAAATGGTTATGGAAATGTTACCATACTGACGCAACACTCTATGGGTACTCAAAACATTCTTGTATAAGCCACATGTGTCAATATTTGGTCACTCAGAAATCAATGAATCATGCCAATATAAATAAATCCTCTGTTCTTAAACAGAAATAAAGCGTCGAAAGAGAAAAAAAGAGTTGGTAAATAGAGTAACAAAAATGTTGGTTCAACATACCCAGGTGCATAACATATTTCTATTCTGTCACTTCCTTGAACACTACTACCCTCAATGACCAGAATAAACTGGATAACCCCTTGAAATTAATAAAACTTATTCCCCTTATCCAACTTTAAACGGTATACTGCGTGGAATGTAAACCACATTTGAATGGCTGTAATGCTAAACTACCTGAGAAAGGTCAAGAAGTCCGTCTTAAAAAAGATAGCTGTTTGATTTATCAGCGAGTCCTTTAATAAATATCAGAATTGGAGAGCATGGAGTTAAACAAGTTAGGAAATGTCCAAAGGGCATAACACTTCTGGTACTTTCATTCCTTTATTGTCCCTACTCTTCCTACCTTTCCTGTTATTTGTAAGTACTTCTGCTGCAGTCTAAAAGCACTCACCACTTTCTTTTGTTTCTTGTGTGGAATTATGTTATGTTTAGATTGTCAACTGTTTTTCTGGGCCCTCCTGTTTGTACTTATCTTGTAAATGTCAAAATATTGTATTTCTTGTACTTCTCACAGTATCATGTTTACTGTGCTTATTTTTGTCAAGAGCAAGACATCCTCTTTCCTGTACCTATCTAAAAGGCATGATATTTACAGCATCAGTTTTTTGGCCTCATGTTGTAACTCACAGAAAATACAGTCTGTCTCCACTACAAAAACTAATCACATATATGTATGTAGTTCTTTATGCACGGTGTCCTTTTTGTCCAACTGTAACCAAAATCAGAATGTGTCAACAAATATTAGTAAAACTTCCAAATATGAAATTTCATGAAAATCTGTCCAGGAGTTGCAATGTTCCATGTTGGCAGATAGACCAGTGGACAGACATGGAAGGGCTAGTAGTCACTACTTGCTTTATCAATGTTCCTAAAATGTGCCATTCAGGTGGTTGTATACCAGATATCAGAAGAAGGGGTATATGTAATTACCATATGTGAAAATTTAAAATAACAGTCATTCAAATCTCTTGCTGCCTATGCTGACATTAGTGGCACGGCTGCTGACTGAGGCTCAGTCAGATTTCCACATTCCTCAATCTTCTCTATCGTTCCCATGGCTCCCACCAAGAGAACCGTGTCCCCTAAAACAACAACACTTATATAATTTTCTTCCTTAATAAGAAACTCTATTCTGTACTATGCCATAGACAATTTGCAGAGAAAAACACACGGTACATATATTGTGCTTAACATGATTACACAACTTCATTTTAACACGTGTGATCTAGCTGTATTCACTGGATGTCATCTTCATGTGATTTTTATCTGAGTTTGGTTTAACACATGAAATGTCTATGTCAGCCACAACAAAATGTGCATTCATTAATAAATTATTTCATATAAGTATAGTGTGTGCCGATCCTGGTGGCCGTGCGGTCTAACACATAGGTCCAAAGCCACTTGACTGCTGGGATTGCGGGTTTGAATCTCACTGAAGGCATGGATACTCATCTGTTGTGTTTGTTGTGTGTTGTGTAGAGCAGCCTCTGCAATGAGCTTATCACTCATTCAGAGGAGTCGTACCAGTGTGTGTCTAATTGTGTGTGATCTACAAACCTCAACAGTAAGACGGCCTATGCCCAAGTTGGGCTGTTGCACCACAAAAAAAAAAGTATATTGTGTACTACATTAACTGCCTTTAATTAATTAAGGTAAATACCTAATTACATCTAGAACTCCATGGTAATGGTGCAGTTCATATAGTTGAAATTACAACATCTCTTTGATAATCAGGAAGCAATTAAAAAATTGTAATGAATATTTCACAATTCTTGTAGGCATCCAACAAGCCCTTTAAGGGTAAGAAGGTGCTCACAGACACATGCTGAGAATCCCAGTGTAGAAAAGAGGGAGACTGTGCACACATACACGCACAGATATAAACTTTACAAATTACTTATTAGGCCTGAAATGTGCTGGTCCAACTGGGAATGTGGATGGCATGACATCTATTGATTGCCATAGCAATGGGAAACTGTGCTAAGTTAGGACAGGTGAGTTAAAGCCATCCAAAAACTGCCTGTAACCTAAGCACCTTTTAAAGGGTTTTTGAAGAACTTTGTTATACTACACAGAATTCAAAGAAATTATAAATTCATTATATTACTTTTCATACATCAAAGTGTTAAATGTTGAGAGAGGCTTGGCCCCTTTGGCCCTTAAGGATGGGCCATGCTTGCATACAGACCTGTTGAGAAGATTCTTGTAGCGTTCTGACAACCAACGATGCACGGTAGACCATACTCACGAGCCACAACTGCACCTGAAAATACAACAGATATATTACAGCAAAATTCCTGTAATCTGACATCTGATAATCCGGAAATCCTGATAATCTGGCACTTGAGAAGAGTATCCCAAGACCGGAAGATTTGTTTTTTACCAGATAAATGCTACAACAGTGATACATGCAGATCTCAGGGACATGTTCAAAACGGCCTCAGAGTGTCTGTACATCAACCGTTGTGGTATCTGCTGACCCCTTGTCTCCTACTCCATCAACTTCTTCAGCTATGAAGGATCCAGAAAACACACAGGACCCTCATGACCCTGAACCACCAGATGAAGGAGATATCCAAACGGAATACTCTTCTGATAGTTGTACAGCCCAAGTATAGGAGTAGAAACAAAAAATGACTTGTAAAAATTTAGGTCAGCATACATACCTTCTGATAATCCCGAATATTCGATGATTTGCACCTGTCTAGTCCCGTGTAAGTTGTGTTAATAGAATTTTGCCATATTTTACAATTAAAGAATGAACTTCTTTATACTGAGTCTAGTGAAGTACCAGGACAGAAGTGAGATGCCAGCTACATACTGACATAGCTTTAACATGCTGGTTATTGAAGCCTCAACACGCTTCAGAGTCACAGGATATGAGACATAGGCCATAAATGCTTCTGCTCACATCACTCATAATCATTTGACAATAAAATTCAGCAGATGATACACAGAACAACTGTATAACCACAAACAGTGATAGAACTGGCATATTCACCATGTGAGATGAGGCCACCAAGTTCAGTAACAACTCCTCCAAGAAGAGGAAAATATGGGCTCCAGCCAACATCAGTACTGACATGTAATGAGAATGTCACCGTTTTTCAACTCTCCTATCTGCTCCAGGTTTACTACGACACATGCTCGCCCCATCACTGTGCCAGGGTACACTGATGTTCCTTGCATGTGAACTCCTGAAGTCCCTGGTCCCCTTGATGTCTCCAAGGATTCAATCTGTAAAGATCACAAACATCCTTATTCACAATATTTAAATAGTGTTGAGAAGAACCATATTTTTAAAGTCCAAATCCAAAATTATAGCTGCAAGGAGAAAAGAAGAGTGAATACAGGGTCAGGGTGGACCAGAGCAGAGCTCTAGTAAGGGCTATTTCTGAGTGTAGCAAACCAATGAAGGAAACAATAAGAGAAAAAGGAAGGAAGAAATGCAATGGGTAATTAAAAATGTAATATAAAAATATAAAAATAAAATAAATAAAAAAATAAAATATAAAAATAAACCGATAAATAAAATAAAAGTACAAATATCAGGAAAAAAAGAAGGGTAGCTGAATGAGAAACAAATGGTAGACCAATAGAGGACAGCAAATAAGGAAGAGTTTGTGAGAAAACCTTGGGCCTGAAAAGTATCTTTGCATTATCAAAATGCTGTATTGACTTCTCAATGAGAAAAGGTTCCAGCTTTCTTCATTCCATGAAGGATGACCTAAGGTTGAAGATTTTGGGCCTGTACAGTATTTCCTGTGAATGTAATCAAGTCTTCATTAAACAAACTGGCTGTTCCTATGAGACCAGGGTCAAGAAGTACTACAGGCACATCCATTTAGTTTAGCCAGATATATCAGCTGTGGCCAACACAGTGGTGGATCCAACTCAAGAACACAAATTTCCTCTCCACCAGATCCAGATACACTGGCCTCATCAAGCAGGTCACTGAGATGGAGCTCCATTCCAACAACATGCAGAGGGAGGATGGCCTCTGCTTGAGCCAGTCTTTGAAAAATCTCCTCTACTCTCTCAACTGGTTAGTCAAAATTACTTGACAGTTAATGAAACCATGCCCTGTCTTAAACAGGACCTTACATGAGTAACAGACATTTATATATGAAAATCACGTAAGTTGACTCAGGATCCTCTTTAATCAGGGGAAGCACAGGCTAGGAGGCAGTTACTGAACGTGACGATTGTGTTGTTGTTTTCACTGTACATGATCACGATGACTGATGTACTTCATTTCTCACTTACAGATGCTGGAGTAGGCACACCTCTGAGTAATTCTGGAAACACAAGCTGCTTCCACTCAGGTTCAAATCTCCTGCGCTTCATTGCCCTGCAAAAAGCAATTACACAATCCTTGTATTATACTGGCCATTTTAACTTGCTGAGACATGTTCTCTTACTCTGAGTACAAACATGTATCACAAACATTTAAAACCAATGTGCTACGAATGATATCTGGAATGGCAGAAGTGAACTCAGAGGAGAATGAAGAAAATTACATTACAACATGCTTCATGATTTATACAATACACTTTTAATACTAGTATTAATATTAGGGTTGTTGGTAAAAGGAAATAAGACTGTATGCATGTATGTGTGTGCATGGGCACACACACACTGTAGTTTAATTTTCTGCACCTGCTTTTAAGTCAGTATCTATTTTGTCCTTTCTCAGTAAGTGGACTTGCATTTCAGCTTCTAATGACTTTTATGCCAGCATAAAAGATCATGCAGTATGGTATAACTTACAATTCAAGAAATGTGACAATAATTCTTGTTCTTCTTAGGTTATATAACAGTGATATTTCAACTACAGGTCACGTAGCACTACCGGTATATAGGAGAGTAGGCAAGGATTTCAAAGGAAACAGCAATGGCACACCTGAAGGCACTATGGTGGAGAGACTGAAACAACCAAAAGAAAAGACTTGGTCATAATAGTGGACAGCTTCAGCATGATTCAAATGAAGCATGTGCCAAATTAGTCTAGAGCAGGGGTGTCAAAGTTTTTGTAAACAGTGGGTTAAAGGATCAGGAATTGATATGTGCGTGGGCTGCATAAATTTTATTAACAACAATAGTCAAGTACGGCTTGTTCTCATCAGTAATACAAAAGCAGTAGGCAGGTGGTTACACCTTACTGGCCCACTAGTTCATATGTGTCAGCTAACTAGATAAAAAAAATTGTTTGCTAAATATTTCAGGGATCAAGTGGGCCACATGTTGGATGACCCTTGTGTCAAGTATTAATATTAAACCAATCTGTTTGGTAGAACAAACAACTGCAAATAAGTCATACAAAGGAGAATAATATCAAATTGAGTGTTAAGGAAATGGGTTTTATTAAAAGATTAATTTCAACCCAGAGCAGTGTTCAGCCCTTGGTATTAATTGCATTGGACTCCTAGATTTCATTCATTCATACTATATGAAATCTTAGTGTTGTAAAATTAAAGATGTAAGACAACATGATTGTGAACGTTGATCTAAAGGATATATCACGAAGGAGTCATATCCTACTTGAAGACTTATCTCTTAAGGTTAGTCAGAGTTTAAAGATACAAGAAGATGGACTTACTTATTTATAAGAACAGGATCCCTTGTTTGCAAGAGCACTCCCAACTCATAGTGAGTGAAGTAGAATAAAAGCTCAGCTTCTGGTATGCGTCCCTCTTTCACCATGAGTTGTGCTAAGTGTCGGTATGCTAATCTTAATCGGTGGGTTACAGTGATATAGTAGTTCTTATTAGTTTCTCGACCCATAACTGAGCTGCGACAGAGAGGTAGCAGTGATCCCAGAACCATCCTGTGTACAGATAAAACTTGTGCGTATTGCAATTTTAATGACATCTCATGATCACTTCAACATGTGACAGATATCTGACACATCATCACTTCAACATACGATATATCTGATATATCATCAGTTCAACATGTGACAGACATCAATCACACACCACATCGTCACTTCAACATGCAATAGATATCTCCATGTAATATTTGAAGCTTTCAGAGCAAACATACATTCTAAAATCTTACAATGCTACTGAAGAGAATTCAAATAGCACTTAAAGACTAGAATTTAGTAGCTGTTTAAAGAATACTGGGATACACAGTGGCACAGTTGGTCGAGGCACTGTGCTACAAGCTGGAAGGTCGCGGGTTCGATTCCTGATGGTGTCATTGGAATTTTTCATTGACATAATTCTTTCGGTTGCACTATGGCCCTGGGGTCGACTCAGCCTCTACCAGAAATGAGTACCAGGAATATTTCCTGCGGGGTAAAAGCGGCCGGTGCATAGGGCTGACAACCTTACCACCTTCACGTGCTGATTGTCTAGAAATCTGGGAGCCTCAACCTCCTGGAACCCTAAGGGTCTGTCCAGGCCTGTAATGGGATTGCTTTTAAAGAATATTAAAATACCATTTCAGAGGAGGCAGACACTTGCAAGTAGCTCCAAGCATATGGAAAGATTTTGTTTTATAGTATCCATCACATGCCAGCTTGGGTCAGTACTGGGAAGATGGGAAGGAAGGAAAGGAAGAAGTGGGGTGCAGGAAGCAGTGAAGGAGGACAGAGATAATACAGTATGTAAGGCATCAAAGAAACACTGATTGCTGGTATAGTGTCAAGAATTATGATGTCTTTAGACTTTAAAAAGTCATCTTCTATGCATATGTCAGTCCTAATCTCGTGCTTCCATAACAGCTCTATGGATTCCAACATTTTTGTTTTTATCTATATTCTGGCATATGATACCCCACCAGATCCAGTTTACTTTCCTTAAAAAACAAAATCAAGAAGTTAATGGACAGGAATGTGATTTAATGTATATTGAACTGTCATATGCAATCCCCTACAGGGTTACTTTATTTGAACACAAATTGCAACACCACTCTCTTCAATTTGAGCACTCAGAATTTCTGATTGAAATGTGACCTGGACATGACTTCACCAAGGACAGACTGAGCACAATAAGAAACTTTCAAGGGTTAAGACTATACATTAAAATGCCTTTTAAGAGTAGAATATATTGCTCCATCCGTACCTACAATAATACGCATGAGCTGCACTTGGGCCCATATTCATTAATCTTTAAATATACAATGTATTTCACATATAGGGGGTGGGATAGGATATTTGGCATAGTGACTATGCTACAGGTTGGACAACCAAGGAATCATAATTTTATCTCATCTCCAAAGTGTCCTGACTGGCTCTGGAACCCACACAGCCTCCAATTTAATCAGTATGAGGGGCTCTTTTCCTAGGGGTAAAATGGCGGAGGCATGAAGCCAACCACTCACCCCCATCTAGTGTCAAGGTTAAGAATGAGTGCAGCTATACTTCCACTCCCCTATATGCCTTCATGGGATGCACAGGGACAACTTTTCTTTTACCTTTCATGTATTTCACATATTTTAATTTGCACACAGGATGAAGCAACATCTAACAGCCTTGTGCTTCTGGGTTATATAGGAAAAATAACATTTCAAACACCATAATTATTTATGATTCTACTGCTCGGATTCAGACACACAGATGTAACTATGCATTTTAGGGCTGTTCATAATATAAAGTAAAAACCAATGTCAAATTTTACCTATATTTGTACACCTACTATGTGAACAGTGATGTAACACTGGCAAGTGAGATATTTTTGTTGGACATATCACAGTGTTACAGAACGCAATCAGAGACTAGCATATCACTAATTTGATTACACAATGAACAGTTTCACAGAAATGATTACCGACAAGATTACAGACAAACTTGTAGTATCTATTAAATACATGTGCATTCCTTTGTTTTGACATGTAAACTAAAAAGCAGGGTGTCCTGCACAATAATTAAGTGGTATTATTTAATATATTTTGTAATTCAAAGTTTAGGTTAAATATCAATAACATTTTTCTAGGATAAGTGAATTTCACTGCGTTGTTCACACCGTGCATTTTATTGAATTATTAACTAGGAAGTACCAACAGTAATGCACAAATTTTTGCATTACTGTTGGTACTTTCAAGTTAATAGGCTAAGGGAAGTTCTGCAACCCATATAAGGCTACTCAGTTTGCATTATTTCAGTTCCAATTGTGCTCACCAATTACAACATGAGATCTCATAGAAAGTAATCCTGCAACTTACAAGAGTTTTTTCTCACTCACCTGGTGCTATTTTTCTTCACTGACTTGAGCTGCAACAGTAATTCGTTATCTGTGACATGTTTTTTGGTTGTTTTCTGAAACTTGTCTCAGCTGAATTTTTTAGTCCTGTTTGCAGAGTCTGCATCAGGATCTCAGGGTTCATTCCCCAGGTCTCGGTCATCAATTCAAACTACCAGCAAATGATATATGATAATGAGATGTCTACTAAACATTTGCTATGTAACATTAACAAGGGCATATTATAAAATTCTAGAACTAGGCGTTTCTTCTACCTGAATATCAAACATATTAACTAACTTTACTTGCACTTCTGGTGCTCTACTTTTGGGATGTTATGTTCCTAAGTCACTATCTGGATGATTTTTGGCAGTTCCTGAAAACTCTTCCCTTTTGGATACTTCTCAGTTTGTGGAACATAAAAGTCATCACAGGCTAAATCATTTCAATAAGATGTTGTGCTTTGTCAAGGATTCCCTTACGGGTAGCACCAAGTGAATTCATTCAACATTATAATAAAACGTCTACCAACCCAACATCCATTTTTATACTCTTTCCATTTAATACTATCTCTCCATTGTTTCTGAACATCCAGACCTCACTGATTGTCTGTTGTTATGAATCATCTTTGCTAGAAACTCTGTCTATTTCAAAGTGAAAAAAATCATTTGAATGTTCTAATTCGGCCATGAGTTTATTCTCAAACTGCCAACTTCAGAATACTGTAGGTTTCTACTAACATTTTTCCAAGTTTCACACAGAACACAGTGAACACACGCTTACCTGTAATGTCAGCCATTTCACAAGGCAATGGCCACTATGAATACCTGTATATAAAACAATGGTTTAATTACAACTAACAAAAAAGACCTTGGGTGAAGTCACAAATGATGTCCACATCATCTGCGATTTATTCTGACTAGATTGTCTACTTCTGATATGCCAGAAAATCAGTTCTATAATTTTATAATCAACCCTTATACTGTACATGTTTTCAATTTTCTGACCATTACTATTTTGTTGCAGTAGACAGTCTATCATCACAGTCACATCAAATAATGCCTGCAGCAACAGTGAAAAAAGGAAAGTGATATTCCAAATTACTTGATTCCAGCATGCATGTATGCTTACTTGCCTGCTGTAAATGTTTCAACAGTAGTAAAACACATAGGTTGATATCTGTTAGTCAAATCTGAAGTTGTGAATAAAATAAAGCCAAATTTTGTACTGGAAGAAATATAAAAATTTTTATCACTCTGTAAATGCTGTTATAAGGTGATAAACTATAATGGTACATAATTAATGTATACAGTCATTCAATTTGTAAAATAAAAATGGTACTGAAGAGGTGACTTCATTTTTAGCATGCCCATGCTGAAAAATCTGCACTCAGTAATTTGTGTTTCCCTGTATTCTATATTCCTGACATAAGGTTTCCCTAAGAGGAATACGAATTGTCTATATGGGTTTTCTGGGTATCCTAACAAAGGTACTGGTTTTGGCTCTCAACAAACAGAATTCATGAAACCTATTTCCCACTTCACAAGCTGGTCATACACCATGTTGTTATTACTAACTACAGGATATTTCAAAGTACAATGTTGAATAGGTTTCCATGGCATACTGTAAAACCAAGTTTTGTAAAAATCAATTGACTGGTGCAAAAGTTTAAATGAGCAACACAGACCAACAAACACACAGACAACACGTGATGTTGTAAGTTCACACTTCTTTTTAAGGATGGAAAGTAGGCCAACACAACTACTCTACTCTCTTCAGTTCTGTCTGCACCTTTCAAAATGGAACAAATCATAGCACTTTATTCTCCCAAATGTAAATACTGTATTATGAACTTATAAAAGAGTTATACAGTTATACAAGATATAAGAATGTAAACCGTTAACAAAAATCATTTTTAGCAAATATATTACTCTCATAAGCATACTTGGCTAATAACATGGGGGGGGGGGGGAATCACCCATGCGTATTAGGAGCTTCAATTTATGAACTAGTCGAGTTCGAAAGAAGGGGAGATTGATTTGAACCAGTCCTTAATATACATACATCCCTTTCCCGCACTAACACCCATTCTTTTATTTGGCCCTCTTCAACTTAGTAACCAAAAAACTATTCTTAGGTACAAAAAATATTGGAGGGGCATTTGTCCCCCCTTGCCCCCCCAAGTTTTAACAGCCCCTCCCCTCTTCACCCTCACTAGGGGAGAACAGCTGCCTTCATCTCTGGTTCGTTGTTGGGTTTACAATGCTCCCCAGGTGGGATGGGGTATCCAAGCAATATGGAGAACTACGAAAGGCGAAGTCTCCCAAAAACAATGAGAATATTTAATAACCACTAAACAACAAGAATAATAATTTGATACACGAAATACACAAGGAAATCAAATTATACAAAGATAGAGCCCTCAACAGATCGCGTGAGGAAAAGCGACATCTCAATCACAATATTGCCCAGTTATACAGCACTGATACAAACAAATAATCAGGCCGTACCAAGTAAACAAATAATAACTCACTATTGTACCCCTTGTTGCAACATTCCCAGGAAACAACTACATTACCGTTGCAACAACAGGCACCCGTTCCTTTACCGGCCGGAGCGAAGAATGCCAAACGAGATTTCCAAACACAAAACACCGAAACAGGATTTTGAGTGACCTAGTTCTTCAACGGTCGGTAAGCAACTGCTTTCTCCAACTGTTCCGCTACCAGTTCCCCGAGGTCTTTCTTTCCAAAAACAGGAGGGAGGGGAAGTCACGTGGTAAACGGGAGGAAGGGGAAAACAGGGGGGGGAGAATAAAGAAAGGGAGGATACCGGGCTTTTAAGACGCACTACGAGCCATACGTACTGACAACATGGCTCAAGTTATGCCTATGATTACTCTCATAAATAAAACATTAACAAATGTAGTTCTGAGTTGTTAAACTTAAATGTTTCATTACCCACCAAAAATTTCTTGTATGGAAGAATTGAATATTCCAAATTTCAGGAGGTTACAGGAACTTATTGCAATGTCTTTCAAATTAAACTTTCCCAACAGCATGTGGCAGGAATTTTACAAATTAAATGATGTCCGTTAATGAATTTCAAGTCAGAATCAAAGTGTAGATATCCAGAAAACCTCTACTTATGACACTCAGTCTCAGTGGCAGGATCTGAAAGAATGTGTTACAGTTTTAGAGCTTACTTCCTTGATACAGCGATGGCCATGCTTGTCTAGAAAGCTCTGCAATTTGGTGGCCACACTGGGGCAGTTCTCCTCTAACCAGCAGACAGCCTCAGATGGCAAGACACTGCAGAAGTCGTGTGCTTTGCCAGATGCAGTTATTGATGATGCCAGATCCTGACCAGAGAAAGGAAAACACAAAAGTAGCAACCAGTCATATTGTCAGACAATAAAGCACATGACTGCAGCTAAATACAGTATAATTCTTTTAAGCCAGCACCCATGGGACTGGACAGGTGCTGGATTGTCAAATATTCCAGATTATCAAACAGTACATACACTGACAAAAGTTCTTACGGTAATTTTTTGTTACTGCTCCTATACTTGGGCTGTGTAACTAATCAGAGGAGTATTCCATTTGGATTTCTCCTTCAGCTGCTAGTTGAGGGGTGCCAGGGTCCCTTTCTATGTTTTCTGGAGTCTCTTCATTTGCACTAGGGATGCTGAAGGACTAGGAGACTGTAAATGAGGAGTCTTCATAGCTGAGGAAGTTGATGGAGTAGGAGACAAGGAGTCAGGTGATACCACAATGGCCCATGTAGAGATACTTGGAGGCTTTTCTGGAGGAATTCCAGACTTGAGATTATTTCCCTGAACTGCTGAAGCATCACGATTTCTGGAGTATCAGCATCCAGATTATAGAGTTCTACTATATGCTATATATTGAGGAATACTGCAAGGCAAACAAACAAACAAACAACATAATGAGATCACATTACATATCTGTTATAAACTAACTAACTTTCTGGTAGCACAATTCAAAGTTTCAACACAGTTAATACCAAAGCCCACCACTGGACACAATCCAGAGCCAGTTTCTCTCTGACACTCACCTCTAGAGCTGCTGGTATCTCTGCTGACACCATAGCAGTGCAGGAAGACAACAGTAGTCCCATATCACTGTAGTGGTCTGCAGTAAGCTCTGAAGTCACAAAATGGATTTCAAGTACAGTGATACTAACAAGTTAAATAAGTATAGTGATGAAGAAATGAGCTACCACATTTGGCCCCCAAAAATACAGAATAATTCATAAGTAAAGTTGCTTGCTTTTATACAACAAACACATTCATTAGTAAGTTCACTAAAGCCTGACATTTGTAGCCAGCTGAATTCAGTCCACAACTTCAGATCATATTTCTCCAAGATCCATCTGAATATTATTCTCCCATTTATGCCTATGTACCAAGCAAGATGATGCATGCAGCAACAGTTATGGCTTGTACTTTTTATGTGCTTGGTTTTAGTCTCAATCAGGACTCTGAGTACCCTGACTATTTGTACTGGTATAGCTCAGCCTCTCCAGGCAAATGTCATGATTGTATGTCAATCAGACCATGACCACTTCATCACATATTATTTCTAACTTACCGTTCACTAGTCATCCTAACTTTCTACATCCCATAATCTGTGATGCAGACATCATTAAATGATTCACAAACAAATAAAATATACCTAGATCTCCCAAGTCGTCTCACCTCTCAAGCTTTTCAAACTACCATTTTGTACACCTTACTCATTTTATGTATGCTACATGTCATAAACTTCCCATCCTTGTCAACTTAATAACCCTATTAATACTAAGAGACCAGTAACATGACTGTTAAATGTCAAATTTTAATATTACCTCCACTTCCATCAGTCAGTATAGAGATAGCCAGCACTTGACTGAACACACTGATTTGTGATATTTTCCCATGGCATTTAGCCACCTGAAACACAAAGAACAAGATCAGTCACGTTTAAACATTATATAATGATAATATACGAATACATATAATCATACTGTATAACATTATACAGGGTATAACATAATTCAACCGACCAGATTCTAGGGAGGCTAGAGATCAAAACAATGTACCGTATATTCTCGAATCTAATCCGCACCTTTTTTTACAGTTTTAGAGGGCTAAAAAATCAGATGCGGATTAGATTCGCGGCGGTTCTAGAGCTGGATTTTGGAAAAATGATTGAGCTGCTGTAGAATATAACAATAACGTAATTAACGTAATTAATAAACAAACGTAAGAACAATACAATACAATAATCTATTATTTTATTATTTATTATTATAATTTATTATTCATCAGACTCGCCGTCATCACTCATAATTCGAGGAATGTTAAAGATCTGGCCTTCTTTATCGCCTCCTCGCGAGTAGATCATAACTCACAAACAGTCCAGTCTTGCGTCTCTCTTGAAAAAACGTGAAGACTGCATCATCAATTTCAGGAAATCGTCCTTTCTTGGGTCCAGTGAATTTCCTTCTTGACGCCTCACACCCGCTGATCGCTGCCTTGTGTTTCCGCCATGGTCGAACGTTGCTTTCATCAACTCCAAAAATTGCAGCGGCTTTGCGGTTTCCATTCTCCTCTGCGCACCGAATAACTTCACGTTTGAACTTTGCCGTATATGAGAGTCGTTTAGATTTCAGGTGTCCCTCTTCCATAACTACGGTAAACGACAAATTAGAACAAGCACCTCCCACGTTTCAACAACTAAAGATCAGCTGGCTTCAGACGAGATTGCGCACGTCTGTTGAGAAAGGCCCCGCCTCTATCGGTATGACTCATCGGCCACAGGCGTAGCGTCGGATTTTAACGCATTGGTAACATCCAATATTATTCAATCAGTCGCCCCGTGGGCAAGGGGTGGTTGAAGGAAAGGTGCGGATTAGAATCGCGAACTAACTTTTTTTCGTTTAAGAAGTCGCCAAAAACTGGGTGCGGATTAGATTCGAGAATATACGGTATTTTAGGATAGGAACCCATAACGGGGAAATCTTAATTTGAGAGCTGCAGCTCAACAAATGATTGATAAGTAAAGAACCATGAACATGTTCAAAAGTTGTTGCATGTAGTGACCAAACTAAGCATTTCCGGATATTGGTTCCTGTCATAAAACACATTGTTTTGATCTCCTCTAACCTCCCTAGAAGTATGTCAGCTGAATTAGGTAACACTCTGTATATATGGCATTGTAAGAACACAGCAGGACTTAGTCATGACACATACTTTAGTTAATATCCTGGCATTCACCTACAGAGACTGACAAAAATCATAAAAATACCTCAGTCAGGGTAGCCAGGACCTAGATACCAATAAACAGTTGATAAAATGTATGTAATCTGCTCCTGGCATGACCCCTTGGAATTGATTGTATGTAAATTCCTAGCCTTACTGCCAGTGCATGAAAGTATTTATGTCTTTTTTTAGTGAGCCGTGCTTGAATGGTAATTAGTTTGTTGATGCTTTAATAGAAGTGCATGTGTGCGCGTGTGTGTGTATGCACACACGCACGCACGCAGTCATTTCAAATCGAGACAGCCTGTAGTGAGTCACTATACCGACTATGCTATCCCAGCCCACATACTA
Organism: Reticulitermes speratus; assembly: GCA_021186555.1. Taxonomy (NCBI): domain Eukaryota; kingdom Metazoa; phylum Arthropoda; class Insecta; order Blattodea; family Rhinotermitidae; genus Reticulitermes; species Reticulitermes speratus. The sequence goes on along the minus strand of JAJKFL010000008.1, from coordinate 19,641,964 downwards.
GAAGGTAGACTACTGAAAATCTTTGCCTGACATAAGAAACACCTCTCTGAAAACATGAGATATTGGCAATAGGCCTATTAAGTTGAGTCTTATTTCTACATCCATACCATGTACTGCCGAGTTAGTCTGAAAGTTTCCCTAGATTATCCGTAACAAATATTATCAATTAAAATATGTACTGACATGGGACAGGCAAGATATCTAATTTCTGAAACAGCCTTCCACATGAACTTCTAGATTCAACACCAGCCATAATTCTATCTATCCTTTTTTGTAATTTAAATACCCTGTCCCTATTAACAGGATTTCCCCAAAAAATTATCCCATGTTTTATTACAGAGTGAAAGCATGCAAGGTAAATTATCTGAAGACTGTCTATATTACTCATATACTTGTATGGTCTTATGTTAACACAGCAACAATAATAAACAGCAATCTGAAGTCAGTCAAACCTGGGAAAATACAACAGTAACACATTTGGGTTAAAAATTATGATTATAAATATGGCCCAAAAGAATGGAAATTGTGCCTTTACTCATATTATGCACAAAAAATGTTCCTAACCTCAATCTAAGGTGTAAAATTATATTGTAAAAACTAGTGTTTGCATATTTTATACCAGGAAAAAATGTTGGGGTACAAAGGTGCACAAATTACATGAGGAAATAAGGTACAGATGTCTTACATGACACATCATAAACTAGGCCCCTTAAGTATTCTCTGGTTAAGTATAAGGTGAAATTTTGATAAAGAGTTTTATAATGGGGCTGTTAATACACTGCCAAAAGTAAATAAATTCAGTCTTTCATATGCTTATAGAAATATAAATTTACCTCATCAAGATGTCTCAAATTGTTTGAAATGCAAGAATACAGAGCCTTAGCATCATTGTAGCTATGATGGTCTAGCACACATTCAGATGTCACCTTCTCAGCCCGCTGCAAGACTCGTCTCCTGAATAAGATGTCCTTGAAAAAGAAATAAGTCACATCATGTTTTAAATGAACTACAAGAAGTATTTTCACAAGCCTCACTGTGAGCCTCTAGCCTTAATGCAAGCATGTATGCACGCACACATGCACAACTTTTAAAACTGTTACTTTCACAAAGTTTGTTAATGGATGGCATCTGAAAGCAAACTGGAAGGCAAACCAGGAGGAGGGACAAGAAAAGGAAGACCTAAATTAAAGTGGGTGGATGATGTCAAATTGGACTTGAGGAATATAGGTGTAAAAAGGTGGAGAACAAGAACTTTGGGCATAACAGAATGGGCAACACTGATGGCAGAAGCCAAGGCCAAACTTAGAGGGCTGTAGTGCTAAAGAAGAAGAAAAAGATCTGAAAGTAAAATGTTTTCTTTAAACCTCTACTGATTGGTTCTTTGCAAACTCATGAGGTGGGGTGGTGTTAGAGACAATGAGTGTAGATGTGTAGACTTATGACATGCTGTACAATAATAATCTTTGAAACAAATGTAAGTAAATTTAAGGCACTTTTGTTTAAAATGTGAATTTAGGAGTACCAACATGACACATACTTTACACTCACTTTCTTTCCTCGAGACAAACGCAAACAATTATATTTATAATAAGAGTCTTCAACAACTGTCATTCTTTCTTCTCAGTGAATAGAATATTACTACCAACCTTTGCTAAAGCCAGCATAGTACAAAGCTTGCCTAGTGATCCGAAAACTCCATTCCTCTCTACCCCAAGTTGAAGAAGCTCCAGTGTTGTTACCAAGTGCCCAAACACTGCCAAGTCAATAACTTTGTTTTGCAGTGTAATCTCTGAACCCACTGACTTAAGCATTGTCTGAAAAACCACAAAACCATAATTTATCAGATTTCAAGGGACTGCAGTACATTCATGTCTTCCTCAGCTTCAGCTTACAGCACCAATTCCAAACGCATAATACTATGTCAGTTCATCGGCATGCATTCATAGCATTTATTTTATAATTCGCTCTCAGTATTCCATAACCCTCTAATGTTCCAAGTAGCAACATGTAGTTGTTTGGACAGACCCATTTGATTATTTCTATTTATATGATTATCTTCCTGCCATCAAGCCAACTTTCCCTCCAAGATTTATGAGTGATACAGTGTGGGCTACCATGACTCCTGAATTTCTGTGCAAACCCCAATCTGGAGGATCAGCATCCTTAATATCAACACATTCATCCCCTAAAGAGACAGCCTTTGTATGTGTAGAAATCATTTCAATTTTGTAATTGCATAATGGTCAGGAGGACTTATTTGTGCAGATGTGAAACATGGCTAGTGGACATTCAACATTAGCACAAGAATAAATTATCTGTATTTTTAACCCTTTAGGGATGAATATTAACCTGAATTATACTTAGAGATCCAGTTCATACTACACATTAAACACACTCTGTCGGAGATATAAAAACCAGTCAATGTTGTATAGGTAGATAAACGCTGTTTTTACTGAGCTCCATAAAAAAACACGTAGATACCCTCTAAACAATAAACTTGGCGATACATAAAATAACCACTATGCTTTAAACAGTTAAAGTACTCTGATAAAGAACACTGGTACCTGCAACCAGCAGCTACTCAAACCACTAGGCAAAATAGGCAGTCACATAGGCAGTAAAATTTGGGGGAAAAAGTCAGAAATCAGGAATAAAGTCTTTCCTTTAAAATATGAGGTGATGAGGTTGACTGTGGGAGGAGGAGGTGGCAAACCTAAGCTTCACCTATGGCAGTAAAAATACCTCAGTGAACCCCACCTGCAATATCTGCAAAAGCTCTCTAATTGTTTTTATAAACTGGAAGTCCTATAGAAATCTGACTCAAGAAAATAAATATTACTCTGACATGACTGTGGCCTGACAGATGTTATACAGAGAATACTGCTTCTACAGCAACAATAATGCAGCATATAGCAGAATACTGCAACTCACCCAGATGTATTAAGACACAGTACTACCAACCATGCATGGGCAACGGACAACCATGTTTTGAAAGAGGCCTCTCTAATCTCATCATCAATTTTAGGTGGCAGACTGGCTCATACATGAAAAAATGTAAATATAAAATTTATTCATACTAGTTAATGCAGTGACATTGCCCTTCTATACAAGCTGAATCTCTAAAAATGCCTGTGGCTTTGGCAGTTTTACTCACAGTCAAATTAATATTTTGTCAAGAATTTTACTTTTAATGTAGTTAAATATATTAATAAGTATTTACTGTTCCCTAATTATAAAACACTTAACCACATGTATAATTCACAAACACAACAACACACACTTTGTGAGATGAAAATAATGCAGAAAGCCTACAATATTCTGGAGAATATTAAATGGAATATGAGAGAAAAAGAGGGCAACAAATGTACTGTTACATTGAGTTAGCAGAAAATTACGATATTATAATGCAAAATTCACAATTCAATTTGAATGACTGGATTATGACTTGCTCTCCTGCCACCTTATAGAAGTTATGTAAGAACATTAATGCCAAGTGTGACAAAACAGAAATGGACAATCTGATTTTGAATGGGCAACACCACTGGAAGTTAAAGCTCAGAAGACAACATTCTCAGTGCTGATGTTTGGCATCCTGTTGTTTTATCTGTACAAGTATTATTTGTTAATACATTCTCAACTCTTAATGATGGACATAATATGAATTCCTACAACTCAGGGTTGTGAAATGATAACTTCATGGATTAAGGTAATCGATTTTAAAAGAAAATTTGATAAAAATGAAATTTAGAATAAAGAAAACATAGACAACTTCCTCAGTTTACAAAGTTTAATTTTTTGTATGTATAAAATCAGTCCTAATAAACAGATAAAAGTTGACAAAGTTGAATTTATATGTGTATAACAAGACAGGTAATGTATGTATAAACGTAACTTTAAGGCATGTTTGCGTAACCATTGTTGCCATAGAAAAGCAATAAGTATTCCATATTCTGAGTGTGTGTCCAGCATGCAATGTGCATGCACTGTATTGTCATCTGTGGCCTGTCCAGCTCTACTATATTTTTCCACATTATCTCATAAATGGCACCATTTTCAGAAAAAAGTTATTGAACATAAAATGTGTATTTTGATTTTCTCTACAACTTTTGTCTAAAACATTTCGCATTCTAAGAAGCACTGGATGAGATATTATCACCAAAGTACACAAGTCTTCACATAAAGTACCCGTTCTTCTTGTCCGATTTTAATGAAACATTAATTTTCTCGTCAGATTTTCGAAAGACACTCAAATATCAAACTTCATGAAAATCTGTCAAAGTTGTTCCATGCAGACAGACAGACAGATAGACATGACAAAGCTAATAGCATCTTTTCACAATTTTGCTAATGCACCTAAAATGTGTCTGGAATAAAACAGACATGGTTATACACTGTTACGGTACATGTATACACAGGCATCTTGAATAAGAAAGATGTGTTTACAAACTGTTATGAAATATGCCTGAGTTACACACAACAGAAACCTGTTGCAGTTGGATTTTGCAAGGAACATTTACATACATTCAAAACATTGAGCAAGATGTGATGACTTGCAGAAACAACATTGGCAGAATAGTAATACCCTGGTACACGGGGCATTTGGTATCTGACTGCCAAGTCTGTTGAACGAACTGTTATTGATTGAGACAATGGAGTTATAAGGCCTGGAAACACCTCCCTGTAAGAAAGTAACAAAAACAAGATATTACATAGCTAAAGGACAATGACAAATGTCACATTTAACAATATTCAACCTATGTATAACAACTTTAAAATATACAATATTTTAAAAGATTTGGAACATGAAAGTCCTAAAAAACACAACTTCCATAGTTTAAGCTACTAAGAATGTATTTATATACAATTAATATATGTGAGATCTCACAAGAGATATATACGTAATATTTACAATTTACCTTCATTTCAATTTTTTTACATAACCTGATGAGGTCCAGTAGAACCGAAACATGTAGCTTATCATTAGAGAATAAATATATAGCTGCCTTTTAGGGTGGTTTACTAAGTAATTAATTAAGCATTTTGGCACAATGAGATGTCTTTCATCAAGTTAATATATAACCCTTTTCCTTATAAGTACTGGCCCTTACAGAAAAAAATTTATCTGGCATTTCAGAAGATTAATGAAAGAAATCTCACCTGCTGCTCTGGTGTTCAACAATAGAAATCATACATTTACACGAAAATTACCAACAGGTGGTGTCATGTACAAAAATGAAAATATTAAGTCAAAATGCCCAACATTTTTTACTATCACATTAAATGAGTTGTTGCAAGGGGATTCAAAGAATGGTCTGGGAAGAACTAATCACACCAATTTACCTTCAAGTGCTGCAAGGTACATCATCAGAACAGGAGAAATCATAAATGAATTATTCATTCAGGTGCATAAATGACACTAGTACAGACTCCTATTATGTTAAATTCATGAGATATAACATCAACTTTTCCCCACAGCCACCATGTTTTGATCTTCCTATGTATAAAAACTGTTTCATGCAGAAGTTTTTTGGTTCCTTTACGACAACTTCCACACAAAACAACACATGCCTTGCTCCAATAGTTCATTATCACTATAAAATGGAAAGATTAATTTCAAATATTTTGCACATCATAACATTTGATACTCTACAAAAGACTTACCTGATCAAGGTTACATATTTTTCAAACACCTATTTTCATACAAAATTTCAGAACTATGCATTAAAGGGCAAAAATTAACATGATTTATCATACACCTATCCTCTTCAGTAAAATAAATATCCTTTTACAGTTAGAGAAATAACACCCCAAAATTACTCCACACTTCAATATGAAATGAACACAGGCAAGGCAAATTGATTTCAGCATGTCAATATTGCTAACATAAAACATCATGGTATCTGCATAACATGCACACACTAACTTCATGAAGTTAGGTGGTTATCATTCAGTAACCCAAAGAATTTTGTATTTCCTAGATCTTCTATGTAATTTTCTTTATATCCAGTCCTTAATGCATGTTGTGGTGAATTATCTGTTATAAATCTTATACCTCACTACTACAAGTCCAGAGCATAGACTGCTACACCAGTTTCATCAGTTTTACCCTTGAATGTACAGTCTTTACATCTTAAACAGAAACATGTGATCCATTGCAGCAGTTAAAAGAGTGGTCTCATCTACTATCCCTGCTCAACTGAAGTACACAGAACCAATTTGTATAATAATTCTTTCAATACCCAACGTTTGCTGTTGTCAGTACTTCGGTATCAGTGATGATAGGGGCATCAAACTCATGAAGAAGCTCAAATTTTGACCAAGAATCAAACGATGTGATTGGCCGAGCTTGTAGCAGGTAGATTTGCCCCTAGAAAAGAAATGCAAGACAAGTTATAAATGTAAATCACCCTAAGTATGGTGTTCTGACAAATCATTACAACCGAGGAAGATCTGAGGTAGTTAGGGCAAAAAAGTGTTTCCGCCTTCAAATTTTATAATCCAGCAGAGTTTGTGTTCACAGACTTAAGATTTCATAAGGACAAGAAACCATCTTGTCTTCTAATACAGGTAGGTAGATTTCCACTTTGAGATACAGCTATGTACAGTGAAAGATTGGAAAATCTATGAAAATGGAATTTGTGAAGAGATGGCCAAACACAGTATCAAATTATAAAGTTGCAAGAAACTTGCAAGGAAAACCATGGATATTCCTGAAAGACAATTAGGAGGCCAGAACATCTGTCAAATTGCCTTATCCATGAGAAAAAACAAATGGAAATTCAGTATAAAAATTTTTAACCCTTTAAAATCTAGTGGTTACTATATATACCACAATACTTAACATTAAAATAATCTGCTTTTCACAATAAGAAGCAATTATTTTCCTACATAGCAGTAACCAACCAGGTGTTAAAACGGAGGTTGTGAAGGTTTACCCCATGGTAGCCACTCAATTTTTAAGTGTTTGCAAAGTAGCTGTGAAAAGTAACTACTGCGTTAGCTTTGTCATGCTTGCCCATCCATCTGTCTGCATGAAACAGCACAATTTCTCCTACATATGCATTCTTCTTATGCACACCGAACAAAAAATACATCATATGCGAATAAGTCTCAACTTATAAAAGGAAATGAATCGCTTACCTTTGAAAGTGCCCATTCTATATCCCTGGGGCCACCAAACATCTGTTCCAGTTGCACCCCTAGATGACCCAATGCCAAAGCTTCTTCCTTGGAAAGGCACAGCTGAGAAACTTTTTCACTGTCTAGGGGTTCAGCAGTAACACCTCCTTCCTCTAAAGAAAATAAATAATTGCTGGTAATTATAAGAAAGATTCTTCAACAACTTTTCTCTGCAAATTGGAGCTGTAAACATAAATACAGGAAGCAATTTGAATTATACATGAAAAATTTATTAGTTAACACTTGCACAATCAGATTCTTTGCACACAACTGACAATTTTCCTCAGGCTCTGGATTGTGCCTTCAAATAAGCCAGAACTGCTTCCTTTCAAATTGACTTACCATTCAAGATTACTTTCATATCTCATTGCTCCTCTGCAGTACAGAATGTATTACTAGATAATCAAAAAATCAGTCACCTCAATTCATTACCTAGAACAGTATAATCCCTGCACATCATTGCTTTATTTACATTTCAGCACTCACCTGATTATTATACAAATATTATGTTAAACAATGTCCATTGTTTCATGCTATTTGCTATATACAGTGATTTGGAAGATGTCTCTACTCACACCCTCAGTGACTGGTTCTCATTTTACTGATAGAATTGTTAACATTTTTTTTTATTTTGACATAGTGGCAATGGCGAGTCTCTGGACCTCGTGATTAGCCTGCTAGCTTAGTTTTCAAAAGGTCCTGGTTTTGATCCCAACCATTGCCACTGATATCAAAATAAAATAAAAAAAAAATTGACAGTATGATAGCTAACAATCACCTAACAATGCAGGAAGAGCCAGCTCCCATCATATGCTGTACGTCAATATACCTCAGTGATCAAAACAAAATTTGTTTGATGAATCCATCACTATCAAAGAAGTTCAGAGAATCAGTGACCTGCTTAATTAGCCATGAAAATATCACACACTAATGTAATGTAATTCATCTCACCTGAAATAATAACTCTGTGCACCTTGCTTGCACACACACTCTCTTTCAGCACAAGTTGTCCCATCCTGTCCCTTTCTAGAACAATTGTGTCAGGCTCCACCTGTGCTGATACGACACTCTACAGTAAAAACAAGTGTATTACAGTACACATCCACAAACAGCAGTTAATAGATGCAGTGGTTTTTCTTTGCTTGTATACAGCACCACGACATTCTTTCTTAGAACACATAAAATTGAAATATAGAATAGAAACTACATTAAAAACATTACAGCAAAACTGAAATAAGAGTAAATTTGTTGCTGATCTTTGTTCATATATGCCACTACTCATGCAGTTAGTTGCCAGTTCCTCAACACAAAATCTTGGGTCTGATCCCAGAAATGGATGTGAGATTTGTGGTGAACAATGTGACACTGGTACAGGTTTTCCTCAAAGTACTTTTGTTTTCCCCTGCCTTCATATTCATATTCATTCATTCATCCACAAACACTATATAGTCTAGACACCAACAGTCATTAACAAAACTGCCCCCTCCCAAAAAAAGTTTATTCTTGATATAATGGCAGCAATTTTTATTATCCCTTAGTCACACCTCGGTCCTTGAAATTTTCTGATTAAGAAAACAGCACTGGGCGTATGTATGACTACATGCAGCAATTAACTAATTAACTGTGTGGAAAAAGGGTTGTACTTGCGAAGGTCCAACTTTAATTATGGAAGCTGAAGATTCATCACCATTCTCAAAACAAACCACCACTGGATTTACTATGAGTCAGTAGAATCCAAACCAAACATCCTATTTCATGCAATACCATTTCAATATTAACCTCACATCTGTTCTATTCTGCGCCTGTGCACTGTTATAATGAAGACACCAGCCTCCAGAATGCCATTTCCCAGAGCATATTTTCACTGCATGTATCCCCCAAAAAATGCTGCAGAACACCCATTTACAAATGTCAATTCACAGGCTGCCTCTATGGAACAAACTCCTAATGCCCAAGTACAGTGAAACCTCTATCCATTGTTCCCTTACGCATCATTTTCGCCTAAAAATTAATTCATTGTGGTTGCTGTAAACCTGACATCTTCAAAACTTTCTCATATCTGTTGCTTTCCCATATTTATCGTATTTTTTCCACGGTCACTTGAGAAATGATGGATAAAGGTTTCACTGTATTTGTCATTTCATCAAGATCGTATGCCCATACCTCTCCCAGTCCAAAATTGGCTGTGATAAGCATTTGGCGGGGGTCTCCAGTAGTCGGATGATAAGTAAACAGCACACCTGCACTGTCTGCTGGCACCATCTGCTGTACCACAACACCCATGCCAACATGAACTGGCTGACCAAACTGCCTACAACACAACCACTCAAACACCACACTGCCAAACTAAGGTAAATGCTATTAGTACTGATGAAGAAACTGCACACTTTCTGACCTTTCATCACTGTTACAACTTGCTGACTCCATGGTTCAGAGTTATTCTTGGAAAACTGATAATCACTCACTGGGTCACGAAATCCACCAACTTTCATGGAACCATATGCTTCACCATCACATTAACAACACATAACACACTGGACCTTATTCTGAGCCAGATAAAGCCATCACACCTTACTTTTGTGTTACATTTCAATTTTATTCTCCCACCTATGTCCAGATTTTTCAAGCTGTCTCTCCTTCCGTGTGGATTTTCTGACAAAAATTACATACATATTTCTCACCATTTCCCCCACCCCCAGGCATACTACATGTCCAATCCATCTCATCTTCCTTGATTTGATTCCATAAACAACATTTTCTCAAGGACACAAATTACGTATCTTCTGATTATGCAGTTTTCTCCACGCTCTTTCTTACATCGAAATATTCTTCTTGACACTTAACTCTCAAATATCACCAACTTACATTATTCTCTTAGGATGTGAGGAAAAGTTTCACAGTCATGTAACATAGGGAGGTAAAGTCGCAATTTTCTATATTTTAATATTTGGATTTTTAGACAGGAGAGAGGAAATAAATAATTGTAATCTGAGAAGTCAGCAAGCAGTCCCAAAGTTGAATCTGCTCTTAACATCTTTGGATACATAATTTTCATTTGGTACTGCCATTCCCAAATATTTGACTCTGTCACACTTTTAAGGATTATAAGATCTCTCTAGAGTACCATCAGTTCATAAGTAGTGTAATTAGTATGTTTTCATATTTGAACTTATTTTAAGATCTACCAAATAAGCACCAGTCATACATGGTAAGAATGGTAATGAACAACATTACTTTCAACTCTTAAAATAAATTTAAATGTGTTTAAACAATATACTGTATTATACAATAATTAACAATCAGGCCAAAATACTTCAACAGGTAAGTGGATTTCACAATCTTCCCATAATTCTGAAAGCATAATACACAAACCAGACAACATTGAACAACCCTCACACACGCGGCACAATAAAAGAAATTGACCTCCAAAAATCAAAAAAATTTATACATCTAACTATTTAGGTTTAGTTATTTGGAAGCCTATACGAAGTGGTGGTCTGTTAAATTACTATTTTGGCATAAAGATAAGTGTGTCAACCAATTTGCTTCCTACCAGTTAGCATCTAATACAAATTTAATTCAGTAACATAGCATGTTCTTATTAATTATAATCCAACCTACATACACCATTCTAGAAGATAATATGACTGATGTTACAAAGAAAATCTGGATTACAAATGTGTCAGATTCCCTTAAAGGTGTAGAACCTCTTTAGGGCTATATTCACCTTCTGTACTGGACTGACTGCAATGTGTACAGAGACGCCCAACAGCTCTGAATAGCTCCCAGTAAATCTGCGAGTTCTCCGCGCACTCCAAGCACTGTTTTATTCTGTCCAGCTGAAGATAAGTCCTCAGAGTCTTCACCCACAGCTGAGGATCGTACCGCAAAATGTTGTGGCTTTGGCATGGAGTCTAGAAGACACTGGAGATGGTTAGAAACTTGAGAACTCACAGCCTCGCACACAGCAGTGCATTCAAACAAAGCCACAGTTCTGCAAATAAAATAAGTAAATATAATTTTCATATTTTTCAGTAACATGTATGAAATAAGTTTAAGATGAAAATGTATGAAACAGCATCTTTAACACAACAATTACAAACGTGGTGACAGTATGAAACTTTCTGAATATATCCAACAAATTCAACGCACAATTTGTACTGAAGTAATAAATTCTTCACAAGAATAAAATAAAACAACAGTCATAATACTAATACATTTGCAAAACTAGAAATCGAAGCAACAGCAAAAATGGCTCATAAGTTCTGCTCAGAAGCAAAACATAGGAGTGTACATACCAATTATTACACACTTAAAAGTAATGGCATTAATTAAACAAAAATGCACTTTTATTCAAAACAAAATATCATATTTTCACATTCTGGTTGGCAAAAATAAGAACACTGGAAGAAGTAAAACTAATATGCTGTTCTGGCTCAAACACGGTCACTACATGCAAAATCTTCATGTCAAGATTTTGAATCAGCATATCAGAATACTAATTTAAGAAATCAGTTTCATGTTACAATAACATTGCTAAACTGTGTAATTAAAGTAAATGTAAATTCTCCAACAGACATTTGCTAACTTTACACACACAGCAACGAGTGTGTCAAGTCATGTGACTCATATCCAAAGGATCTTTGCCCAAATACTTTGGCTGCCAGTCATAACCATACTTTTTATAAGTACTGCACCAGTGGTGAGGGCAACCTATTTCAAACCTGTGTTAAGAATGATACCTAGATATACGAAGAATGAGGTAAGTTGTAAATTACTCATGTATTATATAATGAGGGCTTTCCAAGGACCTTCACAAGTTACACAGGTTACATAGTATTGTCAGGTGGTCAAGGACTAGGAAGCTTCCTGGAGGGTGGTGGGAACAGAGATTTGTAAAGGCAAAAGTAAAATTGTCTCTGCGCCTGCCACAAACACAAGTGGAGGTACAGCATGACTCATTCCTAACCTCAGCATTAGATGGAGGTTAGTGGTCAGCTTCACACCCTGGAGAATTTACTACCAGAGAAAAAGCCCTGGTACCCATTGAATAGGAAATAGGAGGCTGGGTGGGCCCAGGTACAGTCTGTATATTTTGGAGAAGAGATACATCTCTTGCACCTGCTGGGAATTTAAACACAGTTTCTTGGACATTCAACCCATAGCTCAGTCACTCTACCAACTAAGCTATCCTCATCTAATATAAATTTGTATCTGCAGCATTACAAGTATTTGTGTCAACAACACACAGATAACAACAACGAAGGACGCAATATCTCCAAAAAGCAAAAATACATTTCAAAAATATGTATACTCCAATCTAGAATAGGCCTTTCCACTATTGCTGCATGAAATGTCTGGTAAGTCAACAGTTTCGAACAAGCAGTACACTTGAGTCATCTATGAGCCCAGTTAAGCTGTAGATGTGTATACATGAGAACACAAAACTATCAAATTCTCACACACTATTTGCTCACCTATTGCACTGCTCCTGAAGAGCACCCAGTTCTCTGCTTGTGGAGCACTCAAGAGTCAGTGCTGTCACAGCCTCTTGCAGCTGACTGTTCTCCTTCATCTGAATTTCCAGGGCTGCCACTGTGACACAGAAGCCAGGGGGAATCACAGCTGACAACTGTAACAATAAAAATACGACACTTTACGGGAGCTTTGAATATGTAAGATATGCATTCCATATTTATGTAATTAATGTATCCCAACTGCAACCAAAATTTGAACTAGGCTAATTGTAAGAGAGATGTAAGCAGATTATAAGGAGCCAAGCTAGACTGACTTGTTATGTGATGCTATGAAACAAACAAGAAGGAATGAATCCAAAAACCCAGCCACTATTCATACTCTGGAAATCAAACTCAAAACAGTAAAGTTTGTAAAATTACAGCTACAGTGGCCTAAAGATATGTTACACAAGCAGGACAACTGGCTCCTAAGCAGACATCATAAAAAATGAAGATGGCAAACAAACAAGTAGTAGGGAGAGCAAGTGAGGAAAGATTTGTAAAACAAAACATGGAAATAACTGATAGTGACATGAGAAAAATTCTGAAGGCTTGGCAAGTGTGCACCCAGAATTTTTCATTGTGGGAGGAGGAGGGCTGACCCTGAGGCTATATATAATTTATGTCTGATTTTAAAAATTATGTTATTAAAGTCATGGCATAAGTATAACTGTCACATAACACTGATTGCAACTGTATTTATATACATACAAATATAATTACATATTCTATGACTCACTCACCTAATTTAAATCAAATTGTCTATTCTTCTTGTTTATTTTTAATTTCATCTGAGACATACTATGTTCTTTCATTTTATTTTTCAACATTCTACTGTACTAGTCATCAGCTGATTTCTGTGGCTGACTTTGGCTGAAGGGTAAATCATGTAAAATGTTTGATATCATTGAGTCTACAAAATTTGTGTTTTTTAAATTTTGATTTGGGAAGGGGTTGGAGCCTGACAGCATCTCCGCCTCAGTATGCCCCTGATGCTTTGTCATTAAGTCATCATGCCTGTTGAAAACATCAGTAGATGATGCAATTCAATTCAACTGTTTATTCCAAGTGCTGAGTCAACAGCCTAGTAGACAGTAAGAAACACATAATGGTAATTACGATACTGAGAATTACAATCATTAATGTTGACCTTGTTTTCTTCCACGCTAGTCATGAGTGCAAGCGATGATCCCTTTCCTCCAACCAGTGCACTACTGCCACACTCTCTGTCGTTCAAATCTACCACTAATGGGAGTAGTGTTTCATATTTCAGCTGTGGTTCCTTTAAGATAGGTAATGATACAGTAGGATGAGTTGCACTCGGACCAGAGTACCTGCCAAAATAGTACAACAGCACTTAACTTCTTCTGTTCAGTACGGTAATAAACATCATAGACATAACAAACAAGAATTTAGGTACCAGGATCAAATAACCAATGCAATAAACATGCCAACAGCAATAATGTTTGTTTCTTGTTAATTAGAACTGAGCAAACACTGAAATCTAGGACATCACAATGCACTGAGCATGTAGAATGGATGGGGCAGATAAGGGAAGTATATAGATCTTCAGTTCCCTCAAGCCATGTGGTTATATAAATCACAAATGTATGATTACCAACTTGCCTTTAACAGTTACATTACTAAGATTTATTGATTTCTGCATTTTGATACTAACAGTGTCATCATCAGTGTCACTAAATTACAGTTAAGGAAGTATTCGTTCCACAGTGTTCTCTAACTACGTTCATCTATAAAGGCGATTATTCATCCAAGATTACAATGGCTGAAACCATTGATGTAAATTGTGTAAATTACTTTTGAAGGTTCATCTCATTACTCACTTGCATAGCCTGGATGTGAATGAACTTTATTTCACAGCTTGGGAGAATATACAGGGGGTAAATCCACAGGACTTCTTTTCAACGCTTTAGTAGAACCTGTTGAATTTCATGACCACCATTCATCTGTTCTCAGTCGATTATATTTCTTATTTTGGGGTTGTGTAAAGCACAAAAACGTTCTCAAAAGTAATAATGCTACAACAGTTAAAATGGAGAATACTGAAAGTTATCCACAGAATACAGAAGCAAATATCATAACAGCTGAAATACAAGTTAAAAGTATGCCAAGCTACAAACAGAGCCCACACTGCAATAACACATAACAGTTCTAAAAAATACAGTCAATATAGTGACTATGTTAAAGGCTGCATGACTGATGAATAATGGTTTCAGTCCTAGGTGAAGCAAAAGATTTTTATATTCCCCAAAATATCCATTCTGAGCCCATTCAGGGTACTGGGAGATCTTTCCCCAGGAGTAAAGCAGGCAAGGCATGAAGCTGACCACACACCTCCACCTGGTGCTGAGGTTAAAAATGCATGCAGCTATGCCTCCATGCCTACACATGCCTACACCAGGTACACAGGAACAACTTCGTTTCTTAACTTTACTTTATTCTTATTTTTAAGTCACAGTTTGTTTCAGTTTTCAATATTTGAAGCTGAATACCAAACACGTGAACCCTTATCCCATCACCCACTCACCTGTACCAAAAGACAGCTGTTCCAGCCCCCTGCTTAACATTGAGAATACATCGGAATACAAGTAAGTGGGCCTCATAGTTCCACGGACAGCCTCCGTAGAGAGTAGCGACACTGTGAGGTAAGGTGTGAACACTTGCCGTGTAGTTTCTGCCTCCAGCTAGAAAAGAGAAAACACAAAGCAGCTGGGTTAACTGCAGCATGCAAATACAATAATTGGTAGGACTAATGGCAGACGATATCAGATACTAACTAAGTAACTCCATGAAGGGAGCCCTTCATGAAAAGCCGACAATCCCTAAGCTCTTCAAAAAAAAAACTCATGATTGTCTAAAAGCTCTGACAATAGTTGATTCATTATACAGATACCATGCTTGACACTGGTCATTGTCTGAATTATATCTGATGCACAACAAGGTTTCGAATTTTGCTCTGCATCTGTCATCAATATAACAAACCCTATTCTGTTGGGGTCAATAGTTCGAACTATTCTGAGACAGAGATCAGTTAGCTAGGAAATGGGGTTTGTAACCTGTGCCTTTATTATGACTCTGTGCTGCATTCTGATGATAAGACATGAACATCTACAGTACTCAGTTTTCCATACATGTGTTTTTAGCCCAATCCCATTACAAACTTATAATAATATTACTATGCTTTCTTTATGGCATTTGGTTTCGGTGAATACATTACTATCATCAGCACAGACCAGAAACTGGCATGTTTCATCACATTCAAACACCTCCTGATCTACATTAAAATGACTCACTCTACAGCTATCATGCTTTGCTATAGTTCTAACAGTATTCCTCAATATAAAGCAGGCGATATAGGCATAAACAAGTTTAATATGTGTGTGTATTTTGAATCTGTGACTTCTGTAAGCCCTTCCAGGCAACTGTAAGGACAATGAATTTTCACTGTACATTTTGTAATTAACCTTACATTTCTGTAAGTCCTTCCAGGCAAACGCAAGGGCAGTGAATTTTCACTGCACATTTTGTAATTAACCTTACATTTCTGTAAGTCCTTCCGGACAATGTAAGGGGAGTGAATTTTCACTGCACAATTTGTAATTAACCTTAAATTTCTTTAAGTCCTTCCAGGCAAATGTAAGGACAGTGACTTTTCACTGCAGGATTCAAAATTAACCTTACATTTCTGTAAGTCCTTTCAGGCAAATGTAAGGAGAATAACTTTTCACTGCCGGATTTTTAATTAAACTTACATTTCTTTGAGTCCTTCCTGGCAAACGTAAGGACGGTGACTTGTCACTGCACAATTCATAATTAACCTTACATATCATTCAGTGCTACAGAATATAGGTCTATGATACAGCATCATTTAAGAGCCCAAAGATGTCAAAATATTGGCAGTATGGCTAAGTTTGGTACTGACTGATACATTAGCTGGCACTGATGACTACAGGCTTAGAATAGAATACAGAAGGGTGGGCACCACAGTGACCCATGCACTTCAACCATTATCGATGTTTTGTGCAGCCCTTTAGCTCATTCAATCAGCAGTCCTGCACCTTGAACAAATTGCAGTACCCTGCTGACAGAGATGGCCTCAAAGTGGCCTGGTTTCATAAAATAATGACCCAGGTGCCTACATCTTAATGTGGCCAAAGCCTCAAAGTCACAAAGAACATGTGGGGCCATTTCAGATGCCTGTTTGCACCTATCACACTCAGGACTGTTTACCAGCCATTTAAACAGGTGTCATTTTAAATGACAGTGGCTTGTTAGCAACCCTGTCATTATTCTTAGTTGGCTTCTGCTCAGATTGAGCAATTCCTCTTTCCCCCCCCCCCCCCGAAGGTTTTTTAAGAAAGCCCTTAGCCTGCCTTTGTCCACGGATGGACTGCCAATGTTTCTCATGTTTCCTACTCGTCCAGTCCCTGATCACCCCCTGGCAATCTTTGCAGGTATACAAAGTGCAGGCTCAGGTCCTATGAGTGGATGTGACAAGACCTGTCTGGCTAATTGATCAGCTATTTCATGTCTATCAATTCCCATGTGTCCCGGCACCCATTACAGTTGGATCATGCTATGTTCTGCCAATTTCACCAGGGACTGATGGCAGCCCCAGACTAATTTGGAATTTATCTGGAAACTAGGGCCTTGATGGCTGCCTGACTGTCAGAAGGAATATAGATGTTCCTACATATGTAGCCCTTTTCTATTTTCCCCATTATACAAGCCTTAATGGCATATATTTTAGCCTGGAATACCGTGGTGTGGAGCCCAAGGCTGAAGCTGTGCCCCCTTCTTGAGCCCCATCTATACAATCCAGCGCCAGTGCCATCGTTGGTTTTGGGTCCATCCCCATACCAGACCAGGCCCCCTCTGTTATGTGGGTTGAACCTGTTCTGCCATTCACACTTGTCAGGGAACTTGACCATGAATGGCTTGTGGTATGCATATCTTGGTAGCATCCTGTCTGACCCCATTTGTAGGATGGGTTCATGGTCCATATCCCAAGACTTTTTTGGTGTGACCATGGTTAGTGGATTTAGGTCTCCTGACCAAAGGCTTTGTATATAAAGTACATTCTTTAATCTGGCACCCACAGAACCAGACAGGTGCCAGATTATCAAATACTCTGGATTATTAAAGAGTACCTGTACTGACCTAAATTCTTGTATGTAATTTTTTGTTACTGCTCTGACATTTAAGCTGCACAATTAATCAGAGGAGTATTCCATTTGGACAGCTTGTTCAGCTGCCGATGGAGGGGTGTCAGAGTCCCTTTCTGTGTTTCCTGGAGTCCCTTCAGTTTCTACCATAGACAGTTGATGATCCAATATGGTATGCTGCCATAATCACACTGTGGCTCTTACCACATTAAGTCCTCCTAATTATTTCAATTTTCTGGGAAACTGTTAATGTTACATTCTTCCTCTTGCCAGAGGCATCATGTTTACTCATACTGGGATCTTTGGAAACCATTATAATAACTCAATGGGCTCTATAAAGTACAGATAACATACAATGAAGTCACAGAATCACAACATATACTGCATGTTATCAATGCCAGAACTTCTGACTTGGGACTATTTTCCTCAACTGTTGAAGTATTAGGATTTCTGTAATATCAGCTTCCAGACTAATGGAATTCTACTGCAGTAACATATGGAGACACCTGATAATTCAGTAATTTACCCAACCATATAATTCTTTTTCACATTTTTTTTTTACTTGATGTATTGATACTGATTTTCTTGTTGATTACTCTAAACTGTAAGTTATACAAAGTCAAATTTAAGAAGATATCTCACAAACAAAATGTGTGCAGATGTGGGATCTTCACATCAGTAATTACTAAGGTTACTGTCTTCTGGGATGTGACCACCAGGTAGCCTGATAGACATGTACCAACATTTCCAAGAAACTGCTGCTTCCATCAACACAGTAGATAATGGAGGCAGCAGACACATAGCTAAAATGTGTAAAACACCAAATGCATGTAGAATTTTGGTGGCAACTTCTTGGAAAGCAGTCACTTGGTACACTAGATGGGAGGACAACAATAATGAAGATATTAGTGAAACAGGTTATGAAGCTGGTATCTGGATAAAACTGGTTGAAGAGTATGTCCAGTGTTCAGTCTTGATATTAACAATGCTGAATCTATTACAGTCAGTGACTATGACAGTCCTGTTACCAAAAACTTGGAAATATTATAGTATCAACAATTCTGCCAGTTAAATACTCCAAGAGCTGCTGAACTGTCAGTACCTGAAAATCGTAGCACAGCATGTTGAGGTATGGAGTCAGGGTGTTCCCCAAGATCTGGCAGAGAGAGATTACATGAATCTATGACTGCTTGACATCCATTTGGACGACAGACATGACCAAACACTGCACTGAAAAGAGAATACATCACTGCAATATTACAAAATGATTACTTTACCCAACCCATTGTTATTATACAGAAAGATTTTTTTTATTGTTCTCCCACTAACCACAACTGATTGCAGTGACTGAGATCAAACCTAAAATGTGTTGAATATAAATATGAATGCCAGCTAGTACACTATCATGGATAATGTTCAACATAGAATTTTTAAATCGTAAATGGTTGCAGATTTGATCACAACCACTGCCAATTAACCATGGAGATATGTCAGTATAATAGCAACCAATAACCTGAAGGTAGGATCTGCCCCAGTGTCATGTCAGACAGTGGGCAGTGTCCAACATAACTGTGGTGTAATGTATCAATTACTGTCATAAATGTTTAAAACTCACAGAATACAGATACATTTGAGATACACATTATGTGCTACTCAATAGTTGAACAGAATAAAAAAAAATCCATACATCATCATGCAACACTTACTGTGTAACACCAGGTTTCTTGTTGCATCTTGCTTCAATACTAAACATAGATCCATCTGTAGTCACACCTACATAGTTTACAGCTCTGCGTTGCCACACTGCATCATCAGTTCCATACCGTCTCCGTCTGATGCCTCTTAGGTACAATTCTCTTGCAGTTCTGTCATCACTGACCACTGTCCATGTACCATGGAGTGTGCCCCATTGCTCATAACCTTCTCCTAGTTGCTTCCTTCAATCACATTGAATTAAATTGCAACAGCCCAAACATATCTTCCTTTTTTGTAAAATTAAGTATTGTATAACTAGGTGATAATCAAGGAGGATGAATTGGTGGTACATATAGCCAGTATGGTGGAGATGAGAAATGAAAACCACATTTCTCGTGGGAAACCTGAACGAAAGAGATTACTTAGGAACACTTCGGAGTAGATGGGAATATACTGTTAATACTGACTGAATTAATTGAATGAGGAGAGTGTCCATTTGGGGGAGGGGCATGAATATGGTAATGAGTCTTTGGCTTCCAAACAAGGTACTTGGCTTCCTAACCAGCCGCGTGACTACCGGCTTCTTAAACATATTCTGGTCAGTAGACTTAGTCATGAACAGGTGATTATGTCATTAAATGTTTCATCATCCTATTTGCTGATATATAAAACAAAAATGTACAATTCTTGTTGGGTTGTTTTATATCATTATAAAACATGGCCCATTTGTTTGAGGGCAGAACATAAATTAAGCACTTAAAAGTACTTCTGTAGCATGTCCTGACTGAAGAAAACCAAATAAAATCTTACTTGTAACACTGAGAGTCCCAGAATGATTCAAACAAGGCACAAAAGTCAATTGCATTACACATACTGAAAGCTGCTGGTGTAGATATAAATACAAACGAATAACAGAAGATTATTACAAAAATAATAAATCATTAGCTTCAGAGAGCAAAAAGCAACATGGGCTCAGAAACAGCTGCTACAAATTAAGATTATGGTCTTCTGGGAAGTAACATCATGCAATTAGGTAGACATGCACTGACCAATCTACCCTGAAGATAAGGGCAGCACATTCCTCTAAAATAACACCCATCTACCAAACTACACGGTGTCACATTCCAGAAGCCCATAATCTTTAAACTCACTGCCATCAGAATCTCAAACTTCACAGCTGCTGTAAAGATATATAAAATCCAATGACAAACAAATATTCAGAAGATGAAAGGCAGAAGAATGGTAAAGTGGAATCAGAATATAAACAGGAACTGTAATATCCAAGATGACAAAGCATAACACCTGCCATTTGAAAGACAACTAACCTCATATTCATCCATTTTCCATTTCTCCATGGTTCTCTGGCTAAAGCACCCGACATCAGGGCCTTACTCCAATCTTTTTGGATATCAATAACATTACTACAGGCTGTCCAACTGCAAGTTACAGAAAAAAAAAACATTTAATGACATTAACACCACACAATGCAAATAGCATAGGGTCTGCATGTGTAATGTGTTCTATACTGTATGGGCTACGGAAATAAAAACAGAAACTAAGGTGCTTCAGTTAATCTTTAGTACATGACTTTATTCCTTTGTTATTCCATTTTGATGCACTGTATCCTGATGCCTCAGGCATTTTAACCTTTATACTACTCAGGTAGGTATTTAAATTTTAGCACATGGTTTATGAAAAAGTCTTATTTGAAGAGAAAAAATAAAATTATGAAATAAACAGCATTTTGTAGAAAATAAAATAGAAATTATGCAGCATGTCTTAAAAATGCAGTAAATTTCCTTGTTGCCTAAATATATATAATAAATTTCTAGGGGTGTTTTCCTACGTGCATTCACATATGTAAATGCAGTCTTTAAAGGGTTAATGTAACTGCCTTTTATTTACCATATTTAGGTACGCTAAGACGAGCACAAGATATTCAATTGTACTGCATTAAGCACAGAAATATATTTCAGTTTTACAATAAAATATATTTATACAGTTCCTACTAAATGTCTTCTCCTCCCTAATTTGAAGGAGGCAACAAGACAATTTGTTTTCACTAGATTATTCCTCCACCTTTAACTAAGCTTCAGGTTCAGAGAAACACACAGAAGTTCATATCTTCTGAACCACTCATTTGTATTGGGAGTCCACAGCATCATGAAAACATGCAACAAGTTTTCTTCACGAATCCCCTGCCAAACAAACTAGGGAACTCTTCTGAGTTGCATAAAATGCAGTTCAGATGGTGACTGACATGTTAGTGGGAAGAAACACCTATTCAAAGAGGGACCAGTAAGTAGCCCCATCTGTGAAAGGTGTCACGATAAAGAAGAAAGAACCTCATATGTGCTATGTGACTGTAAGTTCCCTTAGATGTATTAAAATGCCATCATCTGGTAACTAAAGTCATAAATTCAACTAACTACCATAAGACCCCATTATGCTAAGTTGTGCTTTACTTGAAGTGCAGGACTGTAAGAAGGCCAAATTTTACACATAAATAAATAAATAAATAAACAAATAAAAAGAAAAAAAGAAAAAAAGAGGAAATGAATAATAAATTGAAGAGAGCTGCAGTGAAAGGTTCCTTTAATGCTTAACCGACTGACAGAATTATGCAACATATGTCTTGACTAGTTGCTACTGATAATGCAAAACGATACTTCCTTTGTAGAAATGCCTACATATGCTAACACATTCCCATGCAATTTGAACACAAATATTCTTAGTGAGAAACCAAAGAGGTTCTACATACTTACTTTTTTGGTTATATAATCCAGCATGAAAATTCCCACATGGTACTATCATTTTCCATTGGAAATATGCACACATCTTTCTCCCTTGTGTTTCACAGTTAGAAAATGAGTAATTATAGATACTGTATCAAAATTTCAGTAAAAAGTTAGTTCTCCCTACAACAGGCCATGAAGGTCCAGAGGGGAAGTAGCAGTATAGCTCTACTCTGTTTAATCTCAGTGCTAGATGGGGTGGGTGGTCAGTGCCATGCCCTGGCTGCTTTATCCCCAGGAAAGAAACCTGATACCCATCACACGGGGAACTGGGTGGGCCTTAGGGCCAGTTCGGATGGGTGTAGAAAATCTTGCCCCCACCAGAGTTCAAAGTCCGAACCATCCAGCCTGTAGCGAGTTGCTATGCCAATTATACTATCCTGGCTGCCATTACAATTTCAGTTTGAAAAGAATTTCTGGTCATACTCACATAAATCTAAATTGTACATGATGAATTTTGTCATCTTCACAGTCCTCCATGTTTCTCTTCTGTTGCATCCCATGCCTAAACAAATGCAGAATGCAGTGCATAAAATAACAAATGTACAACAGTTATATAGAACACTGACCACTATCTGAGATATACATGTGTGTAAACGATTAAAAATACATACATACACATCCAACTAACTTCATCAAGCATATTTAAAAAATATTGCCCCCACTTTTGCATGTCTCAGTACCAGCATTTTCATTTCATTAAAAAAAAAAAAAAAAAAAAAAGAACTGCTCAGCTCACAGACAATGTCTAAGATAGTAGGGTTTTAGTAAAACATTCACTCTCACAAATCTTGATAGCCTGATATAAAGATATGTACTAATACATAACAGCAGCGAGAAAATGATGTACCTAAGCAATCCATTGAATGTGATTCTCCATTTCTGCATTGGCTCACACATCTTAAACTTGAGTCCTCCACCACTCCAAGAATTTCTATTGTTGCTATGCAGGGTAGTGTCTGGGTGCCCTAAAACACAAGGAACCAGCAAGGAGAGTACAGGGATGTACATAAACACAGCATTTTTCAAGAAAGTTTTAGTGACTACACAATTCGAAAAATGTTATATCATATGACTAAATGATTCAACACCTCTATATGACAACTCATTGGGATTCAATTTGTATTACATCTGCGGTAACTGTTCTGTTGCTTTCTTGAAACGTGGATGATAGTGTGCTATTAAAATTCAGTGTTAACTGTATAATAAAAAAGAAAAAATACCACTGAAATTTCAGCAATGAAAGTTTTTAGGCTTTCACAGTGATGCAGAGGTGTCCATTCTTTTGAGATATGGCACTGCAGTGCAGGGTCGTTGGTGCCTGAAGTTCATGACAGCATGTTGGTCTCATCTACAGGGGTTGAAATGTCAAAATCCTCATGGACATTTTGACCCTTAAATATGAGACCATCTCACATTATAGCAAGTTCGTGGAGAGGAAATAATGAACAGAACACAGGTTTCGTGTGGACTTAGCAATTTAAAGATGGAAGGGAAGATGAGACACCTGCGATCCAACAACTTCAGTAACTGAGATGGTGAGAAATGATCACTGATTGTTTTAAAGACAGCAGAGTATCATGGCAGTGTTGTGCAGTGTCACATATTAAAGTAATGAAGTATATAAATGTTGGCAGCTGATAATATATACTCAAAATTATGCTTAATGTGGGGCACATGGAGCACATGAACAATGCAGATGGGCATAAAACCTCAAAATAAAATGTAAAAGAAACAAACACCCTAAAAGGAATCACTACATGCTCAACAAATGGAGCAAAAAAGGCCCACATGAAAAATGGAGACAGGTAAAAAAAAACCTAGACACAAAACAAAACGTAAAAGGAACGAATCCCCTAGAAGGAGCTATGTGATTGTCAATGGGGGCAAACAATGGCATACAAGAACAATGAGGAAGAGCAGAAAACCTCAAAACATTTCTACAATAGTAGGATTAATAAGACTATTGCCCCATTTGACGGTTCCTTCTTACCATCATATCTCAATGACATTCCCTGCAGGGGATATATTCTTTTTGTTCTCTTTCAAGATCTTTCTACCCTTCCCAATTGTTTGTGTGCACCATTTTTCACCACATGGTTGTTTCACGCTTTATGTGGCAGCTCCACGTAATTACAAGTGTACTAACTACCACCTCCCTCCATTGCATACTGTGTTACCACTTGCCTCCCACACAATAGTCACACTACACTGGCCTGGGCAGCATATACTTCCTTACCTGCTATCAGTCTTACCCATTCGATCCCCTTTCACATTTAGTTCTAACAGACAATTAGCACAATGCTTCATCCCAGTTTCTGTATAGTATTATAAAATAAACCATAAGAAAAATATCTAGAACTAAGGGAATGAATTAAGGGATAACAAGAAGCTCTGTTATTAGCAGTGCTAAATATTCAGATCCTGCAAAGAGAACTTAATTCCTTGCAAGATTACAGAAGGCAGTAACCTTGTAAACACCCCACACAAATTCTTAAATATAGGATCTTTTCTTGGTCTTGTTCCAGTGCCAGGTAACATAAAATCAAATTATACAAATTGCTAACTCCTTCCCAAACTTACACAATCTGTAACTTCAGATTTTAACATTTATATCATCAAAAACCTACTTATTTTACATTATTCCACAGTACGACAACTCTGGAATTGGAGATAATGTGTGAAAGGTACACAGTTGCCACATCATATGATATATCAAAGCATCAACAAGATACTTAACTCTTCAACAGGTGTCAATGGGAGACAGGAATTACACTCTAATACTCGGACCAGAAACACAAATTTACATAGGACACTGCTGAGTATTTTATCCCAGGTGAAGGTTAAATTTTCATTTTCAGTTTTTATTAATTTTAAACTTCTGGTTACAGAGCTCATAAAACCGATGTTTTGCAGCAGAGATGCAATTCCTGAACTTACCTGGAAGCTGGTACACAGACCCATCATCCAGTTGGACATACAGCCAGACTTCAGTAATATTGTGCTGCTTTCTGGTAATTCTTAGATACACTGCATTACCCTTGTGATCTGTTCCACATATTGCTATGCTGTCCACCTGCAACAATTGCACCTTACAGCCAGAACATCCAACAGTAACAGTATGTCTGTATTATGTTTCAATAGTATGATCACTGGATCTAATTATTATTATGTTAATATATATATTTTAATGTATAAAAGTGTAATACTGCAGATAATCACTGAGGAATATCGCTTAATTAGCAAGTCCAGTGGCGTCTTCTAGTGAAGAAGGTAACTGTCATGTTTCTTAAAGAAGGAAATTTATTGACCAACTCAGCAACTACTAGCTATTTAGGACTCTGAACCACAAGACTGGTTAATTTGTGAATTTAAATGTAACAACTGCACTGGTTATTCACAGCAAGACATTAACATGAACTCCAATAAGGACTAAGAAGTATGTGAAACATATATCTTATTGGCCAAGGAAACCAACTGCATGAAGCAGTGTAACAGTAATGCCACAGACTTGTATTTCAGAGGTACACAGTTTGATCTCCGCGATTTCGAGACTCCTCACAGTTTTCATCTGTCTCTAGCAAGAGAGTACCTTAAAATAAGCTACCACTCCCTTGTCCCAAATTCTTACCTACTCTGCATTAATGATTATCTTCTTATTTCTTCTGACACTACTTAAATAACACCAGACTACAGAAAACAATAACAAAGAAGCAACTGCATAAGTGTGATTGGCTATTGACCATTGCTTCTCTGAATCACAATCTTTTGTTTTCCATCTGTTAACCAAACATAAAACTGAACTGAGAGAGAAGTTATGTGGGTTAAAATAGTTTGTGTTAGGCCTAGTAGCCACAAATAAAATTTAATTTAGCAGTGGCCTAAATATGAGATCTGACAATTAAAACAGCTGGACTGGTTTATAGGCAGATGTTGCATCTTTTTACTGCATGGTTCGGAAGTTCTGTGTCAAACAACAGTTCGAATTCAGTTTGCCTTTTTGTCACAATGACTGTTTGACTGGTGCATTTGTTCATTTGTCACATGTGATATGTTTCTACTTGATAACTGATTCTGCCCATTAAATATGGCAGAACAAACAAATTAATTTCAGTCACTACAGAACCTGTTCAACTGTTTAAAAGTTAATAAGCCCTCTGACTGTCCCTGAGAAATGAGCTTCTAATTAGAAAACTACTGTACATTGTTCTTATATCATCATCCTATCCTGGCTTGTTACAATGTCAATGTCTTGAATTAATTTCAGGTTAATCAAAATCAGTTACTTCTCACGAAGTCTGCTAGACAGCAAAATAATCATGCTTAACACTTATTGAATTATGATCTACAAACTATGTAAGAAATATTATATTGCAGAACAAACAGTACATCCTTCTCCTTCACAAGTGTCCGCAGCAGTTCTCTGTCCTCATCCTGTTGGCTTGCTCTGAGAGCAGAAACAGACTCTGCCACTGTCGACAGATTGCGTTGCTGCAGCTGCCACAGTTTCCAGCGCACCCACCATTTCTTCAAGAATAAATTCCAGCCTGTAATAATGATAGATGTAATCATATATTACAAAATGCTAACAAACGTAGTAACCCATGATTCTAAGATAGGGGATGCATCTGAAACCATTCCACTTCATATAACACACATGTCAACACATAATGTTTAGACACTGTAATATAAGTTTACAAAATTAATGTCATTCACAAATGCAGAGAAACTACAAATGGGCTCTTCATATGTGAGGGTTAACACAACATGCACACACTACTCCAAGGCATCTTGACTCATGATGATTGATGAAGTCACTACAATAGTACTGCCATCTACTGGCGATACGCAGGACAGCCATAATACAGAGGTAACATCATCACAAACTAAGTACATTATAAGGTACATATGTATGTGTGTATATATATACCACTTACAATTATGTTATGATTACGTGAGGATTGTTAGGGTAAAATACCTTGCACACATGTGCAAATATGTACACATACACACACACACACAAACACACACACATGTATCACATGTATAGACAGAGACAGAGT
The DNA here is from genome assembly GCA_021186555.1 of Reticulitermes speratus. Taxonomy (NCBI): domain Eukaryota; kingdom Metazoa; phylum Arthropoda; class Insecta; order Blattodea; family Rhinotermitidae; genus Reticulitermes; species Reticulitermes speratus. The sequence continues at coordinate 19,614,530 of JAJKFL010000008.1, read as the reverse complement.
CAGAGTCTGCTAAATTTTTTTTTGGTACAAGAATAAAGTTATTTTTAGCAAAAAAGTCACGTTAACATGGATCAAATTCAGAAAGTTTAAGGAGTCATGGCATTTTGACACCACATCAGAAATAAGGGTTTTATTAAAAAATTTCACAATAACTTTAACACAAAACTGACATGTCTTATTTAATAATGGAATATGTTACAAAAACTGATTAGAGTGTCTGCCTGCAAATTGAATGCTACATTTGAGAATGGAATCCTGCACAATTTTGCCAGCCAATTCAATAATATGCCAAGGTGGAGGAGGAGGAGGAGAGAAAGGTCAAATCTTTATCTCAATACACTTTGTGCAGTAAACGCGAATCATTTTATTTTACATCCACATCAACATATAAAACTGTTTTAGATGCATACATTAAAAACAAATCCATTTACCATCAGATACTTCACAAGTGATGCTAGATACATGAGAAATTAAATCCAGGATTGCCATTGTGAAAGCAGCTTTCAACAAAAAGACCCTTTTCACCAGCAAATTGGACTTTAATTTAAGGAAGAAACTAGCAAAGTGCTACATTTGGAGCATAGCTTTGTATGGTGCTGAAACTTGGACACTTCGGAAAGTAGATCAGAAACACCTGAAAAGTTTTGAAATGTGGTGCTGGAGAAGGATGGAGAGGATCAGTTGGACCGATGATGTGAAAAATGAAGTCAAAGAGGAATGGAATACCCTACATACAATAAAAAAGAAGGAAGGCTAACTGGATTGGCCACATCTTCATAGAAAGTGCTTTCTAAAACACATTACTGAAGGAAAGATAGAAGAAAGAATTAATGGGAAGACGAGGAAGAAGACATAAGCAGATATGGGACACCTTGAGGAAACAAGAGGATACTGGAAACTAAAGAAGGAAACACTAGATTGCACTCTATGGAGATCTTTCTTTGGAAGAGGCTATGAACCTGTCGTAAGACAGACTACGAAATGACGAATGACTTCACAAGTAAATACAGACAACATGAAACAGCTAATATCTCTGTCACTGATAAAAAAATATAAATCAACAATGCAACATGTGTGACTCACCAGTACAAAATAACGATCCTTCTAGTATGATTAGGCACATCATATCACTGCAGTAATTATACGTAACTTATTACATTATACATTCATTGCATTTCAATGTATTTTAACAACATAATGCTTAATAAAAACATTTTATCTACAATCTGCAATAACATATAATATTTACCAATATAAACATTTGAGGGAACCAATATTTGAAATACAATCTCTTCAATTTATACTAACAAAATAGCTTATATACACAAATTATGAAGGCCAAAACATGTGATCTGATGACTGCAGTAACACATAACAGTTGTTATGTGCTGTTGTGGATGGTAAATGGAATAATTCCACTGTAATGAAACGAATCACAATGGTATCCTGTAACTCCTATTTAAAGTTATATTTTTTATAAGACAACTTCCCATTCTTAGACTCATATACATGAAAACTGCAGTATCACTCCATCCAACATCATGAATCATATTCCTAGATTGAAATACACTGACACATGTAATTATGGACATAATCTCAGAATGCTGAATGCAGAGATGGGTGAATCTAGTGACATTTAGTTTACACACACACTGTACCTGGTGTGCTGTAGTATCCTTCCTGACTTCTGAAACTTTGTTTGCTTTTGAATAACAAGATATATGCCACTAGTGGGCAGGCAAACAGGACCACACTCTTCAGCACGTCCAGTAACTGCTGTAATGACTCTTCCATTTATCTGTACTCAGAATCTGTAATTAATGTATGGTTGCTCACTAAACAAAAATGTTACAAACACTTCCTTTCTGTTACATATGTTTGTTTTGTTATATTCCTAATGTCAAGAAAAGCTGTCCCTCTGCAAGCCATGTAGATATATAGGGAAGTGGAGGTATAGCTCCACTTGTTCATAACCTCAGCACTACATGGAAAAGTGGTTAGCTTGAAACCCCAGTCACTTTATCTTGAAGATAAAGGTCCCTGGTACCCAGTAAACAGGAGGGTAGGTAGGGCTCATAGCTGGTTTCAACATTTCGGAGAATGCAGACATCTTTTGCACCTGTCGCAAATTGAAAAATTCCTTGGATGCCCAGTCAGTATCTAGCCACTACACCAACTATGCTACCACACTCATGACAGTTTTAACACCGTGAATAAGTATTATACCATTGAAAGTATAAGGAACAAATACAATTAAAGCTCCACATATTACAGAACTTGGAATTAGATGGTCAGCTTCAGACTCCAACTGCTTTACCCTTGGAAAACAAGTTTCAACTACCAATTTGATATGAAGCTTGGTTGACTTCAGAGCTAATGTGGATATGGTAGTATTGGCACAAAATGGGGGTGAGTACTCTGCTACACACCCTGGCTGCTTTACCTCAGGAAAAAGAGCCCACAGAACCCATTAAATAGGGGGCTGGGTGAGTCCCAGAGGTGGTGTGGATGTTTTGAGAAGAGAAAAAATCTCTTGACCCTACCAGGCATTGAACCACAATCCCTTGGCTGTACAGTCCTCAGCCTAGTCACTACACTGACTACCTTAGTCAGAAGTTAATTTCATATTTATTTTGCCCTACCTTCATTGTACAGCATAAAGGTACTTTAAATAAAAGTTTTAGACCTATCAGATGTATAATTCATACTAAATTATATGCATTAAAAGTTTTGAGAAAATCAATTAGGTTTCAGTTGAGCTTAATGTAAAGTATGAAACTGTTCAAGGTCTAATATAAAAAAAAAAAGTGCAAAGAAACTTCCAGTGAAAGCCCTCAACACAGTTTCACTTCAGTGCACTTTGTACAAAACACATGTACAGATTACCTTGAGACTGCACAATCCTTTGAATTTCTGACTTCAGACAACTCTGGTGTTCTCACTGGTTCTCCTAAATTGTCACTCAAAGGCAAGGAATTATTACTGAATTACAAGTAGCTGGCAGTGTTATCTTCTTAGAATGAATTAGACGGACAAACCTAATGCTGTTTATCAACCTGTCAAATTATATAAAGCTCTGTTCTTATCATCTGAAATGTCGGAGCAAAAGCAAACACCTTGTAAACAGATACCCACTGTAGTCTGTTTGTAATATAACTGCAAGAGATTTTACTTTAATTGATATGATAATATGATTAAATGTAAGAGGAGACATGTTTTCTGATCAGAGATAACAGAGTAATCAGTCCAAAGGTTCAAATAACAGTTAGCAACATAATGCACACACTTTCATCTCAATCTTCAGACAAGAATTTCTCAATCTACTGTAGTTCAATTTATATCACAACTCCTTTCAATAATGATTTAATATTAACCCTCTGCAAAATAAAACATACAAGAACTTGGTCAATTCAATGTCTGCTGCTGTACTGTGAATGTTCAGAGCATATTCCGAGTTTCACTCTGATACTGACCACTTTCAACATAATACAGTGCAGCACAAAGGTTGTACAATTAACCATTCTTACAGCATCAAAATACAATACATTTAAATGGCACTGTAAAAGTTACATTATTACTTGTACACATTTCGGAAAAAATACACACGCATGTGCGCATGCACGCACACTAGCTTCACCATGTCCATGTAATATCTCCACACAAAAAAACTTTCTACTATTGGCAAGTCGTTATTGAAAGTTCACAATAACATTATGACTACTTCTGCATACGTAAATTTCACTAAAACGTTCGTAAACAAGATTCCAATAATGTCAATTAGAGTTTAATATTTTAATCAACTCCAATACAATGGTTCTGAAACTTTTCCCATTCTTGGGCTGATAAAACTACAATCGATTTTCCAAGTACCCCATCTAAGCAGACCATTCAACAGAAATAAGACTACCAATCTAATTACTACTAGCATCCATAAACATGTCTACTTAAAACACAAAAATTAAGTTCTGTATTACGCATGTTCACATAGTCGCGAAAAGCACCTATTAGCTTCGTTATGTCTGCCCATCTGCTTGTCTGTAAGCATGTATCAGTGCAGCTCCCACTGAATGGATTTCCATGAAATTTGATAGCAGGGGCTTCTATGAGAATGTGGTTAAAATCAGACAATATCAGGCACTTTATATGAAGACCTAAGTACATTTTATTGTTGCCAGCAACATAAATTCGACATAAAGCACTTTTGTGCAATGCTCAATATTTTTATATTATTGACAGACATGCAGCTCAACAATAGATAAAAATGCATTGCTGCATTTCCACTGCAACAGTGGTCATGCAAATATGCCACAATATTATGTTATATACGAGGGGGTACCCAAAAATAACCGGAATGTAAATGTGGCGCGCGAACTAGAAGTAGTTGCGCGATGCGCTGCTGGGTGTTGCGACTCAACACAATACTCTAGCAGTCTGCCGCGTTGCGTCAATCTAGGTTGCCTGTTATTGTTGTTGTGGCTTTTTTTCTAAGTGCCTGCTAGGGAAGTTCGGCGATTTTTATGATGGCTGATAATAAAGAACAAAGAGTGTGCGTGAAGTTTTGTTTTCTGTTAGGGAAATCAGCTGCTGAAACTGTTTTAATGTTGCAAGAAGCTTTTAAGGAAGAAGCTTTAAGTAGGACTCAAGTGTACGAGTGGTATTCACGTTTCAAAGGGGGTGAAATGTCATGTGAGGACCAGCCTAGATTTGGCCGACCTTCAACCAGCCGAAATGATGAAAATCTTGAACAAGTTCGCAACGCAATCAATGCAGATCGTCGTCGGACCATTGATGAGATTTCGGAGATAACTGGTTTGTCTTGGAGTTCATGTCAGCGAATTTTAACGGATGATTTGAATATGAAACGTGTTTCCGCAAAATTCGTTCCTCGGTTGTTGACAGAGGATCAAAAAAACAATCGTTTGAATGTTTGTTACGATGTAAGGGAACAAGTTGGAAATGACCCACAGATTCTTTCTAAAGTTGTGACCGGAGATGAGACTTGGTGCACAACTTTAGAAAGAATCTGTGGGTCATTTCCAACTTGTTCCCTTACATCGTAACAAACATTCAAACGATTGTTTTTTTGATCCTCTGTCAACAACCGAGGAACGAATTTTGCGGAAACACGTTTCATATTCAAATCATCCGTTAAAATTCGCTGACATGAACTCCAAGACAAACCAGTTATCTCCGAAATCTCATCAATGGTCCGACGACGATCTGCATTGATTGCGTTGCGAACTTGTTCAAGATTTTCATCATTTCGGCTGGTTGAAGGTCGGCCAAATCTAGGCTGGTCCTCACATGACATTTCACCCCCTTTGAAACGTGAATACCACTCGTACACTTGAGTCTTACTTAAAGCTTCTTCCTTAAAAGCTTCTTGCAACATTAAAAGTTTCAGCAGCTGATTTCCCTAATAGAAAACAAAACTTCACGCACACTCTTTGTTCTTTATTATCAGCCATCATAAAAATCGCCGAACTTCCCTAGCAGGCACTTAGAAAAAAAGCCACAACAACAATAACAGTCAACCTAGACTGACGCAACGCGGCAGACTGCTAGAGTATTGTGTTGAGTCGCAACACCCAGCGGCGCATCGCGCAACTACTTCTAGTTCGCGCGCCACATTTACATTCCGGTTATTTTTGGGTACCCCCTCGTATACATTGCCTCTCTTGTATGGTATTAAAATCAAAGATATACCACAATCACCCACACTGTACATTTACATTTGACAACTTTTCTTTGAATTTCTTTCAGAATACTTTATATAATCTACTTGGTTATGGTGGTCAGTGAACTTTCGTTGAAACTATGCAAGGCATTAAAAACACTTTTGAAACATTTAACCAAAATTTTAGTACCTTACAAACTTGCCTTCTGCTAGACACGATGAAACCAAAAGATAAACTGTGAAGAAAACAGTTCATGTTCAAGACAAACGAGCATGTAGCAGCCATAGAATGGATAAACAGTAAACCAGTTACACTTCTGCCAACAACATACAATCCTGCAAGTACAAACACTGTGCATACGCGAAACAAAGCTCACACAACAACAGAAGTTTGTTGTCCAACTATGATAGCCACATACAACCTTATCATGAAAGGGGTGGGCCAGTTCAGGAAATATTGCCTAGGTGGTCATGTTCAGTCAAATGCTCTCAACATATCATGTATTTTCTCACTGACTTTGCCAGTGCAGATGTTTTCTAACACTGGAAGGTAGCTAAGGAAAACGCTGTAGTTACAGATCGCAGCTAACATTCCACCTACATCTTAGCACACAGCTGATACTTACTGCTCAGGAACACAAAAGGGCATCCCCTCAGCTTCCTCTGAAACAAAAATTCAGGCCCAAGAACAGAGAAGATTGGTCATAATTTGACACACGACGGTAATGTGGTAACTGGTACAAATAACTCGAAAATTTTTGTTTTTTGCATACTTCAGTAAAGTTTATTATTTTCCGAAAAATTATACGAAATCTTATATCTTGAATCAGAAGACTTTCAGAAGAAAGGCAATGGGAAGAACATTTTCTTCCCCTTTAGTTTTGCATGAAATAGGCATATAAATAAGTAAAAAATTCTATTAACATACTAACCCATATAAAAGGTGCATATAGCTCAAATGATAGTCTTCTGCATTATTACACCGTGCAGGATAACAACCCTGTTCCGATGTTTTGGAAGAAGGTGTTGTCTCCATCATCAGGGTGCCGAAACACACTTATAATCCTATAGGGTGTAACAACCCACAAGACTAACACGTGAGATACTGAACCCATTCTGCATTTCTACTAACACCTCTTAGACGTGCAAACATTGTAGAAAAACTGGCAGTAAAAAATACTATTCACAGACTGGAAGGAATGAAGATAAATAACATTTTACATGAACAAATGCTCTACAAAAAGTACTATATTTATATGACTTCTAAGTTGAGGTTCTTTTTTTTTTAGAATGTATCATCTGAAATATGATTACAAACAAAGCAAAATACATCACAATGATGAATGTTTACAAAGCACAGGTATGCCATCTTTGCTTCAGATAAACCTGCTGTAATGGTGTGTATCATCTGTAAAAATATGCCGTTGTCACACTAGTTCATTTTCCTGACACAGCACCTGTATGAAATTATTCTGACACTTGCAAAATACATGCCCCATAATTATCACACACCTGTTTTCCAGGTACACAACATGCTACCTAATAAGTAATTTTGACATGCATCCAGCAACATCTTACAGTCATAAAAGTATGTCATTGGGTTAATACCAGTAAAAGAATGTAAATAAACCATACATGCATGTCACTTCAGAACTAAAGGTAAAAGCTGCACCACACCAGAAAGGCATATGCAGGAGTGGTCAGCTTCACAAACCAACCACTTTACTCTTGGGGAAAAGAGCCCCCAAAAAGTACCAATTCAATCCGGGCCTGGACGGACATTCTGCAAAGCTGGAGAAGAGAAAAATCTTTGTCCCTGCCAGGAATTAAACCATGGTTTCTCAGACATCCAGCCCATAGCCTAGTCACAACAACCACCTATACTGAATACTGATTGCGAAAATACTTGACAGCATTATAAATGGAAAAAGATTGCCTTTCTATGAATTTAAATTTTTTGAAGAAATGTATTGCACTCAGGATATTCTATATCAAGGTAAATATGTCACTGTATAATAAAAATTTTTAGAACTTTATTGTACAGTCACCACTTATAATCATTTCTGAATTTTGGTTTTATTTCAATTAACAGTGTTAAAACACACACTCTAACCTGAACCCTCAAATCTGTAAATGAACATGATTTTTATTCATGGTTACCAACCCAACCTACAACAAAACTTCCCAGAGTATCTGTTCACTGTTTTATAATGTTATAACAATTCTCTTTTCAGAGAGGAACTTCATATAGGTCAATTTATAAAGACATATAAAACTACACTGTCAACATTACTTTCATCCACCCAAGTAACAAGTTAAAATCTACATCTTGCAAACAAACTAACAAACAGTGCAAGATTAACTAACCAGCATTGTCATAATCACAACCACATTTCAAAGATGCAGAAAACTGTGCAGGAAAATTATAAGTTGCAGTGGTGGCTCATGTGGAGCAGAGAATTAATTTAAAAATCAAACTCTGCTTCTATACTGAAGATAATTTAAAAATCAAACTCTGCTTGTATACTGAAGATAATGAAGAATGTATGACAACTCGATTTGCCTTACACAAATAAATGTACAGTCCTTCCTCACAACAAGCACAGATTCCTCCCACCCCACCTCCACTCCTGAAGCACCACTAAGTTTATGACATGCATGAGCTACCATTCATAAAATACACGAATATTACAGTCACAGCACAAAGTCCTGTTCAAGGCCATAAGATTTATCCATTTTCATTTTCAACTTCATAGTTGCCACAGTAAACATGTTGTAATCACAACAATATGATGATTACCTTATCCTCTTCATATCTCACAGCTGCTACATACAGCAAACACGTTTGATTGTGGCAACATAATCAGTGTCTGACCTCTTAAATAACAGCAAAAGCAAAGTCACTCTTCTCTCTCTTACAAGTTATGTAAGACAGTTACATAACTCACTCTCAAGGCAAACATCAAAGATGAAAGTTCAGTTCATGTAATTCTAGCTTGTGTACATCACCTCACTCATTCTAACAAAAAAAGAAGCAATATAAGCTGGAGACCACTGGAGGCATCTAATGCACAGCAAAAGTTGAAACCAAAAGTATGCTGGCATAGAACATGTTACAGTGCATTAGAAACCTCATGAAGCTTCACCTGGCTAATGTTGGTTACTCAGGAGTATGACTTTGACTTTGGTAGTGGTTTCACAGAGGGTGGTCAGACTGTTAGCTATTTATGACCAGTAATTGATGTATTCCAGTTCAAAATATGTGGGCTAAAGTGCAGTCATGTCTTGTAAAGACAAGTTAATTCTGTTATTCAAGACACAATTTTCTGTTGTGTTCTATGTGGTTAGAGCTGTGCATAAACGTGTCTCTAGGCTAGCTATAAACTGAATACCTAACAACTGGCAACCAGTAAAAAGTGACAGAGGCTCATGTTTTCAATAATCTATACATACTCTCTGCAAGCTGGAGATAATGGACCCCCACTCATGCTCCCAAGGCCAAAGCTTTACTCCTGAGTAACAATCAATACAGCACTTGATCAAAGTACATGTCCGTGTAATCACTCTATAACACTGCATGTTACAACTGTTGTTTAATTATTTGTTTAATCGTTAACATTACAAATGTAACAATCATTGTTATTACAATAAAAGTTTTCTATAGGGCCCCATCTCAGACCACCGCAGTACACCATTATTACTATGTTCCTAATTACTACACAACTTTCTTCATTTACTATTCAGTTCATAACTAGTGCACGCAAGTATTTTTCTTGTTACTTTGATTCAACTTCTCAAACCGATAAATAAAGTTCTACAAGCAAACAAAATAGGGGGTAAAACTGCACCTTAATTTAATCACCCAATATATTCTCATGGATAAAAGAGACCTCTGCCCAGTCAGCCTAATAACAAGTGACATTACAAGTCAGGTAACAATGATACATTCTTATAATACACAGCAAACACATGAAAGTGTTTATGAGCATGCTGTCACTGGAAAAAAATTACCATCTTTTGGGATCAAATGGTGTGTAACAGACAAAATTTAGCAAGATTTTGGGGGAAACCACCACCTCCATATCTGGTAAAAATTTACAGACACTTCAGCAGCAGCACATTCCTCCAAAACATGTGTAAATTTCTACCAGCCTACACATCACTACCACTATTTCAGATGCAACAATCAGTTGACTCAACTTAAATTACTCAGCTTGTATTTCTCCATGCTCAGAGATATGGTTAAAGATACACTCTGTATTATTTGCATTATCATTAATTTTGTATATTTCCAACATAAAATAGTAAGGCATATAATCTAATATTTGTTATATTATATGCATTAGTCATTAGATTTTTATATTTTAATTTCCAACAGAAACAGTAATTCATATAATGTAATATATGTTACATTATAAGTACCAATCATGAGTTTTCTGTATTTTAATTTCCAACGCAAATGATAACTCATAAAGGAGCCCATAAGGCTTATATTGCACCAACAGTCATAATCTTTTAAAAAAATATTTAAAATGGAATGTTTGTAATACAATAATTTAAACACTGCAACTTGTTAATATTACTTCCACCTCTGTCAGTCAGTTTTCTTGTGCTGCCTTGGTTGGTCCATGTCCTCCGCACCATCTATCCGTGTTGTATCCACTGGATACAGCCTGTAAGTTAGACGATGCGGAATGAGGTACTGCACAGTATTATAAAATAGTTGGAGGTGGAAATGAGTGTGTTAGCTTGGCAGTAACACCCCTGACTAGCAAAGTCTTCTCAGGTGAAAAGCCATGTCAGTATGGAATAAACTTGCATCCTGGAGACTGTCTCTGCTTCCACTAAGCCCTGATGATGGAGGCAGGGCCAGTCCCTGAGGCACACAAACCTCAGTCCATACTGATATTGCTAATGTGCAGGGTTTCACTGTGTGCAACTGCCATAAAAGCTTCAAATTTTATATCTGAGTTGTAAAAGACAGATCACTAGTTTGAGTCTCAGGAAAGGTATTGGCTGTCCTGACTAAGAGTGTTTAGTTTTCCTTTATCCACCCAAGCCAGTTTCTTTCCCATTTGCATACTCACACATTCTGCTATATGTATGCACTAAAGGATGAGGTTTATGGTCTTTGGTGGAGAGTTAAAAAGTGAAAATAATTTAACAGGCATAATAAATAAAAAACTGCAATCCCAGTGGAAAATGTGCTGTTTTCTGAACTAAAGAAGAACTGTGCTAATAGATAAGCAAGAAGCAACAGTTCTGGTGCGCATGGGTCCTGCAACACATAAGCACTGTGCACATAACATAAACCTGGGATGGATGATTAGTTTGCTTTGCAAGAAACAATTTGTCTAAATAGACAGGAATGTCCTACTGGCACAACATCAGATCCTGGAAGATACAAGCCTGCAGCAGAAAATGAAGAACACTGCATTCCAATTTCCAGACACTGTGTTTGTTTTATTGTATACTTATACCCCAATAGAATTCTATTCTATACCCCAATACTACCACATATTCAAGTAAACTATTTTGTATTTTCTCTCTCTTTTGAAAACTGGGTGTGTGGCTTATTCAGGAGTAGGAGGCATTTGACATTATACAAAACAAATCCCATCTAAGAAAATAAACAGTAGCTTCTACTTACCACCTCTGATACAAATAGATGAGGAACACTATGTCATCACGAAAACAGGCTACTCGGTGAGCAGTAGGCATAGTGATGATAAATGCAAACAGGTCATCAATAAATGTATTGAATGCCTGAAAGTAAAATTACTTTGTGTATAAAGATCATTATATTTCAGGAGATGGAAAAGAGAACATGGATTTCCCCCAACTGGTCTGTCTAGCAACCTCATCTCAATGTGACTTCACTCACATCCACCAGTGGACACCAACCACAACACCCCCTTCCCCTCTACCTCTCAGCATTCTCAGTTTTTGAAGGCGAAGGGGGATATTATGGCAGACAGCAGCATGCGCTGTTGGTGGAAAATAAGTGTGCATTGTAGGTAGGATGTGAGAACATGGTGGCCAACTTCAGCTCCCACTGCCTGTGTTCATTCTTTCATTGACCCAAGTACCACATTAACACATTATTCACAGAATATAAAGAAATCAAAATCACTGTGCAGTCCTCACACTGATAAAAATTCCTTCCTCCATTAAGTTTTCATACACTGCTTCTAGAGCTGGAGAGAGACAGATGACCTACCATACACCTACATCTACCTTCTGCCCACTTATCTGTAAAATTAACACACAATATTTTCACAGGCACAGCTATAACCTTTTGTCTTCCGTTTTCCCTCGTTTCTATCTGCTTGAATACTGCAGATGGTAAACTGGATAAAGTAACCTATTTCCATTGGTGTTCCAGTAGTAGACAACCATTTTAAGGTCAAGAACATTATAAAGTTTATAAACATTTATAAAGTGATTCACATACTATTTATAAGTTTTTTTCACCAAGTGGTACCACAACAATAAATAACAGAAAAAGCATGGGATGTCACACTCTTTCATATTCAGAACCTCTTTTTAGTAAGAAGAACAATTCAGAGTACTGATGTTTATGTTATGTGTCCAACAAAAAGGTTACAATCACATATGAAAAGAAACAAGCAGTGAGGTATGAGTTTATTAAAGATATATAATATGATTAATAAGTAATTTAATTATTTAATATGGACTACTGTTTGGAAAAATCCAGATCAGAATGGGTATCTTAGCTACTATGAATATAAAAAGCCGATCCCAGTGGCCGCGCAGTCTAAGGCATGGGTCTGCGGCCGCTCGCTTACTAGGATTATGGGTTCGAATTCTGCTGGGGGCATGGATGTTTGTCTCTTGTCAGTATCGTGTGTTGTAAGGTAGAGGTCTTTGCGACGGGCTGGTCCCTCGTCCAGAGGAGTCCTACCGAGTGTGGTGTGTCTAAAAGTGTGATCGTGAGGCCTCGAAAACTGAGGTGGCCTTGGCCCCCAAAGGGCTGTCGAGCCATTGAAAAAAAAATGAATATAAAAATATGCAGTACATGTTCAATAGCAGTAACCTGGTACATCAGTAGTTATGAACATTGTCAATTATCTCAAGTATACACATCATACGAGGCATGTCTACAGTCTGCTCTACTCCTGTCTCCAGGTTACTGGTTATCACTAAACTCACTTTATTCTCAATATTAGTGTCACTGTTTAGGATTGAACCTGGAACCTTTAGAACATTAAACTTGCACACTACAATTAGACAAATACAATATTTACATAACTGTGATAGCCTATCAAAACCACTTCTGAAGTCTGTGAAAGAAATTTAGGTTTTCCAATAAACTTGTCATCTCACTGACAGCATTTGCTGTGTGGACAAAATACTGAATGCCATCTTATAAAAACTTAGATGTGGTGATCAAAAAAATTTCTCCCCCTCACCCCAAGGAAATGAAACCCAGCTGTGTAACAAACATGTACTGGTCATCAAATTTAACAATTCTCAAATTTTCCTGCATACACTGTCATAGAGTTACAAGCACAAATCAAGAAAATGACATATACCGTGCTAACATTTAGCAACAGGCTCCTGAGGAAAATTTTGAAGATCTTTTGGCCTAACATTATCTCAAATGAAGAAATGTGGGGACATGCACAAAGGAAACCAGTGGCAGTGCAAATCAAACTGTGGAAATGGAAGTGGATCAGACATACACTGAGGAAGGATTCCTCTGCCACAGAGGAACAAGCATTAAGTTGGAACACCCCCCCCCCCAAGGACAACGTAGAAGAGGAAGACCAAGGAAATGCTGCAGGAGAGCAATAGAGGAGGAAACAGAAATAATGGGAAAGACTTGGACAGAGGTCAAGGCAATAGCTGGAAACAGGGTCCGCTGGTCTTGCTTCATGGAGGCCCTATGTTCCAAAGTAAAGTAACAGGAATTGACTTGACTTTATATAATACTAACTGGATGACCAGGGTCCAATTCCTGGCAGGGTACTTTGACATTTATCAATCAACATTCTGCCCTTAAGTGGCAAGATTAGGCAGTTCTCTTTCCAGCTGTAAAGACAAATGGGATGCTGATTACTGTCATCTAGCTAACTAACTAACTAACTAACTAACTCCATGGAGCAGAGTCCTTCTTGAGAAGCTAACAGGTCGTCAGCTAGTCAAGAAATTCCCCGCGTTTTATGGAACCCGAAGGTTCATTACCGCACTCACAAGAGCCCGCCACCTGTCCCTATCCTGAGCCATATCAATCCAGTCCATGCCCCCCCATCCCACTTCTTGAAGATCCATTTTAATATTATCCTCCCATCTACGCCTCGGTCTTCCAAGTGGTCTCCCCACCAAAACCCTGTATGCACCTCTCCCCTCACCCATACATGCTACATGCCCCGCCCACCTCATTCTTCTCGATTTGATCACCTGAATAATATTTGGTGATGAGTACAGATCATTAAGTTCCTCGTTATGTAGTCTTCTCCACTCCCCTGTTACCCCGTCCCTCTTAGGCCCAAATATCCTCCTCAGCACCCTATTCTCGAACACCCTCAGCCTATGTTCCTTCCTCAGTGTGAACTGTCATCTAGCACCAGGGTTAATGTGTGAAGCTTTACCAACACACCCACTAGAAAACTTCATGTTAAGGTGCTTAGGCAGAGGAGTAACTTCATAACATCTTGTATCAATTACCACTGTTCTCAATTTGCATAGCCATAGAAGGTGCAATAAAGTCTTTAGAGTTATTCCTGCATGCATCATACACAGTTTCAACAATTATAAGTTTGAACTGAAGTATCTTCATCATGCTCAAAATTACCTTATACATGAAGGCTTTAAAAGGCAAATGAGCCACTGACTTCAATTTGTAGTTAACAAACAGCTGAGGCAACATAAATAGAAATCCAAAGGCATAAACACCATTCACCAAACTGCGCATACTCCACGAGTACCAACTGCAAGAAGAAAGATAACATTTTAGAAACAAATCACACAAGGAGTACAACATGCAAAAACTGAAAGAAACACGAACAATATTGCCCACTCTCATAGGAAATCCAGTACTCTGATCTAATTAATACAATCAGATCATACAAAGTGTTACTAAACTATCCATCAGGAGCTCTGCCAATTCTGTCTTTTTAAATTAACATTGATCTTCACTGAAATAAAAAATATTAGAAATTTCCCATGAAAACTATACATTAGACTCAACAAGATTACCTTTGTCAGCATCCACCCAGTGACAAAGTACTTCATGGGTGAAGCAATGGTTGTTTAAAAACTGCCAGAAGAAATACATGTTTAAAGTTTCCAGTTCTGTGAAGTTTCATATAATTTTATCACCCTCTCTATAAACAGCACAGTGCAAAAAAATGTACTGTATGTGCAGTGTAATATTTATATCATTAACTTCATTAGCCATGACCGCTCAGTGAAACTGGCTATTGGCTGGACTATGAGGAAATAATTTTCAGAAGAAGTGGCACAGTCTATGTCCAAACTATCTCTGGAGGCAACCCAACATAACCAACGTTCTATCCAGTGGGGTATGTGGCACATTTCACAGGGAAAAAGCAGATGGAATTTGAAACTTAATACTTACCTCTATGTGCCATGTTAAGAATGCACAATCATTTACCTCAACTCCACATTTCACCTTTAGGTCATGTTGCCTAGACACAATAAGAACTTCACATTTTATAGAATATATCATCATCTTAAAACAAAGCACAGGGCACAAAAATTGTTCAGAAATTCAATACAAAACAAAGATTTACACAAAAAGTGAATTCTGATATTTCAGGAAGAAGGATAATAGACTACTATAGGCATCTTCTCCTGTTTCTGTAACTAGGAACAGTTCTAAGTTTAGAAAGGATATGGAAAACTAACTTGGAAAAACATGCTTCAGGATTAGGCACTGATGATGCAAGAATACAGCATAAGCTTTCATGTTCAATATACATACCTCTTATGTTGTTCATACAGAAGAGAGTATATGGCTCCACTAATGCAGAGGGGGTAGAGAATATATGAAAGGTACTTCATGCTCTCTGCATCAAATTGCTGTGTCTGCTGCTCTGCTGCTGTCGAAGCCTTTGACACAAACCTTAGCCGTGGGTAGTAGCATTCTCTGTTTGGTAGCAATACCTCTATTCGTATCACCTTCTGGGCCTTCCAGAACTGAAAGCCATGTATTTTATTTACCTTTAGTGTATATTATGTCACTGCACCATTAACAAGAACAAGAAAGTAATGAGCTGGTGATGGCTGGTGGTACACCCTTTTATAGGCTATTTAATAATGCACTGTGCACTACAGAAGTTGTTCAGTGTCCAATGAGAGGAGTTTATAATTATATACAGATGTGGTAAGAAACAATCATGAACTGGTGCCCAGTATTACCTTGTCATTTTTGGTCTGGATGATCTCTCAACTGGCCCTGGGGCAGGTCTGTCTCTGAATATAAAGAACAGGTGACCATGGACCAACTCCCCAACCCCAAGGTGTTATGTGTTGCTTGCCTTAATCCGTGCTGAAGGGGTGCATGGCACATGGGAGCTGTATCTTTAACGGAGCCTCTGGGAGATCAAGCAACATCCCAGAGTATATAGCCTTGCACTGGTATAGGGAACTCTGCCAGTGTTGACTGTTATTTCTACCGTACTCATGGGACCAAAATGGACATGGTAATTGATGAACCTGAATAAGGAGTGGCTACGGCTGTAGACTTGTTACAACAGGCTCTAAGCCTTCTGTTGTTTCTCCCAATGAGGAGAGATTGGCTGCAGGTGTCTACGATTAGACTGCAGACCAAGAGACTTTCGGGAGCACAACGGAAACAGCAAGAAAAATGAAGGAAGGAACTTGGACGGTTGAAAAACCTCCAAGAAAGACTCCTTCATCTCAGGAGAAGGGTGCTTGTTCACATCCCAGATACTTCAGAGGTTACCATTGTTGTACCTCGTCTCAGGATTCAAAATCCTGAGTTAAATACGGCAGACTGGTTACCCATGATTTGCAAGGTCACTGAGAAGAAGCAGACGTTGGCCTTCTCTATTGAACCTGATTCTTTCAAAGCACTGGCTAAGATAAATTTTAAGGCCTTCTGGAGATGGGGAAGAGTTATCTTCCAGACCCTGAAGGAAGAAAAGAAAAAGCCAGAGGCTGAGACTGTTGTAGGTAAATCTTCATCACAGTAGGGCGGCTTCGGCTGCCCTTTGTGTGGCTATGAGGAACTGTGATGTTGCTCTCGTACAGGAACCCTGGACCTATATGTGGGAAATCAAAGGTCTAAAAGAGGTAGGTGGAGAACTTATATATAGTAGATCCAACCAGAATCCTAGGACCTGTATTTTAGTCAAGAAAGACTTTCGGATATTGCTGCTGACGCATTACTGTTTTAGGGATCTCATGGTGGTTAAAATTAAAACATAATGTGGCAGGGGGTCGAGGGAGATGATTCTCAGATCGGCATACCTTCCATATGATGATTTTCAACCCCCACTCCCAGGGAGAACAGGAGGCAGGATGTAGAGCTGTTGGATCTCACCTGTCATTGGCTGTGATGCAAATGTGCATCACACAACCTTGGGGAGTTCAAATATTAACAACAGAGGTGAGTCCCTGTTTAATTTTATTATGGCTAATGATTTGGACATAATGAACAAAACTACCTTTCTTACATCTAACATGCAGGAAGTTATTGATATTACTATTGCCACTTTTTACGCTGGCAATTTTATTAAAGACGCATGTAACTGAGGAAGTAAGTTGTTCGAACCACAGATACATCCCAGTCAATATTACGGGAATTGACTGTTCAGTTGATTTCTATTGTAATCCACGCAGGACTGACTGGGAGTCTTTTAGAACTAACCTGTCGGGCTATCTGCGTGCTATGAAAGATAGGAATACTAACATTATACATCTTGATACTGCTGCAAGGCAGTTTCAGGATGCTATTATTTCTGCATATAAGGACAACTGTCCTTCAGTCGCGAGGGGTACAGCAGGAATATATCCTGGTGGAACCAAGACCTTGTGGAGAGAAGGAGGAAAATTCGCAGATTATTCAATGCTGCAAAGAAGTCATGGTATTGGACTGACTACAAAAGATCTTTAACTGAATATAACAAAGCACTCAGACAGGCCAAGAGAGAGTCCTGGAGAGACACTGTGAGGATATTGAAAAGGCTCCGGAATGTGCCAGACTCCAGAAGATTCTCCCAAAGGATGGGCAGGTGCAGTTAGTTCTCTCCGGCTGGAAAATGAAGAATATACTAAAACAAAGAATGAGACTCTGGAGGAATTACTCCAGGTTCATTTCCCTGGTTCAAAAAATAATTTTAGAACCTTCTGGTGACTGGGCAGTCTTCAACTGGAGTTTCCAAAATGGAATGTGTCCTGGAGGGACTGGGTGGTTTCCAGAAGGGTTATAAGTTTCGATAAATTGAAATGGGCTAGCTTCTCATTTCAACCCTATAAATCCCCAGCCATTGATGGAATCATGCCCATCATGCTACAGCAGGGTTTTGAACTGTTGGCGGGTATACTTTTAGTACTATTAAGAGCCAGTTTGGCCTTAGGTTACATCCCTATGAGCTGGAGGCATATCAGGGTAGTGTTTATACCTAAACCTGGGAAACCTTATAACAAATATCTATGATAAAATATTGATACTCTTATTCAACCTACTAAAAATCACATTAACTTGAATAAGACTATCAATATTTTATCGTAGATATTTGTTATTTTTCAGGGTATCATAACAGCAAAAGATTATTCAACATTTAACATTTTATACCTGTGTATAACTTGATTTGTAACATCGAAACAGACAGTTGCTATAATTATTCACTTTTTATCATTTTAACCACTGTATAAATTCATACAAACAAGGTGATGTACAGGGCATACACAAAAGAATGGTGTGGTTTCAAAAGTGAATAAAAAATTTATTTCTCACCTTACACGGGCACAACATACACCGTCAGCGGCGGCAACTGTCCAAGTTTCTCATTTGGTAATTACAATCCTTCAATGTGTGCACCCTGGGTCACACGACACACATCCACACGGTAATCAAACTCATCCCAGACTCGGTGTAGCATGTCCGCTGTAATGGCCTGCAGTGCATGCATTATCCGATCACAAATTTCATGGATGGACGTGGGCAATGGTGGTACATAAACGCTGTCTTTAACGAACCCCCAAAGAAAGAAATCGCACGGTGTAAGATCTGGCGAACGGGGTGGCTATCTGGACACCTCAAAACGGAGCACACAGAAAGCCTTCTCCTGCTGCAACGCCATCTTTGAAACTGGCCCCGCGGCCACGCAGTAAGCATGAGAAGCGAACTGCTGGTAGCGCATGAGAAACTTGGACAGTTGCCGCCGCTGACGGTGTACGTTGTGCCCGTGTAATGTGAAACATAAATTTTTTATTCACTTTTGAAACCGCACCATTCTTTTGTGTATGCCCCGTATTATTCAGTTTTTACCATTTTAACCAGTGTATAATTGTACCATTGAAGTAAAAAGTCAGTGTAATTTAAAATACTGAGGTCCCTGAAGATGAACTGGGATAAGGTTCAAAACATGTAGGACTGTGTTTCACAAAAAATAATAGTGAATAAAAGTGTACATTTGTCGGACAATAAACATAGAAAAGAAAATGTACGGAATGAATATCAAGTTTAAGAATGGCAGTTGCACTCCTCATGGGTCATGCTCCTGTGAGAAAGCACCTCCATATTATGGGCCTGTTTGATGGAGATCCTACCTGCAGATTTTGCAGGATGGAGACTGAAACAGTGTACCATATTATTTGTTGCCGTGAGGCATTGGCTCATCAGCGCTATAATTTCTTTGGGAAGCTGTTTGCTGAACCAAAAGATACACAGTCCGACAATTATATAATGAGACTGAGGTTATAGAATAAAACTGGAACAAAAGACTTGAGTACTATCTGTATTTTATTCAAAGTACATCCCTTCTGCATCGATACAGCGAGTTGCACGATCTAGCAAAGACTGGAACGACCTCTGCACGTCTTCTTGTGGTATGGCCCGAAGACTCGATGTCACAGCTCCTTGGATGTCTTGAACATCTTCAAAGAGGCGCCCTTTCAATGGTAACTTCAGTTTGGGGAACAGAAAATAATCACAGGGGGATAAATCAGGGGAGTAAGGCGGATAATTGAGCACGCACACTTGTTTTTGGGCTAAAAATTCTTGTACAGCAACTGCCCGGTGAACCGGTGCATTGTCGTGAAGAAGAAACCAACTGCCTGGTGCTGAGTACTCGGGCCGGACACGGCGAATCCTCTTCCATAGGCGTTCCAGAACACTCAAATAAAAACTTCCAGTGACAGTTTGTCCCTGAGGGACAAACTCGTGGTGAATAATTCCCTTGCTGTCGTAGAAACACACAAGCATTGTCTTCACTTTTGACTTTTGAAAACGAACTTTTTTGCCTTTTGGTGATGCTGGTGACTTCCATTCAGCACTTTGGCGTTTAGTTGTGGGATCATAGCGAAAACACCAAGTTTCATCCTCTGCTACAATCGAATTCAAGAAAGTTTTATTTCTATGAGCAGTTTTAATGATGTCTTTTGCGTACTGAACACGCTCGTGTCTTTGATCATCATTCAATGAATGCGGCACAAACCGGGAAGCGACCTTTCTCTTGCCCAGGTCTTCCACTAAGATTTGACGAATCGTCTCCCTGTTAACACCAAACTCATCAGCCATCATTCTCACAGTCACACAACGTTCTTCTTGTATTCGTTCTCTCACTTTCACAATGAGTCCCTCGTTACGAACAGAAAATGGACGCCCAGGCCTGGCTTCATCTTCAATCGTTTCCACACCACTTTTGAATCGTGCATACCACCTGAATATCTGTGCACGAGATAAAGAATTATCCCCATACACTTGTCTCATCAATTTCACAGTCTCAGCTGCAGTTTTTCCCGAGTTTAACACAGAATTTAATGTTCGCTCTCTGCTCCATGCTGCTACTGTGACCGCGTCCTCTCACTACCTACACAACATGGCGCCGTATTTCCCGTCATGCTCAGCGTGGGACGTTGCGGTGTTGCCAGATTACAGATGAAGGTTGGGCACTTGGATGGCATGCATTGCTTCATAGATGGCACTTCTATCTTGGTCAAAATAAAATCAGTCTCATTATATAATTGTCGGACTGTGTATAAGTATAGCTTCATTAAAAGACCCGTGTCCTTCGTAAGAGGCACAGGATTAATGAACTTGTGCTGAATAAACTACTTAGGGCTGCACAATAAGCCTAAGGCTGTGGTGCATCTGGAGCATCTGCCGACAGGCCCTTTGGCAGAAGAAGAAGTGGAGATCGTTACTAAGCCATCAGGAAATGTTAAGAAATAATTCTATGTTCTGTTTAAGCAAATGAAAACCACATTTCATTGACAGATAAGAATAATGTTTATCAGGGTGAAAAATGGTTTAACAAAAGTTGTAGAGAAAAATGAAGCACGTCTTATTTACAGTACAGTTTTTCAGAAATTGTTACAGTTCTTGAGATACATATCAAAACAGAGGGAATATGAGAACATGTCAATCAGCATCATCATCAGGAGCAGAAAAACTGGACTTGAACCTTCGGTAATAGAATGTCTTATGGATCAATAATAAAAATAATAATTTCACTGGTTTAATTAGCATGCTTACACATCATGCATTATTTTTAAATGTGTTTGTGCTTACATATATTTCTGTGTTTAGTGAAGGAACATGCAATTTTGATACTAATGAGAATTAACAGCACTGTCATTCCCCTAACCTGCAATTTCCCATAAGCCCTGGTCTTCTAATTGCAATGTTTCTCAGGAACACAAAACCCTGAATTTGGGAAGTGATTGCTGTATTCTGACTTTTGTAATAAGGTCACACTCTTTCCTTCTTGTATTTTATACAACAGCAGTCACTGCTAATTCACAACTGAAAGCTTGATTTTAGAAGCTTCTTTAAGGAGTACACTGCCTATAATGTTACAAAACAGGCATCTTAGTCAACACTATCTAGATTACACATAAAAAGACACTGAACTTACTGTCTTACCTTTATTTATTTCTAGTGTTTATTTCAAATACCCTGTACCTATTTATATACTTCCACTGCCTAAACCTCCCTGTTACCACATACTAAACCTCCCTGTTACCACATACTAAGAATATGTTGACAAACAGATGCTTAAGAACCTGTAATCCATAATTCAAGTCTTCCACATCTTACCCTCCATTACCTCAATAAGTAAAGCTTCTGGAAAGCACAGTTACACACTATCTCAGCCTGAAATCACTCAAAAAATATGAGTCTTAATATTTTTGCAGCATTGTAGCTGAGGATTCCATTCTTCTGGAATGTAACGCTGCATAAAAGGGTAATTGCATCCTGTTTCAAGACAATGTAGTGGCCTCGAAATATTGGGCTCCAATTACCCACTGATGCAGCATCATATCCCCCAAGAATGGAATCCTTAATCCAGAAATGTTCTATGAAGCAGCATCTATTTACAAAACCACTGGTCAACTAAGCAGGTATATGCAGGTACAGTCCATTGTGTTTCTCTCTCACCTCTTATCACAGTAGCAATCCCTGTAGGCACAAGAACTAACAGCGATGTCTCCTCGTCCAGGAGATAAAGAAACACAACAGCCTGACTGAAAGCTCTCCACATCACAGTCCGGCTGGATAAACCCACCAAGCTTCGCTTGCGACGCCAAAAGCTTACATCATTCTTGAAGGCCAGGAAATCAAACAAGAGCTGAAATTGTGGTCACATTCATAAGAATTAGTAAATTATGACACACAAACAGCAACTGCATCTCGTGTGTTACCTCCAATGGTACGAAAAGTGGCAAGACATTTCAGTTCACATACACTAAAATTGTCTACACACACAATAAAATGAAAGAACATGAACACCATGCACTAAATACCCAAAACGGATGTTTTAACAGGTTCTTTCATGTAGATACTGAAATCAAGGGGCCTGAAAGTATCCTTTAAACAGACCACAAGCAAACACACACACTGCTAAAAATACTTCAACGCCATTTGTTATCCACTACTCACATGCAATGCTGCGACAGAAACTGTGATGCACAACAGGTACAGATTTGTATCAGCAAAGATACCCTTCATCTCATCCACATCCTTTTCAGTAAATCCCAAGGCCAGAATTGACTGTAGTGCAGCTTCAACATGAAGCATTAACCTGTAATTTGGTTACATACAACAGCATTACTACAGATTCTCCAAAGATGTGTAACAGTGATCACTCCATTGCACTACAATATTGGGTGCTGGCCCTACTACCATCCTCAGGTTATCTGTTGACATTATACTGAGACTAGTGTGTTGATTTGCTGCACTGCATACCTCGTATTTCCCCCACATCATACAAAGAGTACCATAATCAGGATTTTTCCCACCCTAGTAAAGGTGCTACTCTGGGGCTCAGGAATATGGTTGGCTGGCACATAAGGCATAAGCTCACTTCAGAGTAGCTGTTCAACAATTTACTGAAGCAACACTGAAGAGAAATCATAATACATATAGGGTCTTGTTTCGTCAAGGCTGCTAGCAGTTCATATCTGTGCAGCCCAAGTTGAAATAAGCAACATGTCTCTCCTGGCTAACTGCCAAATTATTTTTGGATAACTCTCAGATGACTGCACTGTAGTAATTTCACAGCTGGAAATCTGCATTTACTCAGACAAGCAGAACCAAAATATGTATTCAGTTTGAGTTAGTGTAGCTACTACAATCATATAATCTTGTGGCCATGGTTACTGGAGATAATGATTTAAATGATGAGCATTTGCAATATTAAGTAGACGAGACCAAAACTTATGAAGATGGAATGTGCCAGAAAATGGCTTATACCCAGTAGCGGATGATAACCATAATGTGGAACTGTACATACCTGAGTTTTCCAATGCTAATGGGTGAGTATAAAAGCATTATGTCTGCAGAAGTATGATTGCTTGTAATGTGGATAAGGTCTCGAATACGACTGTTCAGAAAACCATACTGCACCACGGGTAAATACTCCATTTTAGGTGTCACACTGCAAAAGAAACCTATGTTTAAATAATCTTACTGGAATCATAATGCCTAATGATTTAAGTACATTCTGTTGATTCACCCAGGATGATCACAGTTGTTAGAGCTGTTGTAAAAAACAGTACCCTGAGTAAATAACATTATTCCAGAAAATGTCATCCAGAGTTGCTTCAGTTACCTTCAGAAACACCAAAAATGATGCAACAATGCCAGCGGAGAGCAGTTAAAAGTGAAACAGTAACAGTGCCTAAGCATCAACATTTACACCATCAGTCCTGCAATGTAATAGACAGAGCATATGCTACATACATGAGCAAGCGTATAATTTCGGGAGGCAAATCTCTCCTTGGCAGACTGATATCATCAGTAAGGATGTTGAACGTAACACGAGATTTGATGTGAGTCACTCGCTGCAACCCTTCATCTTGCCTGCCTTGTGGTGGGATCTGGTCCTATAATGGAAAGAATAAAGTTAATTGAATAATATTCTATACGTGAAGTAAATATAAAAGCTCTAACACCTCATGTGATAACACTGGTTGCTCCATAAGTAATGGCAACCATTACTTTGGCCAAAAATTTGGCAACATGTGAAATTAAATATAAATGTTTGAAAGTATGTTACATGTACTTGAAAATGTTAGCATCAGATGGGGGTAAATATACGTAGAGGAGTGCACACACATTTCGCATTCATATGTCAGTGTGTGGTCAATCTCATTTGGCCATCAAAGTTCACAAAGTGTAAGAGTGGTTGTACATGAAAATAACAGTTGTCCATTGCAGAAATGCATGGCAGAACGATGCACAGATGCATGAAGCACTGAGTGACAGTACCTTAACGTACTGAACAGCTGCAAGGTGGTTACAGGCCTTCAGACGTGGAAGAATGTCAACTGCTGACATGCATCATGGTAGACATTTTGTGTCTGTTCACATAGACATGTCAGTGGCCACAACTGAACAGTGTACAGATGAAGACAAGCACCAGACTGTGAAGGAAATGGCTCAGCATACAGGGATTTCTAGGTCTACAGTGCTCCAATCTCTATGACAGGACTTAAAGATGCACAGAACTGCTGTCAAGTGAGTGCCACACAATTTGAATGAGGTGCAACAGTGGATACACTACAAAACAAGTCATATCAATCTGGAACAATTTCATTGTAAGGGAATGACACATTAAATCAAATAATTGCAATCTGTTAAATGTGGGCAAGGGTCTACAAACTGGAACTTAAATAACAGTCCTCCAAATATTCTCAGTGGCAGTCACCACAAAAACACAATGTTTGACAAAATCTATAATCCATGAAGCTGATGACCATTTTGGTGTACAACATCCAATGTTTTCTTGTATGTCATCCTGTTCCATAAAGTCAAACTGTAAATGCACAGTATTACAAGTCATTTTTGTAGTACCATGTATGTCATACAGTTTGAGAGAGCAACATTGTCTGAATGTGGTTGAAAATGCCATCATCCTATACAGTGCTATAGCCCACAAAGCAGATATTGTTCAGGACATTTTCTGGTGTTAGGAGTGGAAAGTGTTATACAATTTTCCAACTTACAGGACATTTTAAATGCAGTTCAGCATAAGGTGGAACAGATTAGCCCATCAGCCGATAGTCTATGCCACCTTTCCCATCGCTGGCAACAAACCATGCACAAACTTTGGGACTACTTTGAAGGTTGTTAACAGTTTGTACAAGCAGTTTGTGTCATACTCTCTGTTCCATGTTCACTGTGCATGTAACAATGTATTAATAAAATTGTGATTCCCCCATGTGGTTTGCTTGCATCCTACCAGTGGCTCCAGTACAGTTACACGTGCATGACACATGTTTTCAAATGTTATATGCTTCAGATGCTGTGCTGCCACATTCTTGGGCCAAAAAGAAAACTGACACCATAACTTATGGAATGTCCTCATATGATACCGATATTATTATTATTATTATTATTATTATTATATTATATTACTGCATGATAAAGGTTCATTTAGAGCCTAGAATTCATTCCATATTAAAAAGGTCAAAGTTTTGATCCAGATAATAAATTACATCAACTAGGTGTATGAAAACAAGATTGAGCAAAAGTTTGTGTGTGTCTACTGTCACAACATATTATGACCAACTTATAAGTAAATGATGAGAAACAGTGAGGAAAAGATGTGAATGCTATATGAATTATGATTACATAAAAACTATTGATTTTGTTTGAGAACAATGAGCTACGGAGTATATCTGAACCTAAGAAACATGAAGTAACAAGAGAAAATGATATGACATTGTGTTTTATGGTTCACCATCTTCACTTGGTATTATTACGGTAAGATGGGCAGGCCATGGGTAAAATTAGCAATGCATACAAAACTTTAGCTGCAAAACCCAAAAGAGATGATCTTAGGAGACCTAAGCAAGGACATTATGATAACACTGTTGTACCACTCTTTAACTCATCAAGAATCTTTTGCAATGGTTTAAAGCCACACATCTAACTTTTGTGGATTTGTATTGTAGTGGCATTTCATGGCATCACAAGCCACCACTTGTGAAAATTTGGCCAGCAGAATCGCACCACTGCCTCACCCATAATTAACTTCTGTGGACAGGGAATATTTTAATCCATTCATTGCATTGTGTACACAACACACTTCTACATGAGACACATCAGTACACGACACGAGGACTTGATTCTTCTGGATTGAATACTTCGATATTAGATGTTTCTATGTATATAACCACATACAAGATAAATAGTGGTATATCAACAAATTTTATTCAAGAATATGTCAGCATCACATTGTCAATAATATCCACATTTTTACCAGTACGGCTGCCATTATTTATTTTTAATGTTTTATTTTTAGCACTGTATATGTCACTTGGATGTGTTGGTTTTATATGCCTTTGTATTATATATCCCTGAGGATGGCGACTTATCGCTGAAACGTGTAGGATTAAAGATTTTATATAAATTGTGTGCATTTGTTGGTGTATATGGACGATTACTATGGTTTACATTCACACAAAAAATGTATATGAAAAACATAAAAACAGTATACACAAATCAAGAAACCTAATCAAGGTTGAACCATCTTCCAGTCATAGCCAACATTCACATCTTCACTGTTCACTGACTTTGGACTAAAATTTGATTACACTTGGGTATCTTTCACTGATTACATCACAAAACATACTTCACAATGCTTACCTGGAATAAATTGGAAAAGAAGATTCAACAAGCACATCTTGGAGAGAAAAAATGTTCCACACACACACAGTTATACATCTTACCTCTGTGGTGTCCCCAGTTTATGTCTCCATTCTGCCAATTCGTAACTACACACGCACTCTCACCATATAATCTCAGCACTTTCTTATCCATACATTGACCGATTTCTGCAGTTCCAACAAAAGAGCATTGTTGTTAAGTGATAGAAACATCACACAGCCTTCATGTACACAGCTACCATACACATTAAGCCAATACTTCACTTGCAAATGAAATCTAACTGAATGTAAATAAAAGGAATTATACAGGGTACTACAGAACTAATGCTGCATTTTATTGAAACAACATTCTTCAAGTGAAGCAGACATAACTTTAATTTGTAATCAAATAACAGAAACCGTTATGCCGTGAAAACCTACACATACTGAGCAGGTATATCACATACCTTCTTCACTTTGGTATCACTTCCTCCATCTAGAAGTCTGAAGGTGGATGCCTCCGGAACATGATACTGGGTCAGTCTGATTCTTGTATACACTATTAATGGGTCTTGTCTCAGCTTCCAGTAGTTCCAGCGATAAGTATCTGGTTGAATTTCTGGATTAAATGTGAACAGGTGTAGGTACAGGGTCCCATTCTGCCTTGTAGCATGAGGGATTGGAATAGTCAGTGTCCTGTAACAATGAACAACGCATGATCATTTACACTGTAAACAGTCAGTAGTTTTGCACACTAAGCAGCATCAGTCATAAAATTTTAACAACATATCTTACTTACATACAACACACACAGGACTGCTTAAAGGTGAATCATAGGAGGAAGCACAATGGGTAATAATATTGTGACTTTATTCTAAATACAACCTAATTGAGCCTTGTTTCATTGTTTTTTGTTTCGATAAGTGAAAAGAATATAATAAAAGTATCAAAAAGGAAATGTTGATGACAATAATTGGACCTAAGATGGATCAAGTAAGGAGGTGTAATGATGAACTTCACGATACTATTGTTAGAACAGTGTGATCTAGGATGCTGTGATGGATCACTCATGTGGCTAAAATGGGAAAGACAAAGAATGCATAGAGGAGGCCCACTCAACCTGTAGCTTGCAGGCAAGGCAACATGTTGCATGCAACACGGTGCCTGTGGAGACATTTGGAATGAGAAAACATCTCTTAACTCTTTCCCCGGCAAAGCTGTAATAGACTATTGAAGCATTTTGAAAACTTATGAACTGTTTATTTATGGAGACATACAGTCAGTTATTAATTTGTTTTGTAAAAGTGTGCTAAAAATATGGACACCCTAGCCCAGGTTATGAATTACATTTTTTTATAAATGTTTCCTCTTACTACCAGTATATTTTTATTCCACATAATGCACAGACAAATACACAGGTAAATTTATACACATAATTACATGAACACCTATTCA
The DNA here is from genome assembly GCA_021186555.1 of Reticulitermes speratus. Taxonomy (NCBI): domain Eukaryota; kingdom Metazoa; phylum Arthropoda; class Insecta; order Blattodea; family Rhinotermitidae; genus Reticulitermes; species Reticulitermes speratus. Next base: position 19,586,068 of record JAJKFL010000008.1, on the reverse strand, counting down.
TTCTTCATTCTGTGTATTTAATTTCATGTTGCCTACATGCAGACCAAATTTTGCCAAATTTGCCTGCACCAGATAAAAGGTTCACCAGGCCTGGAAGACAGAACTGTGGTGGTGAAACATCTTGCAAAATACCTACTTCAGAGACAATGACAATTTTTTGTACTTGTTATGTAGCACTCTCAAGTTCTGTTATCACTGTTAGTTACATAATACTGTAGTATTGTACATGGAAATGTTGAAAACACAAACACTAATATTCCAGCAGTTATGGCATTATGTCTCAGCAGTCCTTAATTAGATGGAGGCCAGCATGCCATGACTCATGCATTAAAAAAACACATTTTGCTGTATGAATGCAGCTGTGGTAAGAATTTCAGATTTCTCTTGGCCAGTCAGCAAAAGGTAAAAAGTTTGGCCAATAACAGGCCATGCAGGCCCAGAGGGGGAGTAAAGGTGTAGCTCTACTCTTCTTTAACCTTAGTGCCAGATGGGGGTGGGTGGTCAACGCCACACCCCCGTCGCTTTACCCCAGGAAAGACCCACTACCCATTGTACAGGAGACCAGGTGGGCCTCGGGGCCAGTCTGGACAGCATGGAAAATCTCACCCCCACCAGGATTCGATTCCTGGACTGCCCAGCACGTAGCAAGTCACTATACTGACTACACTATCCCGGCCACTTGTTTAACATGTGTGTCATACAGAAATGCAAAATCCTCCAATAGCATACTTACTGTGACCAATTACACAAACAGACTTTGCACTCCCTCTCCAACAAGTCGCACATGGGCAGGCCAGTGAGTGGTCTAATTTTATGCAATAAACTAGCCACTAGTGAAGTGACAAATGATATTTGTCAGATAAAGTAATGTCCTTGTATATAATTTCAAAGAAATTTATAGCTTACTTTTCGGAAGGATAGTTGTAATCAAAATCTGTCAGGATATCAACTAGCATCACTTCCTTGTCTGTTGTGGGAACTGACTTCACTGAAGTAAAGAGCACCAACTGAAACATATAAATATCAGTTCATCAACATCTAGGAAATTTCAGCTAACTAAAAGCTTACTGGCTTTAAAATTCTGTTCTTATCTTGCTATACATTGGAAGCCAGAATAAAATAACACTGGACAGGAACAAAAAATGGTATAAACTACTGGTTGTGCAATTCTGGTGTCACACGAATTTCTGAAGAAATTTTCATATAAAATCCCATTAAAATTACAGCGATTCTCAACTTGAAATATGCAGATTAATACAACCACCCTTATATATGTTTTTTCAGGGGCACTGTGCAAACACTGTAAAACTATTACGTTAATGCATTACCATGTATATCTTATATGAATTAAACGGGAAGGAGGAGGATGGTAAACAACACATGTAACACTGTCAGATTTGAGGTTCTCAGGGGTGACAACAAAAATTCCAACCTGCTGGCAAACTCTTCTAAAGATGGAGACACAAAGCGCCTCCAAAATGTAGCTACCTACATGCCAATCTACATGACACCATGTTCAAAGGACTGGAATCTTCATAGCAATGTCGTGCAACAATCAACAACACAAAATTTACAATTGAACACACGATTACAGTGTACTAATCTTTCCTTAGTAGATCGAATATAAATTCAACAGTGTAGGTGTGAATTAAAAGAAATTGTTTAATGCCATTTTAAATTATGAAAGGATACAAGGTTGTCAGGTTTGGTCTCCTACAAGCTTACCATCCAGAATTTTTCCACCTTCACTATGGAGTCAGCAGGTTTCTCCAACATGTAAGTATACTTCTACCAGACCACACATAAATATCTGTGAAGACAACTGTGTTCTGGGATATGACTGTTGGTGGATAGGCCTCTAATGAAGGGGAGTATTATTCCAGTTAGGAAAAACTGAAGGCAATATGCTGTGGATTGCACTATTATCCTGGCTTTCAAAAAAAAAACACACAGATGGATAGTTTGATTTGGTGTGCTGTGAAACTTACACAGTCAATAACATTACATGAACACCATACACAGAAACTAATCAATACTATAAATGAATGCTACAGTTTGAATAACTTTTACATGAAGTAATATACCAAGACTCAGGTGGTCAGTTGCTGGCCTCACTGTGGAGGCCCTAACTGAATCTCAGGCCATCCCATGTGGGACCTGTAATGGACGAAGTGGCAATGGGACAGGTTTTTCTCCAAATACTTTATTTTATCCTGTTAGTGTCATTCCACAAAAGATCCATACTCCTTCATTCGCCTATCACCGATGCTATATAATTTAGTTAATGACAATGTCATTAAACAAACATGCTTAAAAAGTTCCAATATGCTGCACCATATCGACCAGAACACCTGGAAGTCAAACCTGAAGATGAAGTAGATGAAGATGAGAAAGGTCCTTATATTTTGCAAAGTGAAGTGGAAAAAGCTATCAAGGAGATAAGGGATAAGAAGGCTACAGAGATGATGATGTACCAGGAGATGTACTCAAATTGTTGGACGAAGATGGTCTCAGACTAATGACACAGCTGATCAACAGCATATATGTAACTGGGGAGTGACCCAGAGAGTTCATTGAAGTTACAATGATTGCCTTAAAGAAAAAGCCCAAAGCTACAAAATGCAGCGACCATCGCACAATCAGCATCATTGCACATGCAGCAAAGATCATAGTGAGGATACTTAGAAGAAGGACTGAAAGGAAGACAGAGGATGCACTTGGAGAAGATGAGTTTGGATTTAGGAGAGGAAAAGGAACTAGGGATGCAATTGGGATGCTGAGAATAATATCAAAACAAACCTTGGTCATAGATGAGGAATTGTGTGCTTGCTTCATAGACTGGAAGAAGGCATTTGACCGTGTCAACTGGACCAAATTAATGCAGATCCTAAAGGGAATTGGGATAGACTGGCACAAAAGAAGATTGATCAGCAAACTGTACATGGAACAGAGTGTCAAAATATGACTGGACCAAGGGGAGACAAGAAGTGTGAAGATTGGAAGAGGAGTTAGACAAGGCTGCTGCTTGTCACCGATTCTGTTCAACTTATACAGCGAGTACCTTACCAAAGAAGCTCTTGAAGGGTTTGGAGACTTCAAAATAGGAGGACAAGTAATTCGCACTGTGAAATATGCAGATGACCTTGTGCTACTGGCTAGGGAAGAAAACGTGCTACAGGGCATGGTTGATAGACTAATTGAAATTGGAAGATGCTATGGAATGGAAATAAATGTGGAAAAAACTAAGGTAATGAGAATCTCAAGGCAACCATCCCCAATGAAAATTATGACAGATCAAAAACAATTGGAGAATGTGGAATATTTCAATTATTTAGGCAGCATGATAATGAATGATGCAAGGTGTACACATGAAATTAAATCCAGAATTGCCATGGCAAAAGCAGCATTCAACAAGAAGAAGAATCGTTTCACCAGCAAACTGGACTTAAATTTAAGGAAGAAACTAGTAAAGTGCTACATTTGGAGCATAGCTTTGTATGGTGCCGAAATGTGGACACTTCGGAAAATGGCTCACAAGTATCTGGAAAGTTTTGAAATGTGGTGCTGGAGAAGAATGGAGAAGATCAGTTGGACCGATCGCATGAGAAATGAAGAAGTATTACACATAGTCAAAGAGGAGAGGAATATCCTACATAAAATAAAAAGAAGAAAGGCTAACTGGATTGGTCACATCTTGCATAGAAACTGCCTTCTGAAACACGTGATTGAAGGAAAGTTAGAAGGAAGGATAGAAATTATGGGAAGACGAGGGAGAAGATGTAAGCAGCTACTGGATGACCTTAAGGAAAAGAGAAGATACTGGAAATTGAAAGAGGAAGCAATAGATCACACTCAATAGAGAACTTGCTTTGGAAGAGGCTACGGACCTGTTGTAAGACAGACTACAGAATGAATGATGCTGCACATAGCAGAGTCTGTGGAATAAAGTACCATCACCACTACCACCAATACTCCTACTACTCGCTGCTGCTGCTGCTACTACTTCCACTTCCTTGCAAAAATAATTCTGGCAGTCTACAAATGTTAAACAGATATGCCAAATTTCTCGAAAATAGGAACCTAAATGTCATATTAATGCATCTGTAACATGCTCAAACAAAACCTTCTGCTAAGTGACTTGACACAGTGACCAATAACAATAATTGCTCTCTTCTGGCACGTAGGGCCATATAGTCTAATAAATGTGCGACATAACTCATTTACCCTGATAATGAAGGTAGGATTATTTGAAACGTCGCTACCCTTCTACCAGACTACACGGGACACGTCCCAGACGCTGTCACTGCCGTCAGAACCTCAAATTTTACTACAGGAAGTATTACGGAAATAGTCTCATGGCTTCGAGTACATTCACATGGTTCAAAAATGTAATAAAATTACACCTGGACAACCAACCTGTAAATTAGGCTTCTTATGCAAGAAGGACGTCAGGCACTTCTCACCTACTTGACATTTCGGAGGTACAAATAATTGGGCTAATGTCCAAATTGAGTGTCCAATATATGCAATAAATATCCCCGACAAGATAAGGGACAGGGATGGCCACTGCATTGTGCACTAAAATATTTACTCTGAAGATCTGTAAATATAAATGAAAGCCTGTTCTTAACGTTCGGTTAGGTTACATTCTAACCTAATCCTACACATACACAATCACATGTATCCCTATCACAGTGCTAACAACTGCAAGCAACACACAAATTTAAACGTACTTCAACATAAACCCACAGGTGTAACAACTCTCACTGTCCATAATCACAACTCACAACAATTTTTTGGCGTTACACACATGTGGCACGTCTAATCAACCGCATCACACGACGGCGAAGTTGGTGACACTGATAGTCGATTGCCAACACATATGACTACCACGGTTAGTACACGCAATAAATTGCAGTATGTTTGCGGATTTTGCTCTAAGAGGACAGCGGCTTCGTCAGGTTCACTTTGTCCTCATTTTAGTACATACCACTGACCAGGATAATCTGTGCCTCCATCCTGTCTCTTTAGCTAATAACCGTGCTACTCAATTCCATAGATCAGTTCTACCCGTGGACCACGGAATAGAGGTCACCTGCCATCAGAGCTGGCACAGATTATCTAGCTTGCAGCCATACAGTACCACAGTACTTGAGTTGTGCGCAGGGTGGTGGGGAGGCCCAGATCTCGCGCCACCGCGGTCGTGCGTATAGGTGCAGCTGGTGTTAAAAACACGAGGCTCTATCACTGTATAACGTACAGTTTTTCGTTTATAACATGCCTGAATCAAATTTACGCACAGCTCTAACCACATAGAACACTACACAAAATAGCTGTAGTATCTCACACGGAAAAAGACACGACTGGACTTCAGCGCAATGCATTCTGAACTGGAACACAGCGGTTACTGTCAAAAACAACGTACGGTCACCTTTCCCAGCACAAACCACTGTGAAGGTCATCTGTAAACTACAGTCAATATCTGTAGTATCACTAACTCCATGGAGCATAGTCCTTGTTGAGAAGCTAATAGTTCCTCAGCGAGTCAGGAAATTCACAGCATTTTACAGAACCCTATGCTTCTCAATCGAGTCCATGCCCCCCCCCCCCAGCCTAGTTATTGAAGATCCATTTTAATATTATCTTCCCATTTATGACTAGGTCTTCACATAGTCTCTTTCCCCCATGTTTCCCCACCACAGACCTGTATGCACCTCTACTCTCCCCCGTACGTGCCACGTGCCTCACCTTGTTCTTCTTCATTTGATCACATCGATAATATTTAGTGACAAGTACAGATAATGTTGCTCTTCATTATGCAGACTCCTCCTGTCCCCTGTAACCTCATCCCTCTTACACCTAAATATCTTGCTCAGCATCCTATTCTCAAACACCCTCGGCCTATGTTCCTCCCTCAATGAAAGACACCAAGTTTCACACCCATATAAAAGAACAATATAGTTCTGTACATTTTAATCTTTATGTTTTTGGACAGCAAACTGGAAGACTCAAGATTCTGGACCAAAGGGTAGCAGGCATTCCCTGAGTTCAATCTGCTCTTAACTTCTTCATTAATGCAATTTTGATTTACTATGGTTGCTCTCAAATATCTGAACTTTGCCACAGTTTCAAAGGATTGGTTATCTATTTCTATGTTGTGATTTTGTCCTTCATTCTATTCATGAGACATGAACATAGGCTTAGTTTTCTCAACATTTACTTCTATACCAAAGTCCTCACTGGCAACTAATAAAGCTTCTGTATTCTTCTTTATAGTATATATGCTTTCACACAATAAAATTAATATCATCAGCATAAACCACAAGCTGATGTGTACCATTCATTTTTAGCCCCTCCTGATTTGCTTAAACCTTCCTAAGCAAAGCTGAAAAGCAATGGCAGTAAAGCATCTCCTTGTTTCAGAACATTAATAATAGGAAATGTGTCAGACAAATGTTTTCCCACCTGGACTTCACTATAGGTTTCATTCAAACACATTTTTATTACCCTAACTAGTTTCATAGGGATTCCACACATAGGAGTACATATGGGTATTGCAACATTTTGGTCATCCTGTACAGGATGGGTTCAACTCTAGTCTGTGGGAAGCATCCTGTACATGGGTGCCATCAGGGATGTAAATTATATTTAACTGTCCAAACAAATTGAAACCTCTGGTCTCATACTCATAAAAGTCAGTTTTCCTTTATGGTAGAAAACAGTACAGAACTACCAGATCAAAGTCACCATTGATAGATGTACTGGGTACATAAAACACCATGCAAAACAAAAGATAATAATAAGCAAAAATGTATTTTGTGGAGCTATTCATAGTTATACTTTTCCCACTGAAAGCATAATACAGCACACCCAAACTTGCCTGAGATTTGACAATATTTCTTACACTTCCAGTTATAATGATCACAGTATAATTATACTCTTGCATTCTTATAAATAAGAGGGTCTTCACAGCTGTTACATATTTCCTTTATTTACAAAACACAATTTTCCACATCGTACAACTTCAACCACTTCACAAGAAAAAGCAAATTCTGTTCATATATTAAATTAGCTTATTTTTCTCACTCAGCATCTCTTGATTAATGTTGTTGTATCCCGTTTCTCAATTTGCCGCAGTTGCTTTTTCTTCATTCTCTTAATTTTTGAAGTGTTTTTGATCTAGAAGTAAATATATATATTATTACCTAAAAGATAATGTACTGCTCTAAATGTATTTATTAATGGTTTATTTAATAGTGCTGTCAGTAGCTTGGACTATATAGCATCAAATAGTTACAGAGCTGTGGATAATAAACTGCATGGGATACTGAAGGAAGTGAATGTGGCCTAATTTGAGCTACAATTTCAGTATGTGCCTGGAGAGATGGAGAAAAAACAATGAAATCCTTCTATATTAGCCAGTCGCCAGGCCCAGAATTGAAGGAAGACCTCCTGAATATTATGGACTGCAACCCACATCACCACATCAACACTGAAGCAAGAAAGATCATTCTGCCAGAATTCCAGCCATTTCAATTAATGTCATTTTGGTGAGGTTCATTACAGTATGCAATTGGTCAACAGAAAATATCACATTTCTTTTGAACATTTAAGTAATGTCAATTATTTTGGGGCATTATAATATGTCACCAATCTGCATGGAACTTGTCATTACAAAACAATTCAGAGAACAAGATTTTGGAGATTTTTTCTCCTTCATTTTATTTTTGTTCCATTCAGATCAGTGTAGCATGCACTGGCCTTAAGGACTACAGCACAGATAACAAAAGACCAGTGTTAAAGTGCATAACAAATATCTTGATGAGTGTGGACACTCATTAGCAAAGATGTCAATGTTGTTGCACATACTTTAGGAGCGGAAACACATTTAGCTAACATACTTATGGTGTAGATGGTGTACATTAAAAACAAAAATTCGTCCCTAAGAAATGTACAGTTTAACTTGGTTATAACAACCTCAGTTTGCGCAACACCTCCTTTATAACGTTATACCTTCTTTGGTACCAACTAATTCCCCATAAAGCTCGTGTTTTTCTGGCTTGCTTAGTACAACATACATAAGCGCATCTACCTAGGATATAACAACATTGCCAATCATCCGTTCCAATATAATTTTCCAAAAGGTAGGCTATTTTGAGAATTCAACCATCTCCTCGTCCTTGAGAAAGCAAGCCCTCTACAGTTTCAGGTAGCTACACAAATTCCAGGCCTGGAAAATGACAATAGTAATGGCAATCACTTTGTGCATAAAGTTGCCCTCTACGTTTCTACTCCTGCAGTTAACAGGAGCAAGGTTACACAATAAGATGGCTACAGTCATGAACGAAAGGAAGGTTTTGAGCGTCAAAGGAAAAGTTAAAGTGATATGACAAACAGAAAATGGAAAAAAGAAAGCTGACATGTGTGGAGAATTTGGTCTCGTAAATTCTAAGGTCCAAATGATTTGGAAAAGCAGAACCAAATTATTAGTGCATTTGAACAGAACAGATTGAGAATAAAGCAATTTTGAAAGCCTAAACAAAGTGATGTCAAAGAGGCGCTGCTTAAGTGGTTTAAGCAAGAGAGAGGTGGCAATGTACCAGTCAGCAGTCCTCTTCTCATGATAACGTGTTCTTCCTAAATTTTAATTTAACGTATTTTTTAGCGTAACCCTGTATGAAAATTTACAATTGTAGAAGAGTAATTTTTATTATTTCTAAACTTAAGTATAATTTAAATTTGAAATAGATCGTAGCATTAACATTAAGTAATATGCCTGCAGGCCCGTATTTTGTCTTGAAATATTTTTCCTTCACTTTTACCATACAACTCGCTTACACGACACTCGTTTATAACGACACAAATTATTCAGTCCCTTCAATGAGGTTATAACTGAGTTCGAATGCAATAGGAACCTAAAAACATACAGTAACAAAAATAGGTAAGCAAATACTTTTGAAATATTAATAATGAGGAACAGTGTGTCAAGATATCATCTGGAATGACAAGGCGAGAAGGATTCAGTCTTATCAAAATGCTTTCACATTTAAAAGTTTCATATGCCATTGAATATATGCTCTATAAGGCTGCACATTTGCTGTTCTCAAATTCCTTCGAGTTTATATGAATTCCACCACCTGACAGATACCTACTCAAGTTTTGACTACACAGGGGTACCACAAAAGCCCAAGTGGCTATCTAGTGGTAAAATAAGCTGTAATTTTAAAAAATCATTTTTCACTCTAATAAATATTTAGTAAGTTACACGTGAGTTAACTTGAGATGCCTACAGAAAAGCAAGGTCTTCATGTAAAGATGTCAGTTATGGATTAGAGATTTTAACTAAAACTGGAATGTATTGACAGAGTTTGGTAAAATTCTTGAAGTTCATAATACCGTATATTCTCGAATCTAATGCGCACCCTTTTTACAGTTTTAGAGGGCTAAAGAATCAGATGCGGATTAGATTCGCGTGCGGATTAGATTCGCGGTCTAGAGCTGGATTTTGGAAAAATGATTGAGCTGCTGTACGTGCCGTAAGAACAATACAATACAATAATCTATTATTTTATTATTTATTATTATAATAATATAATAATTGGGTCCAGTGAATTTCCTTCGTGACGCCTCACACCCGCTGATCGCTGCCTTGTGTTTCCGCCATAGTCGAATGTTGCTTTCATCAACTCCAAAAATTGCAGCGGCTTTGCGGTTTCCATTCTCCTCTGCGCACCGAATAACTTCACGTTTGAACTTTGCCGTATATGAGAGTCGTTTAGATTTCAGGTGTCCCTCTTCCATAACTACGATACACGACAAATTGGAACAAGCACCTCCCACGTTTCAACAACTAAAGCTCAGCTGGCTTCAGACGAGATTGCGCACGTCTGTTGAGAAAGGCCCCGCCTCTATCGGTATGACTCATCGGCCACAGGCGTAGCGTCGGATTTTAACGCATTGGTAACATCCAATATTATTCAATCAGTCGCCTCGTGGGCAAGGGTGGTTGAAGGAAAGGTGCGGATTAGAATCGCGAACTAACTTTTTTTCGTTTAAGAAGTCGCCAAAAACTGGGTGCGTATTAGATTCGGATGCGCATTAGATTCGAGAATATACGGTAATTCATTCAGAGGTTCTTCAGTTGTTACATGTGGACTGTCAGACATGGCAAAAGATTCAAGTCTTCTAGTATGTTATGTCATATCGACCAGTAAATAGTTGCTGATGTTCCAAAGGATTGTAGTGCCTTCACCTTCAGCGTCAAGAGGCGCAAGCATCATTCTTCTCATTTGATCTCCGTATTCTTCATGCTTAATAACTGATTAAAATCTCTCTTAAGGAAAAGACTATTACAACACAATCATGATGCTGGAAAATAAGCAGTTTCATAGCAAGTCTTCATCTGTTAACCTCCTGAAGCATTATGTCCAATGTTCTTGGATTGCTTGACCCTTAAGATAAAGGCCTATGATCCTTCAAACATCAGCCACTATCTTTTGGTCATCATGGTGTAATATCCCAAAATACTTTTGTGTCTTCAGCACCACCACTGTGAGAACCTCAAAACTTGCACACATGACAAAGCTATTAGGTGTATTTTTCCACTTATGTTGTGAAAGCATCACAAGGACAGGACATGTAAACTGCAAGGAATATGACATGCTAAGTTTTCAGCCTACCACCCAGACTTTTTCATCTGGAAAAAATATATACCAGCACTGATTAGTGTACCATTAGAAGAACTTGTTTTGGCTTCCTTAATATGTGATACATATCTTAAAAACCAGCAAACACCTCACCAAACACATACACAACAGAAAAATATTTATTTTGCTATGCTTCCCCAGTAAAACCACAGCAACCAGCATATGGACCACAAGTACAGCCTTAACAACAACTAAAGCCTAGGGCAGGATATTAAAGTTAAAAGTGCATTACATATCTACTGAAACAGAAACTGTGTCCTCATTTAGGTTCAAAATTGTTCAACAATCATTTACAGCTATAACAAATGACTTCAAGAACTGGGTATATTAAGTTGCCACAGGATGCAAGCAATGCCCTGAAAATTCGTCATATACACACAACCTCAATGTACGAAACCAGGGAAGTGCCGATTAGGATAAATTACTGTAAAACAAAGTTTTCCCTGTTTATGCCATGAAGGCATGGAGGGAGAGTACGGGTATAGTTCCACTCATTTGTAACTTTGGCACTAGAGGTATGTGAGTGGTCAACTTCATGCCCCAGCTGCTTTACACCTGGAAAAGAACTCCAGTACCCCAATGTATACGAGGCTGGTTGGGCACCGGAGCCAGTCTGGATGGTTTTAAAGAAGAGACCTCTTGTCCCTGCCAGAATTCAAACCCCAGACCATCCATCCTGTAGCTAGTCACTATATCGATCATGCTATCCTGGATCAATATAAACTACTGTAACAGTTACAAACTATTTTCCCAGTTAGAATCATGTAAAAGTTCACATACCACTTGCACAATTTCTGATTTTAGCCTATTTTCTTCCTGCCTCTTCAGATTTGCCTCCCTCCGATGCCGTTTCTCTTCCTTTTCCTTCTTTCTTTCCTCTATTAAAACTTGTGAATGTTCTTTAACTTGTTTTAGCTCTAATCTTAAAGCATCTTTCTTCTCTTTTGACCTCCTTATTCCTTGTGTTTTAATAATTGATGAAAATCTGTTATAAAAGAAAGAACATTACAACACAATCATAATGTTGGTAAATTAGCAGTTTCATAGCCTGTCTTCTCTAGTAACCTTTGAAAGCAAGAAATTCATGTACGTAATATATAAAAATCCATTTCATGCATTCCCTGCACGTGCGGCCAGATCTGTGTTGGGCAGATTAGTCTACTGAGATTAGGGTGAAAGACTAACACCAGCGTATCTGCCTCAGACAACTGGCAAGTTGGCAGTAGCACACCAGAACTTCAACAGACAGCATTACTCCAGGACACCAAAATCTGCTTCACCAAATCCCAATACATGGACCATATCACCTGGGAGGCATATGCAATTGAGCTCCATCCCAACAACATGAACACAGAGAATGGCCTTGTCTTGAGGTCATGGATACCTTGCATTCGCTCCCCAAAGGAATGGAAGAAACGTCCCAATGACAATACATAACTTTGACATCCCAAGTCCCTCAAACATCCTTTCCCTCTCTTGCCTCTTCTTCCTCCTGTATATCCTATACTTACTACCTATCCTGTCTCCTGTGTGCGATACCTTTATCCGCCATATAATCCTTTCCAGAGCTAGCTACATGCTGGTTCTCCCTAAGAATTAAGATGTACAGAACACACAAAAATTACAGAACAATCAATCTTGTGTTATAGCTACTGAAACGATGACTGAATGCTATAAGGCTCACTTATACCCAGGCACTACAGCTACATGACTCTGCATTAACCTCCACACAAAAAATTAGGTAACCAAGCATCATCTCCAAATATTATATACCAGAATGAATAGGAAGGCTGATCTCTAAATCTGGTCCACTTCAGTTACAGTGTCACACTACCTTGTAAGTGTTGTGATTTTAACACAACAGTTCTACTTGAATTCACTGATAATGGCTTTTGTGTTACAGCAACTGATGCTTAATCAAAACTGGCTGAATTGGTTTGGTTTAGGTTTAAGAATGTTGTTGTTATGTCTTAGTAACTGCAAATAAAGTCATAACTGGATGAGGTCCAGATCTCCCTACCTCTTGCTAATGTGGAAAGATTATGGAGCCTAATCTCAAAAACATCCATGACCCAGAAAGGAAGCTAGTGCATGCCGAGTAATAACCTCAGTCAGTATCAAAAAGGAGTTTCTTATACACGAATCAAGTCATTCAATAACACTCCACCAACCATTAAAAGTGTGTCTGAAACAAGTGTATTTGTATCGTGACATGTTCTGCATCCTTCGTTAAATCCTATGAGGGATCTACGATGTGAAACAAATTATATTCTATCAAGTTCGAGAAATAGGTTATGTGGCTGGAAAATGGACCGATATGCCTCAGGATAAAAATTTGGGGCTCCACAGTACAAATAATCGCATACCTGGACTTTCTTTCTTTCCACACTCTGCCCGATTTTGGTCGACCATACAGAATAGGTAATTTTTGCTTCTTATTTGATTGTGCCACAGAATCGTCACTGCTGTCATCACTATCGTCTTCTTCGCTTTTTACGTCTATACCTTCGACATGAGGTGATGTAGTCTGCGCAACAATATCTTCCAGTTTCATGACCTCCATCTCAGTTTCGCTTTTATTTTTCTATACTGAATGCTTAAAAATAAACAGTACTTCCATCAACTTCAAACAAAACGCACGGCCCACGTGCTAATTTGCCGACCACGCACACGGATTGCTAACATACTTCACCTCTGATTCCTGCTTGCAGAATAGCCAACAGCTAAAATCGAACTTACTAAACAACCAACCAATCAACTAACTACCAACTCCATGGAGTAGAGTCCTTCTTGAGACGCTAATAGTTTCTCAGCTAGTCAAGAGATTCCCCGCATTTTATGGAAACCGAAGGTTCATTACTGCATTCACAACAGCCCACCACCTATCCCTATCCTCAGCCAGATAAATCCAAGCCCCCATCCTATTTCCTGAAAATCCATTTTAATATTACTCTCCCATCTATGCCTAGGTCTTTCACATAGTCTCTTTCCCTCATGTTTCCCCACCACAGCTCTGTATGCACTTCTACTCTTCCCCGTATGTGCCACATGCCCCAACATCTCATTCTTCCTCATTTAATCACATCAATAATATTTAGTGACAAGTAAAGTTAATGGCGCCCTTAATTATGCAGACTCCTCCCGTCCCCTGTAACCTCATCCCTCTTACACCCAAATATCTTGCTCAGCATCCTATTCTTAAGCACCATCAGTCTATGTTCCTCCCTCAATGTGAGACACCAAGTTTCACACCCACATAAAACAGCAATATAGTTCTGTGCATTTTAATCATATTTTTGGACAGCAAACTGGAAGACACAAGATTCTGGACTGAAGGGTAGCAGGCATTCCCCAAGTTTAATCTGCTCTTAATGTTTTGATGAATGCAGTTTTGATTTGTTAGGGTTGCTCGCAAATATTTAAACTTTGCCACAGTTTCAATTAATTTGTCACCTATCTTTATGCTGTGATTTTGTCTTGCCTTCTGTTCAAAAAACATGAACTTATAGTTTGCTCAGCATTTGCTTCTAAACCAGTCTCCTTACTAGTGACTAACAAAGCTTCTATACCATAAAGGGTATGTATACTTTCACTCTGTAAATTAACATCATCAGTACAAACCAGAAGCTGATGTACACAATTCAGTTTCATTCCCTCCTGGTTTGCTTGAACCAAAATCGGATATCACTAAATTTGTCCCCTCCCCCACACTAGTAAAAAAGCCCCAAAGAAACCTGTGCACTACCACCAATGTGCAACAGTTTGAAACACTACGCCCTTGTTAGGCTGAGGTCTTCTTTCAATTGTGAAAGTGGGTTTGTAGAACATGTAATTAATTTTTGTACTTTCTATTCCGTCCCACAGATGCCATGTGCCCTGCTCACTTAATTCTCCTCTGTTTGAACATTGTAATAATAATTGGCATAGGCTACAAATAATAAAGCTCTTCATTATTCAGTTTTCTCCATCCTCCTGTTACTTCCTTCCTCTTAGGTCCAAATATTCTCCTCCATATTCCAAATACACTTATCTGATGTGCTTCCTGTAAAGTTGGAGACCAAGCTTCAAAGTCATATAAAGCAAGCAAAATTATATAGCTTTATGTTTTCACATAGCACATGGGAAGACCAAGATATCTCAACTGAATGGTAGCAAGGAATTTCCAAATTTAGCATGCGCTTAATTTCTTCTTGAATATAATTTTGACTTCTTAGAGTGATTTCCATGTACAGGGTGCGGCAAAACTCCCTCCCTAGTTTTGACGGTGAATTAAAAAATAAGTACTCGAGATAAAAAAATTTATTTTCACATCCTAAACTTACAACATGGGAAGTTTTGTCTCATGTGATTTTGAAAATAATATCGGCCAAGTGGTGTCCGTCATTGTCCAAACACTGCTGCAAGGGACTTGTGAAGTTTCGCATAACTCTTTCGAGCATTTCTTGGGGTATACGGCGAATTTCTGTGCGGATTGCCTCCTTTAGGGTTTGCAGGTTCCTTGGACGATCTTTATAAACCTCGGCTTTGAGATAACCCCACAGAAAAAGGTCGCACGGGGTCAAATCTGGCGAGCGCGCGGGCCACGGAATATCGCCTCTCAGGGAGATCAAGCGTCCGGGGAACATTTCCCTCGAAAACTGCATTGATGCTCGCGCTGTGTGGGCCGTGGCCCCGTCCTGCTGAAAGCAGACATTCTCTAGACCAAGTTCTTCAAGAGCTGGGGCAAAATAATTCTGGAGCATGCTCACATACCGCTCAGAATTGACGGTAGCTGCCCGATTTCCCTCTTCAAAAAAGTAAGGCCCGATGATCCCCATTCGTGACACTGCGCACCAAACTGTGGCACGATCACTATGCAGAGGCTTCTGGTGGATTGCCCTCGGGTTGTTTTCACTCCAATATCGAAAGTTTTGCTTATTTACACAGCCAGAAAGATGGAAATGTGCCTCGTCACTGAAGAAAACAACCGCGTCATGCGGTAAAGTTTCAATCATTCCACGGCAAAAGCGCGCTGCTCGTTCATCCACATTATGTTTACGACTGAAATTTTTTGTAAGGGAAACTTCCCATCCACCTGCCTCCATGGACGCCATCCCCACCCTTTTACGACCTCCGCTCGCTTCACAATGCCCTATTGAAACTAGGGAGGGAGTTTTGCCGCACTCTGTATTTGAAATTTAACAAATTTTCAAATGATTTATTAGCTATCCTTATGTTTTGATGTTTTCTTATATGTTGGCAATGAAATATGAATGTACACTTAAGGATGTGAGAATATTGTACTCTTGACAATTTGATTTTTATGGGGAAAACTTTGCTACACTAACATTATTGTTATGACTAGTTTATTTCAACTCTCATTCCCAATTGGCAGCTTAAAAATACCTCCTGTTTGTCCTTTTTATCATCACTTTTATCTTCAGTTGAGGAACACAATTCAGAACAACAGCATACCTGCAATGCCTAAGTATTACATACAGAATTCTACACATAAATTCTGCTCTCTTAACCGCTGATATGATTTCTGTACATACAAAAAATCTTGTTCCTAATTAATGATCCTCATTCCCATTTTTATAGAAAAATGCAAAATCATGTGTGGGTTCAGTGTTACCATTGCCCCATCTGGCCTCTTGTACTACCACTAAATCAAAGTTGTACTTCAATAATTCTTGTGCAATTACTTTCATTGAATGTAACCCAAAAAGGCTTCCGACATTCCAAGTTCTAAACATCATGTCTATTTTCCAATCAGTAGGTTGCTCCAAAGAATCGATCTGAGCCTGAGGCCCTTTGTAACATTTCACATAATGCTGGTTTTCACTGTGAGAAGTTATCCTTTTGTACAATCCCAAAGCTGGAATGTCACCCTTCATGGGCTGTCTGTGACTGCTTACTCAATACATTCACATCTACTCTGAATATCTGAAGATCATCTCTTTCATCCCCTTCCTAAGATTGTACCATGCTGTGGTCACAAGGGACAGAATTAGGATGCTTTTACATATATTTCTCATTAACATATGTACGATCACATTTTTAATTTACTTTACTTAGTCCCTGCTTACACATTTCAAGACCATGTGCCTGGAAATATTGTTATGTAGGGATTTCGAACAAACATTCCAAACAGCAGTTGTGATTTAAAATCTTACATATATATAAGAAAATGAATCGAATGTACTTGTGTATGTATGTTAAGCATAGGCTTAAATATGTAAATTTGTATGTTCTGTTATAATTTAAAAATGGCTGGCCTGTATGGAGGTGGTATGCCAGAATGAATGGAAATTGTGGATAAGTAGACACTGAGGAGAAAATTGTGGTCTAAAGAAACAAGCATTATTATTACAACAGTACAGCCCGAGTGAAGAATTGGTACATATCTTTCTTGCAATGAATAAGACACAATAAACACAATCAACTCAGATTTTCTGTTAAAAACACTTATTTGTACAATGTTTTATGGGTTTTTGTCTGACTGTAAGCTGAAATTCTTTTTACTTTTATTTAAAATGGTGTGATCATCTTATATTCAGAAATTTAAAAAAAGTATTCAAAAAACAAATACAATTCAGTGATATCTGGGAAAAAAAGCATCTGGCCACAGTGATGTACTTTGCAACTTATATATCCACAGAGTACTTGTATATTCTTAAAAAGTCACTGCTGGATTTTTGTTAATACTGCTGCCAGTCAGACCTAAATTATCCAGTCATATTTCTGGAGCAGTTAGATTATAATTAGTGGTTCTGCTTTTAAGGTATATTCTGTAATGACCATATTCATCAGATACAAATCCATATTTCCTAAATCTTTTCTTCAGCTTAACTAAGTAAACAGTTAATTTAAGTTTAATACCAGATTTGGAAATATTATCACATCAACAGAGAGAGTAATTCTTTGTAGTGTCTGCTGAGAACCAATTCAAGTATGGCATATTTTATTGTTGGTAGTAACAATCACTTTTATGTTACAAATTTTAAAATAAAAGATGTACTTTCAGAGAGTTTACAATAATTGTGCCTATTAACTGAAAGCTTAATAAATGACATGTCACAATTGCAGAAGAAAAAACTGTAACTCTACATGCATTTTTTAATCTCATGAACTGCATATGATACTAATTCTGAAGTAATGTTTGTCAGGTACACCAAAGAAGCTAATCATTATGGGACATAATGGAAATGCAACATTTCTGAGGCAAGAGAATGAAGGACAGAGGAGAATTACCAGGTGCCTATCCCAAGAGAAAAACATTCTCTGGGCCTAAAATGGACCAATAGAAAAAGGTAAAAAAAGGAATTAAATTGATGAAGGAATTTTATATGAGAAAGTGATATTATTTCACCTCAAAGCTTGCCACTAGGAAAGGGAGACAACTTATAGTCAAGTACTTAAAAGTAGGTCAATAAAATACTCACATAATGTAGTTACAATCCTGTCATAAAATATACAATCATAAATGCAAAGTACAAATTTTGTATCACAAAATACTAGCAAAACTGGAAACAAGACAAATTATTCATGACTGAAAATAAATTGGAATAAGATATACTGCTATCCTGTTACAGTTCCAGCTGTCAACATTTCGCTGTTCTACAAATTTCACACTTCAGCATATCTTTATTTATATTGGGAAAACAGACAGCAACATGCAATGGTACACAAATTTCATTCGGAAATATGTGGAACAAAATTAACACTTACTTATGAATTTGTCATCAAATGCATGAGAGGGATGTGAGAAGAGGGTGCTTAGGAGAATATTTGGATCTAAGAGGAATGAAGTTAATAAGAGAATGAGGAGACTTGCATAATAAGAATTTTCATAATGATGATTATGATTTACCAAATATTCTATGTGTGACAAAAGGGCAGAGGATGTGATGGGTGAGTCATGTAGTATAGTGTGTTCTTCTTGGAATACTAAGTGATGGACAAAGTCCAGAAACAAGTAATTCTAAAAGGTTACAAGGAGTTAAAGGAAATAACTAAAACAGAATGTTAAACCCAAACATGATTATTCTTGGTTAAGGATAAACATCTGAGAATTTTGCTGTATCAAAGAATTGGCTTTCTCTTCAAGCAAACTGCAGAATTCATACATATTGACTGTATGTAGAGGGAGTGTTTCAGATCTGTATATAGGGCCCAAAGAAGGTGGATCTTGAATTATTATAAATATTATGTAAGTGAGACTCACAGAGAGAATGACATTAAACAAACTGAAGTTTTCATTAATCTCTGTAGAACATTCTGCACTCAGTGCTCCATTTCTTGTCTATCTAATATATTATAATTACCTGTCACATTTTCCCCTAATTTAGAATCTGAAAAATTGAGCCCAACTTATAATCATAAATTAAGGAAGTACATGAACAGGGTAAGTGTTTATATGACCAGTAATACAAATGATTATAGTGCTGCATTGTGAGAGGCATTGCTATACAAAGCATGGAGAGGCTGTCCTTTATTCTGTGTGTACAGACACTCCCTGACTTATTATAGAGTTTGGTTCTGACAACCAGGTCATAAGTCAACGGAAGTACCTTATACATATATATTGACTGCCCACTAATAAATAAATAAACTGTGAATGCTGATTAGACACCCAAATACAGTACTGTATACAGTGTCACAGTAAACTCACAAAAACAAAGATAAAGCTACTGGACACATTAACTCATATGTGTGTGCACTGCATTGAACAATCATGGGGCTTACTGATTGTTCCACAATCATGAGTGTGAGCAGTCTTAAGCCAATGGAGTTATAAGTCAATGGTGTCATAAGTCAATAGTGTCATAAGTTGGAGAGCATCTGTACTTCTTGTGTAATGGTACGGTAAGGAGGAAGCAAGCTCTGAGCAGAGTGAAGTGTTACTGCGCACTGCCGCCTGTGTGATCAGTTAGAATATGACTCTGTTAGAGGAAATAATACAGTTTTATTGCACTTTCTAAATCATGGAAATAAATTACTCAGTATTAAAAAGAGGAAAGAAACACTCGTTTTTAATGAATTTAAAGTTTCAAACATGGAGTCAAGTATACTGAGATAAATTTGTTATAAACATATGTTACCAGAGTAGTATTAATTTAAATAAACCACTTTATTGGAACACCTGGAGATGTGATGTCCCACCTGAGATTTTTTAACTAAATGAAGGACATGATGAGATCCTTCATTGTGTATATATGTGTTTCAATTTTTAAATCACTTTATAATGTTTATTAAGGCTATCCGTTCTTCTGGGATATGACACCACATCGCTGGGTAATTAGTTCCCAAAGTTGCAGGACAACATAATGGTCTCATATTCAAGGGTCAAAAAGTTCAAGAAGAATTTCATTTTGACCATTGAAAATGAAACCACTACATTATTATGACATGTCTGGAAGCAATTACCCAGTGGCACAGCATCATATACCAGAAGAACGGATACATGAGCTACACCAATGCAAAAATTTAAAAACTCGCAAATTTGATGAATTTCAGTGTCAAAATACACACTGACAATTGTTAGCTAAAAACCATTTTGGTTCATTTTGATCAATTTTTTACTTATATTCTTACAAAAATTTATTTTATATTTTCTTAACGATATGATTAACCACAAACATTTGAAAATAAAAGCTCCGGGACTAAGGAAGTGAACATTGCATATAAAATATACTCTAGTGTTACTTACAACAGTGGCCAGTAAGTGACACAAAACAGCAAGGAATGTACCACAATATTCTGGGATAATATACAATTTTATTTATATATATATATATCTTGTATATTATATATATATATATATATAAACAGGTTTCTCGTGGAATAATGTAGTGATAGATAAAATTGAATTAACAGGCCAGAGAGGATTTTGTCCAATATATTAAGGGATCAAATTCTTTGGTCCAACAGGCATTTTAGGTACTAATTCTGGCCTGTTCATTCAAATAACTGTACAATCCATAGATAGAGAATCAGAGCAATGGCACCAATTGGCCAAGCAAGACCAGAAAGGAAGCTTCTTATACCTTTCTAGGATGAACTGGTTTTGCCCTTCGCTTACTAGGACTATCATCCGGTTGGCTTTGTGGAGTTACACTGATACTGCATCTCTCTCCCATCAAGACACCTTTTCTCTTGCGGAGAGATTCTGTAGGTAGATGCTGTGTTGGCCGCAGCAATTGTCTGAAGTTGTAGGGACCACTGAAGTCACTTTCTGCTGTATTATCTTCTTCACTGTTTTTGACAGGATTTTTCTGTGTGGGACTGTCTGGATTGTGATCAGTTGAACGGAGAAGCCGTCGGAGATCTGATGCTGGACTGAATGGGCTGCTGCCACTGTTATTGTTGTGATTGTTGTTGTTGTTGTTCTTGTTGTTGTTGCTGCTGCTGCTGCTTTTGTTGTTGTTGTTACTGTTGTTGTTGATCTGGATTCGTGGCAGGCGGTTAGGCCCCCATGGATGGCCACTGCTGTTGAGGAAAATAATTAATTTAGACTTTCATAGGATGAATAACGCTTTTAAACCAAATCATTCTTTAAAATGAGAAGTATCATTTCCTGGAAAAAATTTGATCTGAAGAATTGTGTTTAGCAAAGTAAAATACTTACTATGGTGAAAGTATTGCTACAGTAAATTAGTAAGTGTTGTCAATATGCACCCATTATTACTTTCAGATTATCTGGCAATGCTGTGTCAACAACAGAGATTATTTCCTGGCAAATTCGGTTATTCCTGTCCATACTGCAAATTAAATATATTATTAGACTAAATCCAATCCAGGTTTAAAAAGTGATATCGTAAGTTTCATCACATGTAATTTGTCGTGGTTAACAGTGTATATGCATTTCAATTATTTTGATGTAAGTGACGTTGCTGCTAATTTTTATCTCGTTTGAAAACAGAAGTGATTCATTTTCAAACAGGTATATCATTGAAGTCATACTAATTTTTAATCAGTTTCTGATCCATCACATCTATTGAAAAGTGTCTGACTCAGAATGAATGTATGCTTTGACCCTGCTTATTTCTGAAATTTTGTGTTCTAAGATGTGGAAATATTAAAACTAGGATTCACGTCACCTATATTAGGAAAACTGCAAATAAACACGTTCCTTGCTTCTGCAAGTTGGCTGATTAAATTCATTTTCAGGTTCCTATTACATTTTAATATTTGTTTAGTTTTATTGAAGAGCTACTCAAATGTTTGTTACTTTTATTTTGTATAACATTTTTATCGTGATATTATACAATTTACATAAAAGAATGCTGGGATTTAGAGTTTAAATATTTATTAAATGTGGTAAGACTAAAAAAACAAATTCTGATTAACATACAGCACTCTGATTTTCTTATTTTGATGTACTGCTTCAGTACGAGATCAATCTGAATATTGCATTCATCCAGCTTATTAGTATTCAGCCATCCCCATGTATAAGCTATCTTGGAAAACTGCCTGTAACTTCCAATATTTTATATTTAACTGCTGCAATGAGAATAATTTTGCAGCAGTACATTCTATCCTCACTTCAGGCTTGTTTCAGTAACAAATGAGGTGTGCATGTGTGTGTGTTACAGCTCCTCACTCCACAACAAAGAGTGAACCAAGAACTGGTGAATGGGAAGGTAAAGTTCTCCCTAGAACAGGCCATGAAGGCCCAGAGGGGGAGTAGAGGTATAACTCTACTCTTTCTTTAACCTCGGCGCTAGATGGGGGTGGGTGGACAACGCCACGCCCAGGCCGCTTTACCCCAGGAATGACCAGGTACCCATTGTACAGGAAGCTGGGTAGGCCCCAGGGCCGGTCTGGACGGGTGCTGAAAATCTCACCCCCACCCGGATTCGATCCCCGGACCGTCCAGCTCGTAGCAAGTCGCTATGCCGACTGAGCTATCCCGGCCCATGGTGAATGGGAAGGCCAACAAATTAGTTATCCCCTAAATATCCATTATCTGGCTACTGACAATTAGATGACTGTTGTAAAATGTTACCAAAAAAGGGGGTGCACCATCTTACTGACAGATGTTGTTAGAAGGTCCCTCAACCTGCAGTAAAAAATAACTGCCTATCATGCCTAAATACACATTATTGCTAATTGTTTTTATTATTTATTTAAGTTTTTCTCAGATGAGGCATGGTTTACACTAAATGAGAATGTAAGCGAACAGAATAACACATACTCTCCACTGCTATGTATGACTCTTAAGAATCATCAAACATTTAGAGAGGCCAGAACTAAAGAATCTGATTGTAATAGTGCATAATACCTGTCCTTAATTCCTCTGGAATACTGATCCATTGCACCACCCTCCTTGCCAGCAATCTTACCATACTTCGGTAATAGATTCTTATTATTGTTATTGTTATTATTGTTGTTATTATTCTGTTGGCTGTTTGACTGCAATGCAGCACGGTGCCAAGCTCTCAGCAACTGTCGTTCCCTCAGTACATTCTCACGGGCCTGTGAAGATAGACGCTCATGACGCTGGGCATCAAAATCTAGTGTCTCCATTTGGTTTCTGAAAAAAGTTAATGTAAAATTTGGATGAATGGGATACTCATCAGTCAACATCATTTGGCTTCAGAATAGCTCAGTTAGCATAGTGACTAGGCTATGGGCTGGAAAAATGCAGAATCAGGTTTCAATTACCAACAGGACCAAGATATTTTTCTTTTCTCCAAAGCTTCCAAATTGCCTCTCAAACCCAGCCAGACCGCTATCCAATGGATACTATAGGCTTTTTCTCTGAGAGTGGCATTTAGTGTGTAAAGGTGACCTGTCACCTCCACCTATTGCCGAGGTTAAGAATGTATGGTGCTATTTCTCCACATCTCCATGGCATGCTGGTCTTTTAAGTTCAAAAGCAACTTCACTCTTCATTCATTAGTATTCTCATATGCTGTGTTAAGAAGGATGGTATACCATCTATGGATAACAACTTCAAATACTTTTTCCTAAGAAACCAACAGAACCATCCATAATGCAGTGTTCATTTATCTGTTTTAATATTCATTTGTTTTTTATACTTGCTTGTTGTCTTAAAAATGACCTCTTGAGACACACATATGCTTCACACAGAACTGACAAGTTTTGGTTACATTACACAACTTTTGTCGCATTTATGTAATACTGACTGCATGTCTTTAACTCACTGATGAAATCCAGTTACTGTATACTTGAGATGCAGCTACACTGGTGACATTCAACATGAAAGAAAAGTACTTCAAAGAGTAACAGGTATTCATAGTCCAGATTCTATCATTCTCCTTACTAAATTCTGACAAAATATGTTCTGGATTCAATGTACCTGTATGGCTGTAACTTATTCTTCAGTTGTACAAGAGGCAGATCCCAAGCTTTATCTTCAAACTTTGGAGATGGACTGCTCCAACACCATCACATGCATTAAGCAAGAGGGTAGCAAGAACAGGTACCAAACAGAATATAAGCATGCTAGAAGTTTAAGGCACACAGTTCACACTTAATCACCAGGTACTAAACCAATTAGCACAGTCAATATTTTACTTACTTTAGCTAATTCCATTTCTGAGAAAGATATAGGGTCTACGAGGGGAAAAAAACTGCATAATGAGGAGCTTCCCGATTTACACACCTCATAAAATATTATTAGGGTGATGGAATAAAGAAGGATGGGGCACATGTCATGTATGAGGGAGAAGATAAATATGTAGAGGGTTTTGGTGGGGAAACTTGAAGGAAAGAGACCGCTTGGAAAACCTTGGCATATATATGGGAGTACAATATCAAAATTAATCTTAAAAATAGGATAGGAGCGTGTGGACTGGGTTAACGTGACTCAGGATAGGGATTAAGTGGCAAGCTTTTGGGAACATGGTAATGAAATTTGGGTTCCATAAAATTCAAGATATTTCTGGGCTAGCTGAAGAACTATCAGCTTCTCAAGAAGGACTCTGATTCATAGAGTTAGATAATTCCATTTAACTCGACCAAAAATGTCGCACAGAACTTGCTTGTAGTAACTTTTTTTGTAGATGCTATAATTTTGACTACAGACATTGTTTAGTGTAACACGTATGAATTCTTCTCTTATTCTAATTTTATATAGGCATATTAGGCAGACTACATGGCATCACATTATAGGTTAATTATAGAATAATGAACTGGAGAGAATGTGAAAGGCAGCAGTCATGGCCTACTTTGAGGCACTATTCCAACATTTACATGGGGGACTGAGGAATCACACGAAAGATCTGTCAGGATACTGGACTCTGGACCAAGATTTGACTTGGTCATCTCTGAAATATGAAATAATTCTCAACTACGACCTTTGGTACCAGAATTAATTTTGGCAGAATTATATTTTTGAACATTTAATATGACTCCTTTGATTACAGCACAGATCAACAAAAGAAATAAATGCACAAACATCAATGTCTGAATGAGACTCAAAATTGACATGCAGTCTGACATGAATGAGCAATCATCACAATAACTGTTACTTTTTAGAACGGAATTTTGCCTAAATTCTAAGTTGATAGTTGGTTTTGATCATTAATTTGAGAAATTGTAATAACATGTATGAAGAAGGAGACTGGATTTGGTAAGGCAGTGGCTGTCAACCTTTTTTGATCCATAGACTGATAAAACAGGGGTAGGTTTTCTAAGCACTGGCAGCCTCTCAGCCTCACACTGAACAATTTAGCCAGTCTAAATTTATAATTATTACTACCATATATAAACACTTTAATTTGTAACACAATAATCATTTTACATGATCCCCCCCCCCCCAAAAAAAAATGTAATTTTGCACTTAAAAAATTAACATTCCAAAGATGTAGGGTCTGTAACATAAAAGTACCTCTTAAGTTTCTGAGAAATATGGCATGACCCCAAAATTCTATGTTCTCTTCCTCACCACTAAGCCTGTCATATCAATATATTCTGCAAAACAGAGAGAAGAATATTAAATAAAAACTTTCGCCTATCTTCTGGGGTCTAAAGCCATGTAATCTGGTAGCTAGACTGAAAATAATTTTCTGCCTTAAAGATGGAGGCAATATATTCCTCAGAGATGTTGGAATCGATCTATCAAACTACATGTCATCACACTGCAGATGATTTTACGCTTCACAGTCAAATTTGTAAGAAACTTGTATCTGAGAAAAGTGTCTAATATTCAAAAGATATCTTGTTCAGAAAAAGCAAATGGAAAACTGCAGTTACTAGCTGCACAACAGGACACAGTAATTTGTCTGTAATAAAATGTTAATGCTAATGGCGACTTTATGAAATTCTTACACATATTATTAGGATCAAAATACTGTCGACCATATATAAGTGAATGTGTCACATACCTGCACATTTCTTCCTGAAGGGCCTCATAATATGATGCTGTCTGGTTAGGACCAGGGCCAGGCTGCTTGCCAACCCTGCCTAATAGACCTGGCACAACTTGGAAACCTCGAGGTCTCACATAGTCCTTTGGTGGTGCTGTAATTTCTGAGTTACGAATGCCTGGCTTGTTTTGGCGCAGGTACTTATGTGCTTCCTGATTTGACATGTGTACCTTTAAATGAATATACAAAGGAAATTATGATTTAAAAACATGTAACACTTTAAAAAGTATAAAATCGTCATGTTTTAACCCTTTCATTCCCCTGTCTGGAGTTGGTCATTTACTGTACCTTTGTACAAGGTTGGATAGTAACATGCCACAACAAGTCAAAATATTTCGAGGTGGAAGGCCTTTAAACTCAATACAACTGAGATGTGCTCAAGTTCAAAAACATCGCAAGCAATTCACATGAAGTGAACCTTATAAATTTACCAAGAACACATATTAGAGATGTACTCCAAACCAGAACATTACAAGAAGAAATAAAGTCTTACACATTTATATAAGATATAGAGAGAACCATTATAAAGTTCAACTCCAGGTCTTGCATACATAACTAACAGCAGTTATCAAAAGATATAACACTATTTGAATCAAATTAACTATGCTCCAACATGCTACCATTCAGCCAGATATACAAGGCTTCAAACAAGTTACACAAGCTTTCTGCGCGTAAATTTTCCTATGCTGTCATCAATTTAATTAATGGAGATACTACATTTTATTATATTCAACACACAGCTACAATCATCTACCTAATAAACAATTTTAACTTGATACTGTGTTATGCCTAAAGCTGTGTATTCTTTACATGTTATATATATTATATAATATCACCTTTGTAATTTTGAGATCTCAAACCATTAATTACAGCTGTAAAACTTCCTTTTTATTTTCTTCACGTTCAGCTTGATTATGGCTAGTTTAGTCAGCCGAAACATGTAGCTGTTCTAAACCGTTCAGAATAAAGCCGTGTTTAGACTGAATATAAATATATTATTCTTGTGATATTGTAAACACAACAGGACTGAATCCACCTAAAGACATGAAACTTTTTTTCATAATGTGTTTTCTCAATGTTCCAGTGGCACAAAGAATTGTAACTCACATTATGAGAAAAGGATATGAGCTCTCCCTGTCTGTCTGGTGCTTTATTGACAGACTGCTGATGACTAGGGGCTGCTCTGTTGGATTTTCTGCGATGCTTTTGGTTTGAAGGTGGCTTATCTCCATGACGCCAACTCCTATAATACCGCTGAATCACTAACACAGCATCTTCTGGTGTAAGACCCTCATTCTGGCAAAATAACACATCAATATCTGTTAAATACATCACCTTGATAATTATGCACTGGTATGTGCTGAACACATCACTTTTAAAATCCATGATGCAAAAATGAAGGTGAATCTTGAATGTAGGTCATAACTGGCAGAATCCCAAGGCTGCAACATACAGCCTAGGCAGTAAAATTTGACACAGTACTCTAAAATTGAGCAACATCCAGACAGAATGATTAAGTAATTTTGAAAATATGAACTAACATGGTTTGCATAATTTACATATGCGATCTTAGCTTTTAATATAATATATTTAATGTGCAAAATATTCGTTTTCAAAGAGCAGCTGTATGGAATTTAAATGTCTTATAAGCAATGCATGCAAAGACTGTGCTAAACTGTTCATGCACTACAAAACAATATACAGTCTACATACTTATTTCAAAGGTTACAAGTTTATGACTGCTTTATTCCATATATCAAACTTAAGGAATAAATGCTAACAGTAACTCCAGCATTAATGGCATTAACATGACTTGACAAAATTTGAGAACTCACCTGAAGAGCTTTCTTGGCTGTGTCAGGATTGTGATACGTCTCCAGAACCCTTCTCACACGAGCTTCCAATTCAGGTCCCCACTTGCGCCGAACTGTATAACCCCGGAAATCTGTAACATATATAAATATTGCTTTATAATACAAGGAGGCAATTAATTAGAAAAAGAAGATGTTATTACAAGAACATACAAATATTACGTGCTCAGATTTGAGGAGTGAAATAATAGTACAATGCTGTTTGGATAACATCTTTGGCTGCTAATTATATTTAATTCTAATATTTTAACTGATAATTCCATAACATCACATTATTATGCCATGTAACGAAGTGCATAAGATAAGTGCATGCTGGATAAATAGTGTATCTGTCAATCTGCATGTTCTGTCTCCACTACTACAGAACCAGTTCTGATGATACTAGCATTGCACGTCTACAGTAAATGTCATTTGGCATCAAACTCAATGTATGGTGCAAACTGAATTACTCAGTTGCTCGCCTCAGATTCTTTAATTTGTATGTGTCAGATGTAGGTTAGTGTAACTTACGGCTCTGAATGACAACAGCAGCCGACTCCTCATCCAGATTCCTCTTAGGAGCATTGTTTTCTTTCTCTTCTCCTCCCATTTCTTGTGATGACAATCGCCATAACAATTTTGCTTTCAACCATGCTCCTGCTCCTGCCCTGTTTCCACCTGCAGCAGCCAATAACGGACAAACACTGACATGATTTGAAGTACCGGTATTTGCCATGATTTACAGCTGACAGGCTTGCTGAAATTATTAGGTGAAAATATATTGCTATAACATTATGCAGGGAAGAGTCTTCCTACTTTCTTGTACCTACTGTATAGCATGAAACATGTAGCTTTTACAATCATCATCACCACCACCATCACCATTATTATTGTATGAAGCGTGTAATTTTGATAATTTTATTGTATGACTTGTAAATACATTATTAACATAATTATCCATGTTAATCTGCAAACCTTTCTTTGCTTTGGCCTCCTGTTCCTGGCGTTTTTGTTCTGCTAATCTGCGCTGTTCCTGGTAGTGACGACGAGTAAGCCAACCCCGCACATATCGTTGTAGAGTCATCACACTGCGTGCCATCTGCCACTTTGCCCGCTTATACCTTGCACGTGCTAGCCACCGTCGCACACACGCCTGCACCAGCACGATTTTGCGAACCTGTGTAGACAAATTGTTACTGCATTAACACAAAAGTTTTTTTGGGGTCAAATTTTTATAGGCGTTTACTTTGTATGACCAACATAATATGGCTTGTAACTCAAAACTTTCATTTATTGTAAAGTTAATATTAGATCATAATTGAGAATATTTGTACAAAATAATGTGGAGACAAGCAGTTCTCAGATCTGAATATTTCTTCTCCAGGATTACATCCTCTTCATTCCTAGCCTAACCTTTCATTGCTAGCCTCAATGCACTTTGTGGACCTTTAATTCTTCAAACAATGTTGGTCTCAATGCACTGTATGGTTGTGAATGCATTTAAGGGTATCATAAATTTAGAACCACACCATTCTGGGCAGTAATTTTAATTTAAACCACAGAGTCATTGAGTGTGAAAGTGATAAAATCAGGGATGGAATGACACAAAGTACATGCGGCACAAATGAGATGGTGGGACATGTAGCACGTATGGGGGAAATAAAAAGCGAAAACAAAGATTTCTGTTAGTAAACATGAAGGTAAGAGAACACTTGAGAGATCTAGGTGCAGAAGAGAGTATAATATTTTGTTGTGGTTTACTTTATGATGCTGTCAGTGTATAAGACTGTACTTTATTGATTTTAAGGATGATCTGATAAATTAAGAATTAGAGAAGATCTGGTATATAGCAATCATGGAATACTTGAGATTCCATCTCTGTATTTGCCCTGAAGGACTAAGGAATGTCACAAACACCCTCAGGATAACTGGTGTCCTCACCAAGATTCAAATCAGGCACCTCTCGAATTAAAGTCTACAGCTTTACTGCTACACCAACCTGCTCAGGGGGACAATATTAAAATGGATTTTATTAAGAAAGTGCTGATGATATGGAACAAATTGAACTGTCTGAGGAAAGGGTACAGTAGCAGGCTGTTGTGAATATGTAACCTTCATGTTCCATTAGAGGCAGAGAATTTCTTGAAGAGATCAGTGACTATCAGCTTACCAAGGAGTTAGTTACTTAGCTTCGTCCTTATCCAAGAATAGTGACACTAGTGCAGAAAGCCGAAATTCTATTCTGACGTGGTGATAATTCAGTGTCCATTAGCTTTTGGTATTCATGGCTGGAATTGAATATCTTTTGGTCAGAATGGTATCTGGATAGTGTATTTCTTCCTCATAAATTAGACGGGGCCTTTGTACGGGCATACTTTGCATTGTATGACCACTATAACATGATGTTAGTGATTTCATTTGATATCCTGCAAAATAAATATTCTTAAACATTAAAACTACGTTGGTGTCAGTTAATTCTCGAACCTCACGTGTCCCATGTGACTGAGGTTTTAGCAGAAGAAATATTTCATTATTTATGACTGCATTTTATGGAGCCAAATGATTATCAAAGGGCACATTAAACAAAGTACTGTGCTTTATTTAAAGTGCAGGATTAATAGAGGGATAATTTAGGAAGGGGCTTCACAATCAGCAATGGTCTTGATGTAAGGTCTTGGTGTCTGTATCAGTCAGTCAGAGTCAACCCAGTCAGTCATTCAAGAGATTACCCAGAAGACGTGGCTTACCTGGTCCTCATACAATTTGGATAAGTATTCAACATGGTAGTACTTCAGAAACACTTTAGTCTTGCCAAGGGCCCAGCCATCCATCTTCAGTCTCACCAACAACAACCGGCAGTTGTCTCGTGATGCCACAACACGCTCATCCCATCCAAATCCCAAAAAGCAATACCTATAAAGAAAACACAATGCAGAATAATATTACGGTCTGTTATAACACACAAATGACTACCCTCCATATCTGGAGGCCATCTTATTCATTTGTAAATTGTGGGTGAGACATGACATGGGTACATTTGATGAAGGAGGAGTTCTGCTTATGAAGACAGTTGTATCAAACTAGATATCTAGGTGCAGACCGTTTTCAGTAGCCTTTCTCACTGAATCAGCCCTTCAGATCTCTTTGAATAAGTTTCAGTTGTTTGAAGGGCTTCTCAAATGTTAAACGTCTTATGTCTAGGCATCACACTATAGAATGGAAGTAAAATTGCACATGTTGTTAATGTCAGCACCAGACAGATGTCAGCTTTGTGCTTGACCCCACAGAAAAAGCCTTACTGATATGCACTGCTTAGAAGGCTTATCGGTTTAGTGGCATATTTTGTGACACTGTCAGTGTCTCAGATTATACAGTGGTGAATAATACACTAGAAAGAATGTAGGAGGAAATGCTCATAACCTAACCAAGGTATTACTCCAGAATTTGCCTGGATGGACTGAGTAAAGCCACATAAATGCTGATCAGGGTACTTGGTGTTCTGGCCAATATTCGAAATGAGAACCTTCTGAATAAAAGTCTAGATTGTTACTGCTGCACCAAACTGCTCAATGAGGTTTCGTGGATCCAAGAAAAGTGTGAACTTCTGTTGTCCTTAACATTTATTAGTCCAATGTCAAGTTAAACTCGCCAGCACTTTCCGCTGTACCATGACCAATGTCAAGCTCAAATCGACACTGTATTTTACAATGTTTCATATTGTTTTTTTCCTAAGCTCCTGCCATCTAATAGCCACTTTTTAAATTCGGAGGTCAGAGATTTTCTGGGAAAATTAATTTTGACCAGACTGTTGGAATTCACAATAATAATTTGGGTTAAAGAGAGCCAAACCTTTGCCATCCAGCCTACAGCCACTCATTTACATTTTAAAGTAGAGACGTATAATGAAGGCAGTCACTCCTGTGCTTGGATACTCTGCTGAACAGTCAGTACCTCTTCAAGAACTCTCCAAATGGTATCCTATGTGAGAAGCCATTCTGACGTATCCGTATTGTCTCCATAACTCCTGTGTAGCGCAACTGCTTCAACACCTTGCTGGAGTCAAACAATTTGGAAACTCGTGAATCGTTGGGCTTGATGCAGCGCACAAACTGAGGAGATCCACTGACCATTTTCTGAAGCAGGTCCATCAAAGAATATCGGAAATATGTTGCAACTGTCTGTTGGGCTCGGGACTGTGAAGCCAGACCGCGACTGCTGTAACGTTCCTGTAAGAGTCCACATCATCTTAGACTTAAAGTCATAATTGTTATTGATTTTTAAAGTTGCTAACAGATCATTTTTCAGACATTTCAGACACATGGA
Organism: Reticulitermes speratus; assembly: GCA_021186555.1. Classification (NCBI taxonomy): domain Eukaryota; kingdom Metazoa; phylum Arthropoda; class Insecta; order Blattodea; family Rhinotermitidae; genus Reticulitermes; species Reticulitermes speratus. The sequence goes on along the minus strand of JAJKFL010000008.1, from coordinate 19,553,812 downwards.
GACAACAAGATTATATTCCGGAAAATAGTTCCATGCTACACAAAATTATAAAATGGAAATAAAATTATTAGTTTCTAGTTCAGTGTTTCCAAAAATTGTTCAAGGGATTTACACTAATGTAATTTAAAATTTCGTGGCAAACAAATTAATATGTTATTATAAAGAATTTTTACTTATGTAATTGAAAGAGAGATATTTAAATGGGAGGTACACGTAGGATGCATAAAAGATATGAAAAAATGCATACCAAGTTTCAGTGTAAAAGCCTGACATGAAAAGACTGCTGGGTAGAAAGGTAATAACAAGCAGTTCCCCAGTGCACACACTACATATAATTAACACTGTTATTACTCTTTATTTTATTTCTGTAAAGAAGTATTACTTAAGAATATATTCTATAGGCTATATGTGAAATTTGTTTGACATGACTTCCAAGATTCACATAATCACCATGTTTATAAATGTTAACTTGCAAATGACATTTCGCAACTAACATGTAGGTATATTTATGTCATATCTCTACCAAATTTTACATAAGAAGCTCCACTGTTATTTAAAGCCATCGAATTGAAAGCCATAAACATCTTTGCATGGCTGCCATGTTGTCACATTATATTATATAAAAATATGACCCTGATAAAAGTTACACAGTTTTCAAAGATATAGTATCACATATTATTTCACAACATTAAATTTTCACGTGTTCACAGTGTTGTTAAATTTGGCGGCAAGGAATTCGGAAATCTTATGTTGGGGTGGCTTCCAATGGCATAACATCCATATTGGGTTTTGTGAAGACTGGTCAGCTGGTTTCTAAGTTAAATGAACATGCATTCACAGAATGTTTATCCAACAAAAGTAACGCTTTTCTTCCATAAAAGGACAGCAGTCTAATAAAATAAATATTCAAGAAACAGGAAGTGCACTGGATTCAACTGGCCCAAACATGGTTGAGTTGTGGCCTTTTGTAAACATAATAATAAACTGTCACTTAAAAAAAAAGAATAGGAAAGAATGTTTGTTGACTAGGTGAGTAACTATCAGCTCCTCAATTAGCACTCTGGTTCGTAAAATTGGTTTATCATACCTTAGAACCTTCAGGGGTACTACGTGGTGATTCTTGGCTAGGTGAGTAGAGATTGCCTGTTTTGGTGAGTGGACACTGGAAGAGAAACCGGACCATGTCCCGATGTGACTGCCTGAGCAACTGAATCACTTCAGGTGGAAGAAAATTGCGATTCTTAGCCATGAAACTCTCTGCCTGGTAGACCACACGACCAGCGTAATGGTGAATAGCAAAACACAGAGCATCTGACTTTGGGCGCACATAAAATTTGCTCTTCACATTATTGTGGAACTTTTCTGAAATGAAGAATCCGCAAAGAAGGCACTCATAAAAAAGGAAACATAATTATTAAAAATAATGTAAGTTAGTAGTGTAATTCTACAACACCTGGAGTTGTTCCATTAAATTTAAAAATGCTGGCAACATATTGCATTTGGTAAAACACTTCAGTACTGTAATGGAAATACTAATGTTTCAAAGCTACTGACACAGGATTATTTAGCTCTTTATGCTATATGTGACTTAAGTAACACAGTAACATAACTGAATTATTTATGACAAGTGAAATTAAGTTATTCATTTTATTAGTTAAACAGTAACTCATGCTGATTAAAATAATGCTTTATGTCAGATGACTATAGTATTACTTCTCAAGAAATTCACCTAATTTCTAAAACATACATATATGAATTGACAGAATGGTACAACCATAATTCGTATATTTTATTGTAGTTTATTCTGAGACATTGGTTTCGATTTGAAAGTAATAATTTGAAATCTGTACATTCATACCAATTAGAGAACGGTCAGAAGAGCGAGGAAAGCGACTCTCTTCATCCAAAAGTGCAAGCAGTCCCATAGGACGAGAGAGCAACATATCGAGAACAGGCCGATTATCTGAGAACTCCACTAGGTCCACGGGTATGCCTTCTGCCATGTATTCCTGTCAGAAACTCCACATTCATTATCTAATATAGTTATTAATTTTAGTACAAATTCTTTTTATACACACTGTCACCGTCGTCGTTGTCATCATCATCATCATCATCATCATCGTCTTCGTTATTGATGGCACTCAGCAATTGGTTTGTGCCATTTCAAAATCAGTTACATATTAACGGATAAGAATGTGTGTTATGCTGTAAGACTACAAATGTTACCTGCTGTTCCCACGTGAAAATGTGCTGATTGAAATAGTACTGGATCTGCTCATTAGCAATATTGATGCACAGTTGTTCAAATGAATTCCGTGGAAAGTTTTCAAACCCAAAGATGTCCAACAGGCCTACTGCCAATTGCTCTTCACTATTAACAAAAAAGATATGATAAATGACACTAAGGATTTACACCTTGCATTCTGGCATTTAAGCTTCAAATGTATTAATTGCAAGGACACTCAATTACACTCTCACTTACATGTAAATACACACACACACACACACACAACTAAGAGTAGCATCATTTTTATTATTATACTAGCATATAACAGCATCAGAAATTAAGATGTCAAGCTACAGGTGGAGAGACCAGGTGAAAAAGGGCAGTAGAGACAAGGACTTCTGGACAGAACTCCTAAAGCTTTCTTTCATGTCGAATAGTTTTCTGGTCCACCAGATTCATTACTCTCTTCTTATTTTTAAAGTATTTTATTTTTGTGAAGAAATTATTATTTAAGTACAGATTCTGTATATAGTAAATTTGTTGATAGGCCTATAACCTCAATGTTTCCCATCACTGCCATGTTTCTAACAGTTCACTCACAAACAATATTTCATACATAATCTGAATATATTTTATGGTATATCTCTGCACCAGATTTTATATTTGTAGCTTCCTTGATCATTAGTCACACCCAAAGTTAAGAACAAAATTTTCACACGACTACCATGTGATTTCACATTTTATAGAAATGTCATCAAACAGAAGTCTTATATTGTTACATCTGTTACCATATGTCACTTCAGGGCCCTATGTAAGTGCAGCTATGTTGCTTCCACCTCAGAATTTTGTGTATCTGCCTGCTGTTATTACAGCCGTAGGAAATTAAAAATTGTAATTTATGACGGGTTACACAGGCATAATGTTAACACCAAGTTTGGTAAAAATCAGTTCAAAGATGAACTCAAGTCACCCTTAGAAAAACTTTTAATTTTATACACTATATACACAGATACAGGAAGAGCATTTATACGGGACAGACGAATGGAGGGGCTCTATCATAAAATGATCTACTCAAGTGTATGTGTTTTGAGCTGATGATTATCAGAGAAGGCTCTAAGCACCAGCAAAGCAAAAACATGTCTGGGATAGCACATTTCCCAGGGGTGGCATTTTATAGCTATCAGGTTTTTCTGCAGAAACCCAATGATAATATTTTTTGCAGTAACTACAAATTTTCTTCATTTTATTTTTCTAAATTTTCAGCTGTCAAAATAATTGAAGTGCAGACAAGAGTGGGTAAAAATCGAGACAAAAGGTCGATGGGGCGACCAAAAATTTGTTTGCCTGGGTGGCAGCAGACATGGAACTGGTGCTGATCATTATATACAGAATTTGAGCAAAATCACAGGTTGGACTAATGTGAGTTACTGAAGACAGGTTTTTCCAGACACAAGACAACTCACCACGTTGCTCTGTTGAATGTCAGTAGACAGTTGATTTGGTTAACCATCCAGTCAAACAGTCGACCATACAGGCCCTTGGCCATGGCATCACGAGCTGCACAAGCCTCAGCAACTGTGTTGTTCCTTGTGATGGTCTCACCCCTCGTCACCACACTGTTCGATGTCAGTGCTTCCAACATATCACTTGGCTCCACACCGAGAAGACGAGAAACTGTCATGCATGATCACAACTCCAGTAAGTGAAAGATGTTCACCTCTATATGTCCACAAAATTTTTGACAGCATTCAACAAAGAAAAATATTCAGAGACTCACAGACTAGACATTTACACATTATTGGATCTCAAGTCTTCTGGGTTACATTGTGTTGGAGAATAACACAAACATTTCAGAGCAGCTTGCTGCCTCAGTCTTCAGGGAAGTGCAAAGAGTGGTCTACCTTGAAGTTGGAGGCGGTGAATTTTTTTGAAACTTTTGTACCTACACACCAGTCATTGCTGTGTCATATACCCAAAGACTAGAAATTTCATCAGCATTGCTGCGAGAACCTCAAACCTCACCTTTAAAAACTACATGTATCTGCTTCTTCTCTCCAGTTCTCTCTCTTCACCATCCCCTCCATCTTTCTTCCTTTTGTTACTTTCCTTCATTATTTTCTCCATCTCTCTCTGATTCTTCTACATCTCCATCTCTTTCTACATTTAAACCACACCAATGTTACAGCAGGTGCCACATTTCTGAGTGTAATATCGCATGTACTGTTCTCCACAACAGAAACGTTCTCTGCTTTAAAGAGAAAGGGTTAGCATAGATCCTCTACATATTCATTAAAATGAAAACTTCCTGTACAATAGATTCATTCCCTAGTCACACTCAGCCCATGAAGCAAGTTCACCCACCTCTGTGCAAAGGAGCAAGGTCAATGACACGGCTTTTGTTGTCAGTGTTGTCCTGTGTCACCACTTCACCAAACTCAAGATCACCAAGGTGTAAATAGCTGCCAGGATACAATACACTGTATCCACTTCATCATCATGAAATCCCAGAAGACGGAAGCTTGCATTCAATTGGTGGTACCTCTGAACATTTGCCTGTAGCATTTAAATAATTTATATTATTAACACTATCCTAATATTGTCATATTAATGAGACATCAAATGCAAAGACTCCTTGATCTTTACATTCTGTGAACCACTCTAGAAACTCTATCTTTCAAGATCCTCACATTTTTAATCCATGGCTCCTCTCTCTTCCACATTGAATCTGAAATCTGGTCCCTTAATTTTTCAGAACTATCACCAGTTTTGTCACTTCCAATTATGTTTGTGTTAGGCGCACACTTTATATGATGAAGAGTATGAAAGACCGACAGATATTTAATATTTATGCAATCATGCATGCCTTTGCATGTGCACACACATGCACTTATATGTGTAGTTTTGTTACTTATAAAATAGTAATTGTAATTGTAATTGTAATTTTTATTTATCCTGTTGATCAAAATACAATGATATAGGACATGTCAATATAAAATTACACATTATTAAAATAAAATAGTTCAATATAACACAAAATGTTTACCTTAGGTTTTCCTAATATTACAATTTTTATCATTCCTGCCACAAAGAACATTCTAATCATACATACAAGAACTCACATTAACTGAACACTGTAAATGTTTTACAGTTTAAGTATTTATATTTAAATTTATTTATAAGTTCCAGAAATCAATAAGTGGAATAGTACACGTCACAAACTCAAGTATAAAAGCATTAAATACATATATTAAGTAATCACATCTAAAACAAAACAGAGTACTAAATACAAAAACAATATAATCTAGTATTTTTTATTGTAACAGTTATCCAATTAGGTACTCATCCACAGTATAAAAGGAGTGAGCATTCAAAAAATGCCTTAATGCAACCTTAAACTTTTTTGAATTATTAGAGGTATTCTTAATCTCTATGGGTAATTTATTAAATATCTTTATACCCGCACAATGAACTCCTTTCTGATAAATAGTTAAATTAGCTTGAGGTAAATACAAATTTTGTTTTGTCTAGTATAATAGTATGAGAGTCAATGTTTGATGGGAAAAGAGTTTTGTTTTGTAATACAAACATTGATATAGAAAATATATATTGTGATGCCAACGGCAGAATATCTAATTCTTTGAATATATTTCTACACGAAACTCTATTGCCACAACCCAACATTGTTCTAATTGCCTTTTTCTGAAGGAGAAAAATAGTGTGACTATGAGATGAATTTCCCCAAAAGATGATGCCATAGCTCATTAACGAGTGAAAAAAAGAGTAATAAATTGCCTTTAGTGCTGAGGTAGACATGTATGGTTTCACATTTCTAATTACATAGCAAGCCTTGCTCAATTTTTTTATGAGTAGATCAATATGGTTCTTCCACGTTAAGGCACCATCAATCATAATTCCCAAGAATTTAGTACAAAAAATATTATTGATGAATTTATTATTATAACTTATTGTGAGAGTATCTGACATTTTTCTCTTAGTTTTAAAATGAATATAATGTGTCTTGTTAAGATTTAATGATAGTTTGTTCACTCTGAACCATCTATTTATATTTTCAAATGTTATATGAATGTGTTTGTTGAAGTCATTTATATTAGAATGAGAAAATAGGATGCTAGTATCATCAGCGAAAATTATAGGTGTAGAAAATTTAGTTATTATATTGGGTAAATCGTTTATGTATAAGAGGAACAACAAAGGTCCCAATATAGACCCTTGTGGAAAGCCATGTCTAAATTTAAGCCAATCTGAAGCTATATTGTTATTGTCATTATTATGTATTACTGTTCTAACGTATCTGTTATTTAAGTAAGATTCATAGAGTGCGTGGTCTTTCCCATTGATACCATAAAATTTGAGTTTAGATAATAAAATGTCATGATCAACACAATCGAAAGCTTTCTCCAAATCACAGAAAATACCTCCCACTATTTATTTGTTATTCATAGCATTTAAAATCTCTGTAGTCAATTTATAAATTGCATTATCTGTTTTTAATCCTTTCCTAAATCCATATTGTTCAGTACTTAAGATATTATATTTATTGAGATGATCCAAAATTCTTGAGTACATTATGGTTTCAAATATTTTTTTAAAATATGTTAAAAGTGATATAGGTCTATAATTAGACACATCACATATATCACCATTCTTATGTAATGGTTTTATTAATGCATATTTTAATCTATCCGGAAATACTCCTCCCCTTAACATTTTATTGCATATGTAGTTTATAGGTGAACTTATAAATGGCAGCTTATTTTTAAAATCATAGGTGATATCTCATCATATCCATACGAATTTTTTAGTTTAAGGGACTTTATTATTTTTTCTATTTCTTTGTTCGTAGAATATTTGCAATTCATATTTGGGTATGGATTAGTAAAGGCTTGGTTCATGAAATAAATATGATTTTTATCATTATTAATATCATTTGTAATTATGGGATTTTAAATATCTTGTCTTTTTATTTTTTCTGCAATGTTAACAAAGTATTTATTAAATTCTTCAGCAATAGTTTGTTGATTATTAAGCTTCTTACCATCAATCTTTAGTGTTTTTATTTCAACTCTATTTGTATTTCTACCTGTTTCTTTATTTATAATACCCCAAGTAGTTTTCATTTTATTATCAGAATTTAGAATGCATTTATCATACTCCATTCTTTTTGCCTTTTTTATAACTGTAGTCAGTATTTTACAGTAATTTCTGTAATAATAGTATAATAGTATAATAGTAATAATAGTAACTATGCACAAAGTACATTGCCTAAGAGGGACAGACATGAAGAAGGGAAAACATAATTATAATGGAAAATATAGCATAAAATGTAATATCTTGTAGGAAGGAAAGATTATAAATTGCTAGTGTTTGAAAACAAAGTATTCAGAAATGCATCTGCACCTAAGAAGAATGAAGAAAGTGAGAAGATTGTGATTTTTATGAGACAGAATGGGGTGAATGAAATTGGCTCATGATTTTGTCAAATGGCGTTATTTTTGTTGAAGTTTTGGTTATGTTGTCACAGTATCAGCTGTAGTTACTACATTGGAATAACTCATAAGTAATATTTAAACTTAAGTAGTACTATATTGAGGTTTGCACGTGTCATGGTTGTTTTACATAACCATGTTCTGATGCAAACTTACTTTTTAGGAGTCAAAATTTTTAATTATGAGATTTGTCTGTTTTGGTTGATCATATTCATGACAGATTATGCATATTTTTTAGCATTGAGCAGAAGTTGTAAAAATGCCGGTATATTTTTTATTCAGATTTATAGTAGAAAAGATATTGTTACAGATAAAAGAATGGTTAGCTGTCACCTTTTTTGTTTCTCTGTCCTGTGCATCTTCTCCCAAATAATGATGATGCAGTCTCAATACTGGGTCTAGGTGAAATTCTGCTAGTCGATTGTCAGATTCAAGTCCATCATATAAGTAGTAGAACACATGGAAATTTCTCTCACCCCTGTGAATTTAAAATATATTTATATGTTATCATTATTGCCATACATGCGATGTCACCCAAGAAAATAGTGGTTTCACTATACCTGACACTTCAGCATTGTATGTCAGATACTTTCTGTTATTTTTTTAAGTTTTTTGCATTATGTTTAAGTTAAGAGATTTTTTACAGGTATGTGCACCATGCTCATCCATTATTGTACTTCTGAATTCCTATGAAATTACTAAAACTTAACTAAACTAAATACATGTAAGTGCTGCCACTTTGCTTCATGGTATAATATTTTCAGTGTCAAGGAGCACTGTAGTGCTCCTTGAAACACATGCCTCACTGCTAGAGTGCAAGAGTGCTCCTTGTGCATGTGCTTGTGGTTCACTGTCTTTTGTCAGAGAGCAGCTAATGAGCTTCTGATTACAAGGAAAGAGGCAGAAGAAATAAAAAAGCTTGTAGGTTTAAAATCTACCACTAGATTTTCTCTGACTTGTTTGTTTATATGCTTTGAATTTATGAACTTTCCATAGTTGGATGCACATGTTACAGGTAAAATGGTATAGCATACGATAATGATACATAAAACAACTTTTTTATTCAAAAGTGCCAAACATGGAGTTGCAAAATGTTTTGTGTGGCTAAAGGATATAATGGAGTTTAAAGGAATAATATAAATTGATAAGTGAATTCAAAAATTTCTTTTCACCTTTATTTTCAAATTTTAATTTTCAATTTTTTAAGTTAATCAGGAAACGAATTTCTCTTGGCACTAACAACATTTCTTTCCTTTCTCATTTTGTACATTTTTAAAGGAAGGTATATCAGTTACAATTTTAAGAAGATAACTTACAAAATGGTGCAGATAATTTCTTTTCCAAAACTGCTGTAAATTCAGAAAATATCTATTTGCATTTCCATAACGGCCACAGTATAAAGCTTGACAGTAAGAGAGTTTGAGATATTTAAAGAATAGTAACGAATACATCCAATACAAAAATTTTTGTTTTTAACACAGTTTTGTGTTACAAGGGTCTATTGTCAAGTTGAAGTGACAAAGAACGTAGAACATGGTGTCTGGCTGCATGTATACAGTATACTTAAATTGAATACAGTGCTGTTGCCAAGATATAGTGCAATGGCCAAAGAACATTGCATTAAAATTTACAATGTAAGATATTGTACATTTTAGGTGATTAAGGGCACTTGTGATTGCGTGGGCTGTAATACCATATGGTGTCACATGTTCAACCTACCATGACAGGAACAGAAAGTTGAAATTGTGAACAGAAAGGTAGTTTAACTAGGTTAAGTGGGATACAGCGAGAGAGGAATAGGATGGTAAAATGCACATAAGGCAATTTTGTGAAGAAAACTTCAAGAAGTAATGGTTCATTACATTTATTTTTTATTTGTAATTTATTTTATGGTGCGCCAGCAACTCAGATTATATAGCCTCCAGTGATTTAATGAGAATGAATACTGAATTGCAAAGAGTGTGGAAGGAAGCAATCATGTCTTAATTTAAGATACAATACAAGCATTAACTTGGATAAACTCAGGAAGACCATAAGAAACTTTAGTCAAAATGACCGGTGTTCCAATAGAGATTAGAAACAGGCACCTCTCGAATGCATGTCAGAAATGTTACTGCTGGAGCTAACTTGAGATCTCTATTCTTCTCGGACGTGTCCCCGTGTCACTGGGTGATTGATGACCAAAACTAAGAGACAGCATAGTGGTCTCATCTCTAAGGGTTGAATAGTCCAAATTCGTTGAATGTTTGGACCCTTGAAGGTAAAACCACCATGCTGGCTGAAAACGTGGTGTGCAAATCACCCAGTGACATGGTGCAATATCCCAGAAAAATGAAGACCTTAACTGCACCACTGCAAAAGCCCAAATACTCACACAGACCTAACTTGCTTGGAGAAGCATCTATAAATATCTGTATCCAGGGAGTAAAGCTTACTCGTTCTAATAAACCCAACAGACTAGGTTCACTCCTTCTTCCATTCCACCTGAAGACAAAGGCAGATCTTGCCTTTGGAATGTGTGTGTGTGTTTTTTTTTTTGGCCTGAGGTGATGGATCCTGTCCAAAATTTCAGTCATGAATATGATCTATAAATAGGATTTCAAAGGACAACAAATAAATTTATTTGTAATTTTTGCTTCCAAAAATTGGAATGAATGTCCTGCAGGAGAACACACCAAACGTGGCAAAATGTAGTATTTCTTCCACATGTACTCTTTCATTGATATGCTTTAATAACCATCTCTTCAGATGATATTAGCTCCTACTATAGTTTTCAACAGTCACCACCTGAAACACAGAATTGTGTACTGACTGGATAAGAGATATAGGACACTTATACATGAGTTTGCAAAGGGTTGCACAAAAGATCGATAATGGTCGAAGTGCATGGGTCACTGTGGTACCTGCCCTTCTGTATTCTATTCTCTACTATATACATGAGTTTTGTGACATATGGATCTATTTATTTTGAAAATTCTCAATTAGTTTTACAGGTTTTTCAAAGAGATAAAATCCATAGGTCTGGCTGAACATGAAATTAATATTTAATATTGTATTCACCGTGCATCTTGTATAAATTAAAATTAAAACCAACTTAATGCACACTCAAGTGCACTCACACTTGAGTGTGCATCAAGTTGGTTTTAATTTTAATTTAATGAAATTAATAATTTACTTATATCTTACTGTGCTTGCTGGGACACTCGTGACTGTTCCAGGAGGTAAACTGATACTCTGGCACCAGTGACCTTTCCTGCTCGAGTCATGGTCAAGTCCAGGTACTTCCCAAATCGTGATGAGTTGGCATTGATGCCTGTCCTGGCATTGCCAAAAGCCTCCATAATAGGGTTCACCTGTAGAATGCGCTCTTCTAGGTTCCTATATGGTGCCTGTAATAAAATTAATCATTTTCAGCCAGGGGAAGAGTAAAGAGCATTTTTAAAATTTGAAATTGAGATGGACACTAATTGTTATTACATATTTACAAACAATGAACTTGTAAATCATAAAGCCACATTTATTTTTCAAGGAATGTGGGCACAATAGACCTGCCTTGTCTAGAGGTTTGTGAAGTGGATTTGCTTATTTCCAGAAGAATTATTGTGTTCACATTCACATATTTTAATGTAGCTCCCTTGCTTATTCAAGGTTGTACTTGCATAGTAGTGAGTCCACATCTGTGCACATGCATGCCTCAATAGCTACTTAAATGTTGTATGACATGGAATGTAGTTTGACTTCATAAGTTTTATAACTAATTGCCGTCCTTCTGTTTTAATTATGTCCAGAAACCCATGAACCTGCTGATGAAAAGCCCAAGGATAAAAAGTGAAGGAAAGTGACATTTATAGTACAGAAAGTGAAGGTGTGTGATAAGTTGTTCAGGGGAATGGGCGTTGCCACAAACATAGGCTGTTATTGTGTAAAAAAATGATGATTCATTTTATCAAGAACAATGAAGAGCAGATCAAGCAATTGTTAAGGTCAGTGTTCCATCAAGTGTGAAAGTTTTTTGTAAGTCTTTGTGACCCCTTCCTAGAAAAAATCGGAAAGGACCTTGTGTGTATGGATGGAAGATGGAGCACAGAAAGAATTGCCTGTCACTGGGGATGTAGTGAGGAAGCAGGTCATATGGTTATAGAATGTCTATGCAGAGTCTGGAGGTGAGGCAAGGGGTTGCTTGCATGCCAGTAAATGATGGTGTTACTAAGGCAAATTTATCAAGATGCTTTAATAACTCTACTTCTTCCTTTATACTAAGCAACAAATGCTTCTTCTTGGTATACACTGCATCTGACATTATTTCTGTAGGCTTTTTTAACATATTTTGCAGGGGTGTATATAAGAAAGAGTTAAATATGCAACATAAATGCATGTTGAGACAACATAGAGTAGAACTGGTTAATGGTAGTGTGAAAACATACCACCAGCCCTGGAATTACTTCGCGGTTTTCAGAATGTTCTAATACTGGAACGCCACATAAAAGATGCCATGCGTAACTGTCTGGTATAAAAGCTCAGGACTCAACAACATTAGTAACAAACCCCACAATTGGACACATTCCCCCTTGTAACTTTTCCAAGCGGCATTTATTCAAGAGTGTTTTCTGCCAAAATTCAACACTCATTCCATATCTTTCTCATTCTAGCTACAGATTCAACCCACAGCAAACAACTAGATTTTACTAGGCCAATAATGCCAGGTGGCCTGCATAAAACACAGACTTCCTTAATATGTGCAACCCTAAACTGAAACCTTACTTTATCCACCTTAGCTCCAGATATTTTGCTGAATATTTGCTTAATGTTCTTCACTCAAAGTGTAAGAGATTGCACTGAAAGAGTCAGCTAAATTTACTAATTTTTACTTATCTATTTTACTCTGAATTATTTGTATTATTTTTATTAAGAAAACATTTGAAAACAAGCTCCTTTAACAATAGACATGCACATATCCTTATTTATATTAATTACTTATGTTATGTTCATAAACAAAACACTTCTTTCAGATACTTTCACAAGAAAGACAGGATCCTTTAACAACAGATTTACACTTATCCCTCTTTCCTATAAATTACTTATGTTATTTTCTTGACAAGTCACTTGTTTCAGTTACCTTCCCAAGGAAGACAAGCTGCTTCAACAGGAGATTTGCACTTTCAGTCTTTCCTGCTCCACTTTCACCACTAATAACAATAGCCTGGTTCTGGTGGTGGTGCAGTACAGCTTGATACGCTGCATCAGCAACAGCAAATATATGTGGTGGATTGTCTGATCGAACCTGACAACGATACCTGCGTTGTTCCTGTCCAACATTTCAAGTACAAATTCATTACTTCATGGCTATCTGATTTTATAAAACTCTCTTGCATATACTATAAACATTAACCCTTCAATGATGCTGTGGTTTAGATTCCAACTACTCTCCAGGACGCAGGGGTTTTAAAATTTGCAGTATTCATAAATGCATTCACTACTGAGACCAGCAAAATGTGATGAATTAAAGGTCTGTACAGTGTACTAGCCTGGCATTGAAGGGAAAAGTGTTTTGCTTCTCACCATATGCTGCAGGCAGTCAAATGCATTCTATAGAAATGGAACTAATTATGGAGCCCTGCATGTATGGTTAGAGGAACTTGGATATTAACAAGCAACAAAGCACTTGCTATTAATGCAATGTATTCTAGCATATTGAAGAATCATATTGCAAATAAAATTTACTATTTTCTGTGATGTGATGTCGATAGTTAGTACATTGGCACTGGCGCCTTATTGGAACCTGCTGTCACTGTTCAGGAAAGAAAACTTGCACTCTTCTAAAGTCAAGGACAAAGTGCCACGTTCCTTTGACACATTGGTTTAATCTAACAAGGTATATACTCTCACATCCTAAAAGACAGTAATCAGTGTAGGCATCACTGTCAGAACCTTAAAACATACACAGATCTTACATACTCCAATCATGTCAGAAGATATTTCATAATGTGGGAACAAGCCTGAAAGGTGAAAGCAAAGCAACATTTAAAAGCCAAAACAAAAGGAATATCTAAGAATTTATAAAGATAGAAATTACTAAAATGAATACCATGGAATAAGAATTAATTACTACATAATAACACAAATATTTTTATATTTTTTAACGTGTAAATAATGTTATGAAATAAAAGTATATGAAAAATATGTATAAATAACACAGAATGTATTTTGTCTCCAAAAGCTAAAAGTTAGGTACCCTGTATCCAGCCTTTAAACACCAATCTAGCCGTTAACAGTAGGAGTTATTTTCATTTTAAATGCCCAAGCCTGCACCTGCGCAAGACAAAGTTTTCCCTTTCGGCCATGAAGAATTACATGTAACAGAACACAGGCGTCCCACTAGGTGCTAAAGGGTACATTGTTTCTGATCACAGGAAAAATTAATAAATTTAAAAAACTCCTATCTTCAGGGATGTGACCCTGTTTAGCCTGGTGGAAATGTATAGACATTTCAGAGGACCTTTCTGCCTCCATCATCAGAGCAGATGATGCACCCTGATGATGGAGGCAGTCAAGAAGATGACAGAAATAAACGGCAATGGAAGATAATCTCCAGGTTTTAAACTACATTATCAGTAGACAACAGCACTAGCATTCTACTAAAATGTCTTTCCTGAAGTTTCCAGTTTATAGCATACATACTAAAATAGTGATTTCAAAGAGATTCTGACGTCTATATGGATGAATGAAAGGCGAGTGTATTACTACACACAATGTATGGCTCACCACAAAATTTCCTCGGATTCAAAAGTTATTAAAAGCACCCAAATTACTTTCTTTTTTTTTTAATGTTGAGCACTTCTAAACATCACTTCACTGTCCCAAATCATAACTGGGAAAATATATCTCAGATTAGTAGTTTTTACTTTCATGTCTTTGTTATAAAACTGGAGGAGGAGAGGTCCAAAGTTCTGCTTTTTTCCCGGGTGCAAATATGATGTTCCACATTGGAGTGTCAAAAATATAAAATCACTCCTTAAAATAACTTTCTTGTAAACTTTGCTTTCTGTATTTAAAATGCACTACATGAGCTAGTGAAGCCACTCACCGTGTCTGTGTACAGCCCCAGATCAATGAAAGGGTTTACAGCCACCAAGATATCTCCAATGTAGGTATAAATTTGATTCTGTTGAAATCGACATTGTAGTTGTTCCACAATGCCATCCTGAAACACGCAAATTTTAACCTTTTAAAGTGCTGTGGTAATTACATTTACATTTACAACCTGCAATAACATTCAGAAAGTCTGCATTTTGCCCACACAGTGTATTTACATGTTTCACATTAAATCCATATTATTTCTGTACAGGACATTAACTATTAGTCTATATAATGGACAGAGACCATGTTATTTGTGAGGTAGGAACTAAAGTTTCATACCTAATTTAGTTGGATACCAGTCTTGACAGACTTCAGCTTTATTTGTATTCAGTTATTAGTACTGTTTATTTTTGCTGGTCTGAGTGTTGCAAATTAGTTATTAGCACTGTCTTCACTACTTTTAGGTAATCCTACTTTTAACCCCAATTTTAACCGCAGTAATCCGAACCCCAGTAATTCGGACCTCCCGGTAATCCGGACAATTTTGGGCCAACTATAGCCATCTCTTTCTCTCCGGTGATCCAGTCGACTGGTGGCATATGTGAAGAGCGAAAAGCCAGCCAGCCAGTCTGCAACTCCTCAGCAGTAAGGACGTGATCTCTCGAGATTCGTAGCTCTCCTTCTCTCTTATTTCGCTATTATAGTAAAGTGATAGCGACAGAATGTCCCATTATTATTATATTATTACTATTATTTTATTATTATTATTATTAATGTAAGGTTAGGTAAAATATTTAGTCTTTAATGAGTGATTTTTGTATGAAAAATAGTAGACAAAACTGGTCCACAAAGGAAGGGAAATTTCGTTCTTAATATTCCATTAATGTACCAAGTTCACAGAAATTTTAATGCCTCCAACATTTGAATAAAATAAAACCAGCATATCTGTTTCAGTCCATTCAGAAATGCAGACTGTTATGGCTAAGTTGTCGCTGTGCATTCCATGAAGGTGTATGGGGGATTAGAATTATAGCTCACTTAACCTCATCACTAGGTGAAGGTGAGTGGTCAGCTTCACCCCCTGGCTGCTTTACCCCTGGGGAAAGAGCCCTGTTACATGTTGAATATGAGGCTGGATGGGCTTCAGAGCCCACCTGTGTTCTTTCAAGAAGAGAAAAACCTCTTGCCCCTACTGGGAGTCGAACCCGTATTCCTTGGTTGTACAGCCTGTAGCCTAGTCACTATTCTGGATCCTCTGTCATGTGTAAATTGAGTACAATTTAAAATTATGAAAATTACACTACAAAATTATGTTAAAATATTTAAATCATAACTCTCCAACCCACAGCCCGCCAGGTTGTATTATGCGGTCCATGCCGCATTTGTAAACTGTGTATACATTATACAAATTTCACAATAATTTAGGCAGTTAGGTATACCACTTATTGTTATTTTTACACTTGCGGCTCGTAAACCAGCCCACAATAACGGCTGTGACCCTTTGCCACATAAAGGTTGGAGACCCATGATTTAAATATTATATCAGAAAGTGCATTTCATTAAATAAAGCTAACTTCGTGATTGATAGATTTACTTTGACCCTCCTGCCACATGAAACACAGTAGCATAATTTTTGTCACAGATTGTTACACTTTTCCTACAAATTCCAACTTCAGTATTTGTGGTCTGCACCAGGCTATGGCACTATCTTTACAACACACCTCTGACAGAATATCCAGAGCTGCCAAGTCATCCACGTACATGGGTTGAGGCTTTGACTTCCGATCTGGTTTAAGCTTGCCATGTTTTGTAGTTACCTCTGGCTGTCGATGAGAGCACCCCTCATCCCTCTGTCTTGAAATTTCTGCCTGCAGCTCCAAACGAACCTGAGCATAATGTATTAACATATAGTATCAGTCTTTTTCCTTTGTGAATACATATTATGATGAGAAATATGCTAGAAAGCAAAAATGGCTCCAGTAAGTCCAGTTTCTGTTCAGTTGGGACATACATAAAAAAATGGATGCTAACTAATTATTTGATATTGGTTAGCATATTGCTGTGTGAAAATTTATATTGGTTAGCTTATTACTGTGTGAGATTTGATATTGGTTAGCATATTACTGTGTGAGATTTGATATTGGTTAGCATATTACTGTGTGAGATTTGATAATGTTTAGCATATTGTTGTGTGAGATTTGATATTTTGACGGCATTGATATTGAGGATTTTGGTCTTTTGCGATGTTATGCTATGTAGTGGGATTAAAACAACCCATTGTTTCGAAGGAACATAGTGCCTTCATCTTCGAGGGTTGTGGAGTTCTAGGTCAATAAAATATGCTGAGCTGCTCTTGTACTATCAAAGAAATTCTTTGTTACAAATTTGTTCTCCAAAACAAAGAGCCAACCAATTATTTGCTTCTGCAAACTTTAGAATATTTACATTACTACATATGCATGTGTGTATGTATGTATGTATGTACGTACATATGTACGTATGTAATAAATTTTCAGAAAGACCACATCTTTAGCTGGACAAGTGGATTTTACATCACCAAAACGCACTGTCCTACACAGAATTTTTGGTAAAGTTATTTTCAAGAAAAAGTAAATACAAGTGTTTCCCTGATATGGCCCCATGTGACTTACATATTTCTGAAACTAAAAATAGGTTTGAAAATCTTCATGACCACATTCCTTGCTGAAAGTTATAAACAACACTAGCCCACACCCGGCAGGGGAAAACTTAGTCAGGACAACATATCTCCCAGACATGAAGCAGTAACTCTAGCCACTTAACCACAAATTGAATTTATGAAAGCAGACAACTTACTTATTTGTAGCAGTAATTACCACAGAATCTTAGTGTGTGTACTGTAGCGTACCTTCTCTGCACAGACAGCACCATGCTTCATAAACGGATGCTCCAGCAGCTCACGAACAAATGGACGCTCCTCCAGGTCCTTCACTAGACACTCTGATACAAAGTCAGGTAGAAGTTCTGGGGTGTAGTCCTCTGGATGCGATAAACGTGGAGGGGGATTTCTTGGGATCTGGAAGAGTGCTCGCATAGGATGAAGGTCTGCCAATGGAGGATCCCCCTCGGCTAGCTCAATGGCAGTTATACCAACAGACCAAACGTCACATCTTGCGTCATAAGATGAATCAAGCTGTTGCTCACATGCTATAACCTTGAGTAGAAAAAGATTCATAAGTCAGCCTTAATTACCTGCATTATAGCATTATAAGTGGTAATATGTTTGTATCCTAATACCTTGCAGAAGCATGACCTCTCCAGTGTTTGCTCTGTGGTACAACATTTCATAAATGCAAAGCCAAATTACGGGGGCACGCGGTGGCGCAGTTGGTTGAGGCACTGCTCTACAAGCCGGAAGGTCGTGGGTTCGATTGTCATTGGAATTTTTCATTGACATAATCCTTTCAGTCGCACTATGGCCTTGGGGTCGACTCAGCCTCTAACAGAAATGAGTACCAGGAATATTTCCTGGGGGGTAAAGGCGGCCGGTGCGTAGGGCTAACAACCTTACCACCTTCATGTGCCGATTGTCTAGAAATCTGGGAACCTCAAACTCCTGGAACCCTAAAAGGCCTGTCGAGGCCTGTAATGGGATTCCTTTACCTAAAGCTAAATTATGCTTGCACCTAAGTGACATAGTACTAAGAAAGTGTGTAGGGAAATGGAGATAAAACAACTTATAGACCTTGTTACTAAGCAATGTAAGTGGTAATCTCATGGACATGCCAGTTTACTCATATTAAATACGAACAATATTTCACGAACAGCCTATAAAACCTGTGAATATGCCATGAACATAAAGATATGTGTGCATAAGAATGAAATAAGTGATTCCATGTAGACTAAATTAAGATATTCTATACAGGTGGTGGTAAAGTTGTTCATGTCCACTCCGAGAAGGCACTATATGGAGGCAAGTGGTCAACTACAAGTCCCGCCTGCTTTACCCCTGGAAAACAACCCCGGTACCCATTGAATAGGAGTCTGGGTGTGCCCCAGAGCCGGTCTGGACGGTTTCGTAGCCCATAAGTAGTCGCTATAACGACTACGCTATCCCGGCCCCTACGATGTTACAACTTGTAGGTTAAAAATGCTTTCTGCATGTCGTCCTACCTCAGGAGCCATCCAGTACGGCGTGCCAACTGACGTGTTCCTGCGGCCAAGAGTTGCAGCAAGATGGGAAGATACTCCGAAGTCCACAAGCTTCACATGAGCATCTTCTGTCAATAAGATGTTGTGTCCTTTCACATCCCTGTGCATGCAGTGGTTGCTGTGAAGGTATATGAGAGCCTGCCAAAACAACGTACAGTTTCAATTTACGGAGTGTCTAATATAAACGCCTTTATTACCTATAAGCTACACTGCAGTATAGAGTAGTAAGCCTATAACTTACATAATAGCCTTGCGGTGAGTGAGTGACTGAGTGGGTCACACTCAGATATTTATTTGGCCTGAGCGCCTACCTCGCGGAGAACACTCTAATCTGAACTCTTTCTTCGGCGTCAGAGTAAACCCCACACAAAACAAAGGTTGCCATGACAATTAAGTTGCAAGACAGCGTGCTTCACAGAGAAAAACAATCCGGTAACAGTGGTTGCCACAATTGTACCTGGTTTTATTCTGTCAGTAAAAGTAATATTAAAAAACCTCTTCTGTTGGGTTCATTAGATGAAGCTAATTTCTGTCTCTGAAAAATAGTACTTCTACACGGGGCATTCGGCTTTTAAACAGTTTATATATTTTGCACGCATGTGTGCACATACACACATGCATAGAACTGAACTAATCTTCTAACCACGGGTCCCTCAAAGTGCCAGGTCATCGATGAAGCATCAGATGAGGACTGAAATTTTGGTAACATGACATCAGGTCAGAAATATTGCAGAAATTTAGAGCGGACATTAGTGTTAGGGAGAAACGGAAATTCTCAAAGGAAAAAATGTCTCAATGTCAGAAATTAGCCTCTAGCTCTTTCACCTGAATTTATTGCTCGGCTCTAAAAACACATCTGAAGAAGAGAGGCAATGTACGTATAAACGTAACATTGAGGTGCGTTTGTGTAACCAATGTTGCCGTGGAAAAACAGTAAGTATTACATATTCTGAGTGTGTGTCTGTAGCCTTATTTATCCAGCATGCAAAGCGCATACGTCGTAGTATATTGTCATCTGTCGCCTGCCCGGCTCTACAATATTTTCCCACATTATCTCATAAACGGCACGACTTTCAGGGAAAAGTTACTTAACATAAAATGTGTGTTTTGAAGTTCTTTACAACATTTGTCTGGAACATTTCTCATTCTACGTAAGAAGAATTCAGCAAGATACTGTCATAAATGTACATACGTCTTCATGTAACGTACTCGTTATTCTAGTCAGATTTTAAGGAAAATTGAATTTTGTAGACAGATGGTCAAATATCAAGTTTCTTGAATTTCCGTCCAGTGGGAACCGAGTTGTTCCACGCGGGCGGACAGACGGACATGACGCAGTTACAGTCGCTTTTTTGCAATTTTGCGAAAGCGCCTAAAAAGCAAAGAGCACAGCCTAATCTCGCTATAAAAGTTTATTATATGCTGACATTATATGGTGTTCTTCTTCTTGTGCATTTCACCAAGTCCGTCAATCTGTCCGTCCGTCCGTTAAGTGTCCGTCCATACACCACACAACTATAAACTATACGTAAGTCATCTTTTTTTCTGAGAACTGCTTGTTGCATTCAGTTGCAGAACTACAGCTACATACGTTACCTCAACTGTCTCTCTAATTATGTACGCTATCTGGTCCTCTGTAAGACTTTGAGCGCGGCGTTTGAGTCCTTGAACCAGATCCGTCACTGAACCACCAGTACAAAGCTGAAACACAACACAATTCTATTTTAACCGTGTTCCTGTATACCGAGTGCTTTATATCAATTAAACAATTTTATTTATATCGAAAGCACACATTTCTATAATAATAATAATAATAATAAAAATAATAATTTCTATACAGTACCCCAAATGTTCCGATTTATTAACGAATAAACTTCTAGAATTTACGTGAACAAAGGGGCTTCTGGAACCCTTATATAATCAAGTATGGTATATTGGTAAAGAAAGTACCACATATTTTATATTAAATTCATTATACACCAAATATATCAGGCTTAATGAACCGTATCGTTATACATATTTATATTTACAACGTCCAATAACATGCATAATTAAATATAGTTACATAGATCTACTTGACAATATTACTTTTAAAATTGTCATGAAATCTAACATGTGATTACTTAGTGGTGTAAGCCAGTTAGACTGATTACAAATAATGTAAACACTCCTACATACAAACCAGTACAATCGCCATGTACAAAACTGAAAAAAATGATCAGACTATAAAATACAGATGCAACAGAAAATACCAAACAAATTGCAAACAGTGTTACTGCGGTTTGAATGACTCCTTAAATTTTAAACGACGACCTTTGACATAAGTGTCTAGTAGCTTCTAAAGAAGAGCCCTGCCCCACGAAGACGGCTGTCGAGTTTTCACGTTTTCAATATTCTAGTGTGTTTCTGGCCCTGTGTATTAGTATTACGCTATAATCTCTACAAAACAAAATGAAAGGCGTAGTATAATGGTATACACAAATAATACTTCTGTGTAACTAATCGGTCTTTGTGTCCATGTACCGCAAATATTAATATATTATTGCTGACATAAATCTCTCTGTCTGCAAAATTAAGAAACGGTACAGACAAAATAATGTACACTGTAACAAATTATTTTCACATTATAATGCAGGTAAATATCCACTATGCCGAGATAATATCAAACAAAATTAAATAAACATTTTGTGTAGACTCCTAGTATCAGAGAAACCGACTCCCTCATTATGATATTTATGTGACCTAGCGATTTTTAATCTTTGCTTCTTGCGCCTCGCCGGTCACTTTTTAAAGAAACCATATTCCCACCTAGTAAAAAAAAGTTCACATTTTTACAAGATGTTTTTCATAAGTGTACATTTTATTGTTAATATAAATTCGTCTTTTCGAGATGTCGAACCCAGCCACCCACTAAATCCCACCAATATGAGACGTCCCACTGAAAAATTACTCCAAGGGAATAAACGGTAGGAGCCACACATAAAACATCAGGTGTAAAAATGAAAAGATGGAGAAGTAAATTCGTTGAAATAGCAGGTTTCTTCAGATATAAGGGCATCCTTTACAGCCCCCCAAAAGAAAAATCTGAAAAAAAGGACAGCAGTCTAACACCAATGCATGGCAAAGAAACGAGCAACTTCTATCACTGGAAAACAAAATGCAAAATAGTGTTACAAAATATTTTAACTGTGCCCGTATTGTTATAGATCTTCACTGTTTCTTTCTAGTGTTTTGTGACTGTAAGTAATTGTATTCCTTAAATTTTATCAAAAAATATCTGCACCTGCTTCTGGCCTCTAAAGAATTTAACACCCTCTGTCTCACCTTCTTTTGAACTGAGTACATCTCATCAAGGCCTCGTATCAGGAAAACTGCTTCAAATGTGAACACTTTACTTACATGTGAACCATGTGACACTCCTTGGGCAAAATCGAGTACACTGTTATAATGACATGAGAGTGACCCCTTCTTAGGAAGTAATAGACATCGAACTGCGTTGTAGGAAAGAAGGTGGTTGAATATCGCGTTCACTGTCATGCATGTTACAGGCATATACATTACCACATGTTGCAGAATGACAAATAAATCTTGTAAATCACGGTAACATCACACATGTATACACAATTATGTATCTATCATTCGCTGTCTATGCAGAAAACTGCTGTTCATACTAGCTTGAGTGACTGTATAATCCTCCTGATCATTGTACCCAGGGCTAGCAACTGACCTAGCAAAAAACTCGTCCTATAGCCTGTCTATCCATCTGGCGCGCACAAGTAGAGCATTTAGCTGTCACTAACCAGAACAAGAGGAACAGGCTGTGAGAATCAACAACAGATGCCTTGCTATCTTGACTCGAAGCGGTAACGTATGAAAGGAGTCAATGTTTTGTCACCAACTAAATGCACTTTATTTAAAAAAAAACTGTGTAAGGTTTCTCTAAAACGTTTAAAAACCCCTACATATTAGTGAAAATGCACGGTGTATCTAGAATAAAATTTGTATGAAAGGAGGTTTTGTCATAAGAGTCCCCCACAAAATAGATGCTATTTATTTATATGCTTGTTTAACGATTACGCGTGTGACTGTATGTAATTCCTTGCGTAAATAACGTGAAACGCTAAAATTTGGAATGACCTCTCTACTCTCCTGCAAGGAGTAAGTAACAATAGTAATTTCGTTGTAGCTATACTCAGATTTTGAATCAGGGAATTCCTAAATCGTATTGTGTTCTATTATCATAATACTTTACTGTAGCTCTATATGTCTATAAATTATACTTCTTTGATATGCACTTATTTACTGATGGCATATTTAATGACAAATGTCATATCAGGCTACAAGATGTCGAACGACGGCACACTAAGTGCATCAGAAAAGATACAGAAGGAAGTGGTCGTGGCTTACTTAGAGGTAGGATACCGGAACGTGCTTGGAAGGACAGAGGAAGGCCATTAAAAATGTCAGTTATGTTAGTCGATGCCACTGCTGAGATACGAAACTTAAACCTCCCCAGTATAAGCCAGCAACGGTAATCACTTCAGCCAACTGGCTCGGTTCATTTAATATTGTTAGTGCATATAATCTTATGGCTACTTTCGCATTATAGAGTACAGAATTACATAAACACATATTTATAAATATAATGAATTCATAGTAAAAAAACGTAAATTATTCCCATTTGTTTTTTACTTAGAACTTACAATCACCGCTGACAGAAATAAAAACTCTTTAAGACTACGGTTGAAACTTCATGTACACGTGTAGGTCAGTAATTTAAAGCAGAGAACAAAATAGGTGTAATGGTTCACAATTGGGAGACACCCCGTCCCAGGAGTCATAACAAATGTCTACACTGTTCATTATTTCAAAATTAATTCTAAACCAGAACAGTTCAGAACAATTAACCAGTAACATCTGGAAATCGAAATGTGACAGGAAATGGAATTGCTCAGACTTTAGTAGTTCGTCTAACAACACAATATATTAATGCGACACAGAAAGCAAACTATGAAAAATAACTTATGCAAATACACCTGCGATCTGAGTTTGATTGAAAGAGGTTATCGCTGCGGCAGTTCGAAACCAGATGTTAAGAACGAAAATACAAATGTTATGTAAACACCGAGTCTCTTATTCTTGTTAAATCAAAAAGATCCCGGGCAACCAGGCCTCGAGAGGCGGACAGCAAGAGAGATGAATTGCGACAACTTGATTGGAAACTTGTTACAAAGTTAAAGGCAGACTTGACGTCAAATTGGGTAAACTAATTATAATCCATAAATGAAATTTTCCCATTATGCACCAGAATTTCGACGGTAAGCTTCGTGCTGTATAAAGAGGCTTACGTTTACGACCGTGGGCCGGGATAGCGCAGTCGGTATAGCGACTTGCTACGAGCTGGAAGGTCCGGGGATCGAATCCCGGTGGGGGACAGATTTTCAGCACCCGTCCAGACCGGCCCTGAGGCCTACCCAGTCTCCTGTACAATAGGTACCGGGTAAAGCGGCCGGGGCGTGGCGTTGACCACCCACCCCCATCTAGCGCCGAGGTTAAGGAAAGAGTAGAGCTATACCTCTACTCCCCCTCTGGGACTTCATGGCCTGTTCTAGGGAGAACTTTACCTTTACCTATGTTCACGACCTTCACTCCTTCAGTTCCGGTCTGTCAGTTTCTCTCAGTTGTGAAAAGAGAAAACGATGTAAAAAAAGAAGAAAAGAATTCAAGGAAAACAAAAAACAAAGTTGGTATAAATAAGAAATAGGAAATAAGTAATAATATTTTTCAAGATTTGAGGTTCTCACAACGGTAAAGATTCAAGTTGTAAGGAATGTAACACCGTGTAAACTGGTAAATGATCACCTACGTTTTGGGGAGTCATGGTGAATTAAAAACATCGGTAACGATGTACCAGTCGATAAGACCTTACATCCCAGGAGACGTGGATCTTTTCTAAACGGCAAGACCCCCAGACTGGGGAGATTATGTCGATAGATGCAACTGAATGGTTAAAGTAGCACACAAACACCCGAGCCCCAGGCACTATTCGAAACCTTGTTCCAGTGTGCATTTGGAGCGGGCGGGACACTCCATCGTTGTGAGGCAGAACTATAATTAGCGCCTGCAATACGTTAATTAGATTGCCCTGCATTATAGCAGAGTCGGAGAAGTTGCTGCACTCCGCGGCGCACTGTACTATGTCCATGAAATGCCTTCGATAGACGAAAGAAAAAATGGGCCGTCAGTCGCAACCCTAATTTCAGACAAAGTGTTCTGCCTAAACCGTGCTACATGTCTAGGCTAATTTATATCATATATTCAAAAACGCCTTCGGTCTTTAATGACGACTCGGGGTTCACATTTCGTGTAGTCTGGTAGGTTCTGACAGAGGGGTTGATGAGCCAAATCTTATGTGATGTTGCAGGATCGTTCTGCCTCCCTCTTGAGGATCTAGCTGTCCAAGAAGGGTATTTGACCCTGAAGATGCAGGCAGTAAATTCCTCCGAAACGTCGGTAACAATTTTCAAGTCGACACGGCCTTAGACCTAGGCCTGATGTCAAATCAAGACAACTTGAATACATATTAGGAGTGATGGCATTTACACAATCACAGTAAGTCTCACCTAAGGCCGTGCCATGGCTCAGGCAGTTAGTTAGTTAGTTAGTTAGGAGATTAGTTAATATGTTTGTAACACCTTGCAGCGAAGTCACAGGTTTTAAACCACTAATCGAACAACTTGCCGATCCCAGTGGCCGCGCGTTCTAAGGCGTGGGTCTGTGGCTCTTCGCTTGCTGGGATTGCGGGTTCGAATCCCGCCGGGGCATGGATGTCTGTCTCTTGTGAGTGTCGTGTGTCGTCAGGTGGAGGTCTCTACGTCTGGCAGATCACTCGCCCAGAGGAGTCCTACAGAGTGTGGTGTGTCTGAGTGTGATCGTGAAGCCTCGATAATGAGGAGACCCTGGCCCACTAGGGGCTGTTGCGCCATGGAAAAAATCAAACAACTTAAGTAATCCTCCTTATTATTAAAAAACCAACTACTTGCACATACAAAGCATGTAAGATACATGCATATAGTTTTCCCTCCTACATGTTTCGGTGGTCGACCGCCATCATCAGGCAGTCACACTAAAACTTATATAGTTTAAAACTTAATGAAGCTTTTGTTTTTGTAGTTGTATAAGTTAAAATGATATAACATAGGCGTTGCTTATTGTAAAACAAAATGTATCAAAATGATAATATAATTCAAAATTTGTTGAACAAGTTTTTCAGACCCTCTAAACACATAGTACCTAAAATTTATTATAGGTTTTACTTACGATGTATTTATGAGGATAAGCATTTTACATCCTATTATGTATTCTACTTCATTTTAACTGGTATACTTACATAAACAATGACTTCATTAGGTTTTAAACTATACGAGTTTTAGTTGTTACTGCTTGATGGCGGTCGAACGCCGAAACATGTAGGAGGAAATATAATATGTATGTAACTTACATGCTTTGTATGTGCTAGTACTTAGTTTTTTAATAATAAGAAGTATATCTTGCACGGAATGAACAATGTCAAAATAACTTGCTAATCCTTTGTATCTACAAGTTCTTCCTACATGTCGTCATCTTTCTCAACATCATTATTAAGATCGTAATTATTGCCAGGACTCCATGAATACGAATAAATATGCCATTTACAGAATCGCCTCAACCAACGCTAGTCTAGTTTAATCAAAGTCTTGCGACGCATGCGCTGTTCCACGTGCTGTAAAGCTCATGTCATCTAAATGTTTAGCTCTTCTTTACTGTTTCGTGTAATTGGCACAATCTTCAGGTAGCCTCATAACAGAAGTGCGTTTCCTAATATATCCTACCAGTATATGACGATATTAGGAACATGAATAGGGTCTTAAGTGTACACCATGTGCAGTATATGACGATATTAGGAACATGAATAGGGTCTTAAGTGTACACCATGTGCAGTATATGACGATATTAGGAACATGAATAGGGTCTTAAGTGTACACCATGTGCAGTATATGACGATATTAGGAATATGAATAGGGTCTTAAGTTTAAACCATGTGTACTATATCCCCGAGGTTTGCAATATTTGCAGATTCGCAGTGCACTGGTCTAGTAACTAAGAACTTACGAACTTCATCCGAGACCTACACGAGTCTAGTAAAATAGATAATGTTAGGGTTTTCGTCTGGTTGAAATGATAGGAGTTAATCATACGTAGAACGTCTCGGGCTTTCTGAAGCCATTAATTTTTGGCAAGGAAAATTTTATTCATAGCTGCTTTTATCCTGTGATCGTGACAGGGTCAGAAAATTAAGAACTAGCACAGAGAGCTGTGACGCTATTTGTGCCTTCTCAATTGACCAGAGAGTTGCAATGAGACTGCGCGTGCGCGTAATGTGGTGAGTTCGGAACTTATTTAGAGAATGAGCTTGGGAAAATGGGTTCGGTCGGACTCCGAAATCGAACTCATACTTCATTTTCTTGGGAATATTCTTAGCCGTCGTTCTTAGAAAGAGTTCGAGATAACACTTAACACATTTAGCGTCCGAAATACTTTACTCTAGCGCTGTTAACACAACATTAAAAGAAACGCGTATAGATGACACGGTAATCAGGACGGACTGTAATTAGATCGGGATTTATTTAAGTGAGAATAAGGGGAAGTAGGCCTTCCGTACGGTAGGGGAACACAGTTGAAGATAAACTTCAAGTAGAGCTCTGCTTTACGCTGTAAAATGGACTGCCCATGGATGTCAATCTCATGGCCACCAAGGTCACCAACTTTTTAAATAATCAGCAAAAGCAATCAATTCACAGACAGGCGTTTCTAATTTTGCTACCTTTAGATGTTTTTGGGTGCGTTCGCAAATTGCGAAAAGCGACTACTAGCTTCATCATATCTGTTCCTCTGTCCGTCTGTCTATCCGCATGAAACAGCTCGGATCCCACTATGCGGATTTCCATCAAATTTCATATTTGAGTATTTTTCGAAAATCTGTCGCGAAAAAATCAAGTTTCATTAAAATCTGACAAGAATAAAGGTACTATCATAAAGATCAATATATATTTATAATTACAGCTCGCTCAAGTCTTCTTAGAATGAGAAATGTTTCAGACAAGGTTGTGGACAAAATCAAAACACACATTTTATATTCAATAACTTTTCTTCGAAAACCGTGCCGTTTGTGAGATAATGTGGAAAAATATTGCAGAGCCGGACAGGCCACAGATGACAATACGGCGCATGCGCATTGCATGCTGGATAACTAAGGCTACAAACACACACTCGCAATATGTAATAATTATTCCTTTTCCACGGCAAAAATGGTTAGGCGAAGGCGCCTCAATGTTATGTTATACGTACATTGTCTGCCTTGTTATGAATTCACTTTAATCGTGCCTCCTTCTCTGCGATACTTATGGTAAAAACTTCCTGTCTGGTTTATCAGCCGGTACATCCACGATCCACGAAGAAAGAGACAAAGCGCTCCCTAACTCGCTCCAGTAACCTAACAGCCTGTACCGTTATGCTGCCCATTCATGACACGCAATCTCGGACAAAGGCGGAAAGTAGTTAAAGTGGCTTTGCCAGCTAGTGCAATTCAACATGAAAATAAAAAGACAAAAATATTTAAAAGGTGTGACTTCCATATTCCATTTCTTTACACAGTGTTTGTAATTCTCATTTTGTTTAAGGTGTATTCGTTGGCCAAACTGCTGGGTAAATATATTGTTATGTCATTACTTAGGTTAAAACCGTTACAATTTCAACGGCAGTGCATATATCTTGGGCAAGCTTTCGGTAATTTTAAGCTAATTATCACCAACAACACAATAGAAAAGCGTGAATGTTACAGTGTAAATAAACGTAACAACAAATACTAGAAATAAGGTACTGCTGTATAATATATTGCAGATGCATTATTGGTTTTCGGAGAACCAACTGTTCCTTTAGCGGTCCGCGTATAAGAAATATTTGCTAACCAGGAGGCTGATGACGCAATATTTATGTCTTTGCCCCTAGCCAATGGAGAAAATAGTGAGATTGAGGGCAGCGCTGTATGATTTTAAAAACTAAGCTAATAGTTCAGAATTAAGGGGCAATCTGCCATTTATGAAAGAATAGTGAGCATGGTAAATTTACGATTATGATAGGTCGTACCGATAATTCATTATATACAGGAATTACATAGCATCGTGAGTTATATATAAAGTGGTAATTTTACCTGTACTGCATACTAAATATTTAAGGTTATGTAATTTTACAGCAGGTTAATAAGGGACCCTCTGAAGATGACCACTTACCAGTAGAAACATGTTGGGTTCCTAAAGATTCTGTTGATTCAACTAATGTACCAGTGTTTTAAATTTAATGTTATTCATTTCCGTGCATTAATCGATAATTCTATAAAACATATCCAACAAAATGCATAAATATTTCAGGATACAATTTTATATTTAAAACATCATGCCTCCAACATGTTTCGATCCGTTATGGATCATCCTCAGGGGGAACTACATCAATCATGTATAAAACAATAATTAAGATAAAATCAGGCATGCTGAAGCATTCGTTTTTACCATGCTTCTTTGATATTTTTATAACTATGGGCATCCCTAGCCTGTTGGGCATTAATAAATTTCATGTTTAATTTAATTTAATTGGATGTTAATTCTTGTTTTATACATGATTTATGTAGTTCCTCCCTGAAGATGATCTATAAGGGATCGAAACATGTTGTGGCATAATGTTTTAAATATAAAATTGTATACTGAAATATTTGTGCATTTTGTTCACTATATTTTGTAGAAGTACCATTGTTTAATTTGTCTTTCTTATTTTCATAAATGGGGGTCTTATAATTTACACATGCTCTTTTTAAATGTCCGATTATCGCTGAAATAAAAAGTAAATATTTCTATTTTTTCAGAAAGGGGCTGAAAACAGGGATTTCACTCCTAGTAGGCCCGGTAACCCCGAATACGGGAGTGGACATTACCAGAAATCTCTCTTGTTTTGCTCAATGAGGCTAGAAGAATAACACCAAATTGGCTGGTCTCACCACGCCACAACCCGCAGTGCATATATAAATCCTACTGAAATTCATGCCATAAAGGCCAAAGGTAAAGAAATCAATAAAGAAAGCAATATACCTACGTAAAACACAAGTATATATTGAGAATTAGGTAATCAGCTACATGTTTCGGCTTATACTTACGCCATCATCAGGCTGTATATAGAAATTTGAAAAGATAAAAATTTTACAATTTCAATTAATAAATATAACACTTAAGATCTCAAACTTGTTTAAGATATGAACCTGAATATTTAATAATTACACTTGTACAATTTTATGTCTTTATTTCTATATACAGCCTGATGATGGCTTAACTATAAGTCGAAACATGTAGCTGATTACATGACTAAGTATATAGCTGTTTGAGGGACGTATATTGCTTTTTTATTGTTATTATAACACAACGGAATGGTTCACCTCAAAGTAAAAACTTATTTTATGGGATTCGAAGTTTCATAACCGTGCTCACAACAGCCTGTCTTCGTTCCATTTTCGAAGGATACATCTCATTAAAAATGTGTTTCTGTGACTGAAACATCATGTCATGAATACATATGGATGAGTGGAGTTAAGCTCCGTGCATTTTTAATCTCGGAAGTAAATGAAGGTGAGCGGTCAGGTTCAGGCTCCAGTTACTTCAGTTCCTGGAGAATATGTAATTCTCCTCATTGCACAGAAGTGTGGGTAGGCCTTTACTTAAACTGTCGCACATGCCACTTAAGAATTGCCCATTGAGTCACTGGAGACGGTACAACAGATAACACCGGTTAAAAGCAGAGCCTTTCGAACTGCAGTGGACAGAACTGCTGGCCAGACGCTCGGTTCCGTAATCATTGGTCTGACAGCAAATCGTAATAAGAAAGGTCAGCACTAGAAGAGTGACCCTTAACTGGATTCCACTCTACACACCAGAAGATGATGTAACGTATTTCTGTTGACAAATTCCTGTAAAACTAACTGGCCTATAGCTCAGTAACCTTACTTTGTGTTATATTATTTTACTTTTAAGCGTCGTATTTAAGAAATATGTTATGGAAAGAATTATCCCAAGGACTTAACGTAATTTCTATAAACGTTCCTTACAATTTTCAGTACTTTACTAGCTACCCACTTTGATGCTGTAAGGTAGTTTTTTGCCAAAAATAAAGTCACAATTAATTTTTATTTCTAGGCCTGTCCAGTTAAATACTTACCGTATCGAAAAATGTTTCAGATACAGGATACTGACCTTAATTAAGTGGTTTTCCTAATTGCTCTCTGTTATATGGTGTTCTGTGCTC
Source organism: Reticulitermes speratus (assembly GCA_021186555.1). NCBI lineage: Eukaryota > Metazoa > Arthropoda > Insecta > Blattodea > Rhinotermitidae > Reticulitermes > Reticulitermes speratus. Next base: position 19,522,429 of record JAJKFL010000008.1, on the reverse strand, counting down.
AGTTTATACAGGTCTGTATGTACTTTCCGGATCATACCCCAAATTCTCATTTCCATCGCTCTTAAGTTGATAATTAGTTCCTATTTTAAGACAAACTAATCCAGTTCATATCGCAAGAATCAGTTATTATTGGGATAATTTCTAATATTATTCCACGTATCGGCATCTTATATTTGCCAATAAAAATATTACTATTGGAACTAATTCGCTGACTTTAATCGATCTTGCCACTCTTCAGGTGTTAGCGAAATTTCAGACATACATAGTTTGAAATATGAAAATGTCAAGTATATATCACAGCAGTAGAAAAGTGTTTGCAAACACTCTAACACACACACACTTTTGTGTATTACCACTGAATAGGTATTTGTACACTAAATTCGTTTAAACCGCCCCAAGTTTTACACGTGACCTCTCACTTATAAAGACTGGTCTGTATTAATTTGGTGTTAAGTAAAATCCTCTCTCACTCAGGGCACTGATTTATACTTGACTTGAGAAATAGAAACTGTGTTGCCATTGAAGGATATTTCTTTTGCATAAAAGTAAATGTGACAAGAAATCACAAATATGTGTGAATCACATTTCCTGTTTTCAGTTTCCAAGTACGACAAAAAAGAAGTATTAACCCCCCAAAACCGCTCTCATTAACTCACTTTTCTTAAAAAATTAAACATTCTAGTTCTTTCTTCTTGTTTTTTTTTCTTTCGTTCTTCCTTTCCCTTCGAGAGGAAGGAGGCTATGCTTCCACTCGAGCTGCAACGCCAATAGAAATCCCCAGAAGGTGTATGGAATGTGTTTCACTTGAAAGTCAATTAAAGAACACAAGCGATGATCTTACGTGGCCAGAGTGCGAGGTTACGTTCCCATTACCTGCTGCTTTCACAATACGAAATTACTTACAAGAAGAATTAAGGAGGCCCATAACATACACCGCAAGTTACTTTCGCTAAGTTACTGCAGCTCGACACGTTCTACAACATGAGGGCAGTAAATATTGCCTTACTTTTTTCGATGATCATTGCAGTACTTCTGTACCTCTAAAAAAACCTCCATGGCCTAGGAAGAATAATAAGTAGGTTTACTGTGGGAAAACTTTCACCAGTCTTGAGACGAATTTTATTCGTTTATTCCATAAATTCGTTACGATTTTCATGTGGATGTTGCTGGCCCTTCCCTCACGGCTACAACACTTTACCTTCGAATGTGCAATTGAGCGTGGGTTGCCATGTGTGTAATATTGTTATGCGGCTATTCGGTTAGTTTTGAAAGAACGTCCACTGTGCTTGTTCCCTTTATTAAGATGCTGTAAATTAAGTAATAAGATTCACATCAAACTTCGCTCTAAATTTAAAACAATAACAGCTTTCTTTACACGTTTCATTTTACGTGTAAAAATTATACGTTTTAAGTTACGTGGACAGAGAACGGATTTTTAATTTTTCTATGTGATCATGGTAAACTTTTACTGGATACTTGATCTTCTAACTGCACCAAACATCTTGCCTTGAGCCAGGTTGAACCGGGCTGAATGCGAATGACAGATGGCCCTCCTTCCTACCATCAACTTCGTGCTCAAACCTTACTAGTCTACGGAGTCTTTATAAGACATCGTTCTAATTGAAATCCGTCAATGTGGGCAGAGTACCCAAGCCTCTCTCTGCTTTCAAGTCTGTCATGTAGGAGCCTCAGATCTGAAATCGTCTGTATTCCTTGCACAGACTTTTCGAACAAGTATGTTTTTGCTTGCACAGACTGTTCGAACAAGTATGTTTTTGTTTGCACAGACTGTTCGAACAAGTATGTTTTTGTTTGCACAGACTGTTCGAACAAGTATGTTTTGCTTGCACAGACTGTTCGAACAAGCATGTTTTTGCTTGCACAGACTGTTCGAACAAGTATGTTTTTTGCACAGACTGTTCGAACAAGTATGTTTTTGTTTGCACAGACTGTTCGAACAAGTATGTTTTTGCTTCCACAGACTGTTCGAACAAGTGTTTTTTTGCACAGACTTTTCGAACAAGTATGTTTTTGTTTGCACAGACTGTTCGAACAAGTATGTTTATGTTTGCACAGACTGTTCGAACAAGTATGTTTTTGCTTGCACAGACTGTTCGAAGAAGTAAGTTTTTGCTTGCACAGACTGTTCGCAGAAGTCACTCTTTGCTGTGCCTATTTCAATTTTCTTGTAATTTCCGGAGCCGGAACAGAGTAGTCGGTATAGTGACTAGACAATGGGTTTGACGATCGAGGAATCGTGTTTCGATTCTCGACAGAGACAATACCTTTTTCTCTTCTCCAATACGCCAGACTGGCTGTGCCGCCCATTCTAACTTCTTTCCGAATGGTACCGTGATCTTTTGGCCAGGGGTAAATTGGCTGAGGCCTACAACTGATCATTCATCTCTCTCTAATGCGGAGGTTAAGAATGAGTGGACCTATACCTCTAAACCCCCATATGTATTCTTGGCGTGGTATTTAATCAAGCACAGTGACAACTGGACCGTTTAGTCTACTTTTCATATTCTATAACTAACTAACTAACTAACTAACTAACTACTAACTCCATGAAGCAGAGTCCTTCTTGAGAAGCTAACAGGTCGTCAGCTAGTCAAGAAATTTCCCGCATTTTATGGAACCCGAAGGTTCATTACCGCACTCACAAGAGCCCGCCACCTGTCCCTATCCTGAGCTATAAACGCAGTATATAAGACTATGTAAGTCTACATGCTTTTGTCTTTTTCTCTCCAAATACCTTTCTCTTCAAGACACACGTTAGGAACAGGACGCGTTTTGGAGAAGTTGACTTCCCATTGCAGGTCACTATGTTACAGGCCGATGGACTGACATACACTCTGCATAAGGCGTTCTTTTTTCTTCTTCGTGAAGAACTTCTTGAAAGTGCAGTCGAATATCGCAGTCCGTGAACGTCCAAATGGTACATATAATTAATTCAAATCCGACAATTTACATTTCACCGAAGAAAGCAAAATATATCGATTCTCAGCCCGTGAAATGTTCCACGTGTAGGGACGTAGGATTTTACTAGGCTGTGGGGGTGGGCAAGGCAATTTGGAAAACAATTATCTTTGTGCCTCAAACAAATTACGAGTATATGTTGTATTGTTTTTCTTAGCCGATCCCAGTGGCCGCGTGATCTAAAACGTGGGTCTATGGTCGCTCGCTTGCTGGGATTGTGGGTTCGAATCTCGCCGGGGGCATAGATGTCTGTCTCTTGTGAGCGTTTTTTTTGTCAGGTAGATTTCTCTGCGTGGGGCTTATCACTCGTCCAAAGGAGTACTACCGAGTGTGGTGTGCCTAAATTTGTGTGATCGTGAAGCCTCGATAATGAGGAGGCCCTGGCCCACTAGGGGGCTGTTGGGCCATGAAAAAAATGTTTTTCTTAATTATTGTTATATTATAATTAATTATTTTATTATTGTTATTTTTCATCTTTATTTTATTTCCATACATTTTTATCTAATGCTGCTATGAATAGGCTATGTATATTCCTTTAGTTTAGTGAATTTTTATCTTTTAGCGTGCTTCGCAATGACAGTGTATTTGATATAAAATTGAAAACTGGGCTTATGTAAACGAGCAAATAAATAAAAACTAAAAATAATAATTTTATGACAATCCCTTAAAGGACTATAATAGAGGAAAGAGTGGAGATATGGAGATTTTAGACCACAAGAGTGCAAGAGAAGAAAAGTTCACATATCTGTCTATAGACGAAAGTATACGGAAGCCTTCAGTATACAATCATATGTTAAATGGAGGTTTGGTTTCAGATCTGATTTACACTTCCGCCTGCAACTGACCCTTAACATTTAGCGCTGTGTAGATCTGTCGAACGTGTCATTGAAGCTAACAAACATTAAATATTTTATAAATCTACGCTGTAAATATTTACTCAACGTGGCACACTAACACAGCAGGAAACAAGGTTTGACAATTTCACACATAGGCAGCACAAAATCAAACTCACCGATTATTTGCACGGAAAACCCGAAGTATTTCTAAGAAACCATGTCCCACTGTCAGTTTCTCTACCACAGATCCCACATGGATAATCCTGGAATTAAACCCAGGCCTCGGCGGTAATACGGCTTCGCCTGGTATTTACATTTTGGCAAGGACAGCCTTATGAGACTGTTTTGTAACAAATATCACCAATAAGAGAAAACCAAGATACATTTTTTATCATCACACCGATATTTGATCTACGTTTATGGAATCGGAGTCTCACATCATTTGATAGGATATTATAATGACACCGAATAAACTCTCCAAGCACGAAAGCTTTCTAAATTTACAATAAATTATCCTGTATCCTACGCCCCAAACATTATTGTCAACTGCAGACGGTAGCAGATTACGAAAAAGGATTTATGTTCAGGAGTACAGCTTAAGGATGAGTGCTAATTTAAAATTTTGGTTGGGCTTGGAGCACACAACTTCTCACTATAAACAACTGTCATTTTATCTAATATCACAGATAAAAATAGGGTCACGTGGCGGGCTGTTGTGAACACGGCAGCTAAAATTTGGGCTCCGTAAATTATAGGGAAGTTTTGGCCAGCTGAGAAACTGTCGGATTTTCAAAAAAGACTATTATACAGTAGCGTTAATTACGGGTATTGTTGGAACAACTGCGGTGGAAGTAATAGTTCGACACCAATTGTTAGGAATGTAGGGTTCAATAATTTGATTACCTGGTTTGATACAGCAATTGTTGAGAGTTTTGCCTTCAGTCGAAATCTGAACTTTAGTAGAATAAGGTTTACTAGTTTACTTCATACATAACTCACAGTTAATTCCTATGGAAAAAGTATTTCATTTAATGACACTGTAAAATACTAATATTACGTATTATCGACTTAGTTTAATGACACGTTGATATAGAGCATTGATGGAGTAATACGAACAAGGAAATCTAAGTAGGGTACCTGAGGAAAAATCTGGCCCATTGTCACTTTGTCCAAAACAAAATTCTACATCGACTGGAACTACATGCAGAAAGAACTTTGTGTCGTAGAGAGACAAAGGCCTGGAACTACATGCAGAAAGAACTTTGTGTCGTAGAGAGACAAAGGCCTGGAACTACATGCAGAAAGAGCTTTGTGTCGTAGAGAGACAAAGGCCTGGAACTACATGCAGAAAGAACTTTGTGTCGTAGAGAGACAAAGGCCTGGAAATTACTCACATCGGAAATGCTTTTAAGAAAGTAAAAGCAAATAAAAGAGAGTATACTCTGTTAGTTTATAATATTTCCCAATTACTTACACGAAATAAAAAAAGGAAAATCACATTATAAAAATCCGTTATTAAAAATATGGAGATGAGTCTCATTGACACTACTAGTACGCTTTAACAGCGGAAACAGAGCGCCCGGTCTCCATAGGAAAGACATCTGGGAAAACTCCAGGGCCAGTCTCGGTATGCTGGAGAAGATAAAAATAAGTGCCCATGCCGGGAATCGAAATCCAGTTACCCAGCCCGTACCCAGCCCCTTATTACGGAGGATATGGTAACTGTATACGAAAAATTATAAAATGTATTTATCCGGAGACACAAGAAGCACCAAGTCAAGCGTTTGATCTCCTGTACGTAGTAGAAATTTTCAAGACATTCTATAAGAAATACTTCACTGAGCAGCTCTTAAACTGGCTGCCCCAGGCAAACCAATCACACGCATTGCAGCTCAGCTGACCTGCTAACATGTGCTTATGATGTTGATGTTGAAATCATTTGCGTTGAATGCAGTAGTGAACTTATATGTAATGTGGGAGACCAGTTTGGTTGCCCCCTGTGGCAAGGTCAAGACTAGACTGGCCTCTCAAACACATTGAAGCGTAGGTTTACATGCTGCATAACGGACAGGCGTAACTTCGGTACACTTGGGCTACATATATGCGGCTTATCCTGCATTCTGAGAGCCTCCTCGCTAATATGAATTTTTTTACCTCAAAAAATTTACCAAGAAAATTTTTTGTGAATATGTCACAGAGCAGGTTCATAGTCTCAACTCTTTCAATGTCATATTTTCGTGAAAACTGCTACGAACATATAATATTGGAGGCGGCCACACCGTTTTATCTTTAATTCCCTAAAGTTAATAATAGCAACTTGGCGGATGCGCGAATTTGTGAGGCAGAAGCGCCAAATACTTTTAGGTCTTGAAATGACACGCAGTTATAAACCTTGGAAACACGTCGGTATTTGTTGAGGCAGTGTTGTTAGAATGTACAACACGCAGCACGACAGCGGTCTTTATCTTTCGGTTTCATGGCGATATTTATTGAACCACTGGAGCTGGGTATTCGGTATTTGGTATGGAGGTAGACCACAAATTTTCTTACGCATTGTAATGAAATATTTCATGCACGAAAACACTTATAAACATGACAAGGATGCGAAACTTTAAGGATATGTCCGACAAATGTCACGTGTTCAGAATCTGTACATATAAGTCCTTTCAGAAAAATAAAATAAATCAACAAATTTGTGGAAGAGGAAATTAGGCTTTACGATTTGCTCGGTACTATTCCAAATACAGGAGTAGTTAGATATAGGCATATGTAAACGTTATATCAACAAGAATTTGAGGACTGCGCCAACTGTGAAGCACTATTACAAGGAATGTTGTTTAAAATAGTCAAATTATTGTGATTGAAATGTCCAAGCCATAAGGTCAAACGCTTACCTCCATTACAAACCAGAGTTGGTCCTCTTCTTGTGTTTGCCCAGGACGCAAAAACAAGCCGTGAAAGGCGGGGATGTTGGGGTGCATGCTGAGGTCACGCAGGACTAGATACTCCTCCTCAATTTCTTCGATGTTGTCGGCCACATTCTCCAGGATTTTGACGGCCACCCGGTGACCTGTACACCAATATTTATCAGTGTTAAAACTCCTGCTGCACTTTGGATATTGTTGGTATGAAGTAAGGTAAATATATTCTTGTGCCACTTCAAAGAAGTATGGGAAAGTGGAAATACACTTTGCGCATCATTAATCTCGGCACTATATGTAAGCTGTTTGTCACAGTGGCGTTATACCTGCGCTTGACATTAGACGGAACGTGTGGTTAGAGTACAGGTATATCTCCACGCATTATTAACCTCGGCATTAGATACAGATGAGTGTTCACAGTGGAGGTAGAGATCCATGCATTTTTAACCTCGACAGTGGGTGCAAGCGAGTGGTCTATATTTTCTTAATTACGACAACTTTTTGACTAAAGCATTTTTGTGTAACAAATTAATCATAAATGTAAACGTCGTGTAAATTTATTTTAACGCAATATCAGCCAGGCATAGTATATGTATACGTGGTATTGTCACTGGTTTGTGAATACGAACAATCGTTATTAGCCTGGCGATGACCATACACTTTCGAAAAGCATAGCTAACGAACTGGACCTGTACGGGTTGTTTACATAAAACTTCAGCTATGTGGACCGGGAGACATTCGAGATAGTATATTACGCAAAACTACTTTATTATCTTACTGACTTGCGGATGTCTAAAACAAACATCGTGTGCCCAGACTCGAGGAAACTTCCCGGGTTGGCGGCCAATAACATGCAACACTTTGACCTCATCTGCCCGGAAGTAGAGTCTGACATTAATGTTAGGTAAACCGGTTATGAAGCAGGTTCCCTCTTGTTGACATAAATCATGAAGCGGTTACTGCAGGTAAACGTGAACCTGTCGTCGTATTTAGCTAAGTACCATGCTATGACGAGGAAGAGCGAAGTGCCAGTATAACTGCACGCATTACAAATATCGGCACTGCATGGAGGTCACTGGTTAACTTCTTACTCTGTCGGCTTTACCTCGGTGCTGGGACGGCCCCACAGCCGATCTGCCGACAACATAACCACGATCCACCGATTGTCCATACCGTAACCTAGGGACAAATTAAATTTCTGTGCGTTCTGACGATAATATGCATAGAATTAACGCACAACACAGTGGCTGAAATCGTTCCTTTCTCTGCATGTTTCACCTCCAGAACTACAGAAATGAATTAGCTGAATTTTAATTTTGGAGTCCGTCACAAAATTCTCAGTCTAACTTGGCAGTTAATACACAGAACTAAGCTATGGGCTAGACTACCAGGAGGGGCAGAGTACTTTCTCTTTGAAACACCATCCAGGCCAAATCTGGGGTTCATCCAGCATCCTACATCGTAAGTACCAGGGGCGATTTCCCCCCGGTAAAGACGTCGGTGATTTAAGTCAATGCAGGCCAAGGTTGTGAATATGCGAAGCAATTGGTGGTCCCTGCCATATCGCTTATACCAAGAGACAGCCTTCTCATATTGGTCAGATAAAAAGCCCCACGACCATAAATGAAGCTGAAATAGATCTCTATCAATGTTCTCTAAATAGTTCAACGTACCTAGTATAAGAAATTAAATGGGTGATAAGTGTAATAAAATTGTGTCTAGTGTAAAAGAAGTCGAAATAAGAGAAAACACTGATATGCGTTATATTTTTATTACTGAATTTTTACGACATCAGTTCAATAAGAAAGCACCAAAAGAAATGTTAGCAGCATTTGGATAGGATGACTGGAAACTAAATTCAGAAATTGCTCCATCAGAATAATCAATCATGTGCAATATAAAGGAATGACACCGATAAAAGACGAGAAGATAAGTTTTAGTCCTTAATAACCTGGATATCGGTTATGACAATATTGTAAATATTCAGCATTCCAGCTTTTTTATCAGAAGTAAACAGCTAATCAGATACACATAAAACAGAAAAAGAACGTACTTATAGAACACATGTAATAATAATAATAATAACCATGGCTCGACAGCCCTGTGCATTTGCGGCAGTGAGGGACCGGCCCACTGCCGCGCTTTTCAACTCGATCCTGATGTGAACGCCAGAGCCATCTGGCAGTCAGTCAGGAGACTTGGGTGAGAAATGGTCGCTTGAATTTAGCTTACGGACACTACTGGTTCTTCTTCATGCCCGAAGGTTCTTCTACATGCCGTAAATCTACGACATGGGACCGACGGCTTTACTTCCCCTCCGAAGGAAGTGGTGCTCCGGATTTTTATCACCCTTAAAAATCCATCGACCTCGGTCGGGATCGAACCCGCGAACCTTGGGTCCAGTGGCGAGCACGCTAACCACTAGTCCACCGAATAGAACACATGTACTCAGGAGTATATATGTCCGCTTTCTTTTTTTTTTTCCGGTGGGGGGGGGGGGGGAGGCCAGGGCTTGACGAAGTGTCACAAAACTGATGGCAGGTGTAGGCACGTTCTGTAATGACGTTCTGCCTTCTTTTCATCATAACTCAGCGGAACGCGGACAAATGTCTGCCGCAAAGTGGCCAGTCTTGTTTCAGACACGGTGCACGCGTACGGACAAAGGCTACGGCCCTACACTCTAAGAATAAAGGAACTGGGCTGGAAAGAGGGGAAGCTCATAGTACCCATTTTATACGTGAAAGATCAACGACTTTAGGAATTTTATGAGACTAACACTTGCTCAAAGAATAACACTAGATATGCACAAGAATTATCGGAACTAAATCACTGACTGACTCGCAAAACGTCAACAGACGTTTCAGAATACAAAAGAGATGCAAATCTCACTACCAAAAATTTGGGTCGCAAATACAGTACTTCTTGTTTAATATAATACAGAAACACAGTCTAATACAATTATTTTATTATAAAAAGAATATAATTTATTTTTATAAAGTTGCTGTGTGCTTCGGCGTGATCGGATCATTATCAGACTTATAAAAATATGTAAAAGGAGGCTGGTTGTATATCATTAATGATATAAAAATCTATTTTTTCTATAACAAAATAGTTGTGTTAGACAGTATTTGTCTATTACATTAATTATATAAATATTATTATACTAATTATTATATTACATTATATTACATTATGTTATGTTGCATTATATTATATTACGTATAAAATATCACTTTGTTTAAAAAATAATTAGAATCAATTATGGACTTTAAATAACGTACACAATATGGGAATAGCTTGTTTATCGTCCTTACTATAAATGTTTGAGTAACATATTGTCATTTTTGGTTCGTTTATCGGCGCTTTCAATTGCATTAAATATGCGTATAGTGCAGAAACGTGGTGACGTGAATTAATAGATTGAAAGGAATGTAAGAGGAAGGGATCATGGCCTAAATTAAAGCAATTTTTAAGCAACATTTGTCTTGAGTGACTGAGGAAAACCATGGAAACCGTTAGTGAGGTTAGCCAGTCTACAGTTGATTCCGAAACCTCCCTAGAAAGCAGAAGTGCCAATCACGTGACAAAGAAGTTAAATAAAGAGCCGTGCATTAATTAGCCTTGAAGAAGGAAATTCACCTAAATTACGTAGAAGCTCAGTTCTTACCTCACAGAAAAAATGTATTATTTATTAAAGATTATTAAAAGTTATTTCGAAGATATGACGGTAAGTATTTTTGAGGGATATAAGCACTGCTTAATGTGACAGCCATAGAAAACACTTAAACATAGTTGGAGAATATGCAGATTTTGTGAAAGTAAAGCCACGTTCACAATAATAAACATTTTTGTTGTGTTTTGTATTTGACACGAATTTGTGCGTGCGTTAAGAACTTTATCTCAGTGTGGACGTGTGTGCCGCATATAAACGCGCACAAACATTTTCGTGACATTCAACGCACACGATCCATTCGTTATCGGTTTTTTTTTAAACGTCAAAGAGATTTGCGCCGAAATAAAGAAACAGTGTGGACGTATCTGTGAATGTGCAGTGCTTTTGATGAAAGTTTATGTCGTCACACGCACGTGTTGATCACAGACGCACAGCGCACAACGTAAATTTTTATATAGCAATAAAATTTACCTTGCGGCGAAAATTTGTGCTTTGAATTTTTACATTCAACACACAACAAAAATATTGACTGATGTGGACGCGGCTTTACAGCAGTAGGTACACACAGATACAACCAGGCTTCAACCGTTACGGCAGTTGGTACGCATATTTGAAACAGGGCTTCAAATGGATAATTGCAATCTATCAGCTATAGAATGCATAGCATCAAATAAGGTGAGATGTTGATGAATTCACACAAGTTAATAATTATGAAGGAGGTGTGTGTGTGATACGAGTATTAGTATATCTGAAAACACGATACTGAAAAAACCACGAAAATTAAAGTAGAAATATGTTCTGTCGGAGATTGAAAAACTTAGACCTATCTCATCACATATGCAGGGTTCTTGCTACACCAAATCTGTTATAAGGATGTAAGTATAATACGTTTGCTGATCCCAATGGCCGTGCAGTCTAAGATGCAGATCTGCAACCGTCAATTTCTGGGTTCGCTGGTTCGAATCCCGCTGAGGGCATGGATATTTATTGTTGTGTATTGAGTGTTGTGTAGGTAGCGGCCTCAGGACGAGTTGATCACCCTTTCAGTGGAGTCCAACCAGGTGTGTGTATGTGTGTGTGTGTCTAATTAAGTGTGATCTAAAAACCTCAACAATTAGGCGGCTTATGCTCCATTTTGGCTGTAGAACCATAGGAAAAGGAAAGAAAAAGAAAGTACAAAACTTTGTGCCATGTTGAAGAAAGCGAGGATCTTCAACTGACACGGTTACATGCAGAAGAGACCCATGTATTGGCCCAAATCGTAAATGAAAGAATGTGTATGTGATTTGCATATGCTAATAAATTGCATTAATTAATTCAACAAATAGCACGCAGAAACTTTCCTTACCTGCTTGCATAAATTATGGCTATATTAGGTTCAGCAGCTCGTCCCATAAACAATATTATCCGTGAATTTCGAGGTCATTACAAGTGTTGACTCCATGAAGAAGAACAAACAACTACATAGCTAAGTGGAAAACATAAGATTTTGAGTCATATTTTTACTTAATTCAAATACTTGATTTTAGAACTACGCTGATTAGTCTTCAGAAAAGTGAAAAGCTCGCTTTCAAGCTCTGAAAAGTGGTCTGATCCCTCCAAGATGGCCGCTGAAGAATTTAACATACTTAGGAGAAAGATTATTACGGATTTAACAATATACAATCACCAGCAACACCACAATAACAATACGCCTTGACATTCAACAATTTCACTTTAGAAGAAATATATGTTTGTAGATTTTAATTTACAAATAAAGTAGCTTGCTCTTCATCATACGATTTCTTCAAGTTCCCATTTGTTTTCTCTTATTTTCATCTAAATATTCTCCTCAGAAATTTGTCCACAACTCACGATCTTATCCTAGGGTCAGAGACCAAGATCCACGTCCATATAAAACATTCGGTAAAATATTAAATGTGCATATTTTAATAGTTTATGTAAAGATAAAATTCTGAACTTAATAATAGTAAGCATTTTTGAAATAAAGTTTTTCACAATTTATTATGAATAAAAATAAATTGCTCATCTTGTACACAAAACTAGTGTGACATAATGCACACTAATGTCACCCGAGAGAAACTTTACTGTCCATAGTAACGGCAAAGGTAAATTTCTTTCTGGGCACACCATAAACATACATGGGGTAGTGCAAGTACAGCTCCACGTATTCCTGAACTCAGTACAACATGAAGGTAAATGGTTAGCTTCACGTCCCGGGCGCTTTGCGCCCTGGGAAAGAGACCCCAGTGCCTATCAAGTAGAAGGCTGGATGGGCCCCACAACCAGTGTAAACGCTTTGGAGAAGAGACAGATCTCTTGACCTCCCCGGGAATCCAGGTATGATTCCTCAGTCGTCCGGTCTGTAGCCTACTCACTACACTGACTGAGCTATCTTGGCCATTGTACTATCTATAGTACTACACTTAACATGAATATTACAGTTTATAACGTCATCGCACTTTTGGGCTATAGAGAATTATTGGAAGAACTCAGGGTTATTTCCGGTAAAGCTTAAGGTAAAGCTATCCCATTACAGGCCTGGAGAGGTCCTTAGGGCTCCAGGAGGTAGAGGATCCCAGAATTTCTAGACAATCGGCACATGAATGTGGTAAGGTTGACAGCCCTACGCACCGCCCGCCTTCACAACCCAGGAGATACCTCTGGTAGTCATTTCCGTTAGAGGCTGAGTCGATACCAGGGCCATAGTGCGGCCGGAAGGATTAAGTCAATAAAAAATCCCAATGACCCCAACGGCAATCGAATCCACGATATTCCGGCTTGTAGTGCAGTGGTTGTTTCCGGTGTCAAGTCGAAACAAAGGGATACATATGATGTACGTGACAGTGACTTACCAGTCACAGTGTCCCTGGCGCTGTAAACCTCTCCATAGGTCCCTTCACCTATCAGATCTTGGAGAACAAACCGGTCACCTGGCGCTGGTAAATCCTCGAATTTCACATGCTGGCTCAGTCCGTGGTATGCCATTTTGAGTCTACTGCCTCGAACTGAAAATAAAGCAAGCCAATATTTCAAATTCACACACGAAGTGATAAGGGCACAAGAGTTTCCTGCACAAAAACACACACAAAAAACGATATTGATATTTCATGTGGGAAGAACTGGATTCGAAGCTTGTTCAAGAGACAGACTAACCATGCTTAGGTTTTTCGTAGTTTCATCATTTCCTACAGAAGAAAAAGGCCTGTAGTCGAGGTGTAAAACATTCGTGACCCCGGACCAAACGCCACCTAGGTTACCCCAGGGTGAGCACCGTTGGCCAAGGTGACGAAGAGGTAATGCCTGCCTGAGAATTTTATCAAACACAATTGACCTATTCTGACAGCATACATGAATTAATAGGCCAGTAGAAAAGAGTTCCGTACGCTAAATACCAGTATTCTGATCAACACGATTAAATTAATGACCAGCCCCGGACCTATAGCTGTGCACTTTTCAGGAAAGCAGTTAATTTCACGCTTTACACGACTGTCTTGTACGTATTGGTGCTGAAACTCCACAATTCTGAACAGCTAACAGATTACACTTTATCACTGCTATCAATAAAAAATTAATACGGGCTGTACACACACACATGTATATTTTGATTGTGTGGCCAACTGCTGAAAAAAAAACCCTTGGACTTCCCTGGTCTAAAGCAACGTTCCTTCAAATATGTCCTGTTACTTTTCTAAAAATGTGCATAGAATTCGACTTTAATTAACCTCTGTGGCTGACATAGCGTCCTTATCATCAGATGTACAAACACATAAAAAACACGAACATGCTAAAAGTTCAATAAATAAAGAAATAAAGAAATAATAATAAATAGATAAACACATAAACTAAATTGACCACTATATTCTAGTACTGATTCCCTGAATCAGCCACTAATCAACAAACTCAAGGAGCAGAGTCCTTGAGAAACTGCAAGTAAGTAACTTTTCCGATAGGCAAATAAATTCATACATTTCAAAGAACTCGGAAGTTCATTACCATATTCACCAGAGCCCGCTCCAAGTCCCCACCACTAAGCCAAATAAATCCAGTCAACAAGTTTATAGGCATATTCCTGTACCCTCCATTTTAAGCTGCTTAAATTTCAGAAGAATCTGCGTCCATAGATCATAGGAGAAATGAAGATATGAGAAAGGATTTACAGCAAGAACATCACAGATGCAATCACTTGAAGATTCACGTCTTCTGTGTAATGAATCTGTGTAAATTGGAGAAACTTTCTGCCTCCATCTTCAAGGTAGTTTCACTGCAATACCCTACATATGGAGGCAGCAAAGTCCTACGAAAAAGTGGTACCTATATACCGGTGTACACGGGGTAATATCACAGAATACGTAAATCGTAGTTAACACCGCTGTGAAAACCTCGCATCTCGCATGGCAGAAACTTGTTGAAAGGGTGGAATAAAATCGTAAAGCACAGACAGCTCTCCATTACGGCCCACGAGAAGAAAACAACGTTGGAAGACGGAAAATAAGATGGATTGATCAAAGACGATAAAAAAACGTAACAGACCATCAGGCCTAATCAGTGAAGCTGACAATCATTACCATGTTCTTTCTGTTTTAAAAAGACATTAGTGTTAATAGCAATTTGGACTACAGATGTCTACGATTAATCGGCCCGCTGGCCCCAGATTGCGTGACGTAACGTCACAATTGCGTGCTGGCACCAGGAAGCAGCGACCCAGACTTTACGTCAGTGTCCCAGACCGGAACTAAATGTAGCGCGCGCTCTGTGATTTTCATGACCCGCCACGCTTGCTGGCCCCGACCGTCTTACTTCTCATAGACACGATGGCTTGATAATGGCTTGTTGAAGGCGTATGACTTTATCAGTTAAGCTGCTGGGTTCGTGTTCATTGCGACTTATTGCACAAAGAGTGCATAATGCGGATTTGGTGTTTGCCTGTCCGCACAATGCACATCGAAACGTTTGAAAGAATTTCGAATAAATTTGATACTGTGGACTTTGTACCAAAAGTTGACGAATGAGTTCAATACAACGATACTTAATAAGAAACTAAATTATAACTTGATTGTTTCCTCAACAGGGTGTTCGAGAATAGGGTGCTGAGGAGGATATTTGGGCCTAAGAGGGACGGGGTAACGGGGGAGTGGAGAAGACTACATAACGAGGAACTTAATGATCTGTACTCATCACCAAAATTATTCGGGTGATCAAATCGAGAAGAATGAGGTGGGCGGGGCATGTAGCACGTATTGGTGAGGGGAGAGGTGCATACAGGGTTTTGGTGGGGACACCTGATGGAAGGAGACCACTTGGAAGACCCAGGCATAGATGGGAGGATAATATTAAAATGGATCCTCAAGAAGTGGGATGGGAGGGCATGGACTGGATTGATATGGCTCAGGATAGGGACAGGTGGCGGGCTCTTGTGAGTTCGGTAATGAACCTTCGGGTTCCATAAAACGCGGGGAATTTCTTGACTAGCTGACGACCTGTTAGCTTCTCAAGAAGGACTCTGCTCCATGGAAGTTAGTTAGTTTCCTCAACAGAGATGCGTAACAGTACACGCGCCAGCTGCGCGCACGTGCCATATGGTCCACATCGCACGAAAGAGTACACCTCATTAGAATCTACAAATCCTATTTAAATGGCTACCGTCTCTACACCAGATTCAGCTCGTATCTTGCGGCTAACCATTCTTTTCCTCTGGAGTCAAAGCGGCTGCAGTGACGAAGGTAACCATTCACCTACACCTGCTTAGTGCCGAGGTCTATACGGCAGCAAATGTTACCTCAACGCTACCACATGCCACATCAGCAGAGGTATTAATAATTTAACATATAAAGCATACTGTTTCATACTTGAAAGGTCAACACTGTTAACGCCAGTTGACATCAGTCCACATCACTCTAATATACAGTAGTTATCAACACCCCTTTCCTTAATATCCTTCAGTTTCAGTTCCGATCTTTCACATCGTCTTATTCAAGGATTATTTCCGTGTTCATTCCCTTACCCCACATGTCTAACTGTTCGTAACCTCCTCGTCTTCATAATCTCAATGATTGTGCGTGTGATTTTTTTTTTCTGTGGCTCTACAGCCCAAATCGGGCTCAGGTCGCCTCACTGTTGAGGTTTCTAGATCAGTGGTATTCAAGTTTTTTGTTCGCGTACCCCCAGATATAATTTCTCTTCAACTTTGTACCCCCAAAGTTGTTGGTGCATAATTAAAGTTATACATAGTCTATAATCGACATCTAAAATAAGTTAAATAAATTACATCCAAAATAATGTTATTAAATAATAAGTTTTAAATGAGAAAAAGGAGAGTCAAGCTATTAAATAACAAATATTATATGCACTATGTGGAATAAAATGAAATTAGCCGCCCAGATAAGAATCGCATAAAGGAGAGAGAGAGAGAAAATGGCGCTCCCAAATCGCATGTCCTTATGTCCGTGTCTCTTGTGGCTAACCTAAATCTGGCCCTGATTATTCAGTGTTTATCATGAAATAATTCATATTTCTTTTAAATTTTAAGTACCCCATAAAATTCTTCGCCTACCCCCGGGGGTACGCGTACCCCAGGTTGAAACCACTGTTCTAGATCACACACAATTAGACACACACACCCGGTAGGACTCCTCTGAATGAGTGATCAGCTCGTCGCTGAGACCGCTACCTACACGATACACAACAGAAGGTAAAACATCCGTGCCCTCAGCGGGATTTGAACCGCGATCCCAGCAACTCGAGCGGCCGCAGACCTACACCTTAGACCGCGCGGCCACCATGATCGGCCTGTATAGTGTGTCATTAGCGCTAATTTAAACAACTGAATGTTGGCAGTTCGGAACGATCGCGTAGGCGGTCTGAGACGCTTATGTTAATAGACCGCTGAAGGATTGAAATCGCGGGTTCGGGCCGCACTTGGGCATGAATGTATGTCCACGGACTTTCCAGTGTTGTGTTTTAATGTGTATAAACAGGCCTTTCGATGGGCCAATCTATAGTGCACGTTGTCCTACAAATACTTAAATATTCAGGCTGAAGAGAAGAAGGAAAGAAAAGAAAAGAAAAGGAAAGCGTCAATAACATGAGCATTGTCTCGTACACCGGACTCTCCCTACACAGATGCTCCCGAAACCGGTTCTACTGCCCAGCAGCCTTGAATGTACACAAAATAAGAGGCAAAATTAATTGCTTTAATATTTAATGTAATCATTTAAGTTACATTATCATTACACATTTAAAGACTATTGAATGATGTATCTGAAACTGATAAAGACTAGTAATTGTTATGATTATTAAAGGCCAGTGACGACTCATTAATTTATGCTGCGGTTTTATTGTTATTTAGTTATCTTTTACCCCACCTAACCAGCTCTTCTTTAAGTAACCTATCTTTCTGTCTCGTTTACAGCAGTTAAGCGGCAATCCACTGTACTTGACTGTGATAATGTAATGAGGTGGACTGTAAAGCGAAATATATCTAGCAGGATAATTTACAAACAGCTCAGACTTATGATGTAAATGTAAAATGCAGTAGATATTTCTTCTAAGAGGAACTTAGGAAATACCGAAGTGAAAGGACTTGTTTCATAAGCGGAAAGAAAGCAGGGCCCGAACGACGTCAGCATTCGTCTGTGTTCGTGTCAGCGAACTTACGACCTCTGTGTTTTGAAAACGATAATGGATTCTTGTCGATCAATTGCTTGAAAAAGAGGAACAGTGATCAATAGTGAACCACTCTGAGAGAGGCACTTGTGTAAGACTTGCTTATATTACACAGTATACAAAGTGATTGTAAAGCAAACTACGTATAGTTAAATGGCTGTTTCTCCTAACTGGAATGCTATACTGCCACCATTCTTTCATCATTTTAAAGCCGATAAACTACCGTTAGTGTGAAATTTCACCATACGAGTAGGCCGCAGCAGTTTGCATAACCTCAAAAACACAGGGCTCAACACGTTTCCTTAAGGAACAGCGACGGCAGTGTAACAAATTATCTGTTCTAGTTCATCAAGTGTTCTTGGTTTTGATCCACAAACTTTCCGTTTTGCTCAGAACCACAAAAGGACATCACATAAAGTTATATGGAGACTTTGCCGAGGACATTTATTGGTCTTCGACGCCCAATCCATAGATAAAGAGAATGGTTGCCAGCTGCCGTTAATTAAATACATAAGGTTAAATGGCTGTGCCGCCCAAGCAGAATGCTATAGTACTACGATGCTTGCACAATATTTAATCTCACAGACTACCACTTTATGACAAATGCACTTATTTACTTTACAGTCATCCTGCAGATAGGAAGTATGTAAAACGTGTCTTCTACTGAAAAGTTTCGCGATCTTGTCTGATTCATGGTCCGGCAAAACAGCATTGTCTCTATCGAGGAACTGTAGAGCATCTCTCTCACAATAGCTGTACAGTACGAATTGTATTAGCTTATCGTTTATTTTATGACGCTGTCAGTATCTCAGACTATATAGCGTCGGCTGTGAATGAAGAATTAGAAAAGGATTTGGGAGGAATCGATCATGGCCTAATTGAGGCAAGATACAGGAATTTGCCTGCAGTGACTAAGCAAACCACAAAATATCATTAAGTGACCAACTAATAAGATGGCCGTGCCATGGCTCAAGCGGTTAGTCGCCGGCCTCCCACTGCGGAGACCCGGGTTCGATTCCTGGTCAGTCCATGTGGGATTTGTGGTGGACAAAGTGGCACTGAGACAGGGTTTTCCTCGAGTACTTCGGTTTTCCCCTGTCAATTTCATTCCACCAGTGCTCCATTACTTTGAAAAATGAAAAAACTGACCATCTTTCTCTTCATTTTCATCACAGGGCTGCACAATAAGCCTTAAGGCCGTGGTGCGTCCGTAGCTTCTGCTACGGGGCCCTTCACAGAAAAGAAAATTAATAAGATTACCGTCAAACACAACTATATTTCGTGTACACCAATATTCTGTTAAAAATAAGCTACATGTTTCGGCCCAAAAGGAACATCATCAGGCACTATAAAAATACAAAAGGAAGTAAAGCTCATTAAGCACTCGCTTTCCCTGCAGATATTCAAACCGGAAACCTCATAAATTCAAAATGGCAGCTTTACAACTTGAGCTACCTCGTTCATTTCTCTACAGACAATCGTCCACAAATCTACAACTAGCATCTCTTCCACATCTATGTACGACTAATAATAGAGGCAATGAACGTATAACATGTAATATTGAGGGGCGTTTGCGTAACTATTGTGGCCGTGGAAAATTAACAAGTGTTAAATATTATGAGTGTGTGTCTGTAATTTTACCTTAGTCATCCGGCATGCAAATCGTATATTTTCTGCACGGTGTTATATTGTCACCTGTGGCCTGTCTGGCTGTACTATGTTTTTCCACATTATTTCGTAAACGGCACGATTTTCGAAAATAATTTATTGAACAACGTGTATCTTTATTTTCTCTACAACTTTTATCTGAAACTTTCTCATTCTATGAATTCAGCGAGGTATAAATTTACATAGGTCTTTGTGTAAAGTGCCCGTTATTCTTGTCAGATTTTAATTAAACTTGAATTTTCTCGATAGATTATAGAAAACTCCTCGAATATAAAATTTCATAGAAATCCGCCCAGTGGAAACCGAGTTGTTCCATGCGGACGCACGGACAGACAGACATGATGAAACTAATAGTCGCTTTTCGCCATTTTGCGAAAGCCCAAAAATTAAGGCTGTTATATGATACTACAAGCTAACAGTTGCTATCGTCACCCGTATTAAAAATCCTGACTTAAAATTACCAATGTTCACAATATAATTCGTGGAAAATCTAAGAGACAATTATCTTATCAAATTTCTTCACTCCTACCTCTCTCACAGATCATTTTCAGTGGCTATCTCAGGAATCTCTTCCCCCACTAAATTTCCCATGGCTGGACTACCTCAGGGGGCTGTCCTCTCACCCATCTTATTCACACTGTATACTGCGGGCTGTCCTCTCACCTATCTTATTCACACTGTATACTGCGGGCTGTCCTCTCACCTATCTTATTCACACTGTATACTGCGGGCTGTCCTCTCACTCTATTCACACTGTATACTGCGGGCTGTCCTCTCACCCATCTTATTCACACTGTATACTGCGGGCTGTCCTCTCACCCATCTTATTCACACTGTATACTGCGGGCTGTCCTCTCACCCATCTTATTCACACTGTATACTGCGGGCTGTCCTCTCACCTATCTTATTCACACTGTATACTGCGGGCTGTCCTCTCACCCATCTTATTCACACTGTATACTGCGGCTGTCCTCTCACCCATCTTATTCACACTGTATACTGCGGCTGTCCTCTCACCCATCTTATTCACACTGTATACTGCGGGCTGTCCTCTCACCATCTTATTCACACTGTATACTGCGGACTTTCTCGCATCCCTCATATTCACACAGCATTGCTTGCGGATGATACAGCCCTCTTCACCCAATCATGGAAGATAGATACAATAGCACGCCGGTTATCTAGAGCATTGGGTCGCATTATCAACTATCTTCGTCGCTGGAGGCTCAAAGTTAATGTCGATAAAACTACAGGTATTGTCTTCACTAAACGCAGACCGATTCAACCGGCGCCAATCCGGATGGAGGGGGTGACGATACCATGGACAACGAAAGTCGCCTATCTTGGCCTACAATTAACATCAACTCTAAACTACTCCATACACATAAACCGATCGGCGCATAAAGCGCTCGGGAACCTTGTGAATCTGTTCCCCCTACTAGCCAGGGAGTCAACATTATCGCCGACTATAAAAATGCATCTGTATAAGGCATCAATTCGTTCCACAATGACTTATGCGGCTCCAGTGTGGTGTTCCGTCAGTGAGTCGACGTACCAATGCCTTCAAGTCGTCCAAAACAAATGTTTGAGGGTAATTACAAATTCACCGAGACATACGCCCATATCCCGCCTTCACTCTACTGCTGGCATAGAATATATTAAACCTTACTCTCTATACCTAGCGTCCAGATTCTACTCTACCTGCCCTCATCATCCCAATCCTCTCATTCTACTCTACCTGCCCTCATCATCCCAATCCTCTCATTTTACTCTACCTGCCCTCATCATCCCAATCCTCTCATTCGGTCCATTGGTCACTACACACTACAAGATTTAACTACAATGTATAAGAAATATAAACATAAGAGGCCGAAGCACAACCTGCTCTAAATAGAGCTTCTTGGTAAGGTAGTGTTTTTTCTTGCGGTTTTTCACTACAATTACGATCCGGAATATCTTCTACATGTCGGCCAGGGTTAAGTTCCTGCTCCTAGGCGAAATGGAAGTTGGTAAAAGGCACAACAGATTACTATTCTTGTATTCTCTATTGATGTAACTTGGTACTGTCAATAAAGCTTTTAATAATAATAATAAGAGACAATAATCTAAGGAAAGATATTCTTTGTGAACTTTACACTACGAGTATTCATACCGTGCATTGTCATTCGAACACACGCCACTTTAACCAACAAATGCACTCTTATTATAACTTGTTATGTTATACAATACAGTCACAGTGAACTAGTCCGACATGTTTCGATCCCTTTTTGGGATCATCATCAGGGAATTTTAGATTATAAATTGCACAATTACAAATTAACAATAAAGGTACATATTAAAAGTATAAGATGTATAAATTTTAAAATCGTGGGCTATCTCTGTTGGTTCCTGGATCCTCTGTATGTCGGAAATTGCCTGTTTACATGTGGAAGGTTAAAACAGTACTGAAGCGAGATTAGTAGTTATACGTTTGTGTGTATATTCCTTGTGATTTTGACTCTCCTGTTCTAGAAAATGAGTTCGCGTTCAAATATTTAAGTCCTGAGCATCCGCTGTCTACTAATAAAGACAAAACAATTTTATTTTTTATAAACAGATAAAGGAATGAATAAATATTTCGGTTCTCTTTCACACATTCTCATGTTTCCGGTTAAGAAGGTAGCAGCGCACGTTACACTATTGATTAAACCAGCTTCCTTACTTTTTACGTAACAGAGTGTATAAATAGATACTTTAGTTCCCTCATATTTTTCTCCCTTTCATGGTTTGCGTGTTACAATAGCCATCGAAATTATTCCTTTAGCATCCAGTGACAGATATTAATATTTCTATAACAGGTTTCTGAAAACAACTATAATATATTTTGTCCTTTACAATGTTCCCCTCTGCCTTGAAGTCTAGTGTGGCAAAACAATGCAAACAACAAGCTTCGCATACCCGTTTAAGTGAATGTTAATGCGTGAAGTGATATCACTTAAGAACCTGAAGCAGAAAATTGATTTCATCTGAAGTAACTCCCTCGCCAACACGACATGGTGGTGGTCAGCACTGCTAATTCGTATTCGAAGGTTCTGGTTTAAAATTTCGACCCGGAGACTAGCCATCCTGAGTGTTTTACTCAGTCCCTCCAGGAAACCTCAGGAGTTATATACCCGAGCATATAACTGTCGCTTCCTTCGTGCTCTTTGCAATTAATCATTCATGAAACAACCTATCAGTCAACGCTATATATATATAGTCCGAGTTACTGACTTTTTTTTTGTATGGCTCGACAGCCCTATATGGGCCTCCTCGTTTTCGTCAAGGTTTCATGGTCACACACATTTGAGACACACCACACTCGGTAGGACTCCTCTGGACGAGGGACCAGCTCGTCGCAGAGACCTCTACCTGACAACACACAACACTCACAAGAGACAGACATCCATGCCCCCGGTGGGATTCGAACCCAAGCGAGCGGCCGAAGACCCACGCCTTAGACCGCACGGCCACTGGGATCGGCAGTCCGAGTTACTGATAATGTCCCTAAATAAACCATAAATAAGTAAACCACAGCGCGACATGTCCACATTTCATACGCTGAAGACGGCCATCAGATATGGAGTTATCCGTGAATATTTTGAATAAATAATGGCGGAAAATTGACAAGGAGTGATACTCCGGGTTAAGCGCTGGGTACTGGGACTGAGAGACCTCTCGCCATGAAAGAAATTACCTTGTTATAAAACTTCGCACAGGGTTTAACATTTTTCGAGATTTGAAGTCCTCACAGCGGTACAGTTCATGATTCAGGTCGACTGGGATGAGACACTGTGTCACTGGGTACCCTTGAAGGTACTACAAAGTGTTCCTTCGAAATTCCGAAAGGCACTCATTCAAAAACGTAGCATCACATCCCAGAAAGCCCGAATTTTCGACCTGACACTTGTGAATGCATCACTGGATTGTCGACTTCCATAAAAGGTGAGAAACATTTTCACTTGCTGAATGACTATTAATTAACTGTTTCTATGGAGGAGAGCCCTTCACGAAAGAAACGAAAATTCTTCAACTAGGCAAGATATTCCCTGCATATTACGGAACCGAATGTTCATTACCATGTACTAAAGAGCCCAAAGTTAAATGAAAATATGCTTCTCAAAAAGATTTGCTCCACGGGAGTTAGTTCTTTCTTTGGGTAGTTACTGTCACAGATGTTCTGTTAACGTTGGCACACCTGTTGATGACATTTTGTATTGTGAATACAGCAATCTGAAACATCACACAAACCGTTTTTCCTTCACTTCAGTTCGACCCACATTCAAGTTAATATTAATATTAATGAGTGTTTTCATACGCCACGCAAATGGCACACAATGTAAAACCACAAAAGAAATCGTTGTCTGCAATATCATACCGCTAAACAACCTCAGTAGTTGCAACATCATGAAATCCCCTTCTATTAAGCTCAGAATGAAGTGAAGCCTTTGAGTGCGAGGTAAGTGTAACTAGAAGAAAATGCTTAAAAAACTGCAAATGAGAAGGGAGTGAAGCATCATGAAAAAACATGCGGTCGGCCCACTGTCCTACTGTGACAAGAAATGAGAAATTAGGTAGCAACACACAGAGTTCTTTGACGTTTGTTTATATCTGTAATGAAATGCAGAGACAGGCTTACATGCAGCAGCTGCTCCTTGTCTTGCACTGACACGGCATCACAGTAAGCCCTCAAATAAATAGCGAGATCTCTTCCAAAAGTTCGTTCGTATGTCTTATATTTAGAACCCTGAATTCGGAGCTCATCCCACATACCGCATCCAATGTCATAAACGGCCCTTGTGTTCCCACGCTAACACAAGTACTTTATTTAAATGATAAAAAAAGTAC
Organism: Reticulitermes speratus; assembly: GCA_021186555.1. Lineage (NCBI taxonomy): Eukaryota > Metazoa > Arthropoda > Insecta > Blattodea > Rhinotermitidae > Reticulitermes > Reticulitermes speratus. The sequence continues at coordinate 19,497,821 of JAJKFL010000008.1, read as the reverse complement.
GGTAAACTGCAGTAATCAGAAAGTACAGAAATAATAGACAGGCCACATTTAATTGAACGCCGGCACGGCAATGTTTATTGGAAGTAGTATTTCTTCGGGCAAACAAACTTAAATAGGGAAGGATAAAAAGATTGAAAAGAAACTCCTGCAAAGGAAGAAAGATATTTCCGAGCACTCTCATAAGCTCTATAATTTTACTGCACTCTTTGTTTAGAGGACTTTTTAAAATTATTTTTCTAGAGCAATGAGAAAAGCTGTCTCATTTTTCTCGAGGTACATTTCCTCGTAATATATAAGGAAGTCTCAGACGGCTATGGAGAATGAAGTGTGTCTTCATCAGTTACGGACTTGCAGCTAACGCAGCGACAAGCCGTCTTCAATCAGTCCCGACATAAAGAATTATTTCACTTCGTACAGAACGTCTAAAATTTCACATATTGAAAAAAAAAGTGTGGAGGATGTAATGTTGAATCTCTCATTGTACTTTAACATTAGAAGTTACGAAATAAACGTACTTGCACTTAACTAAGGTGCGCCACCACTGACGTCTGGCCGGGTTTTATCTCTAGTGCGTAAGTATACTTTTGAGAAGAGAAGGTGTGTCGCACTCTTAACACGTGCTTACGTTGCAGATACTGTCTGCACACAGACTGCTCCTTGCGCGACCTGAGATACATAAACTGCTATGAGCCCTGGCAAGCCTCCCTTAATGACGTGCCTCTGTGGCGAATCTCCGAGCCAGGGCTCTGGTTTGTCGCCCTATTTCGGCTCAGACTCGTAAAACCGTCCACACTTACAGAGACATAAATCGGAATAGTAGTATGAGTCTACCCGCGAGCAGTCACGTGAAGTACCGCCATTGTAGAAAACCCCCCGAGTATAGGGCTCCCGTTTATCGCGTTCTTTCATTGCATCCTCTCTTACACACACTTCATTCCTTTTCCTCAAGAACAGGAAGTACGTAATGATAGAAGTCCTGGAATTTCGGATTACAATGCACAGGATATGGAAGGAGATTAGCAGCTGCTTCCCTTGTCTCCTGCAGAGAAATATTGCTCATTTCTAGCTGACCGGGTTAGGCTTTCGTGTTTTCCACTCAGCAACTGACGAAGTAGCTGGAAATTTAGAGAACTTGATACACAGCCAGGAACGAAACTTCTGGTAATTAAACCGCTGTAAGTTAGGCGATGTCGTATTACATAATGAGAAATTTCATAACTAACATACGAAACAACTACCTTTAAATAACTACGACAGTTGCTTTTTTATGGGTGCGAAACGTGGTCTGTAACTGTGAAATAAGACAATAAATTACAAAATGTCTGAAAGAAAGTGCTTACGAGAATATTTACAACTAAGAGAGATAGGGTACGGGGGGGAGAACGGGATTTTACTCCAGTATCACGAGAAAGTTTTAAAAAATTGGAGGGTACGTTGGGCTGGGCTGCAGTTACTATGGGGGAGAAAATCATTATATACAGAATTTTGGTTGGTACACCCCTTGAAAAAGATCCACATGAACAAAGATAATGATATATGAGGATAACATTAAGATGAACCTTACTAAGTTAGGTTGTGGCGAATGAAAGTGGATACAACTGGCTCAGAATTGTGCCTATGGCACACTTTGATTCTAATGCCAGAGTGTTACTCAGTTGTTCTGATAATAAGACGTAATGAACATAAGGAAGCATTTAAAAAATTACATTTTTATTTCAGATCCGGAATGCATGTATAAATGTAAGTTACATTTGCCAAAAGAGGACATCAACAAACAGTATTATGGCAAAAACAATAAACCCAAGATACTGAGGAAGGTATTATTTTTCCGTCAGTCACCACTTATTTGTCCTGTAATATATTTTAAATATTACATATATAACACATTTCAGCCACAGGATGTCTACATTAAAATTTAAAAGCAACGTGTTAAAACAGCAGGCAAAACATGACAGAGAAACATTATCACAGGCCAATAACATGAGAACAACAACATTCATGTAGTTTACCACACTACGAGCTGATGTTAAATACTTAGAAGGGCATCTGTATTAAAACGTAAAGGCACAGGGCTCTAAGGTAACAACATGGATCGAGTGTCTGAGAAGGAACTTCTGAGGAGACGGCTTAGACTTATACAGGGTAAGCATAAGGATACAATTTCATGACGCTTCCTAATTTGTAGTAGATTTTCACCAACCATTGTCAGGACGACAATGTGAAATGGATGATTAGGATTCATTCTTCTGTGACATGGTCCAGCGTCATAACCCAGAAGAACGGAATCCTCAGCTACACCGCTGCGGAATCTCCAAACATGCAAAGCGAGTCAGATTGGGGGACCAGGTAGAATGCGTGGAGGAAAATTGAATATTTTACGCGAAATCTTGACGTTTTCACCGCGGTGTTGCTGAAGAATCAAGCCGCTGGTATGTTACGTCTTGTCTTGGAGTTTATAGCTTCCTTCGGCACTTCGGTAACTCTAACCCCAAAACACGAAATAACGTACCAGAAGAATTGAACCTTCAGGTATATTTTAATTAGGGAAACTAAAAGGACGATACCACTTAGGAATCACATGCTATAGGCACTTTGACAAGCATAACGGTGAAAACAACACCGCCTTTCTCACACTGCCTGAGCACGATAATTTTATCGCACAAAAAGACTGCATCCCTCGGGCAATCGCGTGATATCTGCGACAAAAGAAATGCAATATACGAGTACATTAAATTTTGCAGAATAGTGTTTAATGACAAGGCTGTTATTAACATGGTTCTGAACATCTTGTTCTCTAAAACAAATAAGGGAATTTCTTCATCATCCGAGCATCTTTGAGCTCCTCAAAACGACTCTACCTCGTGGAATTACACAGCCTTCCGCTCAATTGATAACAGGGGCTCTTATATTGCGGGTAATGTGGCCGAGACATCAAGCTTAACACTCCCCTCCACCTAGTGCCGAGGTGTATACCTCTATGCCCCCATACGCCTTTACGGCGTGCAGAGGGACAAATTTACATTCTTTTATCCTAGCCATATTCCTAGGCTATCACAGGTGACATGCCAAAATAGCTGAAGCGACATGTATCTTAAACTGCTTACTTATTTTGAGTAGGTTCGAATAAATTTCAGAGCCCTTTCCTTTAAAATATTTATGATTTATGTCCTGATAAAAAAGTAACCGACCACGTTTCACACCCATACAAAACAAATAGCACGGCTATTGTTTTGTATAGCACTCTAGAGAGTAGATAGAACAATAACAGTTTCCTAACTGTAAAATAATATGCAGATCCTTTATCGTCAATGTTTTTCAACCTCGCTTTATATACACCATAACGAGTATCCAAGAAATGCAGGAAAGACTGAGATTGAATGGGGCGAGTTAGCTTCTGGCCCATACCGATGATTATTAACATTTTGAAGACTAAAATTAATTTAATTTTATATAGAAGTTCAGTTAGTTTCTCACAGACAACAGTGTTTTGCCATAGAAAGACCAGTCGGTTAAAGCTGCATACGAAATAAATCGCTGTTTATTGTAAGAGCCATACGGAAAGCACAAATATGCTGTGCGGATAAAAGGTATATCAATGTACAGCAAGTGGTACACACAGTAACCACTGGGACTTCGAGAGTTAATTCATGGAGCGAAAAAAGATATATGACGTAAATAAAACATGGAAGGATAAACTAACAATAGACCTTGATGAAATAGGGTGTGACCATACGCAGTGGAGAGACCTGGTTCACGATATGAAAGAGTGGCGGCCTCTTTTGCATATGGCAATGCACTTCCACGTCCAATAGCAGGCGGGAAATTTCTCGATTAGCTTCGCTTCCTCAGCAGAATGTTCTCCGTGGAATTAATTAGTTTCTTAGGTATAATAACAAGCATAATCTAGATCTATACATCAGTTAATTTCATTACGAAAATTAACGGCCTTCTACATACATGTAAATGTTTAGATAATAATCGGCAACACATTTTTTGTTTAAGGTATTTATAATTTTGGTTGGAGAGAATCCCGTTGTGTATGTACCTGAGATAAAAGATAGACAAAATATCATATCCATCTAATAAAACTCATTTTATTCGCGTGAGATGAAAGAATATCTTAGCAACATGTCTCGGCTTCAATTAGAAGCCACCAACAGGCCAATGACCTCTAATTTGAGCCGAAACATGTGGCCGAGTTATTTCTTCCCTGCAGTTACAGTTTAAGCTGCATGTTTTGCTCTTTATAGAGCCAACTTCGGGTTACCACAGGGTGGACCATTTCCTCCTTGACCGATAAGCGCCGCCCGGCGCTCCGTAAGCGTTGTGTAGTATGCCGCGTCTCGGGAGGCTTAACAGTCGACGAAGGGGGCTATACAACGATCGCTGTGATAAAAACCTTTAGAATATCTAATAAAAACTCACCAATACTTCAGCAGATGCTGCGACTATTGCCCTCCTGACCGAATGCACTCAGCATACCTGTGGAATACGTTGCTGTAAACTCTCTGGAGTTTAGGAATAGTACACTGTGTGCAATAACATTATATATTAAATTTGGAATCCCACATTTTTCATCAACTTTATCCTAGAGGATAAAATTATTGAAGACTTTTAAAATGTCTTGTTGTTCCTAATATACAGTAGCATAAATTCCACGCTAATAAGAGTCTGCGAACGCATGAAATCTTAGTAAGGTAGATGAGTTATTATAATTGGCTGTGTAAGACAATAATTATTCGTAGATAAATATATATTTCTTTTTATTAAAAGATATGGTATAATATTATACTTTGATAAATATTTTTTTTATTTTTCCAAAATGCAAACCCTATTTTACATGTGTATATTAGGGTTAAAGTTTAACAAAGTACATATAATAACAATATTGGTACTTATAATTTTCCATTGATATGGTGTATAAAATTAATAAAATGTTTTTGACAACAGTTTCTACTAAATATATTGTATAGTGGCTTATGGTAACTAAATATTACATTTGTTTAAGGGCATTTCAAGGCAAAATCTCCTGTTTCCGAATGGGGGCAATCAAATAGTAGATGTTCTACTGTTTGTTCACCTCCACAAGTGCATTCAAATCCATTCTCTACTTTGATATGAAATCTTCTGAAGTACGAACGAAATTTACCATGGCAGGATGTAAATTGGGTTGTTATAAAATCAGGCAAGAATAATGTACACTTTAAACGGCTGTGTACATCAGGGAAGACAAGATCTTTTGTGCTTGAGCCATTATTGCCGTTTGGCCACTGTGAGTTCCACGTGTTTATTATATAAGCTTTATATTCAGTTTTTGCACGAGATAGCGGACATTTTTGATATGCGAAATCTTCCTTGCTGTAGGCTGCTGCTTTCGCCATTTCATCTGCTCTTTCGTTTCCAATAATACCGTCATGTCCTTTTACCCATGAAAGGCAAATATGGTTATTATAACCTGAAAGTTCGGTCCTTATTCCTGCAGCTATTGGATTGAGATTGAATTTATCGTTGATTGAGAGTAAAGCTGCTTGAGAATCAGAGTGTTTTGATAAATATTAGGGACTTTAAATTGTTACTCTTGTTCCCCAGGCACATTTTGGAATATTGCAAAATCTTTTATGAAAACATTACACCCTAAAGTATTTTCCAATGAATGTGGTTGGTTGTGCTGTAAAAAAGAGTCACGTGACTCCAGCCTATGAACTAGCGTCTTGGAATTGTGGCAGTATAGTTGAAAGGAAATGTCTTGATACGTTACATATTTACACATTTTTCAAATTCCAGTGTCAGGGAGAATGAGAAATATTTTAGTGTTAATATATAATAGCAGATCAAGGATCAAAGGGGCAAGTGTTACATAAAGAAATCTGATATATAAATTTTGTGGATTTTAGTTATTTGAAACCATAGGCAGATGATGGGCAGTCAATCTGCAAAGTTGTGAAAGTACAGCAATGTAATGCCTTGTGCTAAAACAAGGGTTAGAACTGTGCGAAAAATGTGAGTCATGCCAGCGTTGTGAAATATCTCTCTCGGCTCGAAAGCCATCAGCCATGGCAACCAATTTACATGCCCACAGACCAGAGCACACAGGATGACGGGAAAGTACGAGGAGTTCCGGGCAAAACTCGTAACACATACTTCTCTGTTATACACATCTAAAATCCTGTCCTTTTTTCTTTCTTCCAGAAAGGAAAGTGAGCTAACAGATGTAATTTCACAATATCGATAGAAACCATAACAAACCTCGTTCAGCATCACAGCTGGCTAGGTACATGTGGACGCCCCTTCAAACCGATATTCCTTAACTTTTTCGGCCTAGGCCGGGGCTGGCGAAACTTTTGGGGACGCGTGCCTAAAATGCGAATAATTTTCTGAGAAATTCTTTTGCCTGTAGAAACCTGAGTTTACTGGCATCATATCTCTGATTATTCCAATGACGTTTTAGCGCCCCTAATTGGTTGGAGCCCCGGGCAACTGCTCTGCTGGCCCGCCCCTTAGTCCGGGTCTGGTCAGGATAGTCGGTTTCCAGACAAAGAATAGAAGAAGGCACCTACAAAACACTAACAAAAAGTGTGAAGTCTTGGACCAATTTTCTCGGTTCTAATTTGTAAAAGCAGAAAGAAGACAAGAAAACTGTAGATATAATAAAGGTAAATCAAATTTTTCCTGTTCACACTACAAAGGTGCGTGGGAGAATGAAGGTATAGCTCCGCTCACTATTAATCTCGGCATAGATGGAGATGAGTGGTCTGCTGTACGCCCCGACCGATTTACTCCAAGGAAAGATCCCTGGTACGTATTGAGTAGAACGATGGTCCGCTGAGGATGCTGTGTAGGTGAGAAAATTCTTGCCCCCGGGCGGAACCAAATCACGATTCTTTGGACGTACAGTCCGTAGCCTTCTCTCAGAACCGGCTACGACCCGCGGCTCCCGTCAAGCACGTATAACTTCAATACACACACCCACTGCCGAGCGCGAGTGCGCGTCGGCATGAAACAGTGACTGTGACATTACAATTAGTAGTTTCAATTCGTAAAGCTTGCTGTCACGATTGGCCGAACTGGCTGTGGATTAAAGCAATAAATGAGAATGTGAAAGTTGTGTGACAGTGCTAGACACTTTGTGTTACTGTGCGTCCTTCTCGATCTAAATATCAAACAGACGGTGAGATTAACTTATGTCACTGTGACATTACAGGAATGGTTCAGGGCTCCCTAACACTTATTAGAAAAGAAATCAGATTGTACCATACGACACACACATACACACACACCAACACATAGCATCCCTACTATAACTCTTTAAAGCAAAGTAGTAATGCACGTGTGTAAACTGCGCTGTGCGTGTAGACCATAAACTATATTTTGTATGATTCTTAGAACAAACAGTGATTAATTTCCTACAAAACATTAACTGATTAGCATTTATAACAATGAAAAACTGTATTTACTGTGAGTATTATTGGCAGCTGCCAATAATTTATGAATTACATCACAGCATGTAGTTTATATAATACACAATACTGTTTTACTATTGTTTTAGCAATTTTAACAATACTACTATTATACAATTTTATACAAAGTGATAACAACAATATTGTAATATTACCATTCACAGCTTTAACTGTTCTGATGTAACTCAAGAACGTTGGTCTATGTAAAATCTCCAACGATCCCCCTGATGATGGCAATGTAGAAGTGCCGAAATGCGTATTTGGGGTAAACTTTTAATAAAGAAATCGATGACAAAACTTGTTTTGGTGCATTTGTTGGTGTGAGTTAATCAATTAGATAAAACTTTATCCAGATTAATAATAAATAATCTTTACGTCTTATCAAATAAGATTAGGATGATCAAAGGCGCAAGATATGTGTGGGATATGAGAGGCACCTGTTAGTCGGAGGAATTTGACTATTTTGAAAGGCATGTGGAGTGTACGAAACTTCAGGCTTCCGCCGCGGTGTAGTTTTAAGTCGGAATAAATGTCTTTGGATGAGATCCTGCCTGGGACCTATCGAGTAAGAAACAGGGGCTCTAACAAATACGCCGCTATGCTGAATATTGATCATGTTATATGAGACACCTTAATAACGGACCCAATCCCCTGCTCGAAGTTAAGTTATTTATGCCACTTTATTCTGTGTGGAAATTTCTACAGGGCTGTATATTTGATTATTGTCAAAGCCAAGAACTTATCACTGTTTCTAAGGGATCAAAATTGATAAAAAAAAGCCAGCTTTCCCCAGTTGTATGCCACACATGCAAACCTGTCAATTTCCATACCAACTAATGAAGGATGTGCATAACTGTCAGGTGATCATATCAGCTGTTAACAAGCATTGAGGTTTTTTTCATGACTCTTCAGTAGGATTAAAAATTAATGAGATTTTAAATTTTGTAATTGTTCTGAAGTACATTTTACGTGTTGTTACGTGAAGTTATCACCATATTTAATAAATATATATATATATTATATCCTATATTTTGGACTGTATCGCTTCGAGTTGAGGTTTGTCACCTCTGTCACCATCAAAAGGAAGAAGACCTATAGATTATTTTCAATGATGACTGGAATGCTGTGCTTCATATGTGTTTTACTTGAAATAAAAATGTGTTTTAAAGATTTTAGTGTTTAGTTTACAACAAGTATTACTCAGCCCTTTAGCCTCTTTTATTTGTTGCTTAATATGAAACAAACATTTTGGAATAAATTCTTTATCAGGGTAGCGTTTTTTTATATTTCCTGCAAGCAATAAGGAACAACAAAGCAAACACCAACTTCAAAAGGTTGCTACAAGCTACACAATCTGCATGTGTGAAGAATTTTTTCAAAAGTAATAATCCCAGATACGTTAGTTTCACAACAAGAAACCTCGAACATTTAAAATTAAACACAAAACACTCCAAATTTTTAAAATAGAAGTAACTGAAATATATATTTGTGAATTTCAAAATTGTTTCCTTTTAAGAAATTGAAGTGTGCATCAGCTTATGAACAACATATGAGCCTGTTACAAACATGAAAAGTACGTAAAATAGTTTCTCACCTCTTCTGAAAAGTCGCTCGAAGTGGCGGTATCCGGGATCGATTTGAGGGGTCCCATATAAATTTCGCTGGTGCAAAAGAATTCGTCAATGTAAGTTACCTTACTTGAGGACAAAGAAAATTTAAGGTTCAAAGTGGAATTAAAATTAAAAATCTGTAAAAAGAAGAAACTAACGTACCTTTATTTCCAGGACAGCAAGAAAATTATTTAACCGAAAATTACGGTCTTTATAATAGCTGGTCGTGCTGTTTGTCCTCCAGCAACAGAACACCACATGATGTTTCAGTCAACAGAACAAGTTCTCACGAAAATCACTGACACCATGTTGCCGTGTTATTCCAATCAAGTGTTAGTTAACGCAAATATTTCCACATTTGAACTTGAAGGAATAAAAAAAATCCACACTCTCCTTCAATGATGACTTCAGTAGAGTAAAAGTATCAGTTGTTGTACAGGGAACATTTCAATTTGTTGCTCTTAGTATATTATTATTATTATATTATTATTATAGTTTTGGAAAGAATATACAACATAATAACCCCAGCTCAAACTGCCAACTAGTTGTCATTATCAGCAAGAAAACAAGTACTGTCGCACGGTCACCATGTTCTTACGCATTTCTGCAACAACGCATCGTAACATATGTGCATATATACTGAACACCCAGAATGTACATCGTTTCAGGACCCTAGTGCTACTTTCGTTCACACTTCAGAGGTTCGTACATGCGCCATCTCCTTGTTGCTGATTGCGGTTTTGTATCAAAAAGTACATGTTTTAATTACGTAACATTTATATAACATTTTACGATCTATTAAGCCTACTTTCTCCACAAGAAAGGAAAATTAATGCTTAATAAATTACCAAGAAATAAATTCAAAAATACATGTGTACTATGTATTTATTCATTTATTTACTTATTTATACAGGCTCCAGAATAGTGCAGTCGGTATGCTGACTAGACTACGGTCTGGGTGAACAAGGAACGGTGGTTCGATTCCCAACAAGAGAGAGAGCTGTTTCTCTACTCCAAAACGTCCAAATTGGTTTAGGGGCCCAACCACGGTCCTATTAAATCTGCATCGCAGCTCTTCCCATAGAGGTAAAGCAGCCGGGGCGTAAAGATGAAGTCTTGCCTTTGGTGCTGAGGTCAAGAATGAGTGCAGCTATAATTCTAATCCTTCATACGCCTTCGTGGATTGCACGCGAACAACGTTACTTCATGTAGCGATTTCTGTAATTATATATCTTTATGAGCGTGTTGTACAAAAAGAAGGGTAGGTAAAGTTCTGTCACATATTGCCATAGAAACGGACTGGAGGGTCCGCGGTTCAAACTCCGGTGCGGGCAAGAGATTTTCTCTCCTCCATACAAGTACAGGAGGGAGCTTGGGTCCACCCACCCTCCTCTACAATGGGAACCTGGTATCTTTCTCGGAGGTAAAGTTGCCGGGGCGTGGCTGTGTCCACCACCCCCATCTAGCATCTATGTTAAGAATAAGTAGAGCTATGGTTTACTACCCTTCTGTCTCCTATGGCATGTTATAGGGTGACCTTTACCCTACTGCCACAGAAATCCACGGTTCTCTATAGCTAATAACTCAATCTCCCGCCCTGTTCTAAGACTCACATCCACTTCTGTCAAGTTACTGGCATCAAAGGGTGAGTTTTGAGGTGAATATCCTCCTAAGTGGCAAAGAGTTTGGAAGGCTGTGGCTTGAAAGAGCGCGTCAAAATTTTAAAGAGCCGCGTCGGGTTTGTGTCTAAGGAAAGACTGCAATAATTATGAAAGTTTCACGAATAGAACCGGTTTAAATTCCGAGTTTCAATAATTTAATTGGCTGACATTTCCAGCTACTGACATTCCCGAACACTGACATTTGAAACCACGGAACACCGAAAACCTCTTTTACGTAACGTGACAGATGACGTTAAAAGAGGATTTCAGAAGTGTGGGACATGACAAACCCGAGCCAGGCAATAGGAAGGAATCCTTGCATGTGACAAGTCACGTGTCGACAATGGATGTATAAATTACATTACAAACGACCGGACGTAGAATGATGCAACTTCCTGTGATACAGAGAAATAAGCTACGTTGTGGCAAATGTGTTTTCTAAGCGTGTGAAATCTGGCCCCTTGTATTAAGAGAAGCCTCAACGATGAAGCGGCCTAGGCCCGATGTGGTCATATAGAGCATATAAGAGTATACTGCACGTATTAGTACCTAAAAGTGAGCCGGGATAGCGTAGTCAGTATAGCGACTCGCTACGGGCTGGACGGTCCGGGGATCGATTCCCGGTGGGGGCGAGATTTTTCGCAGCCGTCCAGACTGGCCCTGGGGCCCACCCAGCCTCCTATACAATGGTACCGGGTCTCTTTCCCGGGGGTAAAGCGGCCGGGGCGTGGAGTTGACCACCCACCCCCATCTAGTGCCAGGGTTAAAGAAAGAGTAGAGCTATATTTCTACTCCCCCTCTGGGCCTTCATGGCCTGTTCTAGGGAGAACTTTACCTTTATTAGTACCTAAAAAAAGTGAGTAAAGCAATCCCATTACAGGCCTGGACAGGCCCTTAGGGCTCCAGGAGGTTGAGGCTCTCAGATTTTCTAGACAATCGGCACATGAGGGTGGCTAGGTTGTCAGCCCTACGCACCGGCCGCCTTTACCCCCATGAGACATTCCTGGTACTCATTTCTTTTAGAGGCTGAGTCGACTCCAGGGCCATAGTGCGGCCGGAAGGATCAAGTCAATGAAAAATTCCAGTGACCTCATCGGGAATCGAACCCGCTACCTTCCGGCTTTTAGCGCAAAGCCTCAACCAAGTGTTATCGCCTACCCCAAGAAGAAGTGAGTAATAGAGGATATTAGTTAACATATCAGAAACTTTGTGATTCGTACGGGTTACTTTGTATTGTTGTGGTAGAGAAGTCTAGAAGGCTATGATGAACTGGGCAGACAAGTACGAGAAGATTAGAAATTGTTACAGAATTTTAGTGTCGAGAAAACACTTGAAAATCTTCCAATTTCAAGAGACATTTGACATGCATTTTATGTGGATAGGTCCTGAAGTTGGGCGATGGGATAAGAAAAGAAGAAAACAACATTGTGATAAACAAAGCTTTGTACATCATCCACCTTCAAGATAACATTAAGACGGATTTCATGACGAGTAAGAATGGGTGGTGGAGAAAAAAAATGAAAATGATTGGTACGAAACTGCATAAAAGGTGTCTATTTTAAAGTGTAATGTAACACTTTAAAGCCCCGTGGTTACTGTATTTACCACCAGGCTTAACGTTAAAAAATTCTGCATTCCTCCACAAAGTGTACTTCATGACTTTTATGGGTCTCAGAACAAATAAGGACGCTTCCCTACACAACATTAACTGATTGGGTTTTGTACCCAAGAAGTAACGTGTTTACTATGCGGTACGGACTGAATCTTTTTATATAGTTTAGGTTAATATCGTCTTTAAACTCGTGCCATGGCTAATGCGGTTAGTCGCAGCTTCTCATCATGGAGGTTCGGCTTTGAATCTGGGCAATTCTAAGTGAGATTTATGGTAATCAAATTAGCACTGAAACAGGTGTTTCTGCGAGGACTTCGGCTTGCCTCTCTCAGTATCATTCCACAAGCTCTCCATTTTCATCTTTCTCTTAATACTACTCTTAGCAGGGCAAGCGCGTAAACCTGGGAACCTTCAAATAAAGGAATGCTCTTCCGGCTATCTGGGCGCATTTAACAGAAAAATATATTCTTGTTTTTTCTTTAAAGCATTAAACTGAAAATGGAAACGCACTGAGTATGAAAAGCTAATCGTGTTTAATGGCAGTCTGTTTTATTGGCGTTGATATACCTCGGGATGCTGCAGTCTCACTGTTGTTTGCTTCTTATGGTAACATCAAAATACAGTCGAACCCGGTTATAACGACATCGGTTTATGCGACACCTCGTTTATAGCATCAGATATCCTGTGGTACCAATTACTTCCTCACAGTTAACCACAACATTACACTACTCGGTTATAACAACACTCGTTTATAACGACACAAAATATTCAGTCCATTTCCTGACGTTATAACCGAGTTCGACTGTACGTATACATTTGTACAGACGGAGAAAGGAAATATTGATAGTAAATACCAGTTTCCTGTTTCTCAGTTTTAACAATAGTTTATCAACTACACCATTTATCATTATTGTCTAATGGAAACAATGGTTTGGTTACTGTAGAGAGATCAAGGAAATCTATGTGAAACACCTGTCAAGATACTCGTATCAAACCTCTGGCCCTAAATTCAAATGCGGAACATTACAAAAAAGAATAAGTATTGACGTCCACTGTACTGCGACGTACGGTACACGAAATAAACCGTCTCTAATGTCTTGTAACGCAACGGCCAATGAATGCGGTGAAAGAGCCGTTCGCATTTTGATCTACTTAGCTGTGGGACAGTGAAAACAAGAACCGTGGTCACTTCGTTGTTTTTGTGGACTAATCAACACCGGACAGCAGTGAGGAGAGCACTGCCACCGAAGCATGAAATTATCACGAAGACAAATACTGTTTATGGTCATGGGGACTTAGATACGCTCCACTAAGCGACACAGTGCATTGCTCTTAACAGCACTATGCTTCGGTCTGTGTCTGACGCAGAAGGTAAGAGGCGTGAGGCGTCTTGCATTCTAAAACCATATTTAACGTACTTTTTCAAGACATTTTAGCCGTATTTGCGATAACTCAAGCATACAAAAACACATATTAACTGAAATCATTTACTTTCTGGGCTTTGCCAAACTCCCCATCTGAAAAGTGTAAATATGACGATTCGGAGACAGGATTGGTACCAGTCAGGCTGCAACAAGAAGACGCTAGCGGTTGGAGGGTTTAATATTATTGATTGATTTTATGTTTGATTATAATTACATGTGTGGGGTTGGGGCTATTTATTTTTAATAGACGTTATTTAATTTAAATTGCCTTTCTCGGTCAGAAGTTTCTATAAAACATGACAATTTCCGGGACTAAAGCTTTTTCATTATTTCCTGGGCAATTTATAAACCTATATGGTGCTGAATGAAGTAACACCGTTTGTTCGGGGGTTGATATTAGCTTTACCTATGGGGCTAAACTCAGTAAGCTGTAACCTTCTTTTAGACGCTTTCGCATTACGTGATTACAAAGTAGTTCGTATTATATTGTAATTACGAAGTTGTTCGTATTATATTGTAATCTCTTAGACTATATTTTAGTAAGTTTTAAATTTTGGTGTGGAGTTCCCTGAAGACGACGTAAATGACGCCGAAACATGTAGAAGCAATATAATAATATATTTTTATGTATCAAATATGCATTCGTTTGTGTAATTTATGAATATTTCAAAAGCCGAAAACTTTACGGGTCCCGAAGTTCATTACTTGTCCATGATAGTCTGCTATTTCTGGGCCCCATCCTGAGGCATTTTAACCCTCTGGCACCCGGAATTAAATTACGGGTGCAATCTGCAGAACGCCAGGATTTAAATTACAGGATTAATTTTTTCATGCAAACTCTTACACACAAACAAAAAATCAAAATCCGAAGGAAAACTAAAGATAGAGCCGTACAAGAGTGGCCAAAATTGATCGATGCATACGCTGCGTCGTCTGGAAACCCAACCCTTCACCCTGCGACGCAGCGTGTGTGTCGTTCGGCGCCAAATGTTTAAACAGATTCGACACTCTCAAATTAATTTTTTGAAACCTTTTAATATTATCCTTCTCTCGAATTTAGATCATTCAAGTGGTATATTCACTTCTGATTTTCAGATCAATTTTCTTGGATTTTACTAATGTTTTGGTTTTTTGTTCCTTTATGGCTGTCATTAAGAAAATTCTAGTCGGACGAGCAAAAAAGATTTAATTAACAAGAATATACATTTGAGTTTTGACAGAAGTCGTTATTTAACAGTCCAGGCGGCTTGGTTATTTACTTCCTTCTTAGCAACTATCGCTTTTTAAGCTATCATTCAAACCATACACATTTTAGAAATTCCTTCTTGGAATACATTTCCCGTACACGAACATAACAAGGCAGTGGTGAGAGCACTTTCCGCATGGACTCACTCACAGCGTTTTGATTATGCCTTCTGACAGTTACAGTTAAAGGGAAGTTCAGTAGAGACAACCGGAAAAACATCATCATTAATCACAAATTCATCCGGTTCCGGCAATGACATGCTTTGTTATTGGAATCAGCTATTTCGATTACGTCACTGCTCTTGATTTCGACGACACATAGTGCACTTCATGAGAGCACAGCGTCCAGCAAAATTCTAGTCGCCCACTTGAACATTTGGATGAGCATCTACACAGACAGTTTTATATTAGATTGGGACAGAAATTAATTTAAACGTTTTAAAGACCAAGAATAGCCTTGATTACATTGAACGATTCACTTCGTACCGCGTAGTAAGCACACTCCGTCTCGGTTATAACAAGCCAGGCAATGTACATACAACGTAATATTGAGGCGCCTTCGTGTAACCATTGTGGCCGTGGAAAAGCAATAAGTGTTACATATTCTGAGTGTGTGTCTGTAGCCTTAGTTATCCGGCATGCAAAGCGCATGCGCCGTATTATATTGTCATCTGTGGCCTGTCTAGCTCTACCATATTTTTCCACATTATCACATAAACGGCACCACTTTCGGGAAAAAGGTACTGAGCATATAATGTGTGTTTTGATTTTCTCTACAAGGTTTGTCTGAAATATTTCTCATTCTAAGAAGAATTCAGCGAGATATTTTCATAAATGTATATAGTAAGTATGTAAAGTAAATGTAAAGTACCCGTTACTCTTGTCAGATTTTAACCAAACTTGAATTTTCTCGATAGATTTCCGAAAAATATCCAAATATCAAATTTCATGAAAATCCGTCCAGTGGGAGCCGAGTTATTCCATGCGGACGGAAGAACAGACAGACGGACAGACATGACCATGCTAATTGTAGCTTTTCGCAATTCTGCGAAAGCGCCAAAAAGCCAGTCAGTTAATGCTGTGTAAGGAAATGAAGGCTGTTTTGATATGCATGCAAAACACATAAATGCACTGTGGGCAGAATGTAAAATTTTTTTTATGTTAAACATGGTGGTACATAAAGTAACGGCTGAGCTTTAAAGGGTTCATATTAAACCATACTCATACTTTCTCCTCAACTGCCATTAAGCTTTACGCAGAAACGAATTCTTTGAAATGTCTAATTTGCTGGTACATTACCACTTCATATAAGACGCTCTGGATATTTTTTTGCGAGGCAGCACTCATTCACATTACGCCCTCGCCGTGCAGCAAATTCAAGTGTTTCACTAACAGATGTATCACGCACCAAGAAGCTTAGGCATGCTACTAAACATCTGTCACCACAACAGTTCTACGAAAACATGTGTACACCCGTATACGTTTCCAGTGTTTCATCGAGTCTGTAAATTGTAGGTGGTTATAATTTTTATAGATCACTTTGATCTAAGAGAATCTGAAACTGCTCGTACTTTCTACGAAGGCATAAATTATGGGGAAGTAGTGTATATCTGTTCTTTCGCTAGTATCATTTCTGAAACTGTGAAACAAATTTGCATCTAATTTGGTGCTCCTTGCCTATATTAATATATGTATGTCGATCACAGAGCAACTTTTCTTGGTATCAGTATAATTTCTACTTCACATGTCGCCCAATTAAAGTTCTAAAATAACTTTCTTACAGAATGCTATTCTGACAGGAACTTAAAAAATGTCAGTCTACAACTTTGTTTGGAACTTCGTATTTTGCTATGCAGAGTTTATATTTAAAGCATTATAGAGGAAAGTAAAGTTGAAGTTCTCCCTATAACGTGCCATGAAGTTCCAGAAGAGGAGTAGAGGTATGGTTGTACCCTCTCTTTAACCTCAGCACTAGAAGGCGGTGGGTCGACAACGCCATGCCGCGGCCGCTTTACCTCCGGGAAAGAACTGGTATAGACTGTACAAGAGACTAGGTGGGCCTCGGAGCCAGTCTGGATGGTGACGAAAATTTCTTCACCACCAGGGCTCGAACTCAGGACCGTCCAGCCCTAGCAAGTCTCTATACCGACTGCGCATAAAGGAAGGTAAAGGTAAAGGTAAAGGTCACCCCGTGACATGACTATGCAGGCACACAGTGGAGGCGGAAACATAGCTTGAATCCATTCGAAACCCGGCATAGAAGGAGGTGGGAGGTCAGCATCACGCTCGGGGTGTTTTACCCCTGGGAAAGAGCCGGTAACCATTATACAGGAAGTTAGGCGGGTCTCGGAGCCGGTATGGAAGACACGAAAATCCTCGCCTCCACCGGGATTCGAGTCCCGCCCTCCACCCCTTAGCGAGTCATTATATCGACCACGTTATTCCGGCCGCCTAAGAGGAGAGGTGGAGGCATAGCTCTAGGCATTCGCCACGTCGCCTCGAAGAAGGTGGGTTGTCAGTATCACGTTCCGGCCTCTTCAGCACCGGAAAAGACCCGTTACCCATTGTACAGGAGGCTGGGTGGGTCTCGGGACAGGTCTGGTTGGTACGGAAAAGATCGCCCCTACGGGGCTTCGATTCCCGGACCGTCCAGCCCGTAGCGAGTGCCTATACCGACTGAGCTATCGCAGAAAAGAAAGGTAGTGTGCCTAAACGTAGGATCATGCCGGTGATATTACTGAGTTTGCAGCAATAATCGTGATCTGCGCTTAATATTGTGTCATAAAATGTATGCAACAACACAGAATATATTCTTCTATAGCCGTGAAATTTATGTTGAGGAAACCCTGCCGAACTACGACCGATGACAATTATTTGTGACTTGAATTTTCGAACACTATTAGAATAGGGTAGGAGGATACTTTTTGGAGGGATGCGTTAGATTTGCTCCAGACACTAACGTGGAAGGTAGCAGCAAGACATACAAAACGTTGGAGCAAAATCAGGGACATCATGATCAGAAAACGGACAGAAGCGCCATACAAAAGGAAGAATATGAAATATGTTTTTACTGCATATTTGTCACGCTTTTTTTGATCGATGTTTCATCAAACGTTCCTTAATTACACAAAATCAGATGTGAAATCATAAAATTAACTTATACAAATCAACAGTTTATTAAAACATGATCCACCAACTGAGGGAACTCATGCACGAAGATTTAAAACCCAGTGGTCAACAGACTCATTAAAACCTCTTAGTCACACATAGCAAAAATGGACACTAAGCATCGAGTCCTTTCATACTTTCTGCTTTTATTTCAAGGGCTATTATTCAGAGTGCATGCATCGAATTACCTTGTCCGACAGCCTGTTTAATAAATGACGCAGAAAATGCAGAGCAATATCTAATCTGCGACGTTTCCGCGGAACCAAAGTAGTGGAGGAAGAGAAAGCGGTCTGCATCAGGTACCGGACTGCTAGAGTTCAATAACCACGGCATGCCCAATCGCACACTTTCTTTAACGCTGCACACAGTAAGACTGACCATTTTGTTTCTTCAAATCAGACCAGTATTAACATGTAAGCTTACAGGCAGGGAGCCAGTAGAATAGACCTCGAAGCTAGAAATCCTTGCAAGGAGCTCCTATGAATCTCCTCCCCAGAAAATACACTGTGACTACACCTAGGCTCGTAATCATGCCAGGTGTGTGAAGACCCCTACAAGGAGTCACCCTGTATACATCACTGTATTCTTCTTTACTTCGAACAAATGTCAGCTCAGTGAACAACGTACGGTAAAATGGCGTTTTTCTTTAGATCGTTCAGTCCATATTCCCTCCTTCCCTCTTTCTCTCCTTCTATCGATTTTTCACTATTTATCTTTCATTCATTTTCTATGTTTCCGTCTTTATTTACAGATTTGTTGTTTTTCCTGATACTTTTTCCTGCTTCCTCCCCTAATTTACTTTCGATTGTTTCGTTCCGTGGTTTCTGTTACTACTCTTCTTCCTTAATATGTTTCCTATTTTGTGTTTTCTTTCGCTTTCTCCTTTCCTTCCTTCTTTCCCTGCCCGTTTTTCTTCTCCTTGTAAGTTCCCTTCCTTTCTTTCGTACTTGGTATTGCAATGTGGTACAAAAATTCAAGAATTCCATCCTAGGTTTCGCGAAAATAAGTCACGGAATGAAAATGTGAGCGACAGAATATGTTGGGCCCATCAAACGCCACAATATGTCCGCAATCATCTTCTCATCCCCTGAGCATTTATTTAAATTATTCTGAAATACATGTACACAGGCTTTCATTAAAACGATATTTCGTAATAAGTCGAAAGTCGAAAGAATTAGTAGGAATCCTCATGGCTATTAAATTTCTGGTTCTTTCAGAACGAATGTCATGTTTTTATCCTAAATATTTTCTTTATTTCCACGATTCAGTCAATATCTCACACACCAAAGCCAATCAGGACTTACATTCGAGGCGATTTACATTGTTCGTGATACAAAAACTGTTAAAACACGCTCGTGTATGATACCGAAATTCACTTAAACAAAAGAAAAAACTTCAAAGATCAGTCCGCATAAATATTTTTTTCGGTCTCTCAATGCGATAAGAGCTCTTGCTGCTCCAAGTGCGACCATATTAACATAATAAATAAAACGAAGGCAGAAAACCACGTAAGTGTGTGACGCAGAGAGCTTGGTGTCTTCCATTGGTCATTTGTATGATCCTGACAGATTTCAAACTACAGCCTCAACGCCCTCGAAGAAACGTCATGGTGTAATCTGTCACATCATGAGACGTTCAGGCACGCTAACAACTTTCGTTTCTCTCCACCCAAATTCATGACATTAAAAAGCAGATGCGACAAGCAGAAAAACACCACTGTAAAGAATTCCCACCATAGCTAATAACTTCTGCTGCAGTCGGTACCAGCTACTTCGCAAGAGATATGCGTTGACCAAGCGATCCGAATGGAATTCTCGATTAAATGTTTTGTAGTCAGGAGCCTAACCTCAGACTTCTTTATCACGCATTCTCTATCCAAATTATGTGAGAAAAACGTAGGTTTAACAGCCTAAAATACTGAGGCAATTGAGATTTTTGATTTTGTGGGAAAGGGTATGCACCAAAATGTTTTGGGGACTTTTGTACACAAACTTGTCTTTCGGGATAGAATCTGAAATTCCAGAACACAAAGTTTGTGACTACCGTTGTATAGCGGCGATGTGTGACGACAGCAACAGAGGCTTGAAACTGCGCATGATGGGCAGCACAAGACATGACCACAGACAGGCAGCTTCTGGTTATCATGTTTCATCTTCCTCTTGTCGTCAACAAACGAAGCTTTCAGCTATTCTTTCTGACAGAGTTTTTTAGCCTGTTGCTAAGAACATTAATCACGACAGGTACCTCAACTGTGTTTTCACACATCCATAAACAATTGCCCTCAGGCTGTGGATAAGAGGAAGAGGAGACAGAAAGACGGGAGGAAAGCTACAAATTTGCTATCGCAGAACCCATAGCAACTAGGAGAAAACAATTCACAAGGAATTCGATTTAACGCAGTGGAAAGGGCATAAACCTACGTACAAATATTCTCCTCAGACCACCAAACCTTAGGGATCAAACTGTGTATTGTCTGCCTGTTGATGGACGACCTTTAACTCAACTTTCAATTTTTTTTTTTACTATCAACCAATAAATGCACACAATTGTCATAGATCCACAATAATATATCTAAAACACTACACTCCTACATGTTTCGGAACTTACTGGTCCATCATCAGGGAGTACATCAATTGTTGTTGCATGAAACAATTACTTAACAACAATGCAAGAAATGGAAAATAAAATTCAAATTTAAAACTTACAAACTCCTCTTTCCTTCAAAGTGATTTGTTGCGCCAAACTCAATTTACCAGAAAGGCAGTAATTACGGAGAATACGGTCTAAAATGCACAATAATAATAATAACAATAATACTAAGAAAAATACTAAAAGGAAATTAACTCAAACAGCACTACACAGCCGTCACCGACATGTTCTTAACCAGCAGAAAGTCGAGAAAAAAGCATCTAACATATGGCTCACTCATGCAGATCTGTGCGGTGAAAATGACGGATTTATGATCACAATCAGGTGGTCAGTACTCTGAATTATCGCAAACATATTCTGAAAGAACCGAACATTAATGACGTGTAGAAAACCTAATGAGGTGTTTGAAACTTTACAACAAAGTACTGCACTACTGAAACATTTCAGAGTCCAAGGAATATCTCTTGAGGCACGATCAGGACTGTCCACAAACAGCTTGCCACCAAGCACAACCTTACTGAGGATGATTCACCATGTTACAAATACATTCCCGCCAATGTTATAGAAAGCGATAATTATAGATTGTATTGGAAACGTAGTATTTCAACAAACAAAACCATTGCTCATAACCAGATATAACCTTCACAGATAAAGTTACCGATACCACATACTTGATAGACATCGCTATTCCCGACAAGCACAACTTGTGAAAAAAACATGGATGGAAAAATTTAACAAGTACCAGGATCTGATAATCGAAGTAAAAAATATATGGAAGCAAAGAGCAGTACACATTGTTCCAGTTATAATATCATCTACGGGAATTACACACAAGTTTCAATCGACTAGTCTATTAAAGCTCGACCTTCATCTTCATACGCATATACAACTACAAAAGTCTCTTATAATCTACCCATGTGCAGTAGTTCGTAGATTCTTAACTACCAGTATAAACTACCGTGTAGTATCTTGACCTTGACCGATAGTAGCAACAGAACATCGTAAAGACAGAAATACGGAATAATATTCATAATAATAACAATGTAAAAATGACAGCGAATTAGCTGTTTTCTTCCCTTTTCATACATAAGAAAGTTGAGATTAAAGACCACATAATAATATTCACCTGCTGTTTCCTACAGTTGCAGATTTGGTCTTTCACAATAAAAGAAATTATAGATTGAAGGTGGGTACTTTAGAAGAGAATGCTGGGAGCTTAATTTGACAAAATACAGAGGAAGTGACAAGAGAAGAGGAAAAAATCCAAAACGAATAGCTTCATAATTGAACGTTTCTTCAAATTCTCTTATTATTAGGAGAAACAAATCTAGAAGGATGAGATAGTGAGACGCGTAGCCAGCATTAAAAAGACGAGATATGCATGTCAAGTCTGAGCTGCAAAACCTGAAGGCAAGAGACCACTTAGTACACTTGGCATAGTGGGGAGGATAAAAGTAGAGTGGTTTGTGTGAAAGTGTGACCTGGGTGTAATTAAGAATAACTGTTTGCAGGCTGTTAAGCTTATCCCCATTGAAACCACAGGATAAAAACAAAGAACTACTGGAACGCGAAACGAATTATTATTGGTACGGCCTTTGGAAGCAAAATAAATCTAATTATTGAGTTCAAATATTGCAATATTGAAAAGTACAGTAAGATTTATGTTGAGTGTTACACAAGTAGGCGAACAGTCCAGGCTGCATTGTATGTTTGGGCTGTTGCCGAAATGAGTGACGCTCTTCAAGAAGCTCTGTGTATGAATGAAAATATTATAAACCAAACGGGATAAAAGGCAATTTACAATGATAAAAATATAAACAATGCAGACATAAAAACTATCTGTTGGTCTGTATTTTTGTAAATAAGTGTGTTCCCTTCTTCATAGGAAAGAATTTCAATTTTAGACTGTTTTGAAAAACAGAAAAGTTTCGGTACACACAGATCGACACGTTATTTTGTATTTAGTAATGGACAATTAAATGACTTTCTAAGCAGCAGTGTCGGACACGCTGCAAGAGAAACAAGTGGGTCACTTTTATCGGCTGCTGGCAACTATTGGAACAGGTTCTGAGAATTTTTTGTGGACATTCAAATTAAGCTAATCGACAAAGTATTCTTAGAACCGTCTCGTTCCACACATTGTTAAATCAGGAGGAAACAATTACTTTCACTTACCCGTATGAATTAAAAGAAAAAGGAAAGAAAGAAAAAGAAAGACTAAGATACAGAAAGAGCAAGTTTGAGGAAGGGGTAGTGAAAGAAATCAGGACTGGTAACAGGTTGAGAGCACGGATTGTTGATCAGATTGCCGACAGGAACACTTCCAGTGACTGGGTGTTACTAAATACGAGTGGGAAATTCTTGGAGTAAATTGACATTTCAGAGACAAAGGGCCGTTGACAAATCGGTGCCAGAAAGTGTTCGCTTGTACACGAGACACTCTCATAGTTACTCAGCTTGCATAAGTAACAATTCTAAGATGCTGTGCGACATAATGACATTTCTGTGAAAGCAACATGTATTTTAAAACCACACTGACTGAAAATAATATATTTATAAACTTTATCCAAGTTTTCCCTAACAGAGCCTGTTTCTGGAGATGACCGAAAGATACAGGCGATAAACATAGCGCGTGTAATAGATTTTATAAATGTACGAAAATGTTTAGCCGGAAAACCAGAAGTGAAAACACCACTAGGGAGACATAAGTGTCTATAAAGAGATTATATTAATACGGATCTTAAAAATGAGGTACGAGGCGGTGGACAGTATGCAGCATCCTAAGGATACAGTCCTAGGGCGGGCTATTGTGAACTCGGCAATAAAGCTTCGGAATCCAAAAAATGGCGCGAAAAATCTTAATAAAATTAGCAACCATCAACTTCTCAATCAATGCTGCTTAGGTAGCCAGGGAAGGAGTTGTTCAATTAGTTGGCCCGTACGTATCTAGAAAATGCACTGACGACTATACACGTTGCCTTCACGAAGAATGAATACTTCATAAAAAATCTAACCATATACAAAGTGATTCAAAACAAAAGGCCTGTATTTTGGGAGGTGACAATGTCCGTCATTGTGAGAAAGTAAAAACAAGTTAGTATGAACATGTGTCTAATTCTGGTTACCGAGATAGAGCCATTCGAATCTACAAGTAAAAAAGCATTGTGAGTGGTAATAAAGAAAGAGAAATTACTTACTCTTAATTTTATTTTCATTTTAAATTAATGTTTAAACGACAAATTTGTTACACAGGAATAACAAATTTTTTTACAGTTCACAATAAATGTTCGAAAATCCCACCGCCACCCTCAATGCACGTTGCAACTCGTGTGCGAAGATCGCCTGCTCTTCGTCTGAGGTTATCTTCACGTATCGTTATGCGGGCAGCAGCATCCAAAATGCGATCGAGCAATTCGTCTCGTGTATCCACCTTTCTTTTGTAAATTTGGCTCTTCATCCAACCCCACAAACAAAAATCTAAAAGCGTTAGGTCGGGTAGATTCAAACAGCTCTATCTCGGTAACCATTGAGAATTAGACACATGTTCATATGAACTTTTTTTCCTCACAATGACCGATAGTATCACCTAACAAAATATTGACCTTTCCTCCTGAATCACATTGTAATTATTGCATATCAGCAATACATGAAGCTAAACGCTTTGAAACTTTTAACAGACAAGTTAATCCGCAAATTCGTTACAAAATATATTAACTTACCTTGCAGGCACACTTTCGAATCAAGAGGAGTCGAGTCGACTCGAATCTAGTTCGTTTCACTAAACTGCCGTAAAGGCCGTGCCATGGCTCAGGCGGTTAGTCGCCGGCCTTCCACTACGGACGTTCGGGTTCGATCCCGGGTCAGTCCATGTGGGATTTGTGGTTGGACAAAGTGGCACTGGGACAGGTTTCTCCCCGAGTACTTCGGTTTTCCCCTGTCGTGCTCCATTACTTGGAAAAATGAAAAAACTGATCATCTTTCTCTTCATCTTCATCACAAGGGTTGCACAATAAGCCTTAAGGCTGCGGTGCGTCCGTAGCATCTGCTACGGGGCCCTTCTCAAAAAAACTGCCGAAAAGGCAGATACTAAGCGTCACTCAGTCGACTCGACTCATGCAGCGTGGAAAGAAGTACACATTAATCCCATGCAAAACAGTGTGTCTGCCTTTGTAATGTCGTAATATATCAGGTTTTCAGTAGAGTAACCGCAGCACAACCCAGCTGGAACATATGGGCAGTAAAAAGGCGTGGTTGAAAAAAGTACTCTGTTGCATCTGAGCTTCATCTCGTGCTGCTCTATGACTTCAGATGTTATCGTTCGATAAGATAAGAGTGTACTGCAAACATCAGCCATGGGATATAAACAGTGTTGGTTTAGACACAGCGAAGCATCTAGGACACAGGCAAATTAAAGGCAATTTTTGGCTTATTCAAGAAGAATGAGGAAGGTATGTTGCCTCAAGACGCAGGAAGTGAGAGACTTCTGGAGAAAACTGCATAAAGAAAAGCGTCATGATATTTACTCTCACGAAATGTTATTAGGGTGACCATATCAATGAGGATGAGGTTAGCGGGGCATGTAACACATATGGAGGATAAGAGAAATTCATACAGGATTTTGGTAGGAATTCCTAAGAAAAGAAACCACATGGAAGACCTGTCCGTAGATTGGAGATAATATTATAACATATCTTAAAAAAGAGGATAGGATGACGTGGATGGATTAATCTGGCTCAGGGTACGGACAGTGGCGG
Source organism: Reticulitermes speratus (assembly GCA_021186555.1). Classification (NCBI taxonomy): domain Eukaryota; kingdom Metazoa; phylum Arthropoda; class Insecta; order Blattodea; family Rhinotermitidae; genus Reticulitermes; species Reticulitermes speratus. Next base: position 19,472,241 of record JAJKFL010000008.1, on the reverse strand, counting down.
ATTCTTGTGAACAAGGTAATGAACCTTCGTGTTCCATAAAATATTGGAACTTTTTTTAGTATCTGAAGAACCATTAGCTTCTCAAGAAGGACTCTGCTCCATGGAGTTAGTTTAGCTGGTTAGTTTGATAGTAAGTCAGTCGAGAAGAATTGCGTTAGAGTTGTCTTAAAAAAGTGTACACCTACAATATTTTCCAAAATATCTGCGTAGACATGCTGCATTTGTAGAATACTAGTGAAGAAGGGTGGGTCGGGGGGGGGGTTAAATTTAGATTGTTGACACAAAACCGTGACAAACTCACTGCTAGCGAAGCTACGAAATATCTGCAAACGGTAACACTTATGGTGCTTTCGCTCTGTCATTTTCCATAGAGTTCAGATTACTGAATAATTTCAAGAAAAACAGTATAAGCCATAGTACCTTAAACGCGGCTTTCCACGTTTTACACAAAACACACATTATAAGATACCTAGCAACAGATTTACAATCGATTATAATCAATAGCCCGTGAACTGTAGAGATATTCTAAACGGGGAGATTTACAAAAAATAACGTTTAAGTCATCAAATATTTCATCGGTCTTGGCACGTACCTCACCAAGAACATCGTATGTCTCAATTGAAAAGAGTAGTAACAGCGATATATATATAATAATAATAAATGTATGTAGGCCTTCCTGTAAAGTTTTCTCCATTCGGTCCGACGTTAACCAAAATGTGAAATTTGGCGAAATGTTTCGGCGGGGTTCGCGCTGTTCCATAAGGGCAGACAGAGGGACATGAAAAGACAACATTCATTTTTCGCAACTCCTTTGCAAAAGTTCCTAAAAATTATTTATGCAGATGTGTCATGCAAGTAAACAGATGTGTCATGCAATTATGCATATGTGTCATGCAAGTAAGAAGATGTGTCATGCAATTATGCAGATGTGTCATGCAAGTAAGCAGATATGTCATGGAATTATGCAGATGTGTCATGCAAGTATGCAGGTGTTTGTCATGCAATTATGCAGGTGTGTCATGCAATTATGCAGGTGTGTCATGCAAGTAAGCAGATGTGTCATGGAATTATGCAGATGTGCCATGTAAGTATGCAGGTGTGTCATGTAAGTAAGCAGGTGTGTCATGTAAGTAAGCAGGTCCTCCGTACCCTTCATATCGTACAGCAGCATAAACTAGGGATGTATAAACAAAAAGGTGCTGAGGAGAATAAATGGACATGGGGAAGGAAGTAAAAAGAGAAGGACAGCATATCATTCGGAGATCCACAAATTTTATTCTTGTCCAAATATTATTAGAAATGTCTCTCTGTATCTCATAAAATTCTCGCCTTTGCGGAACCCTACGTTTCACTACCGCGTTAGGAGGAGCCCGTCACTGGTCACTGTTCCAAGCCAGGTGAATACAATCCACATCCTTCAACCCCCGTACCACTTTTAAAAGTAACTTTAATTATGTAATTCCCTTACGCGTAGAATTCCCAAGTGATATATGTAAGATACATGTAAGAGGTAATTCTTACCTCTTACACGGAGCTCACAACACATCATACAGGGATAAAATCCATAAAGGATCGAAGACAAAATTAAATATTTGTATGCAAAAAAACTGTAGCATATCAACATACAACTTAAACACCGTAAAAAATATGAATTTATTGTTTTAATGTAGGCCTATTATAAGTTTTAAAAACATCGATAAGGTAAAGTTCACCCTAGAACAGGTCATGAAGGCCCAGAGGGGGAGTAGAGGTATAGCTCTACTCTTTCTTTAACCTCGACGCTAAATGGGGTGAGTGGTCAACGCCACTCCCCGGCCGCTTTACTCCCGGGAAAGAGACCCGGTACCCATTGTACAGGAGGCCGAACAGGTGAGGAAAATCTCGACCCCACCGGGATTCGATCCCCGGACCCTACAGCCCGTAGCGAGTCGCTATACCGACTGTGCTATTCCGGCCCTCTTTAAAAATATCTATATCATCTTTATCACAATTACGAAACCTGTATGTTGACACTATCTCGAAACTTCAACAATGAGGCGGCCTAGGCCCGAGTGGGACTGTTTCGCGCCACAGGGGGAACAATATGTTGAAACTAGCTACATAAATGCTGTAATATAATACGAATTACTTTGTAATCTATTATATGTTATTAAGTTTCAAATTTTGGTGTAAAGCTTCCTGAAGATGGCGTAAATGACGCCGAAACATGTAGGAGCAATATAAGACTATATTTTCATGTGCCATATGTGCATTCATTGGTATTATGAATAAATATTTTATGAAGCTCCCCTTTACGCTGTTTTCTTCAGCTTCCCTTGAATACAAATACTGTCCTCAGCACCCTAATTTAGAAAGCCGGTGTATTTTCTCCTGTTACTTGTCAAATACTATCTCTTGTCAAAATCGAAGGAAAATCGGGTTCTAGAAGTAGCATGCGAGAAAAGAACACAAGCGTTTTGCTTTCAGTATTCGCAACAGGCTCCGTGAGGGGATGTCACATTTGTTTGTTTGATGATTTTTTTTACTCAGAAGGATTTATAAGTCTATATACTTTAGACACGTTTGAATCCCTGAAAGAGCTAGTATTAAAAGAACTACCCGTCTGCCCTATGCATGTAACAACTCTAGAACCACTACATGGATTTTCGTGAAATCTGATGTTGGAAAATCCTACAAATAAACTTGCAGCCATTTTAATTTCACTTGGATCAGGCAATTTTAACAAGCACTTTACATGAAGACCTACGTGCGTTTCCGTGTGCATCTTGAGCGTAACCTGCTAAATGTTTATCGGAGCGGCAAGAGTTGTGAACAAGCGTTGCAGAGAAGAATAAAACACGCACTTTACGTCCAATACTTTATGTCCAATAAAACACACGCACTTTATGTCCAATAAAACACATGAACTCTATGGCCAATACTTTATGTCCAATAAAACACAGAACTCTATGGCCAATACTTTATGTCCAATAAAACACACGCACTTTATGTCCAATAAAACACATGAACTATATGGCCAATACTTTATGTCCAATAAAACACACGCACTTTATGTCCAATAAAACACAGAACTCTATGGCCAATACTTTATGTCCAATAAAACAGATGAACTTTTTGACCAGAACTTTTTTACGTTGTCTTAAAAGTGTTAGAGTTAGACTAACATAATGTCATGTGTACACCTTGAAATTATTCATTCCGTGGAATGAACAGTCATGCTTACATTTTGGAACTTGTAAGACACTGAACAATCATCAATGCTCTTAACAGAATACACACAAACTGCCATTTGAAAAACAGGAAAGTACTGAGTTTAGAATAAATTTAAATCAGAAATATTTTATCTCATATGCCGTGACCTATTACATTACGACTTCGAAGAGTATACTTAATGTACACTCACTGGTGTTTATATCATCTCAGTAAACACGTTTTTACCATGCGAGATATCACTGATGTGCATTTGGACTTTTTCCAGAGTCAGTGATTAAACAAACACGACGTCTCGAAAGCAGTCTCTTTTTGAAACGTTGTGTTTTTGTAATCAGTGACGATAGAAAAAGTCCAGATACACAAAAATGATATCTCGCATGTTACGCCATTGTCTAAGGATTATAGTTTACGTTTTTACGAGTTTAGTTTTGTTAACGTATAGTCCATGTAGTAAAGACCAAATATTCATTTTTCTTACATAAGCAATCTGAACAGCGTTGATGTTACCACGTCATTCATAACCCTTCCTGTCCAACGCGCCTGTTAATTTCACGATGTATACTTTTACAGTCTTGTTAGAATATTTACTAGCATTTATCTTTTATTTGAGCAGCAGTCTGTTGAATTGAAAACAATTGATCTAATATAAGTTTATCGTACATAAATTAAATACGATTAATCAGTTATGCGGTTTGTTTGGCCGTAAATAAGAGAAGATGATGATTTTGTGAGTCCGGGAGAAAAAGCTGCCTAGAGGTCTGATGTTTCGCGAACTATAGTTGACTGGAACTTGGTATACAGAATCGGAATTGTTATTTCTTGAGTGAACTGCTGAGCGGTCTACTGTGAAACGTGTTTTATATTATTATAAGTTAATTATGTGTGTCTCCTTACGGATTATGCTGTCTGACATGTTCCGATTAACAGCAGTATAAAAGAGAGAATCAGGTGAACTCTTTCCCATACAGACGAGAGATCACACGTTATTCATTGTCTGTGAAAGAACACAATGGCTCCCACGTGACCAATGACGTTACCCTTATCCGGGTTGTATAATTACATTTCGTAAGATATTATAATTAATCCCTTTAATGAAGGTGTACATTACTGTTAACTGCATAAAATAAAGTCCTTCTTGAAATGTCAATAGTGGCTCAGTTGAAGACACAAGTCTTCTGGGATGTCAGGGCTTTCCTTATATTGTCTGATCGTGAAAATGAAGGAAATACGATCATCCGAAACGTCCGTAAACACACAGAGATGCAGCGTAACGTCCCAGAACTGAATCTTCAGTAACACTACTCGAACAGCCTTAAACCACGCAGTGCTTAGTTGCGTGAGATATTACCCGTCTTTTATAAAGCCTGAAATTTCTATACCAAGTTATTAACAGCCAGTCACTAGTCCCTATCCTGAGCCAGATAAATCCATTCCACCCCTCCGTACAATATCTCTATTAACATCTACTTTATTATTATCCTCCCATTTTAATTATTACTGCGTTCAAGCTCATTTAGCATAATGAAATGTTCACATCATTATGTTGATCTCATTGCCATAATAAAGGGTTTAAATTGAATTCATTAATTAGAATTTACAATTAACAATTTTTGAATGAATTCAATTTTGATTCCTGCTCGTCCAAAATAACTCCATACTACCTAAGCTCAAATTTAGTTTTATCGACTTTTCAAAACCAGTTATTGTACCGAAATGATCACAAATCCTAAAACATATATCTCATAAAGATATAAACTTCTATTTGAAGTTTCTCTTACATGGTGACTATTCAAGCAACATTTCCGACTGCAAGCAGTGTAAAACATTTGCAACACTGTACACATGTGTGAGAAGTAAATAAATACTAATGTGAATGAAGAACGATAATTGCAACACAAGAACGTATATTGAGCAAGCATGAGCATCCCTGTTCTTTTATATAGCGAATTTGGTAAACAACGGAGAGGCCGTATAAACATGTAGATAAGGATAACGATAATTATAATGATTAAAGATACTCCTTACGTTTAATGCGATTACTTATCGGAGTGCAAAAAACACTAAGGGAATATCTTGTCAGCATATCGAGGAAAATGTGTTGCAAAGTTCAAATACATGGGTAAAACAATAAGAAACCAAAATTATGCACAGTAGGATATTAAAGATAATATTACATGCGAAGAAGTCAGTCCATGTCCGAGGCTTTGTGCTGTGTTTCGTAACATGTTAAGGACAGATGGCGAGCTCTTGTGAATGCGGTAATGAACCTTCGGGTTCCATAAAATGCGGGGAATTTCTTGACTAAATGAGGACCTGTTAGCTTCTCAAGAAGGACTCTGCTCCATGGAGTTAGTTAGTAGTTAGTTAGTTAGTTGTATTAAATTCGAAGAAAGCGTGTTACCATTCAGGTCGGAATCTTTTGTCTTTTCCGTCTGCGATTTTAAAAGCAGAGAAAACTGGTCCCTTAACTCCCAGGCAAGATCACCAGATCTAAGAGACAGTTTCTCACACGAGTAGGAGTATATGCATATATACACATATAAATTGTATGAGCTCTACACTCTGTACGGAACCGGGATAGCAACTAGGCTACGGGCTGGCCCGTCCGACCTTCGAATCCCGGCATTGGCAAGAGATGTCTGTCCTCTCCAAAACGTCCGTTCGGCTCTGGGGCCCACGCAGCCTCCTATTCAATGGATTCCTGTGTTCCTTCCCGTGGGTAAAAAGGCTGGCGCGTGATGTTGACCATTCACATCCATCTAGCGCCGAGAATGGGTGAAGCTATACCTCTCCTCCCACATACGCCTTCATGGGGTGGACAGAGACAAATGTACTTTAATACGTATTCTTCACCAAGTATTTTTAGGACCATCAAATTATTGTACACGAGATGAGCAAGGAATGTGGCACACATGGAGATGAGAATTGCATATGGAACTGTAGCCGAAAACACTAACGGAAGATCTGGGAGTAGATGGCAGATAATGTAAAAGCGTATCTTAGAAAAACACAATGTGAGGATGACTGAATTCATCTGACTAGGTCTAATGAGGGGAGGGGGGCTTTTGTAAATATGGTAATGAGCTTTCGGTTCCGCAATAAGTGTGCTTTATTAGCCAGATAAGATGGTATCAGGTTCTCAAGAATGACTCTCCTTCGCGGACTGAGTCAGTTGGTAGATTACACTGGAAAAGATAATTTTTTCGTCAAGCGGCCTAGGAACGTAGGCAACGTAATTACACTCAGCAGATAACCTGATATGTAAGATAATGAAAAATCTTTTATGGGATTGTCATATATTTGGGTCGTCACTTGGTACAGCCCTCTTGTAAGATGTTAAGGCTCATCACATTAAGTAGCCTCACGATGGAAGGCAAAAGTTGCCCTTAGCGACTTGTTCAATTACACCACAGTTCTAATTACATGTATCATATAATGGATTATTCACATTTAATTTAAAAAAAGCATAAAGGTATGGTTGATATATTCAGTTGTTTCTTCCAAACAATTATATGTAACCTGCTAATTACTTAAACAATTAGTAGCAAAATGAAAATATTATAAAGTGATCAATATCAACTATAGTTTATGTATCAGAATTGTACAATACCGGCAGGAGACAAATAAGTCATATGAACATAACTACTAGTATGTGACAGAACAGCGAGTTGCAACAACTCATAAGCCTGCTTTTTCCCCGCCGCATATATTTGTAGTAGTATAAAGGTACAACTAAAGGACTGTTAAAAGCATTATTTTCTGAGGAATTGGTGTTTTCAAGGCAATGTGCCTCCGAGTACCTGTACACGTAGGCTATTACGTAAAGATTATCTCAAGTGAGACGAAGACCGCCTCCTTCGACATTCCTTTCAATTCACTATTCATTAAAAGACGCTTTTATAATGTGAGCTACTGACAGTCTTTGAGCAACCCACAAATACAAATAAATGACAAACATATACAAAGTATCTTGGATCGAATTTTATGTCGCACCATGTAAGCAAAAAATAAATTCGGTTGCAATAAACTCTTGTATCACACTTCCTCGCCCAGAAAGTAGCTTGACCATGAAAGTTCTTTGTACGTTTTATGAACTGAACTCATATAGAAGTCGTAATAACTGTCTATTTGCATGTTTCATATGCGAAAACTTCTGGATGGATCTCAGTTAACCCACATCTGATACTGCTGCTTAACATTACAACCTGTCGGGCAAGTGTAATTGTCATGACTTTACTTCCTGGTCCCTTCAGAGTTCTCCCGTCTTCAGTTGCCACAGCAAACTCTCCGTCTTCCAAACCTCTGCCTTCCCCAGTTGAATTACTACTCGTAGTTTATATTATATATACCGCGCATTTTAATAATTAATTAATTATTTTATTCCAACAAATGCACTACACAATTTTAGTGTTTTCTTGTCCCTACATATGTTTCGGAACTACTTGTGCCATCCTCAGGGGTGTTGTCGAATTTCACAGTTTACAAGTGAATTATTCAAAGTAAATTGGATGCATTTGAAAACTGTGAACTCTCGACGACACCCCTGAGGATGGAACAAGGAGTGCCGAAACATATGTAGGGACATGAAAACACTAAAATAGTGTAGTGCATTTGTTGGAATAAAATAATTAATTAATTAATTACTACTCGTAGATTATATTTTCCATCTGTACACAGGTATCCCGTTTCTTCTTAATCTCCTCTTCCTCATCTGCCTCCTCCTTCCCCTCCTGCTCCTCCACCTCCTCCTCCTGGAGGTAAGCAGTTAAGCATTTTTTCGGTAGTTTTTCCTCCACCGTTTCAGTAATATTACACAGTTTTAAAAATAACATCCACTTTCTCCCATAACGTTTCATTCCTCTCGCGATTTTCCCTCGAGTAGCACTGGTTCAAAGAAAACTGCTTAAAACCTGAAGCTCGAAGACGTATTATGGATTTTCTCAAGAACGACTGGTAGGTCTGTGGGTGATCAAATCAACGAAGATGATATAAGTGGCACATTTGTCACAGGAGATAAGTCCATACAGTGTTCTGGTTGGGAAAACGGAGGAAAGACACCACCTAGAAGACCTCCACGTACATGGGAGGATACTATTAAAATGGGTCATAAAGAAACGGAAAGGTAAAACATGGGATCGACCCGTCTGGCTCAGAATAAGGACAAGTGGTCGGCTCATGTGAAGAAGCTAATAAAACTCTGGGTTCCAAAAACTTCGGGGAATGTCTTGACTAGCTCGGAAAGTACGAGCTGACCAAGAAGGATTACGCTCCATGCAGTTAGGGGCTGCCACGTCTATAGGGCAAAATCATTCAATGTAAATCCGGCTGTGATTTGCAGCTTACAACTGCAGGGTGTTTCAACACAATGAATATTTAATGAAATGCAAAAGATAATAAATTCTGACTCGGTCAAGCACGAGTACTTTTGTAACAATAGATGCATATCTGGAATCAGTTAGCATACAGTTTATTGAGATATGCAAACTCGCATGACGAAATTGCTTATTCCATTTGAGTGCACCTTTCAGCTGCTGTGCACGATCCCATAATGTTCAGAATGTTGCTACACAGATCATTCGCCTTACAATTCCTGAAGTCAAGTAGCTAGAGTAAAAAGTGTACTAAAAATACTGCACATGCCTTCTGTGGGAAGTAATGTACATCGTGATCAAACAGCAGCTGGAAACTCTAGTGTGCTTGGCAAGTAAAGTAATTCTCTATAGGTGACATTAATGTTACTAAAAATGTTGCCATATTTAAGATTTATTTAACAATGCTGCCAATTACTAAGACTACATAGAATTTATTGTAAGATAATGACATATACAAATATGAAACGTTGGTGGAATGAAACACCAATGGCTTAGCTAGGATTTTTGGGCCCCTCTGCAAAGTTTACCGATGTGCCCTGTCACAACCATCAGGTACATGGTTATATTTTGTAGTGTCATAAATAGATGCGGTTTTAAATATAGCTCTGCATCAAATTACTTCCTTGTAATTATAAGCAGAATCAATTTGATTATAATAAAAAGATATCTACAGTTTTTTTGGCAAAACATATGCACAAAATAATTCACCACCCGAAACTGATGACTGTTAGAAGAAATAAATTTTCGGAAAATTTGAACTTTTTCAAGAAAACCGTCAATTAAACCCTAATTTAAAACTTTTCTTCATGCACTCTGCGTTTGCAAAACCACTGATAAGATCTTTAATATCATTTCTGATTGCTTCTTTGTATTCGATAACCAGCACAGCAAGATCATTTAGCCTAATTTGGTCAGTATAATTTCTCTTGGACTTTATATTACTTTTAACTTAGTGAATTATCTTAAAAAACTGGCCACCCTTAACGGAAGCGTAAAAACTGCATGAAAGCAGTACATATTTTGGAAAAGCCACCTTCCTAACAGCTACAATTTGTAAGAATTATATCAGAAAATTCCTTAACTGACATTTTTTCGAGCAAGTTTTTCTTAACAAGGAGCCTGATTTAACAAACCGGTTGGGACACGAGATATATCACTTCCGGATATTTTGTGTTGAGATTTGCACATAGGTTTAAAGTGTCTGCTTCTAGTGTTCTGGAAGGTTAAGAAAATCCAAAATAATTTTTCAGTATCCAGCCCTAAAACCTTTCACAAACGTGAAAATCTGTTTTGTCCAACTCATAATAAAACATTAAATTAAATAATTTTTCTCCTCTGCTTATCAGAGCTGTCAATCTACCAACGCAAATTTTTCTACCAAACACTCAAAACTGTGCTACATTTCCAAAATAATGCAATTCCAAAGTTCTGGGAGTTTATTAAGAAAACTGATAACGGACCGAAAGTCGCCAACTAATGTAAACCGCTACAAATTATCTAACAAATCATAGTCTAATGAAGTAAGATATGAAATTTCGCGCAATGTAGCCAAATTTAGTAGTATTATTATGTTACAGTTGGCAACGCAGAAGCGTACTCGCAGAAAGTTGACTTCTCGCGAATAAACTTCAAATAGCGCGAAGAATAGGCGGGGTTCAGTTAGAGTAAAAAAATAACATTCTGCGATGGGTTCTTGGCCTCTTCTATTTGTGGGCCCCTAAGCTTTACACACTCACACTATACGGTAGCTAGGCCCCTGATGACACTGACAGGAAAAAACCGGCATACTCGGAGAGCAACCTGTCCCAATGCCAATAGTTTCACCTCAAATCCCACATTGAATGTTCTGGGATCAAAACGAAATCTGCGCGGTGAGAGGCCATCGAATAACAGCCTGAGGAGTGTAAAGGCCTCCATGCAGACATATTTCTGGTAAGTGATCTGATATATACATCAGCATTTAATTTTAATACAAAATAGAAGTAACTTGAAATTTGATGTAATCGTAGTTCTCCTGAAGGACATTCAGTTTGCCTGGATGGTCCGACAGAAGAGTGGTGACGTCCGCCTGTGGTCACGGCTGAGGAGTGAACAGATGACGTAAGGTTTAGTTGTTATGTCCATTCACCTTGCAAGCATACAGCCACTTGTTACGCTGTCTGCAAGAGCGAAAGTGCTTGAGCCCCGGATCAAATCCTATCCTGCTTTAGAATTCGAAGACATTAAATCTGAAGGTGTCATTATTTCGGAAGAAAGGAAAGAGTGAATACTGACCACACGTTGCTATTTGTATAGCCACAGAACTGCAAATCATAAGCGAGGTATGAATATAAGGAACAGGCTGTAAAACTCTCCAAGCACTTTGTAACGACGACTCAGATTACTCCAAAAATATTGGAATTTCAAGATACACGTCTTCTAGGATGTCACGTCGTGTCGACTTATAAATAGTTATCGACGTTTCGGGGATTATAATGGCTTCATTTTGATGCTTAAGCAGACCAACATGTGTAGCCGCGCCAAAGCCGAAGCAAATTAAGGTCGACCGTTATTGATTTGTTGATACAATTATTGTATACATGAACACATTCTTTGATAAACGTTTGTCCCAACAGAAACAGCGTGTGGGATCTGTAGTGAACAAAGTGACACTAGGACAGGTTTTTCAACTAGAACTTCGCTTTTCCCTTGATACACTGTTGACGTCACATAGTCCAGATATAAAGAGCTTCGTTAAATAAATCACACAAAGTCTACAATTGCAGGATACTTCCTTCTGATTACTCGAGTGTAGGAGGATTACTGATGAACCTCCAGATAGAGAAAGTGGTGATAAACGTTAGTGATTAGACATGATCAAACATGCAAAAAATAGTGACCTAAAATGATTCAAACCCATGACACACAGAGTTCCAGTCTTGTTAATCGCCTAAAACCGGGTCTTTGGGTCAATCAATAAGGATGATTACTAACAGCTCAATAATAGAGCAGTAGTGGCCTAGTTCAAGACGTCATTTGTGAATTTGTATTAGGAGCTACAGAAAATGTCAACTATGGCAGTGGGCACATTTCAGTACTCAGACCACGCATCTGCAGGAACTAAGCCCATTCCGCTACCTCCCAATACTGATACGTTCATACACATAGCAGAACCTGCTTATAACGGACTCTCAAGTTGACAGACGTTTTCTTTTAAAACAGGTTTGTGTTTAATAAGATATGGGTAAAAAGTACACCACAGCTTGTACCTACACCAGGTATGTTTGGGTTGTATTATGGGCTAAGACACCAACAAAATATTCAGGCTACGTGTGCAAAACACGCACTTGCTAAACAGTAAATATTTTGTAGTCAGATTTTAATGAGACAAATTTTCTCGACAGGTTTTAGAAAAATACTTGAATATCAAATTTAATGAAAATCCGTCCAGTGGGAACCGAGTTGTTCCATGCGGACGGACAGGCATGACGAAGCTAATGGTCGCTTTTCGCAATTTTTTAAACGCGCCAAATAAAATTACCACTCTCGTAAATCGGCAGAGTGGTAAAGTAGTGGATATACACGACACCAAATATTTATCTCTCTGGACCAGTGTTTCAAACAAATTCGAACACGAGGACTCTTCTTATCGTAAAAGAAATCGCGGAGCCTCCACAGAATAGTAGTTTTACTTTTGAGCTTTGATAATGCAGGAAATATATAATAAAAAGCTGCTGTAAACTGAGCAGCCGTTATAAAATAATTAACACTTTATTCAACACAACGGTAATAAAAGCGGATAACGACGGAAACCAAGTGCTGGCTGAAGGAGCAAGTTTTCCTGCGAGTTTCAGGAGCCTCTGCAATACCATCCCGCTGTCCGTAAGGGGTCAGAAACCCACAGTGTAAGAACCACTGCTCAAGATTCTAGAGTTTTGTCATGAAATGATATCAATTTTCACCATCGAATGAAAAAGTAGCTGAGTTCTTGATAAAGCGTAAATACGTAAATCAAATCTTATACTGTCGTATTGTCGTGGTGCATTATTACAAATGACAACTGATTAAAAACCAACACAATATACAAAATAAACTTGGGACAAAGCAAATAAACGTTTATGGAATAGGCCAATACTGACTGAATTAAAGATCATACATCCTGTTGTAGATATTTATAATAATATTACTGACAAATACTCTTTTATGTAGTAAATACATGGAAACATACTTTATTAACATTCTGTAACAGGTAAGCTTAATTCAAGACACAAGTTTTTACACCTTTAGTAATATAGACTAATATTAGCTGTTCCCCTGAAGATAGTCCAGTAGGGCCGAAACGTGTAGGAGAATGGAATAATTTGGTTTGTACATAACTATTTTTGTTATGTGTACTGTGTTTTAATTAATTATAAAACACAAATCAAATACTTGTGTTCGTAGAGCCTCAGTATTTAAAACTGCTGTTATATTGCAGACATGATACTTTCAATACTAAATTTGTTGACTGTAATATTTGAGGTTTTGGCGACAGTAAGGATTTGGAAACAATTTGTCGAAGTGGATGAAACATGTTCCTCTCCAGACACTGATATACGCCTACCAGAGTCCAAGCAGTCATAACCTAGAAGGCCTAATCTGAATGCAGAATATGATAGAGGCCTACCGCTCTAAACTGCCTTTTGTAAACACCATGCGCACAAAATCAAACTGGTTGGTGAATCTTTCCTAGCTCGCACGTTTGCTTACCCTTGGCGTGGCTCACCCGCCATGTTTCAGCGGTTTTACTATACTTTCTGGTTACTTGGAATGAAATAATATCACAATAAAAGAAAAGATCAATTACAATTATAAACAAATGTGTAATATTCAGTAAAGAGTTGAAGTTAAATTGTTATTTACCATGTAAGATTTCAGGATTTTTTGCCGCGGAAGCCGTTGCTCCGTTTGGAATGTTACGCGACATAGATTGGTAGTTGGTTACGGACGTTTCGGGACATAATTACCATAAAATTGGTCATATCAAAAATGATTCTGAACACGGCTTAATGTGTTTCAGCTTATGAGGTTGGAGCCTTATGGAGGTTATATCAAGACAAGTTTCACGTGTTGTTTTGTACGAGTGTGAAACTTGATCTTTTGCCCGAAGAAAAGGGTACACTGAGAGGCACTTTGAGAAGAGGTGTTGAAGTAAATATCTGGAGGATAAAAGGTGGAAATTCTTGACAACTTCATTGACATCCAAACAGGAAACTGCCTTTCACTGACAGCGACGTAAAGTGCGATTCATAATCACTGATCTACCTTTTCACTCCTGTGCAACTGATAGTTGAAGAAGCTTACGAGTATTTCGAAAGTAAAGGTTACCGCTAACGCAAAGGCTATAGAGTATTGAAAACTATCCAAGTTACTGACGGAGAAAGGTGGAATGAAGATTGTGCAAGTCATTCTTTTCAGTTCAATGGCGATTAGTGTATAAACATGCAATGAACAACTGGAAGCAGACAACTTGTCAAGAGCTACGAAGATGCATACACATGAGCTTTTGTTTGAGTTTTACATTGGAAGGTGTACCCTGCCTTCATTATACACAGTGACTCCCTGCTCCTGTAACTCGTTCGTGATATTCCTACTGACGTCTAAATTAAGACCACACCACGACTGAAAACACTGACATTAAAATCAACATCTGTGAGGCACTTCACCTCTTACAAATACAAATCAGCCCTGTACTAGGAGCGTATTAACCTATAATAGGTGTAACAGTCCAAATAAATAACAATGTCCTATTCATTCTCCATCTTCTTCTCCCTCTTTCATTTTCACTGCCGTCTTTATTTGACTGTTCACTCACCTAGGTGAAACGGTTAAAAGTGATTTATTTTAATGTCGACAGAAATCTCTCTCGTCTCCTGGAACATGACACTCCGCCAATTCCAGTTTTAAGTACATTTGTTGTGTGTAGTTTGGTAGACATATATCTAGGTTTCTAAGTAACTTTCTGCAGGGCCGTGCCATGGCTCAGCCGGTTAGTCGCGCGGAGGCCCGGGTTCGTTTCCGGATCGGTCCATGTAAGATTTGTGGTGGACAAAGTGGCACTGGGACAGGTTTTTCTCCGAGTACTTCAGTTTTTCCCTGTCAATTTCATTCCGCCGGTGCTCATTAAATTGGAAAAGCAGAAGAAACCTTATCATCTTCCATCACACGGTTGCACAGTAAGCCTCAAGGCTGCGGTACGTCCGTAGCATCTGCTGCGGGGCCCTTTAATAAAAAAAAAATCCTCTGCATCCATCTTGAGGAAACTATAGCATGTTACATCCGAGAAGACCGTAATGTCCTTATTCACTGCAGCAAGAACTACAGATCTTTTACCGTATTTCATGCAACACTGAATCCGAAAGTGGCGTCCGGAATATCGGACTCAGAAAACTTAAAATTAAGAACAGTGGAAGGTCACGTCAGGTCTGTGTACATTCCCACCTAAAGGGATCATCACAAATGTACCCTTACAGGATGAAAGTTCTGTTCAACCATGTTCAGTGACAAGAAAAAGATTATCATTTACTAACATAACTAGTTAAGAGCCCACAAATTACACACCAACGAAATGCACTATATTTTCACTTTTTATTCTTTGACCCCTACATATGTTTCAGCCATTACAAGAATAAAAGTGAAAATAACGTGCATTTCTTTGGTGTGTAATTTGTGAGTTGTTAAAAAATGCACGGTGAAGATAATATAAAAAATAGTTAAAAGCCCATTTAAGTTTCAACACAAACATTCGACAGTTCCAGTATGTAGCTGTGATTTCCATAGATAACACTTCCAATGATCCAACATTATGCATTTAGTTTTGCGGGGCACCATAAAATCTCAATTTAAATGACTATGCACGCCATTACCTTAAAAAAATATTTCTTGAAAAATAGCTGATATAATGAGGGTTACAGATAACTCTTATTGGCATGGGTCGAAGCTCGAATATGAACCGAAGCACCTCTCGAATACTTCATAACAACAGATAGTTTTCGACAGTTTCTACCACCTGGCGTACGTATTCCTACATTGTTTGGAAAATCTGTTGACCCCTGCTAAATGTGAATGTATCTGGAACTCTAATAAGACCTCCTGAAAATGTGCAATAACTTTCAGTCTGTTATTAACAAAAAGCCATCATTCGGTACTTCTAGACGTGGGATTAAAGTTACAAGGCGAATGCATTCAAATACGGCCTTAAAAACAATTCTAAGCCAAAGTATAGGAAGTAATACCATACTGTCATTTCATAAATACTTCGTACATTTATTTATGTAATTACATATTATTTATATTGATCTGTTTTTTTTTCATTTAACGACACTTTCAGTACTTCAGGCTATGTAGGGTCGAATGATTCGGGCAAATCACCTTAAGTGGTAAAGCCGCTGCTTTGTGTTCTGGAGGTGTGCGGTTCAAATCTAAGCCGGAACACTCACTACAGTAACCGTCTGCATGGCCGTGCCATGGCTCATGCTGTTAGTCGCCGGCCTTTCACCACGGACGCTCGGGTTCGATCCCGGGTCAGTCCATGTGGGATTTGTGGCGGACGAAGTGGCACTTGAACAGGTTTTTCCCCGAGTACTACGGTTTTCCCCTGTAAATTTCATTCCACCGGTGCTCCATTACTTGGAAAAATGAAAAGCAGATATAATATTTCGTCTCCATCACAGGGTTGCACAATAAGCCTTAAGGCTGCGGTGTGTCCATAACATCTGCTGCGGGGCCCTTAAAAAAACAGAGAGAATGGGTACGTTCTGGTGCACATCCACACTGCTGTTCAATAAGGACCCAGATCTAGTCTCCGCATGTTGAAGCCAAACAATTGCCTTCAACCAGGTACAAGAAAATGCGTTGAACTTTACCTTCAATCCCTCAGCACCCTCTGGTGCTTAAGCAATGAGACACAATTTTCTTTACACGTAACAATAGAAACACTGGATACAGTGTCGTATAACCACCAAATAAAACACCTTCACGCTCAATTAGTGTTTGCTAATGCAGGCCGTAGCGCAGTGCCCGACCTTCAAGGCTGAGAACTTCAGAAAGAAAATAGTTCATTGTTTTTGTCGTTACAGCACTGACTTGGGTGGGAAAGTTGCCTAGACGATCGCGACCTTCTCACGTAAGGAAGTTCGTCAGTGAGAAGAGCGAGATGAGGACGGCTTGCAGGAGACACGGGCAAAAGAGCGAGATGAGGACGGCTTGCAGGAGACACGGGCAAAAGAAGTCCTCACCGAGATCCGGTTCATTGATTACGGATCCCGTTGGTGACGTGTGCACTTAATCCTGTCGCTTCATATCTTATGCTTCGCCCGCGTTTTCGTTTCGTTTGAAATGTGTTATTTAACGACGCTGTCTATAGCGTTCAGAAAATCCTACTTAAATACAAACAACTTTTATTCCCTTGAGATATTCCCAATGTTCAAAAATGACTCGTAAGCCTAATCAAATTATCAGTTTCAAATATTTGAATATTGTACACAAAACACTTGTAATATTTTGTATAGTATATTTTGTTTTCGTGTATTTGTATGACCAGTTCTACATCCTATTGCCACGTTGACTAAATTTTGGATCTACTAAATGTATGTATGTATGTATGTATGCATGTATGTATGTATGTATGTATGTATGTATGTATGTATGTATGTATGTATGTATGTATGTATGTATGCATTTATGCATGTATGTATGTATGTATGTATGTATGTATGCATGTATGTATGTATGTGTGTGCGTATGTACATGTGTATGTATGTATGTATGTATATATGTACGGATGTATGTGTATGTGTGTAGATGTATGTATGTATGTATGTACGTGTGCATGTGTGTGTGTGTATGTATGTATGTATGTACGTGTGCATGTGTGTGTATGTACGTATGTACGTACGTATTTATGCATGTATATATGTATGTATGGAAGTTATGTATGTAAGTATGTATGACTGTGTTGTACATGTAAGATTATACAGCGTCAGTATAGAGCCGATGACAGATGACTGAAAGAGTATGGTGCGATGGTGGAGTAATACTGAGTGGGAAATACCGAAGTATTCGGAGACAAACCTGTCCCAGTGTCATTTTGTCTGTCATACACCCCACATGGACTGGCCTGGGATCTAACCCGAAACTCCGCGGTGAGAGGTAGGCAACTAACAGCCTGTCATGGCACTCCTCCCCCCCCCCCCCCTCCCTGCCGGCTTTTCGTAAAATTACAAGTTATGTCATAAGAAATTCAGTAATATTGCTGTGTTTAAATTGTGTAGTTTTAAATATTACATATATTATACACGTATATAAATGAACGAAACAGGCCCTTCCCTAACTTAAAGTGCCACGTTCGCCCATGTTAATTAATAATGGTATGTTGTGGAACGGTGAAATCACTTCGAAGACCTACAGGTAGATGGGAGTTACTAAAACGGGTCACAAAGAAATCAGATATGTGGACATGTACTGGATTCACCTGCCTCTAGAGAGGCAAAGGTTTTGGGTTGTTGTGGATAGGGTAAACAGCTTTCAGGTTCTACGGCAAGCACGGAAACTCTTTGCCAGCTGAGTTACTGTCAGCTTCTGGAGTCTTCTTCTTCTTTTGATTTTACGTGTTAACATATTAACAAGTACCCTCTGACATTACGAAACTGTTCAGGCATTGGGCCGGAACCCTTGCCCAGTGACTGCAGGCTTGGCGTATCTCAAGTCCTCTACCTACACAATATATCACAAACACAGAAGAAGCGGATTTAGATGTAATCCACGACTCCAGTGTTCTAGCGGTCGAGTTCGGTACGTGCCTTATACCACGCTGTTAATCTGAACGGCTTCTTCTCCATCTCCACTTCATCTTACAATTAATTCGACAACATATGCTACCACATTTAAACAGTCTACACACTCGAATTCACACTCACACGGACATTATTCAGTTCGTGTTCTCAATACAGTTGCGTGTCACCTTCGCATCACCTTCGTTAATTAAACATAATTAGACCGGGTACCGTAATGCCATTGTGCCTGCAAGACTGCATGCATATCCGTATCATTACCAGAACATACACCAAAATCTGGTTATAGCAGATTAAAGGAAACCGAAATGTTTGTATTTCAGGTTTACATTCACTGCAAGCACATATTTATCACGGAAGAAGACGTAGGCAGCTACTGGATGACCTGAAGGAAAAGAGAAGCTACTGGAAATTGAAAGAGGAAGTACTAGATCGCACCCTGTGGAGAACTCGCTTTGGAAGAGGCTACGGACCTGTCGTAAGACAGACTACAGAATGAATGAATTAGTTTTGGTCCTATTAGATTATGAAGTTTTTGTACATCCTGTTACAACCACCCGGAACTAAGGCAACAAGTGGAGACACTTCTGTCGTTAATCATGTCAATAAAGTCTGAAGGCGAATATTTTATTACTCTGGATATTGTGGCCTGCTGATTGGGTCTGTTACGTGATAAAGGTAATAAGAGAGATAAACGTGGTGCTCAAGGATCCTTATGTGGTATTTTCTCTCGAGTAGAATAATTGTAACAATTCAACTACTTTGATTAAAATTAAATCCAGCAATGTCATATTTGTAAACTATGAAGTATGATGAATAATTTACATTTTCCTGACAAACGATTCACTATCACTTCATCAAACCACGAAAAATGAGATGAGCAGAGCATGTTGCATGTATGGGGGAAAGGAGAGGTACATATAGAGTAAAACGAAAGCTTGGAAGACCTAGGCGTAGGTGGGAGAATGATATTAAAACGTATCTTCAAGAAATAGAATGGGGGCATTGACTAGATTGATGTGGCTCAGGACAGAGATAAGTGGCGGGCTCTTGTGAACGCGGTGATGAGTCTTTGGGTTCCATAAAATGCAGGGAATTTCTTGACTACCCGGAGAACTATTAGCTTCTCAAGAAAAGTCTAGGCACCATTCCTTTACTCCATAAGGAAGAGTATACTGTCCACGATCCCTAGTCATATCGTGGGGCAAAGCATTATTATTATTATTATTATTATCATCATTATTATCATTACTAATACCACAATAAGTACTATAGATACATTTATAGAACAAATTTTTTCCTTATTAGTCACGTTTCAAGTTACTGTGTCATCTATTAAGTATCTTTGTAATGGGTTATGATACACTAAATATACACAGTCTTTCTCCCCCTTTCGATTTAGCTTCTGCTTTTAATTCAGTTTATTGTGGAGCTCTGCTTTTTTTTCCTTGTTTGCCCGTTTCCTCTTGCCTTGGTTTGTCGGTGTTATCTCCTTGTATGTGTGCTGTCTTTGTAATTGGCCACCTCTTGAGACAACATGTAATAAATACAGAATTAAATTGTATTATTATTATTATTATTATTATTATATGTTGTCTCTGTTGCTGCTGCTGCTAGCCACGTGCCCGTCATATGACGGGCTATCATAATATTCACGGCTTTGTTATCGGTAATTTCTTTACTCTTAAAGCAAACTAAGCGTTTATTTCATTTCTTGGGGTGCTGCCAACTGGTTGTTTTATGTTGTACTATATGCTTCATGCTCAACTGCTTCTTCAGCCTCAGCTCATACCTCACAGGTGCTTAAGTGTTTCTTAGGCCTCAGCGCGTAACTAACAGAGAAAATGGCAACAACCCGGTAACCCTGGCAATCGGGGTGTGACTCATTCACACCTAGGGTGTTATGTTAGGTAGATTGTTATTATTATTATGTGCATATTTTTGTGTCATGTGTTTTTACATCAATATTATATGTCTCGGTCTCCGAAATAACGCAGTCTAGTGCATTCAAGATTAATGGCAATGGCTCATAACCAATGAACACCGCTGTGAGTACAACTTACATTTACTCTATGGTTGTTAGAGATCTAGCAGTTTCAAGAGCTACCTTGGTAAGGTACTCACTGTATAATTTGAACAGAATCGGCGACAAATAACAACCTTGTCTAACTCCTCTTCCAATTTTCACACTTCTCGTCCCCTCTTCAGAAAATAAAATGAATATAAGCAGCAAAAAGAATGAATCAGATATTTCATAACGTACAGGTTTGGAAAAATCCTGTTGCCTCCGTATTCGAAATAGTAGAACAGTCAGAACAATCCGCCGAAAATGTTGGTACTTATACCATCCATGAATCTGCAGTTCTTCGAATCCCAGAAGACGTCGGCAAGCTTTATCAGCATCACTGCAAGTACGTCAATTGTCGCCTGAAAACTCACAAGCTAACGGGAATAGAATCACTACTTCAAGATCTTTTAATCTTCCTTTTTTCTTTAAGAGTAAGAAACCAAGTTTCACAGCCCATATTAAGTGTAATTACAAATTTTACAGAAAGCCATTCCTTATTTCTATAATCCAGCTGCAGCGTTTATAAGACCATTAGTCGTCTCAACTTCTTGTTCCGAGTTATTTAGCGGAAATTTCGTAGAATTACAGCACGAATTTCGTTGTCTCTGTACAATGTTGAAACACCTGCTACGTCTATTACCGTAGTTATGATTTCACGCTTCTCTGCATCACTTTACGGTCACACACTGAAGTGCTCATCAGAAGTCGCTTTACGAGCTGTGGAAGAATGCAAGAGATTTGTCTACACTTCATATGTACGGCCGAATTTAATCTGCGGCTGCAAGTCTGCGGCCTAACAGCCCATTGATTAAAGGCCGACCACATTGGCCCTCGGCCATACAACCAGCAGTACGGCCAGGCAATCAGGCAACTAAATAAGCAATCAGTAAGATAACCTGTATAAAACTGACCAAGATAGCGTCCAAATAGAACGGCTGAATGTTGAATACTGACTTGAATATTGGTTTAGTGTTGGTCGCGATATTCCACGCGTTCAAGTCGAAGTTAGGTTTTTTAAAGACACAGTCAACCGCTGAAATTATACTGCGTCGACATTATATGAATGAAATACGTACAAGTATGGAGTACTGGTGACATGATAGTAACAGGGGAAAACCCGAAGTATGCTGAGAGAAAACTGTCAACGCGCCAGTTAGTCCACCATATATCCCACGTAGACTCATTTGTTTTCGATCCCGGTCCTCCGCGGCGAGAGGTCAGCGACAGACTCTCTGAACCATGGTGCGGCCTTAAGCGTATTAATTTATATAGCCATTTATATTTGGCACTCCAGATGGTCTGTACTTCTTAGTGCACTTTAATCATACTCTACATAAGACAGTATTAAAACTTCAAACATCATTTACGGGTATTTTAAAATTTTCCGCACAAATAAAAAGTGTGCAAAAGGCAAGCGGGAAGTCATGAAGAAGAATTTATTTGACGTAAAACACGTCACAGTTCTTCCCGTTGTTTGACCTCATGAATAATATGTAACAGTGTTGTGTTGATGAAGCTGCAATAACTTGATGGAAGGTCTGTTTATTAGCAGTCATAAACGTGCTTGTGACAAGGTCAGAAACTTTTACTGCTAATAAAATAATCTCCCTGGACATGTAGCCAAATGGCGATCGTAGACAAAGCACAACCCAAATGATAGAGCAGCCGATCCCGGTGGCCGTGCGGTCTAAGACGTAGTTCTGCGACCGCTCGATTGCTGGGATCGCGGGTTCGAATCCTGCTGAAGACATGGATATTCGTCTCTTGTGTATGTTGTGTAGGTAGCGGCCTCTGTCACGAGCTGATCACTCGGTCAGAGGAGTCCTAAGGGGTGTGTGTGTCTAATTGTGTGTGATCTAGAAACCTCAACAACGAGGCGGCCTAGGCCCGAGTTGGACTGTTTCGCCGCAGGAAATTATAGTGAAGTCTTGGTTTTCCGATCTAATATGGACGAGTTTTGGCTCGGAAAAGCATATAAGTCGGTTGTTCGAAGTCCGCTTCCTGGCCTATGGCCTACCTCATAAATGCGAGTTTGGAAAGCCAAATAATTGAATCTAGACAACGTTCTATTGTAAAAGCAACACATGCACAGCATAACTTTGATACAGAAAAGGCAAATAAGCCCTAAAACACATTTTAAGACCTAAATATTCTTCGGAAGCTTCCGTCACTTAAGGCAATTTGACCTTTGTCGCTTAGGCCTAACTAGGCTTTGACTAGCCTAAGTGTCGTCGCTTTGTAAGTGTAGTTCTGCAGTCCGTGTAGGATTTGTGGTGGACAAAGTGGCACTGGGACAGGGTTTTCCATGAGTACTTCGGTTTTCCCCTGTCAATTTCATTCCACTGGTGCTCCATTACAAGGACAAACGAAAAAATGAATCATCTTCATCACAGGTTTGCACAATAAGCCTCAAGGCTGCGGTGCGTCTGTAGCATCTGCTGCGGGGCCCTTCACAAAAAAAGTGTAGTTCTCTAGGCTACATCATTGGCCCCCATAAAAAACTGTATGTTACCTAAATGCCAAATTCAAGTCATTACACAAAAATTCGGAATGGCTATCGAACATGGCTATGGAGTTTCGAAAGAGCGCGGGTCAATTACTTTAGGGGGGGGGGGTCGGTTATAGAAAGTCGGATAAATGAGGCTTCACTGTACTTCTTATTAGGCTGATCACAAAGAGGATGAGGCGTGTGGGATATGCAGCACAAGTTGGGAAGAAGAAGATAAAAGCAAACTGTGTTTTAGTTCGAAAATGTCAACGGAAGAGACCACTTCGGAGACTTAGGCGTGACGTCAGTGGGAGGATAATATTGAACTTGATGTTCAAGAAATGTGATATTGTCTACTGACGGATTTACTTTGGCACGGCAATGAAGTTACGGGTTTCACGAAAGGCAGCAGGTATTGGCTTGACCACTTCAGCGACTGTCAGATTCTCAACACAGACTCTGTCCCTTGCAATTCGTCAAAATGAAAAAGAGGCCCAAGACCAAGTTTCCATTTATGTCGGATCACACAAAAATTGTATTGCAGTGTAATAAAAGCCGCGAGCGTGGGATTAAACTTTCTTTGCACAGTGCATAAAATGAATGCTTAACGGTGACATCGAGTGTGTATGTCTACATGTTTCGTCACGTTGTTCGAGTAAATTTGTTCTTCGGCTCACATAAAGTTGTCAAGAGAATATCAATACAGTGACTTTCCACGAGCTGGACAAGCAATTCGAGGTTCGATTCCCGGCGAGAATAAGAAGCTGTTCTCCTCTCAATAGCGTCCAGACCAATTCCCGAATGAACGCCCCATTCTAGTTGGAACTGGGGTCTCCTTCCCCAGCACTACAGCGACAGGGTAGCGAAGCTGACATCAAATCCATCTAGTGCCGTAGCTAAGAATACACGACTCCACATTTTCATTCTTCGATACCTCCTCAAGGCGTGGTATAATTAAGTACAGGGAAAATGTTGTGTTAATTTACTTCATTTTAGAGCGTACTGCTCAGTCAAATCACGTACTTTAATTTAAGTACAAATTCAACTGTACAACATTTCTGAAGGATACGTCATCGCACAGAGGCTGGTATAGGCGTGACACTTAAAATATTGCTTTTCTTGCGCTCAAAAATTTCATTGAATTGTGTTGTGTATAGTGAGAGTTTAACGAACTGTCATTTCTAGTTTCTAATATATATTAAGCCTAATTTTACTACGTACTTCCAACCCGTTTCTTGGTACAAAAGAAAACTTCTAAACTACAAAATATACAAAGCATTAAAATTTACCAATTTCGTCTTCATCATTTCCCTATACGGTAAATATTTAAAGAAATATAACAGGGAGTATTTGCAGACTCTGCAGCGGTATGTCTGCACAGAAACGATTTATGATATCTGTACTAGCAATAAAGAAGCAGCTGCGTCATTCAACTCAGTGTGTCACATTCACGAAAGTCGTTTCCTATAGTACCACAAATTATAGAAACCGTGATAGCTCAATATTCATATACATAAAGTGTCAGTACTGAGAGTTTTCATGACCATATTTAACGACGCTTGTCAGTGACTCAGAATATACAGCGGACAATGATACGACGAGTAATGAATTGGAAAGTGTGTGTGGAAGGAAGCTGACGTGATCTAATCGATGGACTATCCAAGTATTTGCACAGAGATGAGCGAAACCATGAAAACCCTCAGACAGGACAACTTACTGCCCGGAAAAGATCCAAAACACACACCTCCCAAATAGGAGTGTAGATTGTTACCGTTACACCATCCAGTTTGTGTAAGAGTTAAACGTTCACATGTGAGAAGTCTATTTAAAAAATACACCTACGCCCACTTGGACAATAATTTATTTATCCACACGAAAACCTGTACGATGTGGACCTCTAACACTGAAAACAACCAATTTTACATTTTGTTCACCGTGCATTATGGTATTAAAATTCACTTAACAACCAACAACTGCACTATTGAATTAAAATATCACTTAGATACCCTATATATGTTTCGGTCATTATTTGACAATCATTTGAACATTATTTGAACATAAAGAAACAGGTACCCCTGATGATGGTCAAATAATGACCGAAACATATGTAGGGTAACTTTAAGTGATATTTTAATTCAATAGTGCAGTTGTTGGTTGTTAAGTGAATTTTAACTGGAAACAACGGTTGTAGTCAAAGCTCGGTCAGTCCCGGCACTGCAGGTTAGAGAAATTCAGCTCTTTTCATTCGTGTTTTTATCCTACATTATTGTGACCAAGGAAAAGTCAGGACAGCGTAGTCGATATGGTGACGAGGCTACGGGCTGGACGATCCGGAAAACAGCAGCAGCAGCAAAAGAATCTTATCTTCTCCACCCAACGTCCTATTCAATGTGTACCGGGGCTCTTTCCCGGGATTAAAGCTTCGGAGGCGTGAAGTTTACAGCCGTGCCTTTTTCACATTCCAGCAGCTCAACTTAACCACAAAGTACATAACAAATGTCACGACATCATCACCATCAATTCGCTGACACATCAAAGGCCGTGACCACAAAATTCACAAAGCTTTGTTTCAAATAGTTGCGTACTTAAAGTAAGAATGCTCTAAGTACAGACAGCACATATATTACGGAGACGCTAACAGAGGTTAGTTGATCAACAAAATCCCTGTCTGTCAATAAAACTGATTATTGCAATGCACACAACAGACAAAAGATGGAATTCATCTTAAATTCATACGACATCAGACCGCGAATTCACACTGCAGATTTTAAAACCCATTGTAATGCTGCCTTCCAATCTATGCCCCAATCTCACAACCGGTCTTTTGTCTTCAGATCTTCTGAGTAAAATAGTGCAAACCTGTTTGTTATATATCCCGCCCGTATCATGCTTCTTAATTTCATCACGTTAATTGTTTGCTGATGGGTACAATTATAAAGCTCTTCATTATTCACTTTTCTCCATCTTCCTGCTCCTATTTCCATCCTCAGCACTCTCAATGTCTGTGCTTAACTTTGGCTCAGAGACCAAGTTTAACAACCACGGGCCTAAGCAATAACAGGAAAATCTTTTACGGCTCTTAACTCAATCTTAGCATGCATTCCCGCTTTTAACCCGTTCTCAGATTTTTCCCACGTTGCTACTGTCGCTTTCAAATATCTGCATTGTGCCACATCAGATATTTTGACGTGAATACGTGTTTAAATTCGGTCCGGTGTAGGGGGGTCTCTACGAAAACTCTAGCGACCAAAAAAATGGCAAGATTTGTCGCGCTTATATCTCGTAAACTATAAATGATAATGTAATGATTTAAATTTTATTGGATAGAGGGCTGATGTCCGTATCTAAAATGGAGGGTAGAGGGGGTGTGCAGCGGTGAGGGGGGGGGAGGAGTAGCGCTTGCGCGTGAACACTGTAAATGGCGACGCCGCGCCGCGTTTGGGCAGTGTAACTTTGGATTGCGAAGAGATAGGACGTTGAAATTGGTGTCGATGTGTAGAGAATAACAGGAGCTACAATATTATTTAGCAATAATAACCGACAAAATAAAATTTGTAAAGTTATAAGCCGATAAGTGTGCTGAGTTGAAGAAAATTTTCATAATGTCGAAAAATTGCAAAGGAAATATAAACAGAAATGTAAGAAACGTATATCATTGGAAAGAAAAATTCAAAATAAATCAGAAAAAACAAAATTGACTATGCCGAATGATGCAGATTGTATAGAGAGAGTAAGAAAGCCGAGCGCGTCAACGCCGGCGCGAGTACTTCGAGTGCGCCGCTACTATGCCATATGTATCTTACTTCTCCTATCATCGGCCTTTGATAAATGAAATTATACTTCACTTATAACCACCAAGACTTTATTCATTTACATCTTACCCTCCCTCTAATAACACAAAGACGGATTCACGCCTTAAACGATTGCGGTTGTGTCCCCGTACACAAGCCACGAACTTTTTACATTATAATTTTTTCCTAAATTACGCTATCGCGGCCGAGCCTAGTCGTTTAAGACATATTTTAATATTATCCTCCCATTCACGCCTAGGTTTTTCAAGCTGTCACTTCCATTAAGGTTTTCCAATCACAGCCTAAGAGTACACATACACACTTAACGTCATCGTTACAAGACTGCGTTGTATTTAATGCAGCATGATGAAACTTTAAAATACGTATAGGATTGTCTCGAAAAGACCCTACTTCATCTGCTGATATAAAAACTTGGCATCTTCCATACAGTGGACTATTGCAATAAAGTACGTGTATTTCCATTTAATTTCTCCAACGCAACAAAGAAGTGTCTCGCTTACAAAACAAAAAGTGAATAACTGAGTACCCAAAGAGTGGATAAGCAACTCATTAAGTAACTAACCAAGTGTCTAAGTAAGTAACCAAAGAAACCGGTATGAAACTAACACTGTGGAGTGAGATTTGAGTTTCTCATGGTTGTGAGGATCAAAATGATGGTGTTATGATATTGGGTCACCGTATAGTGTAGAAGGTAAATAAGAATATTCGAAATAACCTGCTACCTCAATCATTATAGAAGTAAGAGAAGTAAAATCTCTGCATTACGTCACTGTCAAAAAAGATCAATGCAAGGACCTGACAGTGCCGCTTACAAAAACCTTCGGTGTGGGCTTCGAACATATCAAAGTAAATGTGTAAACTATAGTTCTTTCATTCAATTAAATTTAGTTTGGTTATTTTATAATGTATTACATTTAAATGTTTTATATTCATAAAAATGTTTTTACATTCATAGCACTCATTCCAGAGCTTTAAATATAATAATATTATATTACTTATCTCAGTTTTGGGAGGGGTCTGGAACGTAACTCATTGACTTCTCATTGACTTACATTATGTAACTGGGTTCACTTTACACTGACATTTTTTGTGAGGGTTCCTTCAGGAATGGAACCCCGTCGTAAACCGAGGGCTGTACTTTATTACTCAAGTCTTTAATGAAACTGTGTAAATTGCTAACACGCTGTTGTTAATAACAGCATGTGTCAGCCTTATGAAGACGCAAGACGATCGGAATATACCTACAATTGAAAAAGGTTGTTGTGGGATCTACATACCTCGTTGGTTGTGTAGACAAATCCTGCAATAGCGTAATAATATACGCAAGTCATGCTAACGCCCAACGTTGCGCTCGGACGGATGGACGATAACTGACAGCTGAATATTAAAGGCACTATTCAGAAAGCACTGAACCACAGAGTTTTTTCACGGTGGGTATTACTCAAATGTTAGACGACAGAAAACCTTGCAATTCTACGCGGTGTAATAACCCTGAAAACTCTTAATTTAAACAAACTTTTCACTATCACTCAATTTTCCCCAAAAGACGCAATTAATTGAAACGCATTATTATACATGCATTTAACGACAGTCCAGTGAATAAAGCGATTAGCCACGGACATATATTTCGAGATTCCTATTGTTTTCATAAATAGTAATGTTTCATAATACAGAGATCTTAAAGGCCAGTACATGTGGGATTTGTGGTGGAAAGTTGGCAGTGGGACAGGGTTTTTTTCTCTGAGCACTTCGGGGTTCCTTGTCAGTATCATATTTCATTCACCTGTCATCAACGCTACATAATTTTATTAACTGACGGCGCCGTTAAAAAAAACATTAATTTCTTCTTGAAAATAATTGAACGATATGATACATAACGTAATACTGACTTCTGAAAATAAGTGTACGTAAAAGTACTTAGAACCTTATCATTAATATTATCTTTTATCACAATGCATCTAATTATCATCCTGATAACACTCAGTTTTATCCAGACGTTTAATTACAGCAACGTATCCAAAATGGCAAATTCTACGAGATAAATTTTGTACGATACTTCAACATATGCCGATCCCAGTGGCTGCGCGACCTAAGGCGTGGGTCTGCGGCCGTTCGCTTACTGGGATTGTGGGTTCGAATCCCGCCGGGGTCCTGGATGTATGTCTCTTGTGAGTGTTGTGTGTTGTCAGGTAGAGGTCACTGCGTCGGGCTGATCACTCGCCCAGAGGAGTACTACCGAGTGTGACGTGTCTGAGTGTGATCGTGAAGCCTCGATAATGAGGAAGTCCTGGCCCACTAGGGGCTGTTGCGCCCATGGGAAAAAAAACTTCAATATACAGCGACAGCTTGGTTACAGGGGCCACTGTTAAGTCAGAACATGAAAGCCATGTCGTGTGAAAATACCAGTCAGGTCTCTTGACACACAAACACACACACAAAATCATTCCCTCTTTGGTCTCTGTTTTTGGAGACAGTATCATACCCCTTCCTCAAGAAAAGAGTATATGAAACATAGAAGCTATTTCTCCCTATAGGAAACGTTATTCTAAACCTTTGGGTAACCCACGTCACACGTATACACACCCAACATCTGGTCAAATAAAAATGAGGTAATAGAAACTGTTAGGAACGATGAACAAATCCAAAGGGTGAATGTGATAAATCATAATCACAGTCCTACCCAATTGTACAGCCAATCTCTTTCTGTCATAAAATTCACAAAACCCTTTTCACGGGTAGAATCAATGACTAATGTGATCATCAATCAGAAGACAAGCTATATTGCTTGTACGAAGAAAGGGTTGAGAAAGTAATATAAAGAAAATACTGTGACAAAAGTTAAACTCAATTCTTTTTTTATCACTTTCTATGCCGAAGTTTTGAGTCAAAATTTAACTTCCACATTTTGTTTCTATAAAACGTCTCACGGTTAAGTATAAGATGCAGAAACAATCCATACTGGTGACATGGTGCCTGTTGAAGCACGAGGCTACACATTTAGTCTGTGGTCTTTTGTCTTATAACTTCTGGTATTCAGGTTGTTTGTGGTCAAGTTATTGTGTTTAATGAGGGCAGACGGATGCATTCACCTACTAACTTCCTGGAATAAACCCATAACTAGTTCACAGTTATTGGCAGGAGCAATCACATGCATGTCAGCTTGTATGTAAATTATGGACACGGCCTCTGAAACGGGAAGTATATCTACACTGCGTGATTTCAGGCTTCCGCCGCAGTGTAAATGAGATATTCGTTCTTCTGGGATGTTACACAGCGTAGATAGATTGTTACTTACTGACGTTTCAAGACAACCTATCGGTCCCAACTTCAAGCGTCGAGTCCAAGAAGATTCTTTGACTGCTTGACCCTTGACGATGGGACCGAAAGGATGTCTCGAAACGTCGGTAAAACTAAATACCAACCTACGCTGCGTAACATGCCAGAAGAGTG
Organism: Reticulitermes speratus; assembly: GCA_021186555.1. Lineage (NCBI taxonomy): Eukaryota > Metazoa > Arthropoda > Insecta > Blattodea > Rhinotermitidae > Reticulitermes > Reticulitermes speratus. The sequence continues at coordinate 19,442,029 of JAJKFL010000008.1, read as the reverse complement.
AAAATTCAAGTATACCTACACTATAATCACACGTACTACCACCAACTCTTACACAATAATGAAATACAATATAACAAACTTTATAAGACTCCTGACATGTTTCGGTGTAACATCACACCATCCTCAGGAGAGACACAGAACACTTAAAAATACACAAGACTAGTTGGTTAGGAATTCGTTGGAAAACGTGTTGTTAAAACAACACTTGATTATAATGTGATTTTAATAAACATGTACAAGGTATGGACAATTTTAAATTTATACCTACACTGCGTCGTTTACACCGTGCATTTTGTTGAATTATTAACTAGAAAGTACCAACAACAGCTGCCTACCACTACTGTACACCATCCACGAGGCCCGTTACTTCAACGCCCATCGGCTACAGGCCTAACTGGATGAACAGTGTGAAGTAGACTTTCGCAGCGCGTATACAGTGCCTGCTGTGCTCTGTGGGCATGAATATCTGTGAAGTGACTCTGGCAATGTGTACATAGCAAGAAGGACTTGACGTTACCAGCGGTGTTCCAGCTTTCGGTCTGCAATCCCTCCCTGATGATGGTGGTATATATGCCACCGAAACATGTCACAGTTAAAGTTATCCTGTAAAGACTTTGTGTCATCTATTAAATTTGTGCATTACTGTTGGTACTTTCTAGTTAATAACTTATACCTACACTGTTCAAGAGTTTTCCAGCTTATCAATACAAAACACATAAATCCCATCTCGTCGGTAGCTTTGCAGTGAAATGCTACGACCATGCTAACTCATCGTTCTCCGGAATTTACATGCATATAGACTAGATATACATATGTGTTTGTCTCGATAACACGCAGGCTTCAAATTTCCTTTCCAAACTGTAGACATGTTTAGACGGAGCGTCGCCGTGTACTGTTTAGCACCCATATTTTTTATACCGGCATCTGACGTCTCCGAGTTGAGTCTCGAAAGACACTTACTTGAGGTGTTTCGGGATTTATCGCACTTGCTTCCTTAGAAACTCGGACATCCTTTATAACATGCCACAAATACATCTTTCCTAATCCTACCCTACTAATCATTGTCAATATTTTCTCATCTGATGATATATACTAAAGCGTCCTCGAATAAAGCAGCTGTTGAAACCTTGAGGATGTGGAAAGCGGACAATTTTATATGCAGTTGATAACAGTGATAGGCCTCGATAGTGGTAACACGTGACTGTTCGAGTATAGTATGCATCAAATACCAAGAACGGATACGGCATACAACTTTGTAAAATGAACGACAGGCAATGTACGTATAAACGTAACATTGAGGCGCGTTCTTTTAACCTCTGCTGCCGTGGAAAAGCAATACGCATTGAAAATTACGAGTGTGGATCTGTATTCTTGTCTTAGTTATCCGGCATGCAAAGCGCATGCGCCGTATTATATTGTCATCTGTGGCCTGTCTGGCTCTACCATATGTTTTCACATTATCTCATAAACGGTAGAATCTTCGGAAAAATTTTACTGAACATAAAATTTGTCTTTCTATTTTCTCTACACCTTTGTCTGACACATTTCTCATTCTACGAAGAATTCAGCGAGATATCATAATTGTACATACCTTTTCATGTAAAGTATCCTTCATTCTTGCCATAATTTAATTAAACTTGAATTTTCTCCATAGACTTGCGAAATATAATCACATATCAAATTTCATAAAAATCCGTCCAGTGGGAGTTGAGTTTTTCCAAGAGGACGGAGAGACAGACGGACGGACAGGCAGACATGACGAAGCTAATAGTCGCTTTTGACAACTTTGCGAATGCACCTAAAAACACAGCACCACACTATTCACATTTTGCTTCACATAATTTAAAGAAAGGTATTAATATTTTTTTTCGCGAAATAGCGAATTAGGTTTGGTGCCCTTCTCATCCTGCCCACCTGTAAAGCCGGAAAGAAATATCTGAAGCCGTGGAAGTCGCTCAAAATAATTAATTTACGAAGCAAGGTGCTGTAGGTCTTCAGCTCTCATAATCCGTTTACAAAGAACCGAATTATAATTCAATTTCAAAGTAACGTCAGCGATCCTAGCCCCACGCACTTCGTCGCTGAAGCTGGACTCAAGGTCAACAATCTAATCCGGTACCTTCCGAATGTTCAAGTGTTTACATGAAATATTCTGTTCAACAGAACACACTTTTGAAAATTACGCTATACTTACTACAAAAAGAATTTGTGGCTTATCAAAATACACTTAATCTCAAAGTATAGGTTATAGACAGAGGTTAATAAACATCTTTATGTCCTTCAAAGGATTAAGTGTTAGTTTACATAGCCATAAAGCACTGTCATGTTCGAACATGGAGCTCGTGGTATAGTACTAAAAGATCTTTGCTTGGGGGTTTGTCACACCGATCACAAAAGGTAGAAATGCTGGAGGTAAAGCAAAGGTAAAGCAATCCCATTACAGGCCTGGACAGGCCCGTAGGGTTCCAGGAGGTCGAGGCTCCCAGATTTCTAGACAATCGGCACATGAAGGTGGTAAGGTTGTCAGCCCTACGTACCGGCCGCCTTTACCCAGGAAATATTCTTGGTACTCATTTCTGTTAGAGGCTGAGTTGACCCCAGGGCCATAGTGCGACCGAAAGGATTATGTCAATAAAAATTCCAATAACATAATCGGGAATCAAACCCGCGACCTTCCGGCTTGTAACCTCAGCCAACTGCGCCACCGCGTCCCGCCGGAAATGCTGAAGGTTGGTTGTAAATAGAGTACTGTGTCGCTGGAATAAGGGTATAGTCTCGGTAAAGCTATTTTAGGACATCCTAAACCAAGCCCGCACAACCCACAGTACGCGGACAAAATGTTGTCCGCGGGCATATTTGGAATGAGTAAACATGAGTAAACGTCTTCCGTGAAAAAGCAGCCGAGATAGAACGCCGAAACAATTTTGAAAAGTTAAGATGTGTTACAATTTTAATAGAGTTCATCCCGTTGTGTTGTGACATATTAATATTAGAATCTCTATTACCGTATATGTGAGAATTATTGGATATACGCAGTTTAATGCTACTTCAATTTAAAAAAAAAAAGTTTGTAAAAATTTGTAAGACCTCGCAAATTGCTAAACATTTCTATTCACACATACTTAAGTTTTAAATTATGTATTTTATTGCCTGATGATGCTCTATAAGACCCAAACATGTAGAATTCACTGATGAATTTAATAAAAGCTTGTTGCGTTTGACGGTAATACGCATACTAACGTCATTATGAGCTGTTTATTTATGTAGACATATATTACATTACAAATTCATTGTGTGCGAAAATGCTAAAAATAACTACAACCTGTCCTACGTTTGAATTGCATTTATAACAAATGTTTCCTCTTATTATCATACGTTTGTTATTGCACATAGTGCATAGAAAAATAAACAGATAACATTTATTACATATAATTATATGTAAGTATACTTATTTATTTTTCATTCTCTCTATTAAATCTCATGCTGCTCACATGCAGACCAAATTTTGTCAAGTCGCCCGCACCACATAAAAAGTTGATCAGGCCCTGCTCTAAACAACGTAACAGAGAAAAAACAGTAACACTTGAAAGCTAAAAAACTCTGCTCTTTTTCTACAACATGTGTTTAGATGCTTCATATGATTCTCACCATAAAAAACATAGACCGACCGGTCTTTAGGGTTTACTGCGACGTAAAGACTGGGATTATCTTAGCCTCCTGCAATCGCCTGATTTGGTCTCCGAATACAATTTCCGAACAAGTAGTAAGAATTGCCAGCTGTTTTTTTCCTACGAAGCGAATGCATAATCGTAAAACATATATACTTAATAATTATTTAGTGTTAATTATGATGGTGATGGTGTTTATATTATTATTACTAATAATAACACAAAAATATTTACCGACTTAGCAGAAACGTTACATGTAAGTAGAGGAAAATTCAGAAACAAGTGAACAGATACAGAAACTCACAGAAATTAAAATTAACATTTACAAAGAAGGGACATGCACAGATCGATAGAGAATCTCTAAGAGTTCATTATGGGTCGTACAGTTTCTCGATACAAGCCCCACAAATTACAATGTAGACATGAATTCATTATTGCAAATGTTCCCAGATTTTTGTCACACTGTTTTTGGTAACTGATGCCATTGCCTTCCATTCAGAAGTGCTTGTTGACAGCGGCGGCACAAACACAACATCTACTACAGAGGTCCAATAAAATATGTCAGGTAACCTGGGAGGCAGGGAACATCAAATATCATCCTCTTCGGTACCAAGTCACGCCCACTCCTGTGGCGGTGCATTATTCAGATGTTCTCTTACTTCCAGACGAAAGTCAGTAATGGGTACCATCTTGCTGGAAGAATCAGTAGAATTCTGCAGAGGACTACCTCTGGTAAGCTGACTTTCTTCCGCTGCCCCGAAACGCATCCCTTACATGCTGCAGCGTTTCATAAGTGAGGCGTGGGCAACCTGAACTCTTCCCCCTGTATATATAACCTCTGTTTTCAAAATGCTAACAACAGGTAAATGGTAAAGTTGCTCCTTTACATGCCATGAAGGCATATATGGGGAATAAAGATATGGCTACACTCAGTCTTAACCTCGGCACTAGACGGAAGTGAGTGGTTAGCCTCACGCCCCGGCCGCTTTACCCCCGGGGAAAGAGCCCTGTTACCCATTGAACAAGATGCAGGGTGAGTCCCAGAGTCGGTCTGGATGCTTTGGAGAAGAGAGAAATCTCTTTCCCTGCCGGGATCCGAAACCGGGATGATCCAGCCCGTAGCCTAAAAACAGTTCCAAATCGAATTCGGTTGTGGTGGCTTCTTCCTGTTGTGTCTAAAAACCCACGTTGCACGTCTGTCACTGAATATGTCTTCGTAAACTGATTAACACAAAATTCCTTTTCCTGTGCAAAATCCTTTTCAATAACATGTGCGTCCTTACCCTGCAACTTTTGTTATTTTAAACACGACAGAAAAATGTTTACGCCGGTTAAAATTCATTCAATACACGCCTGGACAGGACCACGTGCCACAAAATTAACCTCTTTCAAAATAACATTGCTCTAAGCACTTACAGGCGCTGAAGTGTGCTCCATCTTGTATGAAATAATACAAAAAAAAAACAACCAATACAATGCATACTAATTTCACTCTCCCCACCACCCACCCCCATACGTATCTTCATAATAATTAAGACAACCCTTATGGTCATATTTTGGGTCTCAATACACAGATAAATTCCATTTATTTTATAGATCAACATACTACATAACGGATTTTACATATAATCTCCCTTTGCTTGAACTTGTATTGTGTTCTCGTACGTTAGGTCATAGAAATTAATATATATATACATATATATATTAATATATAGAGAGAGACAGAGAGAGAGAGAGGGGGGGAGTGTTTTATGACGCCGCATCATAATTTCAACCACATACTTAATATTTATGAGACCGGCCCCATCAGAAAATCTAATCGGTTACTTCGTGCTTTTGTTTATATTTGCTTCATACAAAAAAGTTTTAACAAAAAAATATCTTAGTCAGTGGATACATTATTTTCGTTTTAGTCAGGGTAAATAAGGGTTTGGAACCCTACATTATTTTATAATACTCTTGATAAATATGAGTTATTAACAATTATTTCGCAAGTTGTGTAGGTACAGTTCGGTTGGCACCACGCAATAATGATCATTTCTTGGCTACTACTGTTCCACGCTAAGCACCAGAACTAACACAAATTCAAATGAACTCACCACAACAATGACTTATTCAGCGCAAAAGTCCATATAAATCCCAGACAGCATGACAGGGCATCTTGTGTATTCGCTACAGACCGAGCAGCGCGCGAAGTTAAGTAAGCACACCTACGAGTACAAGTCACTCGCCGTCCAACTCGCTCTGCGATCGAGCAACAACTGGCTGGCCCAACGAGTCTCCACCATTATCAACACGCACACACTAGCCTCCTAGCGGCTGACGGTCAGACTCGTGCCGCAGCGTACTATCTTCTGCTATCACAGATACAAACGGCATTATCTTCGTCGTTCAATGACCCGCATCATTGCCCGAGACTATGGTGAATGCATTCATTGGCGAAATATTCAGACCGGAGGAAACAGGTACCTTCTGGTCTCTGGCTGTAAAAAGAGAGTGAATGTACGACTAGATGAGGGACACGGAGGGGATGAATACAAATCTGTTCTCGTTTGCTGTCATACGTTCTTCTTTCCTCGTTCTGCATTATTAAGTTTTGCTTTCCTTCTTCTGCTCCACCTGATCTTTTTCCTCCGTTTTCTTCGCATAGTTCCCCTCCCTATACAACCTAAACAACAACAACAACAACAACTACTACTACTACTACTACTACTACTACTACTACTGCTGCTGGTACCTCCTTAACCTTAGGCTCTGAAAGATCTAAAGCAAACACGTAACGTAGGTCTACGCTGCCTATCGTACACATGGTATATGCGTTTTTTCCTCAATCACGACAACAGTCTGATGGGGAAGGCATGCCTGTGGATGAGGGAAAATGGTGACACACTAAACGTTAGAAACAAGTTATGTAACTGGCAGGGTAATTCTGTTTTTATAATAACCACTCTAAATTTGGTTAGGTAAATATCATGTGGGCCTACTAGTGTATTCTGGAAGGTGATATCGAAAGTTATTTTAAAGTAAGATTTGTAAATTAAATTATGAACTTATGATATTGACATTTATTAAGTTTCCATTGCCAAGCAGGGTCAATTAGGCTGCTACAAATTTTGTTAGGGTAATTAAATAGGCTAGCCGATCCCAGTGGCCGTGCGGTCTAAGACGTGGGTCTGCGGCCGCTCGCTTACTAGAATCGTGGGTTCGAATCCCACCGGGGGCATGGATGTCTGTCTCTTGTGAGTGTTGTGTGTTGTCAGGTAGAGGTCTTTGCGACGAGCTGGTCCCTCGTCCAGAGGAGTCCTACCGAGTGTGGTGTGTCTAATGTGTGTGATCATGAAACCTCGAAATGAGGAGGCCTAAGCACCCAAAAAGGGGCTGTTGAGCCATAGGGAAAAAAATTAAATAGGCTATATATGTTGTGAGAGAACATGGAAACGGAGAAAGGACAAGCAAATGCACTTTCCGAGTCACTTAAGAAGGTGATCTTTCGTTGAGCTGTGACCTCTGCTCGTTGCTTATGTACAGGCCCAGGCAGTGCACTGTGCACGTAGCGGACAAAATCTACTAATATGATAGGGTGGTAAGGCTTGCGATGTCATTATGCTGTAGTGTTTTAATCAATCGATTTTATAAGGCACAACATAAGTATATTAAGAACGTTTGCAGTGCTAGGTCTCACACAAGACATTTGTGTCCGGGTATTACTTAACCAGTTACGATCTTAAAAAATATTTGTCTTAAAACAAGTTAAAGTGAATAAAAACGCACATGTGGTAAGCAGCCAAAAATTAAAAATTACTTAAAACGTTTCATACAAATAAAAATTTGGAAGACAAACTACAGGTAAAAACTTACTTAGGTACCTTTAACGCACCCAGATTCCACAACCTCTCTCACCTGTACCATACTTCACTTTAATTCCAAAGTCGTCATAAAGAAAGCGTGTATTTCAGTTATTACTTCAAAAACTTTATCTCCATTGTGTTCCTCTGTGTCACTATCGTCAGATTAACTGAAATCCATCTGCTTCTCCAACTTCTTTGTGTTCCTCTGTGTCACTATCTTCTGATTAACTGAAATCCATCTGCTTCTTCAACTTCTTTGTGTTCCTCTGTGTCACTATCTTCTGATTAACTGAAATCCATCTACTTCTTCAACTTCTTTGTGTTCCTCTGTGTCACTATCTTCTGATTAACTGAAATCCATCTGCTTCTTCAACTTCTTTGTGTTCCTCTGTGTCACTATCTTCTGATTAACTGAAATCCATCTGCTTCTTCAACTTCTTTGTGTTCCTCTGTGTCACTATCTTCTGATTAACTGAAATCCATCTGCTTCTTCAACTTCTTTGTGTTCCTCTGTGTCACTATCTTCTGATTAACTGAAATCCATCTGCTTCTTCAACTTCTTTGTGTTCCTCTGTGTCACTATCTTCTGATTAACTGAAATCCATCTGCTTCTTCAACTTCTTTGTGTTCCTCTGTGTCACTATCTTCTGATTAACTGAAATCCATCTGCTTCTTCAACTTCTTTGTGTTCCTCTGTGTCACTATCTTCTGATTAACTGAAATCCATCTGCTTCTTCAACTTCTTTGTGTTCCTCTGTGTCACTATCTTCTGATTAACTGAAATCCATCTGCTTCTTCAACTTCTTTGTGTTCCTCTGTGTCACTATCTTCTGATTAACTGAAATCCATCTGCTTCTTCAACTTCTTTGTGTTCCTCTGTGTCACTATCTTCTGATTAACTGAAATCCATCTGCTTCTTCAACTTCTTTGTGTTCCTCTGTGTCACTATCTTCTAATTAAATAAAATCCATCTGCTTCTTCAACTTCTTGCAGGCCTTCGTTTTGTGTTCTGAGTTTGTGCCAGAGTTTCGCCTTCTTATAGAAACTTTTTGTCTTTCCCTGCTCAATACTTATCCAATTGCTCTCTCTGAAATTATCTTCTGTGTTGTTCCATTGAGAAATTCTGAGCGCTGTTTGCATCTTGCGACTTTCTGCCGGCCTGTAGGTCCCGGTAATACAGAAACAACTTCAGACACCACTGTCAATAAGCAGGTACACGCAAAATGAATCCCTGTATTCCCGAAGCATGAAGGCTGACAGGACTACGTTATGTAACTGACAAATATTTAAACTGATGCTTAATGCCTCGAGTGTTCTTTATTTTTCATCAACATTTCACTTACTTGCAGCAGAAACTTTTCTGTTGCCTTCGTGTAACACACTGAAATTGCCAGAAAATCTGTTGAAAATGTGTTAGGATTTAAGGAGTAAATCCCAGCGACTTGAAACCCAGAAATTCCTTTTTTTATTGAGGCTACTCAGGACTATGTATGTTGCAAACACCAGCTGGACCACAGGGTATTTCCTTCATCATATGGCTTGTCTTCTTAAACGTCACACTCCCTGCAAAATATGGACTTGATTTGTTCATAGAATGTGACATACAAGGGCTGACGTCCGTGTTATGAGTAGGTGGAATAAAGATTTTCACAGTGCTATTTTCTCTGCAAAACTGGTAGCACTAACTAACTCCATGGAGCAGAGTCCTTCTTGGGAAGCTAAAAACTGGTAGCACAGCAGAGTCATATGGCCGTTATGGTTGTGCAGTGTTAAAGGAACTGGATTTTCTACCTCGGGTTTCTCTATTCTGTAACGGGCATTGCCTACAAAACAACCTAACAAACTAACCGTGTGGTGGTGGAAACCTGTCGCATAATTATTGGTATGTGGGTAATCCTAACATAATATTTTACTTTTAGTTACGTCTTCATAACACTATGGAAAGTCGTGTGCACTTACTTCAGTCTTCTAAAGAAGTCTGACAGATAAAAATTGACGAAACCCTTTCGTCGGGTTCACGTGACAACTACACACACCCTAATACCAGGCCTCACTCTAGTAGCTTATTAGTAGATAGGTCATATTATAGTAACCGGAAGTAATTCCCTCAAGAGTAAGTAGGATATCCAACAAAAAGCCGCCATCTTGTATAATATTAAATCTGCAAAAAACATGGCCATATGTGGATATTGGAAGTGGAGAGGTACCTCCTTTTATCTCTAGCCACTTTTAATATTATACTGATAATATTAAAACGATATACTATTAAAGTGAAAACTAAACAAAGCTGCCATATTGTACGTTATAAATGTATCATAGAAACAGAGACAGGTATATGTTTACAAAAAGGATAATCAACCCTTCAAAAAACAGTTCCTTTTTTACACAAGCTAACCTTCACCGCGTCAGTGGGGGTTTCCCAGACCATCAAAAAAGAAGTTTGGGAATTTCATAATCTTGAGGGAATTACTTCCCAGTCCTAGAGTACCAAACATTTACTCTTACAGCAGGAAATGCTAGGTAGCAGCACTTGCGAAAATTTTTTTATCAGGTACGTTAATGCCCCCCCCCCCCCACGCTCCCCTACATCAGATATCCGATACAAGCAAGGATCAGTCACACAACCCACTTTTTCTTGAAACTCGACAGACCACGGGAACATGAATAACCATCAGGCAACCATGTACAAGAACACCAATTACGAGGCAAGAAGTTTGAAACAATTGCTGCACAATGGACAGTCGAGCAACACACTGTTCACAGCTGTGTGCAACAGTGTGCACTGGCAAAATCGTAACATGCAACATTTAGTAAGATACGTTCATGTCAATTTCATACGACACGGGATTGTGATGAAATTCCAGTCCCATAAAAAGCCTACATGATTTTTCACTCGTATAGCAAAATATCGATACATTTATGAACTTCTTACGTAATAGAGGATTAAATGAAGACACAATGTTTAAATTTGCTTAATTGAAATATAAATCAGAGGTAGGTAAATGGAATGTAGAGTGTATATGTTTTTGTGAAAAAACTCACCGTTTTCATATTTAAAGAACCATGCTGTGCAAGTTCAAGTCATTATTTTCGTATTTGCTGTTTACCAGAGCATGTACGTTTACATGCATTTAAAACTGCCATGAAAAAGACTGAAACTGGTTACCTAATTACAAGAGGTTGGTAAAGTGCACAGTTCACTTTTCGGAACGGTTCTTGTTTATTTGCTCTTACTTTATTTAACGGCGCTGTCAGTAACTCAGACTATGTAGCGCTAAGGAAACTTCTGACACAAGTTGTAGAGAGGAGTATACATTAGCCAGAATAACGAGATCTTTGCTCCCGTGTGAGTGAACAAGCGCAGTATGTCACAAATTATTTCAATCAAGGAGCAGGTAAAGAGGGTGTTAAACAGACGTTACTGGATTGCTTGGAAACTAGAAATTGGAGAATGAAATTTTTAAATGAAAAGTGGTTAAGTATGAACAAAGAGGTAGCTTACAGGACAGAATTAAGATGCACTAATAAAGATCAGATAAGAAATTTAGACAGATATTTAGACGAAGTAAAGCATAAATGGTTTAATAAAACAAACGTAGTGTAAACATATAAGTGTCAAATGGTGATGGGCTACCACCGTGACAAACGGTATTAATCGAAAGGTAGCCTCAAGAATTGTAAGAACTGAAAGCAATATATTATTATTATTATTATTATTATTATTAGAGGAGTACCGAGCAATGTGGCTCAAGAGTTAACGCTTGCTAATTTTGTTCGTGAAGTTCTCGGATCAAACCTCGGCCGAAGCATCACTATATTGAAATTTTTCGTTATTTTCCTCAGACCTTCCAGTACCTAAAATTAGGCACGACTGCTTCCTTCTACACTCTTTCTAATTCATCGTTTACCACACGTCCTTATACTGTTCTAGCTACTGACAGGATAGTTAAGTAAAGATAAATAAACCCAATAAAGGAATAGTTTTCCCGTCCCACATCTGGATAAGTTCACAGTTTGGTTTAGCTCCTACTTCTTTCCAGCAAAAAAGAAAAATGTGTGGGAATTAATGATGATTGCCAGGCCCTGCTCGTGATGGACACGCGCAAGGAGAATGGGTGCTGAGACATTTCTTCAATGAAAGGTCATGTTTGTCCTGCAGTTTAAGATCAGGGCTTAATAGTGACCTTGAAACCCTATTAACCAAGCAGGACCTTAAGAGAACACATCGAGGAAATGGCTGGACAGGAAGGACAGAACATGTGTGACGGTTGGAAAGAATTCGATATAATGAAATTCATGCCTGGATTGAGGTTTCACTGGCTTCTATAAACGGCATTTGGCTGATATCCTACAGGAGTCTTTAAGGAGCTACCCAGCATCCCTGAAGAAATTACCTAGATCGAAACCAAAGCAGGGATCGAGGTACTCAGTTCAAACGAAGGGAAGCAGTTACTGACTTCTCATTGCAACCCCCTGACCAACAGGAAGGTGCAACAGCTGGAACATATATCTTCGAGGAATAGTAAAAACCATCTATATATTAACTACTAAGATCATTATGTCATAAGGGAGGCATTTTCTTTGAAGAATCAATGCCTACATTTCTTTCAAAGGCACAATGATTTTTCATGGGGTGAGTGCTGTAAAGTGAGACTGTGATGTGATGCTACACTGTTACAGATAAGATTTTGGTACTCAATGAAAAGGAAATCTTTGCAATTCACTTCAGCCTCATTTCAAAGTGCAGAACACTCCCAAAGCCATTTTCCGAAAGAGACAAAACTTCCTCAACTTACAGCTATCATGTTCCTCACCATTCATCACCAAAACCCTTTCATCCCCAACACAATTGTGCTTAGCTGTGAATCTGAGTGAGATGAAGGAGTCAAGTCACAAAAGGTTAAGCACTGAGCACTTAGATATTTCATTATGAATGTTATTTTTTATTTAACATGAATTGTTTGCTTGTCACTGTATGTGCCTATATTTGTTTTGTTAAAAATTATTTGGCTACTTTCTGGTTGGCCCCACAAAAGAATTTGCCTAATGTAGTTTCTCTGGATGGCATCCACCATGCCTATCTGGAGTCACCTGTACATTCATATTTACATTTTTGTTGAATTCACTATTTGTGTAGCCCGTATGTAACAATTCTTTATGTTGATGTGCGAAGGAAATAAAATATTTGATATGTTCTGAGTAAACAGTCCAGTAACATGAGGTGGCTGCTTTTTCACAACTGTAGAAAGAGTATTACCTTACCTCTTTAATGAAGGGGGTGAGGGTGAATCTTTGCATCATCTCTATATGTCTTAAGAACAAATTTGAAACGTTTTATTATTGTCTGACAACCAATCTGTAATCACTGTAAATACAGACACCATATGAAGAGCAGGATATTCAGGAAATTTTAACTGTTTATCTTTGCCACACACTTAATTGAATACTCTGTCATATAAAATCATTGAAGCACATGTTCTTTAATTGTACTGCTTGTGCCTGAAATATTTATGACTTGAATTAACATACATACAGAACTGGTGTGTACTTTGTTTTTACAAGACAGTCTATATGAAACAGATGAAATTAGAATCTAGGCTTTTTGAGGGCCCCAGTCAGAACAAAGATGCACACCAAGGACAAAGTAAGAAATCATAAATACTTTTAGGAATCCTGCCTGCAACATAACATTTTGATCCTCAAATGACATAGCATGAAGATTGCAAATTTTCTGTATTCATGATCACGAAAATTCCCCTGAATTTTTAGTTTTTCAACCAACGAATGCACTTCTTATTTTCGTAATTTTCTGTTCACTACACCCTACATATGTTTCGGCCGTAACTCGGTCATCATCAGGGGCACCTTGTTAAGTACACTTCACTGTTCACTGTCCATTTGGCACTATCACTTAACTGTTATTCCGTTCAATGCTAATATTCACACTGAGAATCAGAGTATATAAAATTTCTTCAAGTGGTTTCTTGAATTTTTCCAGTGTATAAAGCATCCGTCCGTGTTCGAAGTATATAGTCCAGCACTACAATTTGTGATTGTAGGGTACTACGTCGTTGGTCACAGCCACGCAACAAGACTAAATGAAAACATTGGAACCAAAACTGGATTCAGAAAGAGCACATAATGCTTATGGTATGGTGGAGACAAAAACAATCATTATTAATAAGCACAGTATTAGGAAAGAAGCACTTTAACTATTAGCTTAATTAAGATATGATAGTCTCTGAGACTGTGGGGTTTGGGGGAGAGAAGGCAAACTGAGAAAATTGGAAGGATATTGGGAGTGTGCATATAAAGTGGGAAAGACTGGCAATCAAATTAATAGTATTATTGGAAAGGGGGAACGGCACACATGTACATAGGAAGAGAGTGCATTTAACTCAGCTATGTTTTATAACATCAATATTTCATTTTAGAAGACATGCATTCACAGCACCAGGTTCCTCGGAACAGGCAACTTCTGCCACCTCCAACTTATGTTTTCTGATAGTATGCCTCTCTCCTAAAGCAAAATATTCTTTCATTCCTCAGTCTGTTTTACGACAGGTCCGTAGTCTCTTCCACAGCGAGTTCGCCACAGAGCGTGATCTAGTGCTTCCCCTTTCAATTTTCAGTATCCTCTCATTTACTTAAGGTCATCCAGTAGCTGCTTATGTCTTCTTCCTTCTCTTCCAGTCACATCTATCCTTCCTCCTACCTTTCCTTCAATAACATGTTTTAGAAGGCAGTTCCTATGCAAGATGTGACCAATCCAGTTGGCATTCCTTCTTTTTGTTGTATGTAGGATGTTCTTTTCCTCCTTGACTCTGTGTAATACTTCTTCATTTCTCACACGATTGGGCCAACTGATCTCTCCATCCTTCTCCAGCACCACATTTCAAAATGTTTTCAGGTATTTCTGATCTACTTTCCGAAGTGTCCATGTTTCAGCACCATATGAGCACAAAGCTAAGCTCCAAATGTAGCACTTTGCTAGCTTCCTCCATAAATTTAAGTCCAATTTGCTAGTAAAAAGAGCCTTTTTCTTCTTGAATGCTGCTTTTGCCATGGCAATCCTTGATTTAATTTCACGTGTACATCTTGCATCATTTGTTATCATGCTAACCAAACAATTGAAATATTCCACATTCTCCGGCTGGTTTTGATTTTCATAGTCTGTATTGGGGATGGTTGTCTCAAGATTCTCATTACCTTAGTTTTTTTCCCACATTCACTTCCATTCCATAGCATCTTCCAATTTTTATTAGTCTATCAATCATGTCCTGTAGCACCATTTCTACCTTAGCCAGTAGCACAAGGTCATCTGCATATTTCACAGTGGGAATTACTTGTCCTCCTATTAAGTTCTTAAACCCTTGAAAAGCTTCCTTGGTGAGGTATTTGCTGTATGAATTGAAAAGAATTTGTTATAAACAGCATCCTTGTCTAACTCCTCTTCCAATCTTCACACTTCTTGTCTCTCCTTGGTCCAGTCATACTTTAACACTCTGATCCATGCACAATTTGCTGATCAACCTTCTTTCATGCAAGTTATAGCAGTTTCCTTTAGGATCTGCATTAATTTGGTCCAGTTTACATGGTCAAATGCCTTCTGCCAGTCTATGAAGTAAGCACACAATTCTTCATCTATGTGCAAAGTTCATTTTGATATTATTCTCAGCATCCAGTTGCATCCCTTTTTTCCTCTTCTAAATCCAAACTGATCTTCCCCAGGTACAACCTCAATTTTCCTTTCAATCCTTCTTCTAAGAATCCGCGCTACTATCTTTGCTGTATGTGCGATGGGCAATGCTTTTGTAGCTTTTGGCTTCTTCTTTAAGGTAATCATTGTAACTTTAATGAAATCCTAAGGCCATCCTCCAGTTTCACATATGTTGTTGATCAGTTGTATCATTAGTTTGAGACCATCTTCTCCCAACAATCTGAGTACATCCCCAGGTACATCATCATCTCCTGTAGCCTTCTTATCCCTCATCTCCTTGACAGCTTTTTCCACTTCACCGTGCAAAATATAAGGGCCTTTCTTGTCTTCATCTACTTCCTCTTCAGGTTCGACTTCTAGGTTTTCTGGTTGATTAGCTCAATCATAGAGCTCTGTAATATAATTCTCCAAATTTTCAGTACTTGCCTCTGATCTATTATTACAATCCCTTGGGAGTCTTTGATGCCAATGTTTTGAATCCGATGGTTTTCTTTCCAACCTATTTCCTTTGTCTTCATGTACATTAAATCATAACATCCTGTTCTTTGAAATTCCATGATCTCGTCACATACGCTCTCCACATTCTTCTTGGGCTTGTCTGTGGCTCATTTCAATTTGTGCGTCAGTTGTCGGTAGCTCTTCCTTCCTTCTTCATTGTTGACATTCTTCCACTTCCTTCATTTGTCCATTTTACTGATCACTTCCTGTGCAATCCATGGCTTCCTTGCTCTCCTCTCAACTATCCAAGCAAAATCATTCACAGTATCTAACACACATTTCTTGATATTGTTCCACTGCACTTCCAAATTCCCACTTTCACTTTTGATTGTACTGAGTTTCTTTTCTAGGGTATCTTCCACTTTCTGTCGTTGAGCATACAACTTCTCAAAATCCCATCTTGGTTATCCCATTTAGAACCTTATGATTTTCTTTAATCTAATGCAAATCTTTGCAACCAGTAAGTTGCGCTCAAGAGTCAGTATCTGCTTCAGCCATTGTCTGCACATCCTTCATACTGTTTCACAAGTATATAGTCCAGTTGGTATTGATATCAATCTCCTGATGCTTTTCAGGTGCACAATCTTCTCTTAGGCTTTTTAAACCATGTGCTTGTGATAAGTCCATTTCTTTCACAGAAGTCAAAGAACATTTGACCTCTCTGATTTCTCATTCCCCAGTTCATGTGGTCCAACAGTGTTCTGATATGATTTATCTCCAACCACACTGTTCCAGACCCCCATTATGATGGAGTTTGTCTCACTTTTCCAGCCTCTTCAAGAATTTCTTTGACTATATCATAAAAACTATACAGAAGAAACAGTAAGTACAAAATTTCTTGGCTCATGTATTGATAACCATCTAGATTGGAAGAACCATAGTGAATAAATGATCCCTAAGTTAAGTGGAGCATGTTATGTAGTTAGGATGATGGTCCATATCAGTAACATTACCACTCTCAAATCCATTTATTTTGCATACTTTCATTCCATTATAAAATATGAAATAATTTTTTGGGGTAACTCTTCCCACAGTGGGAAGATATTCACTTTACAAAAGAAAATCATCAGAAATATGGCTGGTGCACAACCCAGAACTTCATGTAGAAGTCTATTTAAAACATTAGAGACTTTACCTCTCCCATGCCAACATATAACTTTCATTAAAGAACTTCATTGTCAATAATCAAGAAAATTTTCAAAAAATTCATCTATACACAATATTAATACAACGAATAAGCACTATTTTCATAGAACAAATGCCAACCTAGCCTGTTTTAAAAAAAGAACATTCTATGCTGGCATCAGAATTTTCAACAGTTTACCATATAGTCTGACAATCGTTAAGAATGAACATACAAAATGTAAGGCAGCATTAAGACAATACTTAAATACACACACCTGTCACTCAGTAAATGAATATTTTATGTGTAAAGATGATCCATAATACTGTTTTATAAAATGTTTATAGCATTGTACATCATAAAAATTCTGTATATCACTCATGAAACAGCCATTTGTCATAACCCACACAATGCATCAAACTGAGATTTCCGCATTATTAGACAGCTGGGTTACAAACACACCTTCTGTCAAAACTTTGTATCCACAAGAAGAATTACTTCTCCTTATATTTTTTGTAAAACCATAACATAATTATATATGTCTATTAAGGATCTGTCAAGTTTTCTTTATCTCCTGTAAAATTGTGTACCAGTAGGTTATAACTATAGTACCTCCGTTGGATGGGTTACACATCACAGGCTCAATTCCTCTTTGAAGGAGTTCTACCAGCAGAGCTTCCAAACAGGCACTCACTGGATCTGTCTTTACCTACACAAAGCTGCCACCAATCGATTTATATTTCATTCATTCATTCTGTAGTGTGTCTTACGACAGGTCCGTAGCCTCTTCCAAAGCGAGTTCTCCACAGGGTGTGATCTAGTGCGTCCTCTTTCAATTTCAAGTATCTTCTCTTTTCCCTAAGGTCATCCAGTAGCTGCTTACGTCTTTTCCCGTGTCTTCTCATCATTTCTATCCTTCCTTCTAACTTTCCTTCTAACTACATATTAACACAGCAGAAATTGATAACTGCTACCATATATAAACACAAGTCTTATTGTCATTACATTAATTACTCTATTTGCTGAAAGCAAAGACCAATCTGCAGTATGCTGTATGGTCAAACATCTTCCCTGCTGGGATAAGGAGTTAAGCGACACACAGGATGTGATAGTCAGTTTACTCTTAAAATAAAATAATTTATAATATATACAAAATTTCCAAATAGTTTACAGCTTTAAAAATTAAAGTTGCCACATCAAAATTTAAATTAATTGCTTGCCCTCTTTCAAGAAAATGCAATGCCATATTACTTGCTGAATTTAGAATTTCTAATTAAGTCACTGAAATATTAATCCCAAAGTGCTCTGTTGCAGTAAATTATTACCCAAACCAAAAACAAAATTCAAGTCAGCTCACTCACCTTGTATACACAGCCATAGACCGGCAGCTCTCATGATCACAGTCATAAAATCTTGTAAGCAGGAGCTGTAAGCTTGTGACACTCAATTTACTGGAACTTCAAAGACAGCATTTGCCTCATGGCACTCAGTTACATAGAAAATTAGCTATGTAAGGAATGCCACATTTAGCATTCTCTCTACTGCGGTCAACTACAGCCAGTAGCCATGCCACACAATGCGTAACTCCATACAACATAATGTGAACAGAAAAAATCAAAGTACAAAATACAAAAGTTAACAAATAAATCATGAACCCCTAAACTCCATTTTTCATTCATTACACAACAAACTTCTTATTGCACCTTGTGCTTTCCACCACACTTCACTGACACTTAGAACAGACCCTGCCTTCTTCTGCATCTCCCTTTTCAAATTCTCCAATTTGCCTTCTTGATTTATGGTCCTTACATTCCATGTTCCAATCTTGTAGCTATGATCTTCCTTCTGCTTGTTTGTAGTCCTTCTTGCTGTAAATCATACTGTGTGGTATTTCCTCTAGATACACTCCCCCATGGAGGAAA
This sequence comes from Reticulitermes speratus, assembly GCA_021186555.1. Lineage (NCBI taxonomy): Eukaryota > Metazoa > Arthropoda > Insecta > Blattodea > Rhinotermitidae > Reticulitermes > Reticulitermes speratus. Next base: position 19,423,250 of record JAJKFL010000008.1, on the reverse strand, counting down.
GGAAAATACTGGAATAAAAAAAAATGGATCCACATCAAACATGTGATACATTGGGTATGGCGAACATTATTACCAACATTACCCACAAGCAGAATATTAAACAAAGAAAGGCTTAGGTCAGTGTAACTTAACACCTGATACTCACCCAAACTGCTTCTTGTCTAGTTTGGTGTTCCATTAAGGCAATCATCTGCTGCAGGATGGTGGTTGCTTTCTTGATGTGGTCTTCTATACGTACACAAAGGGCCTTTCTCATCTCTTGCACGCCTCCTGGCACATCACATTCTGTAACAATTTATGGCAGCTTGAAATATTCTGTAAAATTTGCCATCTGAGAATCATTCAATAAACAATGAACTAAGAGCCACAGTTAATACCATCACCTTTACATAACTATAAAAGTAGCAAGATGTCTGTGTTTGGATTAAAGCTTTGTAAAATGTTATGACTCATAAACTGGTAAAGAGCAACTGGCTTTCCAAAGAGCAGTACATCATGTATCATATATAAACATCACTGTATGACAGAGCAGTGACAGCAGAGGGTAACATCCCCCACCTCACCTACCAGTGATGTGGGCTGTACAACATTATTTTTCTCACTCTCTGGGAGTAGTAGGAGTAGTAGTAGGATGTCACAACATGTCTTTAGAATTTTAAAAATCACAGCCTTTTTGTGCCATTCAAATACAAAAGATGTAATAATTCATTCAGACCACTCATTATTGCATTTTATACTTAAAGACACATACAATTATTTAACCCTCCAGACGTCTTCTGAATTGGCTAGGGTATTCTATAGTGAAAAAATGTAACCGTAATTCAACTACCTTGTGAGGTCTTCATGGATTTAATAACTAAAAGGAAAATATCCAAGCACAGGCATGCTTCTTGTAAAATTGGAATTAGTCCAGTTGTGATAATATTCTATAACAGAATGAATTTTGCAGACTTTATCACTAGGGTTTGAAGAACCAGCATTAATAAAAAAGAGGCTTGGGACTCCACAGTTTGGCGAAATTGTGTCCAGGTAGGCCTGTTTACTGTGTGGGATGTTAAAGTTGATCCTTACAGTTAGTGTTAAAATGCAACAAGCAGTATGACATAAAATTAAATGTCCCTTGTTGCTCCTAACCTATTAAAATCAGTTCTACAACCCTGTGCAACATTTTTCAATGCAGCATTACACATTTGGACACTTAAAGTTAGCTGAGGATACCCACCGGTTTGAGTCGCGCAGTTGACTTTACCAACGCAATCACAGGTTTGCTCTGTATTTACCTGCCCCTGCTTCCAACAAACTCTAAAACACCCGAAAGAGCCGGTTATTCAGCTCAGGATGTATTCTGACCCATTTCCCACAACATCTAGGTATACTTCAAAAGCATCCACAACCACCACAAATTCCTTCCTCGCTGCCTTACTGCACATTGAGTACAGATCACAAATATATTGACTAAAGGTGAAATCTGAAAATTGACACGCTTGTGTGTACCTATGCTCCATATTGGCTGAGTAGACCACGGAAGTGAAACATAAGGAATGAAGAATTATAAAGGTAAAATAATTTCTTGTGATTATGCTGAGGCTGGGTCCAAGGAGTTCTTGTAGAGAAGGTTTAAAAAATTGGATATACTTACAGATCCTTGTTTATATATCTATGTTTTGATGTTATTTGTAGTTAAAAATCCTAAAATCTATCAAACCAACACCTCAGTTCATGGCAGGAATACTAGGCAACAAAATAAACTGTATGTACCTTCTGTGAGGTCTTCCACAATACAGAGAGGTGTATATTATTCATCAGTTAAAATATTTAATCACCTTCCGCAAAATATTTCAAAACTTCATAACAATACACATATTTTTAAGACTATGTTAAAGAATTATCTTGTTAAGAATGCTTTTTATTCTATTAACGAATTTCTTTCTAAAGACTGTAATAGTTAACCAGCAACAAATAATTTTTCAACTGCTGTTGCATTCCTTTTGTAGTTCATTATTATTAGCAACATATATGTGTATTCTGTGTATGTCTTTTATTCTACTGAATTTTCAAATGTTGACTTGTTATTATTTATTGTAATCCATATATTTACTTTGTCTTAGTGAGTGAGTATGAATTCTCTTGTTATTTACAGTGTTTTACTAATTTAATGTAACTTTGTATCTCATTTGTATCTCAGTGTTTTGACTTGATTGCATATTGCAATCTACTCTGTTCTTGACGAATTCCATATCCAATCCTACTTGCGTGGATAATGGATCGGTGAATGTATGTGTATATGTATGTACGAGTATATACGAGTATGTATGTTTGTTCATCACGGAAAATCTACCTGTCTGATGACTGTAGCCACAAAGTTAAAAATGAAAATTTATTAAATGATAAAAAAATTATAACAATACAATAACGAGGTTCTTTTGAAAGATGCTGGTTCTTTTCATTTACAGACGGACCCCGACTTACGTAGCTCCGGCATACGTAGATCCGGACTTGCGTAAAAAACTTCTTGTGCTACTACCACCACTACACCCACCCCTGCCTCTGCCTCAATTGAATACGACAGTGATTCCAGTATCGATTATTAATTATGATTATGTTTTTATTAATGGTTATTCAAATTATTATTAAATATCAATTATGATTGTGTATAAGGTATATAATAAAACATAACTCCGAGTTACGTAAAAATCGACTTACGCATAGGGTTGCGGAACGATCCACTTACGTAAGTCGGGGACTTTCTGTAAATGGTCCCACTGAAGTATATAAAAATGTAAAAATTAAATTAATTTTATAAATGATAGTAATAAATTTCGCAGGATTCTGATCAATGGTTGGTACTTTGTAATGCGTCATACAAAAATGTAGCAACGGCGTTCTTTGTAATTTCCTAAGTTGGCTTGCAAACTGTTTAACATATAATCTGCATTTGAGAATAATTAAGTAATGCCTGTGTTCTCTGACCTTGGAAATGTGCGGAATGACAATTTCAGGAGAAGTAGAGCACTGCGCGGTGGTGGCTAATTTGTTAATCCATTAAACTCTTAGTGAATGAAGCAACAAATCACAGAGTGAATATGCAGAGTGAGCCAAAAGTCACTGTACGTACACGACGAACGATAAAATCGCCTTATTATTAGTATTAGGGCCTACGTGATTTGTGGCACACAGGTATTTAACCTTCCTTTCTTTAAGTATGTCACTTATTGTTTCTTTCAAGGAAATTATGTGAGGATGTGAACAAGTATTAATGTGAAGATGGTTTTGTCGCTAAAGGCTCGAATGTTTTTGATGGAAGAGGTGTTTTGTAGTGCAGGAGAATATACAGAAGTGCAACAAAAATTTGCGGAAAAGTTCCCCTACACGCACGTACACATTACAACGCAGTGAAGCGGTCAATTACCAACTTTCTTAAAACTGGATCAGTTGCGGACGCGCAGAGATCCAACAGGCCGCCAGTAAACGTAGCACAACGTACTGCATATTCCGGATCGCATACCACTCGGGGCAAACACGGGGACTCCGATCCATGTTTTTGTGATTCGTGCTGCCACCTACTGCTACAAACTGAAACTCATGTGGTAAACAACGTCGAGCAGACCTGTGACAAGGATCACCCATAGTTCATAGTCGCTGACTCGAATAAATAATTAAACTTGGCTTTAGAATATGCCAGTTTGAGTTGAACATTAGCTTATATTTTACACTGATGTTAATTTATTGGGCGAAGGCATACATACCACAAAAACTACCGATTTTTATTAGTCGCGAGTAGGGAAATTGGTCTAGAAGTACATGCTAAGAAAACTAAGTAATGTTCATGTCTCGTGAACAGAATGCAGGAAAATGGCGCAACATAAGATAGGTAATAAATCCTTTGAAAGTGCGGAAGTGTGAAAGGGTGATCAAGAAAGAAGCCAAAAATATTTAAAAATATAAAGACCTTAAAAACGAACACAGCATACGTGGAATAAAAAAACAAAAGTGATACCAGTAATAATAAGGGCAACTGGAACCATTTCAAAATCATTAGGAACATATCTTTACAACATACCTGGAAAACAAGACATCAAAGAACTACAAAAAGAACAGCCATACTGGGCACTGTGCTCATACTTCGAAAAGTACTAATGTAAAAGTACTAAGCGTACCACATTTTGTAACCACAGAAAAGCTGTAACATTATATAATGTACAGATGTTATTTATTCCAGGTACATAATTGTAAATATCCTGTACTATCCTGTATAAAGGAAATAATAATAATAATAATAATAATAATAATAATATCCTGTCTTTTTATTGGTGCCTGGAAGAGGAGAATAAATGCACATCGAGCTGCAGCTAAGTTTTAACTCAACTGCAAACTATAATTCCGCTGCAGTCACACATTAGGGCATTCATGCCAATAGATGTACTCTAAACTTGATGCCACTCTGTCACTGTTAAACTGAGGGGCAATCACCGGTGTGCGTGCGGGATGTGCAGGGTGTGCCCAGGCACAACCCAACATCTCAAACTTTAGTATTTTGTGCATCATTTTTTAAAGTAGTATTTTTAAGTGTAGCTGATTTGTTAATTAAAACAAAGTTTAGTTATTAATTAAAAGTTTTATTACACCAACATATGCACTATATTCTTTATATCATGTCATTCGTCCCTACATATGTTTCGGCCTGTTAAAGGCCATCCTCAGGGGTCAAAGTACTTTAACATAGACTATACATCTGTTTTAAAAAGTTGTGTGCTTCACCGGTGAAGCACACAAGGTACAACACGTAACAACATAACACAGAAAACTGCAACAACTCTGTGATACTGCATACAAGACCGGACTGCCACTAATTTTTAAATACAACTATGTAATTTTAACCTTCAATGTGACAAATTCCCTAGGAGTGTATAGTTGAATCCATTGGGAACCAAAGTTTTATTTTGTTTGTACTCTTAAGTGGATGTACCAACTTTTTAAAACAGATGTATAAAAAGGTAAAGCAATCCCATTACAGGCCCTTAGGCTCCCAGGAGGTTGAGGCTCCCAGATTTTTAGACAATCGGCACAGGAAGGTGGTAAGGTTGTCAGCCCTACGCACCGGCCGCCTTTACCACCCAGGAAAGATTCCTGGTACTCATTTCTGTTAGAGGCTGAGTCGACCCCAGGGCCATAGTGCGACCGAAACGATTATGTCACCGAAAAATTCCAGTGACACCATCGGGAATCGAACCCGCGACGTTCCGGTTTGTAGCGCAGTGCCTCAACCAACTGCGCCACCGCGTGCGTTCTTGTGTCAGAAATTTCCAAGGCTTAGTACGGAGAAGATTAAGACGGGTGTATTCATTGGTCCCTAGACACATCAGCTCTTCAGAGACTACAACGTGTCGCTCAAGATGCAGTTCCTCCATTCACACTTGGATTCCTTTCCGGTTATCTGTGGTGCTGTATGTGACGAACACGGTGAGCGTTTTCACCAAGACATCTCAGCGATGGAGAACAGATACAAGGGCAAATGAAGTGCTGCCATGTTAGCCGATTAATGCTGGCGGGTGAGGAAGGTTGCTACGGAAATTCAGCACACGCGACAAGCGAAAAGGCGTCTCATTTAATTCATGTAATTTCACTGTTCTCTCCTGCTTCCATACAGCAATATAACTAAAAAAAACCTTTTTAAACCAGAGATAATCCTGTAATTTAAATGCTAGTTTGATGTTCTGCATTGCAAATTCTACTAAGTTAATACATATTCGTTTCCGTAACGGGATACAACCCTAAATTTGTTGCACAGTGTGATAGATGTTGTGTGTTGTTGTTGTTGCTGCTGCTGGTGTTGTTTTTACACTGCCTGGAAATCAAGGTTATAATGGGATTCTCATGTAGCTCACGTGCAGACAAAGATATAAATACAGAATTTTGACGAAAAAGACGTTAAGGAAAGTAGCCACTTTGAAGGCTCAGAAAGAGACTGGAAATAATATTAAAACGGAACTTAAGAGAAATAGTTTTTGAGGATGTGAAACGAAATGAACTGGCTAAGGGACGTGCACAATGGCACAGTTTATTTCCACACACTTTACCTCTAACTGTTACACTTTGTTATATGTGACATTTAAGTGCCTCTTTTTCATGGCGCAACAGCCCCTATTGGGCCAGGGGCTCTTCATTATCTTGGCTTCACAATCACACTCAGACACACCACACTCGGTAGGACTCCTCTGGACGAGTGGTCAGCCCGACGCAGAGACTGACAACACACAATAATCACAAGAGACAGACACCCATGCCCCCGGCGGGATTCGAACCCACAATCCCAGGAAGTGAGCGGCCGCAGACCCATACCTTATACCGCGCGGCCACTGGGATCGGCATTAAAGTGCCTTGCGTTACTGTAAATATAAATAAGAAACGTGGTTTCTTTATGTCTATTAAAGCAATACTCATGCCTTTAATGAAATCATATGTTGGTAACAATTACTAAGTGTTGGCAACAGGGCTCTCTACGGTATGTTTTTGTATTAAATTTTGGGATAGTGGACAAATGAACTAAGAGAACCTCCCTATTGTGCGCTTATTATTACTCGTTCACAGCTGTGAGTTTTTCTTTCTTTTTGTGGAGAAGGGCCCCCAGCAGAAGCTACGGACGCACCGCAGCCTTAATGTTTATTGTGCAAAACTTGTGATGAAGAGGAAGATAAAGATGATCAGTTTTTTTTATTTTTCCAAGCAATGGAGCACCGGTGGAATGAAATTGACAGGGGAAAGCCTAAGTACTCGGGGAAAAACCTGTCCCAGTACCACTTTATCCACCACAAAGCCCACATGGACTGACCCGGGTTCGAACCCGGGTCTCCGCAGTGAGAAGCCGGCGACTAACCGCCTGGGCCATGGCACGGCCAATGCAGAGCAGCTGAACGTGACGAGTTATGCTGCAGTTGGTCCAGACTGAGTGCGTACACACATTGAAACTCGACCGCACAACCGGAGCAACTTGACTGCATGTGAAATATACACTGAATAAGCAAAACACGTCTTTTAATGCCGTTTATATGAATGGCACGGCAAAGATTTCTACGTTTCGTGGGTTTGGCCCAACCTGAGTAGCCACCTAAACGTGCTCTTTAACGCTATCACAAAGCTGACCACCATTTCAACGAAATGTGTTACACACGTTTGGCATGTGTGAGGGAAGTAATTGCTCTTGCAGAAGATTTCTTTCCCCGTGTATTTCGCAACGTGACCTTGCGCTGCCACCCAAACTCTGCGTACTATGCAATATTGCAGTATTATAATATCCTGAATCCGACACGTGATCTGGTGCTTCTAACGCCATTGTAAATGTAATGGTAAAGTTCACCCTAGAACAGGCCATGAAGGCCCAGAGGGGAAGTAGAGGTATAGCTGTACCCTTTCTGTAACCTCGGCGGTCGATGGGGGTGGGTGGTCAACGCCAGGTCCAGGCCGCTTTACCCCCAGGAATGACCAGGTACCCATTGTACAGGAGGCTGGGTGAGCCCCAGGGCCGGTCTGGACGGCTGCGAAAAATCTCGCCCCTACCGAGTGTCGATCCCCGGACGTCCAACCCGTAGCGAGTCGCTATAACCGACTGCGCTATCCCGGCCCACTCTAACTACGTTGTACATGACCTAACTTGGTGCGTTAAGTAAGCACTCAGATGGTACAAACAATTCCTCATGTTTTATGGAACCCAGTTTCCGTTTTAGTTTTAAAAAATAAAACATATTACGCCCTATCCTAAGACAGTTAGAAGAAGTATCACTCAAAATTCTCTTTCCTAACGTTCGTGAAACCTTATTGTGTAATATCACCCTATCTCTCTCCTTCTCAACTGGCCGCATTTTGAAGGATCCCAAAAGAAAATTTTGCATGTATCCTACATATCCTGGCCAACTCTTCGTTCTCATTGTCTTAGTAATATTAACCTTTAAGAGCCGAAACGGACAAATCTGTCCATCGTTATGTGTAGGTAGAATGCCGAAACGGACATTTTTGTCCAAAAATATATATTTAAACTTTTCGCATTAAATACGATATTGGCGGGGCAATAAGCGTGCATAAATATTATGTATACATGCAACAGACTTGAAGGTAATTTTACAGTTGTGCCTCATACCAAGGGGGCGTATTGGGGCGCGGAGGTAATATACCATAAAATGATGTATTCAACACTATTTAGAGCGTATTCAGCTTCATGCTCCAGCATCTGTACATTCATGTTCCCCAGATACCCATCGATTAAAAAGCCGGTAGGATCGAGTTAAGATTTATACGAGTCGAGAGTCATATTTATGTACTTTCCGGGAACCGAACCCTGATCTCCTTTCTGGTAGTCGTATAACTTATTCACTGTTCTAGCCCGTGCTTGTACTCACAGAAAAATTTTCAATACTTTTTCACAATATATTTGTCCAAATATACGAAAAAATTAAAAGCTTCCGGCTGTATTTACTCTTACGTACTTGATGGAAGAATGAAACATAGCTCACCCGAGAAAGGCAGTATATGATGCGTCATCAGAAGGAAGTTACTTGTTACAGAAATTATTACATACCTTATTATTAGATGTTCTCATCCGAATCAATATCACAGATCAGCTGTGATTCAATATCTTCATCACGAATATGCCTTCTGCGAGCCATGATGCTGATTATGTACTCACAATAAATAATTTTCACAAGCGACAGGGTCACTGCACTGTGCGACAAACACTGAAAGAGTGTGGCCACTGGTAGGAATACCGAGAAACGTACTTTTCCTTTCGCAGGTCAGATTCCTCATGGTTGTAAAACTGTAAACCTCTTTGTAAGTACACCCTTACAGAAATCACACCAACGAAAAGCATTTCGCTGTTGTTAAAATAACCTCACAGAAATATTTTCCCTTGAAAGTGGGGACGAATTCAGGAGAAAGGAGCCAGAATTTAAGGCTAAAGAGAACGAAACATGACATATTACTAAAATTTCATTAATGGTCCGGACACGATAAAGAAAGAAAATAAGACTAAAATTTCTCTCTTAGGGAAGTGGTTCATTCTTATTTTGCATCAAAATATTTTATAATAAACTATGATATACATTACCGTGTTCTCCATCCTTTACTTGAGTAATTACGATTTATTTCACAGATCCAGCGTTAATATTCTTCAAGATATTCAAAATTTTCCTAACCATTGCAACAAACGTTTAAATCCCCAGAGAAAATTCCGGTCCGCTGACAGTACAGGGCATTTAAATCGCCGGCTCTTAAAGGTTAAATAAAGGACAAGAAAAACGAAGGTCATTATTATGCATTTGTCTCCATTCTGCAGGCATTCTTCCTCCCTTTCTACTCTCAACACTCACACACAAGCTATCAATGTGACTTACTTTCGCATTTTTAATCTGGATCAAAACAGGGAAACATTTGGAATTATTTAGTCTTTGTACTTTGACCTTCGTTGTTGTTCAGAATACAAATTAAAATATTACGTTTCTGGAACAGAATTTGTTTCCGTCGTCACGCGAAGGAGTAGGAAACACCTACTCTGTTGGGCACTATAGGAAAAGCTATTATTAATTCTTCGTCATTTTGACCCTTGAATATGGGACAAATAAGCTGCACCAAAACGGCAGTGACAAGCCATCCTACGCCGCGCAACAACCTAGAAGAGCGAAGATCTACAATACACAGCTGTGGAAGCCTGAAATCTCGCACAGATAATCCATGCCTTTGGGTTTGGTCTGAGGACGGGGATTGATCCTGTCCCCGAAAAGCTGTGACTTAATTTTTGTTTTAAATAGGTGATGATGGGCAAAGAAAATGACTGAAAGATTCAAATGTTTTGCATCATCGTCAGAATCTTAAAGGATTTTAGGGGAACATTATGTGCAAATGGCTGTTTTAGAGAAATTACATTGTCCTTTATTTTGTGCCTCTTTAACAAAGGTAAAATGCTTATGTAAAACTTGTGTTTTGGAAAAAAATAATATGAAATGCTATATTTTTTTAACTTACAGTAATACTTAAATCAATAAATAGGTGAAAGTCAGGTAGTCATACAGCTTTGCTTACATGCTTCGAATTCGAGTGGTCCCGGGCTCTTAATACCCGACTTAAGAAATCTGTACTGACTGCTATACCCCGTGGTTTCCCTCCGTCTGTCCAGATACCTGAAAATAATGATACGACCCTTCCGCCCCACATACTCTCCACTCTGTCTTTCAAAGATCATCTTCCTGTTCGAAGCTGCATAATATAAAACAACTGAAAAGCTTCCTTAAATAAGTCACTCAATAATTATTTCAACTTCAGAATTTGTGTGTCCATCGAGAATTATCAGGAAGTTGTTGAAGTACGTTGTATTAAATTCTGAGCTTTCTCAAATGCAGCTAAACTGAATACATACAAGTTTTTAATTTTACTGAAAGCAGCGCCTGATTCTCCTCACGTTTTCGGAAAGAGTCGCTGTGTGGAGTGACGTTATCCGCTGGTAAACACAATATATTAAATAAGCAGCAGTAGTGTGTCTTTAGTGACCATCTTGGAGCGGTTGGGCGTCATCTGCCACTAACAATGGCGTCAGGAAATAAATCAGTTGGCGCCAGCACCGGTTGTCACAGGCGGCAAGTGTTACGAGGGAATTGTAGCCTTGCGAAGGATACGACTTGATGTATTCCAATTAGGACAACGCGTGTCATAATAATAGAATGAATTTGAAGAAAAAATAAAAAGTGTCGAAGGTTTTATAAAGAGATAACTGTTATTATGAATAGCAAGTAATATTGAACAATAGTCCATAATAGTAACGTATGTCATTCATATTACGCCTTCCAATATGCAAATTATACTGTGGAATATATATGTAACAGGATTACTAGACCTGAGTCATTAAATTAACCAAATGTCAGACACCGGAGTTAAATAAACAATCTGAATGTTAAGAATTATTTATTCTTGCTGGTACTCTATGTTTATCTTACCTCTTGCTTTACAAGGAGAGAAGGTCGTTGGTTTAGATTCCGAGAACAGTGATGTGGGGAAGTACTACACTGTCAGCTGCGAAACTATTTGTCGCATGCCGCATATCATAATAAATTAATATACGTATTTATTTAGTTATATGCTTATAAATTTGCTTTTGTGTAGTTTGCTTATTTAGCGACGCTGAAACATCAGAACGTGTACAGTAACTACAAAAATAGAAGTGCAGTAAAGGCCAGTTATTCTTTTTTCAGAATGATTAATACTCTCAGTGCTTTAAACAAAATAATATCCCTTCTCTGACACACTTGAGTGAAATCCCAACATACGTCACATGGCCAGAGTTACGTCAATTGGACCGGACACTGGACAATAAGTTAAGCAGTGTTCAGTGACAGATGTTCAAATATCCCACTATTTTACTATTTTGTCACAAATGATGACTAGGAATAAAAAGGAGTAGTCAGTTCTGTTTGTGAAGGTACACCGACGAAACTCATGTCCACGAAGCATGAATGGTCAAGTGCCGTTCTATTCCTTGCCACTTCTACCTCCTAGTCAAGTGCCGTTCTATTCCGTGCCACTTCTACCTCCTAGTCAAGTGCCGTTCTATTCCGTGTCACTTCTACCTCCTGGTCAAGTGCCGTTCTATTCCGTGTCACTTCTACCTCCTAGTCAAGTGCCATTCTATTCCGTGTCACTTCTACCTCCTAGTCAAGTGCCGTTCTATTCCGTGTCACTTCTACCTCCTAGTCAAGTGTCGTTCTATTCCGTGTCACTTCTACCTCCTAATCAAGTGCCGTTCTATTCCGTGTCACTTCTACCTCCTAGTCAAGTGCCGTTCTATTCCGTGCCACTTCTACCTCCTAGTCAAGTGTCGTTCTATTCCGTGTCACTTCTACCTCCTAGTCAAGTGCCGTTCTATTCCGTGTCACTTCTACCTTCTGGTCAAGTGCCGTTCTATTCCGTGTCACTTCTACCTCCTAGTCAAGTGCCGTTCTATTCCGTGTCACTTCTACCTCCTAGTCAAGTGCCGTTCTATTCCGTGTCACTTCTACCTCCTAGTCAAGTGCCGTTCTATTCCGTGTCACTTCTACCGCCTGGTCAAGTGCCGTTCTATTTCGTGTCACTTCTACCTCCTAGTCAAGTGCCGTTCTATTCCGTGTCACTTCTACCTCCTGGTCAAGTGCCGTTCTATTTCGTGTCACTTCTACCTCCTAGTCAAGTGCCGTTCTATTCCGTGTCACTTCTACCTTCTGGTCAAGTGCCGTTCTATTCCGTGTCACTTCTACCTCCTAGTCAAGTGCCGTTCTATTCCGTGTCACTTCTACCTCCTAGTCAAGTGCCGTTCTATTCCGTGTCACTTCTACCTCCTAGTCAAGTGCCGTTCTATTCCGTGTCACTTCTACCTCCTGGTCAAGTGCCGTTCTATTTCGTGTCACTTCTACCTCCTAGTCAAGTGCCGTTCTATTCCGTGTCACTTCTACCTCCTGGTCAAGTGCCGTTCTATTTCGTGTCACTTCTACCTCCTAGTCAAGTGCCGTTCTATTTCGTGTCACTTCTACCTCCTAGTCAAGTGCCGTTCTATTTCGTGTCACTTGTACCTCCTAGTCAAGTATTCCGTCACCTAACATTGATCATCATTACACATATTTCTGCTACTTTCTTAACAAAATGGAGTCAGACTCTTCGAAAAATGATCCGCTAATGCCCAAAGACACAAAACAAAATGCGTTAACACAACCAAGCGCGCATGCAGAACTTGTCATTGGGCGGCAGGGGATGGGGTGTGCTGAACCCGAGGCTATGTATAAATTTTGTTCGACTTTAAAAACCATGTTACAAAATCATTTCATAAATATAATTGTAACTTTACGTTGTTTGAAACTGTATTGATATACGTATAAACGTGACTACATATTTCTTGACTCATTCACCTAGTTTGAACAAAAATGTCTAATCTTCTAGGCTTTTTTAAGTTCATCTAAGACTTTCTACGTTTCTTATTCTATTTTTCAAAATTCCAATGTACTAGTCATCAGCCGATTTCAGTGCCTGTTTTGGCTGAAGTGTAGGCCTAAATCACGTAAAACCTTGATATCATCGTATCTACAAAATTTGTGTTTTTCTAAATTTTTATTCTAGGGGGGAGGGTGCTGCAGCCCTGCAGCTACCTTTTGGATACTCGTATTAACACAACACTTCAAAAACCCCTCTGAATTACGCTAGTGTCGTTCGCATCTCAGAAGTTCGCAATATAATCATGTGGATATTGTTTAAGACAGGGAATTAGAAATGCTATGATGGCGTGTCCTACAAATGAGAACTTTACATAAAACATGAACTGTCTCCGGGCGACTAGTGTCTGCAATGTCAGTGTCGAAAGTTCATTGGGAAGGATCTACAGACACAAGAAGCTTGTCGCACATATTGTTTGTTTTAAAATTATTACTTTCTCGTGGCGGCAACAACCACTGACACGTGGTGTTGAGTAATTCACATCACACTATATTGGGGCGGCATTTATGAAGCATGAGACTAAACACATATTGCTTTTCTTAGAATTACCAAGCTTTATATAAAACTATCAAGACAGCAAAATATTAATTGCTGCGCAGGATAACATATAAAGCGAGTTTACAGGTTCAATGTGTCATAATCAAAACAACGTGAAGTGGTGAACAGACTCATAAAATAACTCATAAAATATTTTAATTTGAGAATAAAGTTTTATTATTCAAATTCTTACTTGTTGAAAACTCTTTGATATATTGCTCATTGCAATGCGTGCAATATTTTCTAACCCCATTCCTCACAAATCAATTAATTATCATACCGCTTGCTTAATCCTGGCAGGATCTTTATGTGGTCTGTACTTTCTTCGACGTGTGTTGTGCGCATGCGCGTATGCAATTTTAAAATTATTTTACTTATAATATCTGTAACGTGACACATGGAACAAAACTTTCCTTATCAGAGTACGTGGATTAAATTTTGTACGAACCACCCTTACCCTGACATAAAAGGGAACACGGTAAATTCATATCCGTGTGTGTGTCTTAAATACTTTTTTTGGAACATGTGGGTAAACTTTTCGAAACTCTTTATGGATTCAAACTGCTAGTGGTGGGCTGATCCCAGTGGCCGTGCGGTCTAAGGCGTGGGTCTTCGGCCGTTCGCTTACTAGGATCGTGGGTTCGAATCCCACCGGGGGCATGGATGTCTGTCTGTCGTGAGTGTTGTGTGTTGTCAGGTAGAGGTTTCTGCGACGAGCTGATCCCTCGTCCAGAAGAGTCCTACCGACTGTGGTGTGTCTAAAGTGTGTGATCATGAAACCTCGACGAAACGAGGAGGCCCAGGCCCATATAGGGCTGTCGAGCCATAGGGGAAAAAAAAAACCGCTAGTGGTGGACCCGAAATTCCTGTCTCATTATTTACATTTAACAGTATACTAAGGTGACTGACAATGAGCAGAATTACCGCGTTCGATCCCCCTCGGAGATAAAACTTCTCCTTTTTCACCCGTCTGGCCTCCTATCTAGTGGGTAGCAGCTACTTAATCCTCCAGGAATACAGCACCAGAAACCTGAATTTGACAACCGAGGGCCTACTTGTACCTGGCGCTGAAGTCACAAACGATTTTTACCACCATGCCCCATATGCACCTTTGTTGAGTATTGCACAGACACAGTTAAAACTTTACATTCATCTTTACGTTCAACCACAAAATCATGGCGACTGTAGAAATTTTCATTTCGTACCAGAATGAGTGCAGACATATGCATCATGTACATTGTCGGTTTTCTCTTAAGCGGAATAATAAAGACCTATTATGTTGACAGCTAATTGTATTATTTAGTCGAAAGTGCGCAATACTGTGACGAAAAAATGGCGCCAAGCCTTGAATGGAAATTCATTTTTATTATACAGTATAAACATGGCGACGCCAGGAATCCTTGAGGTTACGCATTCTCCTCGACTTTATGGCGGGAGTGCAGACCCATGCAATGTCAGAAACAAGACGTAACTAGTTCTGTTCAGAATGTATTTGTCTTCAGCTACCAGATCGAAGGTCATTGTGGCAAGGATATATTGGCAGTAGTTCTGCAGGCCACGTAATTCTGCGGCTTATGGCAGCCGCATTTTCATTGCCGTGTTTTCAACAGCCTGGCTGTACCCTATTAAAGAATGCATCAAAGCCCGAAACTTTTGTGACATTCACGAGTAATAATATTTGTGTTGCTTTCCGCCCAAATCTCAAACTAAATTACCACGGCTTTCCGGCTGTCCGCGACAGGATCTATCTTCCGTGTCTGGAGACTGTTTAAGATTATTCTGAAGGAAATAAATTTGGTTTGATTTGTTATTGGGATTATTGATATATTTCAGATTTGTAAAAAAAAAAAAAAAAAAAAAAAAAAAAGAATTTTCAACTCAATAAGTTACATAGCCTCGAACAATCTTTAATGAGCTGGAAAGAAGAAAACCGCAAATATTTTTGGTCAGGATATCTGGTCTCCAGGCCAAGTTTCTAAACAGGGACTTTTCAAAAAGCAGAAGCATTGATGACTGCACAACTGATATGCTCGATTAGAAATGTTATGAAGTGTCTCCACCTGTTAACTTCAGCTTTCCTGCAGCTGTTTATTCCTACCTGCTTACGATGGATTCACTGCATTTCTTTCTTAGAAAATGCTTTTAAAACTACTGTACCTTCATATACATTTACGCTACGTCTGCTGTGATAAGTTCTGTACTATACTACACTATACTATACTACACTACACTACACTACTATACTATACTATACTATACTATACTATACTACACAATACTATACTACACTATACATATTCTATACTACACTATATTATACTACACTATACTACAATATACTACACAATACTATACTACACAATACTATACTATACTATACTATACCTATACTTTTGGTACAAGATAGATATCACGTGGATGGTGGTGCTGGAGGAGTTGTTCTTTAGCCTAATGTTGTACGAGTATTTTCTTCCGGCGTTACCTAACGTGTTCCAAGCAGACCACACAGCCAGTAGCTTCCGAAGGTTATCACGTGGCTGTCATTACCAGTATATTTCTGAATAGAATAACTGGACGAATGGGTGAACATATAGGTGAGTACAATGGAGATAATAGCGTAACAGGCTGAGGAGTATTTGGAGAAGATAATTCCATTGGACTTATTTCCGTGGCCTCAATACAGCAAGTTCTTTCCTGACCACGGAGCAATGGGTTTTGCTTTGTACTTACCAAATATGATACTTCCTGTTTGGAATCCTATTAGGTCTGCTTCGTTAATCTTAACATTATTCCATACATTGCGGAAACACGTTTTTATTGAGATAATAAATCCATCTAAATTTTAGCAAAGTTCAAGTGTTTTGCGACAAAACCAAAAAAATCAAAATTTCATCCAGTAAGAAAAAAGTAGATCAAATTCTGGAAATTTTGCTACCGATCAGTGCAGCGCCTCTTTTTTTTTTCCATCCATTATCTAAAACCGTGTAGGGACTAAATGCATAATTATTAATTTAGCCCTTATTTTATATAGATGTGACAACTAGCATCGTGCGCAAAGCAAATAACATAGATTGAATGTGTTAGAGATCAGAGAGCTGCGGGGAATGTTTGGACGCATGAGAAAGAAACAAACAGGAGGGTGGAACACACTGCGTAAAGAGGAGTTACATATTTCGTACTCGCCACTATAGAGCATTGAATTAGTAAATCAAGATGAGTGAGATGGGCAAGGCAATTAGAACGTATGGGAAGAATAAAAACAGCAGCATTCTGTTCGGAACACCTGAAGCGTGTCTGGCAGACCTAAGCGCATTATAGATGATAGTGTTGAAATGTTAATTTAAATTGCGAATGTACAAACTAGATTCATAGCGGATTCAGAATATGATAAACTGGCAGGTTCTTGTGAATACGATCATGAATGTACATATTTCACACAAAAAAAAATACATATTAATATCCTCGAGACAATGCATAAAAGACGTCGTGACCGCTTTAATGCACGTCCTTTAAAATTCATCATTTACAATTATTTTCCCATTAAACGTTATATAACACACACGGGTAAAAAAAAGTCATTGAACAATCAAAGAATACATCAGTTTCAGCATGGGAACTAGTTAAATATGCTACGATTACTGGCCAAGAACAGGTCATAATGAGTGATATTGCTAATGGTGCATCACTGCGCACCTAGTGTTGGCGGCCTTCTGCATGACAATGCCATTAATAATGTGTCTTATTTATTGTTTCAAATAACATCCACCCAATAATTAGATTGCGCCAGATAAACCATTACTCTAAACCCGTTTCTTATCTCTATGCTCGAGTGCTTCCCACTTGAAGTAATCGGCCAAGAAAAAGTTCCTCTGGGTGTAATAGTGTGAGGATGTCTGAAGGACTAGCTACCAGTTTCAACACTGGCTGAGTTCGTCAGACTATTTGTGAAACGAGACGGACGTAATTACCTAATGGGTTCTTAAGGCAACCTAGAATGGCAAAAATATAATACAGTTCAAATAGAAAGAAAATAGCTAAATTAATTTTATCGTTATAAATTATTAATATAATTCATGTATGTTAATTAATCATTTGAAGACTGAAGTTCATCTAATTGATTTGTATATTAATATTCAATTATGTCGCACAGAAAAAAATGTCCATTAAAAAGACCAGTAATCATGTTTTCGGAAGTAATCGGTGTTTATTATGAGAATTGTAGGAAACAAATACCTGTGTGAAATAAATGCAGAATTATTAAATGTTGCAGCGTGTGATGAATATATTCACCAATGGACTTTAAACGTTTAATGGGAAAAAAAATCCCACGATCCTAACCTCTCAGTAGAAAGCTGAAGAGTCATCGCGAGGGGAACTTCCGGGAGAAGTACCAAGGTTCGCACTCATTTTATCCCTGTATCTCTCAAACATATGCACGCACACACATTATATTCCAGAAATAAATTTGCAATCACCGAGGGCTTCTCAGGTTCCGAACTGTAAATTTTTTCTGCAAACTAATTTTTTAAACTTGCGCGACATATCATATGCCGGGCCACACCTCATTCGTATACAAAGAATGACGCGCTGTCTCGAGAAATATATTGAAATATCATTAATGGATGCAGATAGTCTGAAGACGTTGTGTTTTATAAAGTGTAAAATTATTTATCCTTTAAGCGATACAGTTGCAGATGACAAACGAATATATTCGGGAACTGTTAACCGCCAGCATGAATGAAAGCCGCAACTCAACGTGCCAAGAAACGTTGCACGCGATGAAAAATCGACCTACTTAGCACTAACCGACTCGTTTGCAATGATTTGTTTTCGTTTTTCCTTGTAATGGAGCAACGTTGGAATGAAATTAACAGGGGAAACCGAAGTACTTGTGGAAAAAACCTGTCCCAGTGCCACTTTGTCCACCACAAATCCCACATGGACTGACCGGAGATCGAAACTTTGCACTGAATTACTCTGTTGCCATTCTTTCCTGTTGCAAGTCTCTAAATAGACCCAACCTGTCAGTAACTTCGTAGACAAGAGTGCTTAAAAGTATTAATCGCGGAAACTGAATGCAAGCCAAGCCTGGATGGGAGGATAGTATTAAAGTGAATCTTAAAATAATTTTTGGCTTGAGAGTATGAAGTAGATTCAACTGGTGCAGGACAGGGTAGAGTGATGGGATGTTGTAATCTTGGTAAATATCATCGATTTACAATAAGGAGGAAAATTTCCTAATCATCTGACAACAATCAGTTTTCTGAAGAAAGAAGTTTAACGAGAGGCAACAGCGCCTAGTCGCCGACTTACCGCCATCTATCTGACTTCAGGCGTTTGAGATGAACCTCTGAAACAGTCTTGAGTTACAGAATATGATAAAGGAATACACACAGATCTCTCCAAGGAAGGAAAAGAAAAAAGAACGCTGCATAAGTTGGAAAAGGAGGCAAGAAAGGATTTGATTGCCCGTAGATTAATTATTCAGTCAGACAAACTTCCCAAGTACAACAATCTGCGGACGTGCAGATTGTCATTTCAGGACACAGTTCACATGCAGTGTTGACGACTGAATATTTATATGCAATTTGTTTTTCCTGTTCCTATAACGTGTGCAACGACTGTCTTATAATGTACTTAAAATTCCATTATTGGCCTACATCTTAAGCCAGATTACTCCACTCCACATCCTCTCGCCATATTTCTTAAATTTTTTTTTCAATATTCTCCTCCCATCTACTGCTATGTCTTACAAACGGTCCTTTTCCCAGGTTTTTATACTGTAATATAATATAAATTTCTCATCTCAAACATGAGTGCTACTTTCTCCACACACATCATTTTCTTTGACTTGATTACCCTAATGTTTCGTGAAGTATAGGCCCACAAATTGTTACGGCTATCATTATACAATATTGTCCTGCTTCCCATCACTTGTTCTTGATTTTCATAATTTTTTCTTAAACACCCACAGCTTAACCCTTTCTTGCGAGATACCAAGCTTCAGAACCGTGCTATACAACAAAATTACATTACGTGTCACAGCTATTCATTACTGCATTAAAGCATGGAACTAATTAGGCGCGTAAAGCAGTATCGCATTTAAATCAACACGCGTTGAGAGTAACATTACCTTTACAAGGCTTTACTGCTGAATTATGTAGATTTGTTAAGAGCTATGATTATTTTTAAATTACAAGACGACCATGTACTAACTGATGCTGTGGGTTGAGTAATCCAATAGACTAGTTGTTCTAAAAGAGTGGCCCGTAGACCCGTAGGGTTCAGCAGGGCCTGACCCGACAATCCGCAAAATTATTTTTGTCTTCCAACACAAGTTAGCAGGGGAAACTATTGTACAGAAAGTTTTAATATATTATAAAACGTCTTTGTGAGGGATAATTGTACATCACATTACACATATGCTCAAAAGAATATGTAAATTTTTCTTATTGAGGAGTTTCCTAATTTTAATTCTGTCGTGACAAGTAAATTCGTATAATAATATATTTAATATTTACATATAATTGCATTATAATATATATATAATTATATTATATTATATAATATAAATATTAATTTTCATCGACTTACAGCTTCTTTTGCGTTATATATATATTTTTGTTGCTTGAAGTAATTCGAACTTTAAACATTACCACGTGTTCTGCCTTAGGAGCCCACAACTTCAGATAATTTTGGGGAGACGCTACGCAATACCAGGTAGGTTAAGAAACACTGTCCCTGAACAACACTTCTCAGCTGGCTTGCGGCGCTGCAGATTCGAGTTGGCGTTTGTTGTAAAAACCTACACTAGAAATATACCGTTTGAAAACTCAACAGAAAGACTCTCAATCTACTAAACCATACGGATATTTTTAAACTTTAGTATAGCTTAAATCTAATATTGAACTTCAAATATCAACATAAAGAAACACAAAACTGGACTGCAATGTTGCATTTGTTTACAGACGTTTATCCTCGCAGACAAACATAGGCCTTCATATTTTGGCGCTTGCGCAAAACAGCCACCCTGGCAAAGGAACACAATATATATATGATGTTAAATGACGTTGTAGTTGTATAGTTTCTTCCATTATTTCTATCGCTTTTAATTGATCAAAACTCCTCCGACATGACATCACTTATCGGCATGTTCCCGCAGTGCCGTAACGAATGTCTCCATGCGTAGATCAGCACTATTGACCACACGGCATGGCTTCCCAGAACAACCGAAACTCTAACGCAGATTCCCTTTTCCGTTTCTTTCATTTAGTAATTAATGTTTGCGTGAGTGAAACTTGCGAGCAGGTCTTCACGTTTTTGCACTTGCGCAGCTAAACATATGAACCACACCTAAGAAAGAGATTTACGCGCTCATCCATTTAAGCATTAAAACTCCGGTTTTTTAGTGTACATTACAGCATAAAATGTACTGTCTTACAACTAGTGACGTTTTGCTTTTATCAAGTAAATAGTTTTTGATGGGCATCGCTATACTTCTGGACAGCCTCTTACACATTAACCCTTTGAGTCCCGTTAATTACTGTATGTACCGCCAACTTTAACATTCACAAATTCTACAGGGTGGGCGAGAAGTCACCGTACACCCAGACAATACGCACCTCAGACTCAAGTTAAGTTTACACAGCACAGCACGCACTACAATGTAAAATGGTAGTTTGGCAACAGTGACCAAGATAGTGCATACGTGATTCGCCGCACACCACATGAAGAAAGACTTGAATGTGAGGCCGTATCGCCCAACTTTCGTGAATGAACTGTCGGATGCCGACATGGATCGGCGCTATGAATCATGCCGTGCTCTGCTGGACACATTCTCAAATGCCATATCCCGATCAAAGTTTCTTTTCAGTGATGAATGTGCCATCTATCGCAGTGCGTGCGACAGAAATGTGGTGTTCTGGTCAAAGGAGAATCCCAATTTCACGCAGGAGCTGGAACATAATCCAACACATGTGATGATATGGGCGGGTATGACATAACATTATCTGATTGGACCTTACTTTTCCGATGGACCGGTGAATGCGGCATCTTATTCGGCAATGTTGGAGACGTGGCTCATACCTCAGCTCAGAGACAGAGGACTCGTGGATGACGTGTGGCTGCAGCACGATGGGGCACCCGCACACTTCGCTCTTTCTGTGCGCGACGTTTTGAACGAACATTTTCCAGGCCGATGGATTGGCCGTGGCTCACCAACATCTCCGGCACCATTGCCGTGGCCACCACGTAGTCCTGACCTTACCACCCCAGACAATTCGTTGTGGGGTATTATAAGGGAAGAGTGGCTGCGTGTCGCTACAACACAAACGAAGATTTGCGCAGAGCTGTGGAAGACGCCTTTCGCACAATTACTCGGAAAATGCTCCGACGTATGTCACAGAGGACATGGAGGCGCATCCGTTTGTGTGTCCAGCATCAAGGTGCACATACGGAGTCACTGGACATGTAACCAAGACGTACGTAAGTGATTCAAATTAATTACGATTGATTATGATTGCATACTGGTTGGTGTACGGTGACTTCTCGCCCACCATGTACGTTGTGTCCACAAAGTGAACTTACGTTTTTGTACGGCTCTTGAAACGAAGAGCATTTATTTCCCTATATAGCATTAACTGGTTTTTTAGCTGAGGTGGAGTGTGTTTACTGCGCAGTACAAACTGAATTTTATATGTAATTTAAGTTGATTTGAGTTTCTAAATTACGAGCCCTCTTATCTCTGCTGCACGAGGAAGGTAAATTTCTGGAGACTTAATTTAATTCATATACGCCACCCTCATGAATAAATTCTTTTATCACTAAAGTCCAGTGTGTTTTATTACATCTCTCGCACTTTTATATTACGAACAAATGTTACGTGTTAGCAAAATTTACGGCTGCAGATCTCTTGTTTTTAGCTACAGCAAGCTTCGAGGCAGATAGGTGACCAGGCATGAATCAGAAAACTGTGGGAATCCCTGCAGACGAAGACGAAACTTATAATCGTAGCAGCCAGACTGGACCCACAAACTGGGCCAAATTAAAAAATTGTTGCCCATGCAGTAGGCAGAGAGGCCTTCTTTTCTAATGGTCTCTCGGTTCATAACACCAGACATAAAATACTCCTATAATATCATAATGCAATGGATACAACATATCCATTTCCAGATAACTACACTCCAAATCCAGATATTACGTTTCCTTAGGGTTTATTTTAATATTATTCTCCCATCCACAGCTTGGTATCCAGAATTGTCTCTTCCTTCTAGGATTTCCGGCTAAGGTACCGAAAGAGTTTCTCATCGTCTTTATGCGTTCACCTCCTACAGTTTCTCATGAAGTTTAATATCATCATCCAAATAATAACTGGTGATTAAAAATTGAAGAATATCTGCCCGATGTAATTTTGTCCAGTCTTCTATTACTTCCTCTCCCTCTCTTTCTCTTAGATGCAAATATTCCCCTCAACACCCTCTTGTCCAAAACTCACCATCTATTGTCTACCGTAAGATGAGAAACCAAATGTTTTATAAGTTCTTTCCATTCCTTGGAGTTTTGTAGGAGAGATAGGAAAATAGATAAAAGCATTGAAAGTTACACTTGTAATTTGAACAGGTTAAATAACCTACTCCTTAGTGATAATTCAGAATGTGAAGACAGGTAGTTTTCTGTACGACATTATAACTGAGCAGCTGTAGCGGTAAAGCTCTGACTTGCACCGCTTAACCTGCTTCAGGTTTTAGTATTTTTCCTCTCTCCTTCTAGAAAACTCCAGGATTGTACTGCCATTAGACGAGTACTTCCTTCCAAATCCTTTCCCGTTCATCAATTACCCTACCTTCGGCCCCATATAGTTAAGGATTACGAAAACGTTCGTAAATTACAGCACAGAAAACAATTAGGACATCAGATCAAAACGCAGATATCATCTGGGCTAAGGATGTTTTGTGTGTCTGTCAGTGTATACTCTACGCTTCCTGCCTAAAGGTAAAAGGATGAGGGACAAACTCCCATTAACTGTCAGCTGGAACAATTTTCCCTTCATATGGGCAACACGTTGACAGCGAAATATGGCCGCTGGCGCTTTGCTTTCTCGCAGAGTTCGAGAATCGTCTGTGTGTTTGTGTTCAGCCGATTGCATGATTTCTGGCTGTATAATTACTTACCACCTATCAATTTACATACATACTCCATTAATAATCAAACGGTGTTGCGGGAAAACTTGGATACGTCAAGGTACATAATTTATCTCAAAATTATTTTGCACTTAAAAGTGTTGCTATGCTATGAAACATGGTGGGTAGAAGAAAAACGGTCTAACTCACACAAAGAATTAAAGTTTTACAGCTGCGTTTTGAATTGGGATATAAAGAAATTTAAAAATTCAGAAACAATTTTTTCGAAGGCATCACTTCGCGTGAGTGGACGGAAAATATGCATACTAAAAGCACTATCCGGCAGATCTCAAAGCCCTAATTTCCTAATGCATACATATCTATATATTACAGAACCATTAGTAATATTATTTTGGTTTCTTTTATGTCATTTTAAGTCAACTACCTGACGATGGCAGGAAAAAAGGTCGCAACATGTCGTAGGGTAAAATTAGAATAAAAGCTGTTCTTGGAGTTGTGTTGCTTGGAACGTATAATTACCTTGATTTATTTTGGGTTTATTTTATTTGTGTGAATAACGTGCTACTTATTTACAGACGATATACTGGTACGTTAAATCTGTCGGTTTTGACTTCAAAATTTCGCATCGTGTCATGCTTGTAACTTTTAACTAGAAACAATATGGTGTATCTAAATTGTAGGTATGTTTGTGTTCTATCACACTGCAAACTGCACACTCGTCTAGCTCAACTCGTCCATTAGATATCGCTATCAGCCCAAAAACTGAAGAAATATTTCGCACAGCTACAAATTTTGACTTTAAATTCAAAAAACCTATTCCCTAAAAACTGAACTTTCCCAAAGCCAGTTACCATACACCATTACAACGTCATTCTCGTACAGATACACATTTTACTCAAAACCGTCGTCAACAACATACAAAACAGGACAAAATATGCTACATGTTTCGGTTTATTAAGCCATCATCAGGCCTTTTTTTTCCTATGGCTCAACAGCCCCTTCCCCGGGTGCCTAGGACTCCTCATTTCGAGGCTTCACGATCACACATAAGACACACCACACTCGGTAGGACTCCTCTGGACGAGTGACCAGCTCGTCGCAGAGACCTCTACCTGACAACACACAACACTCACAAGACACAAACATCCATGCCCCCGGTGGGATTCGAACCCACGATCCTAGTAAGCGAGCGGCCGCAGACCCACGCCTTAGACCGCACGGCCACTGGGATCGGCCCATCAGGCCTTTATTAACAAAATTAAAACGTTATAAAGATCTCGTACCAATTGTAGTGTTAAGTGTTGTTTTAATATTCTTAATAAAGGCCTGATGATGGCTTAATAAGCCGAAACATGTAGCCTATTTTATCCTGCTTTTTATGTTGTTTGCGACTGTTTTGAATAAAAAATACAGGCTATCTGTAATTGAATAACACAACGGGGAAGTGTCATCTCAAAAATTCATTGTCATTATTACCACCGCACACGCACACACACGCACTCACAAGCCCACACAGAGCGCATAGCGTTTTTCAAGTCTTATTTATTTCCTTTTTAAAGCGAAAGTAGGCTAAGAAAGATATTCAAATAAAAATTGTGAAGCCTCTGCCTTGTATAAGTTACATGAACGCTTTACAAGAAGTACCTAAACCTTAAGACCATGAACCCCTTTATAACTGTTGCGTCCGTCCTTCTAAAGAGAGATAAAAACAAGGTGGCCAGAATCCATAATTCAAGCAGGAACGGCTAAATAACAAATTAACATATGTGAAAAAGACAATATTCCCGTAACAATAATTAGGCCGACACTGCGGACTGGATTGTGCACCTGTAAGAAGACATCCTAAACAATCTCCTGAGCTAGGTGGGAGTTTTGTACACTTCCTAGCAAACATGAATATAAACGTTTTATTTCGGTCAATAGAACGTGGAAAAAGGTGAGAGTTCCAAACGATTTCAAATCAACTACTCTCACATCCCGCCGTGAAATCTAGTAAGAAATAGATGGTCTAAACCAGAGGTTCACAATTTTTTTCTAAATAGAGGAAATGCCTCAAAATTCTAGGCGTCAGAAGGGTAACACAAAGCAAGTTCCATAATTAGGGCCAACAAATATTATGCGCCTCCATACAAAATTCATTCGACGGGGAGACCTGGCGCCCGGGATTTGTGCACATCTCGACTATACCAGAAAATACACTGACCAGTACAGCGTATACAAGCACTGCCAAACAAAAAGTTTAAGTGCTTTGTTTACCGACGCTGTCAATTGCTCCCTTTTATATATCGTCGGCGATAGAGAAACGAAATAGGATGGAGCACTGGTTGAATGATACCGACAGGTGAAAGTCCAAGTGCTCGGATATAAAACTGTCCCAGTTTCACTTTCTTACCACACATCCCAAACGGACAGGCCTGAGATTGAACCCGGACCTCAGCGGTTAACCTGCAACGTATCTCGATCTGATACACTTGTTTGGCACAATAAATCAATCATCAAATTAAAAACACAAAAGAAAAATCACTATTGCCGATTACAGTCGTGATGCGGTGGGTGGAACTTACTGACGTCTGTCATTTGATTACTATGATTATGGGTTCGAATCTCGCTTGGGACGTAAATGTATGGCTTTTTTCTATGTTTTTGTTTTCTTGTGTAGATACGGGCATTGCGGTGGGCCGTTACCGTACTCAAGGGGTCCTGGCACATTATCTGAAATTTCTGTAACATCAAATTAATTGCGAACTGGAAGAGACCAGACGGCTTAATCCGTTAGTGACTGAAAAGTAAAGCAGAAAATAAATTCTAGTGTTCATAACCAGCTGTAAAAAACAGAGGAAATTTACGGTTATTTCAATAGTTGTACGTCCAGAACTTTCACAACACCACAAGGATCAATATGTGACTTGCGTACAGGGCGCATGTCAGTCTTGTGGAACACGCTGTATACAATGACACCTTGCCAGGCATCTTATATGCAAATTCTTATTCATTTCCATACTGCACAATACCTCAGTGCCGCACACTTAGAATATGATTTGTGCGCTATCCGGGAGGACTGGCTACTGCATTCCAAACTACTGTAGTCACACGTAGCCGTGCCACACTTTAATTAATTAGGAAGCTTGACGAGTCAGCAGTTCTGCTCAGGTTGTACGTAAAGAGTGCGGCAATGAAATTAATGCTGAATGGAAGTTATGCCATGTCACGCTCTGACAAAAAAGTAGTGGAAGTTGTGTTGTTGTTGTTGTTGTTGTACCTTTTGACGTGAATACGTCTTTAAATTCGGTCCGGTGTAGGGGGGGTCTCTACGAAAACTCTAGCGACCAAAAAAATGGCAAGATTTGTCGCGCTTATATCTCGTAAACTATAAATGATAATGTAATGATTTAAATTTTGTTGGATAGAGGGTTGATGTCCGTATCTAAAATGGTGGATAGTGGGGTGTGCAGCGGTGAGGGGGGGAGGGGTAGCGCTTGCGCGTGAACACTGTAAATGGCGACGCCGCGCCGCGTTTGGGCAGTGTAACTTTGGATTGCGAAGAGATAGGACGTTGAAATTGGTGTCGATGTGTAGAGAATAACAGGATCTACAATATTATTTAGCAATAATAACCGATAAAATAAAATTTGTAAAGTTATAAGCCGATAAGTGTGCTGAGTTGAAGAAAATTTTCATAATGTCGAAAAATTGCAAAGGAAATATGAACAGAAATGTAAGAAACGTATATCATTGGAAAGAAAAATTCAAAAGGAATCAGAAAAGCCCAAATTGACTGATGCCGAACGATGCAGATTGTATAGAGAGCGTAAGAAAGCCGAGCGCGTCAACGCCGGCGCGAGTACTTCGAGAGCGCCGCTACTATGCCATATGTGTCTTACTTCTCCTATCATCGGCCTTTGATAAATAAAATTATACTTCACTTATAACCACCAAGACCTTATTCATTTACATATTACCCTTCCTCTAATAACACAAAGACGGATTCACGCCTTAAACGATTGCGGTTGTGTCCCCGTACACAAACCACGAATTTTTTGTTATGATTATGATTATTATTAATATTAATGTTGTCTGAATATTATTATACAAGTTATACAGTATATATTTTCGTAGTAATATTCACTTGGTCACCACATAATCCTCTAACTAATAATCTTGACTACTGTGTTGGACTTAACTGTAATAAACTCTCTTCAGTCCTTCACATTTTAAATAATCCTACACGATCTATAATTCAAACCGCAGTTTCTTTACTTTAAAACGGCGTTACTTGGTTTTCTTGTAAAGATAACATGGAGCGCCATCTTGTTATCAAATTTGAATCCGTATTGAGGCTTTTTTTCCTCCTAGTGCTCTATTTCCACTATTGTTATTATTATTATTATTATTATTAATAGTAGTTGTAGTAGTAGTAGTAGTAGTAGTAGTAGTAGTAGTAGTAGTAGTAGTAGTAGTAGTAATGTTCCACTAGGTTCTGTTTATTGACATTAAATCTAGAAATAATTATTTACCTAATGTACAATATGTGTTGCTCTTATTGTCAAGGGCTTTTAATTTTATTGCCTTTGTTTTCCTTTAAACACGTCTTCTGTAATGCATGTTCCGTGCTTCTTGTTTTATTTACAGCTATTTGCAATACTTGCTTCTAATTGGTTTTAAAGGTGCTGTCAAGCATTTCATTAAAGAGATAATGAATTACTCCTAGACTTACTACAGACCTATCCTATTCTGCATGAAGAGTACTGTCTTATGGGGTGTGGCATTGCGCAGTCTGGTAACTCGCGGAAATTTCGAAGTAAATTGTTAAATCCATTTATCCGAAAGGTGGGTAGGTTTCTACTGGTCTACACGGTGTCGTGTCCTAGAACACGGTCATTCTCATAGACTTTATTAGGAGAACCTCAAAACCCGCTCGTAAATTTTAAGTTTAAAAATATTGATATGTGACATCCCATTGTTGCTTGTCAATGACATGAACAGGTAAGATCATTATCAGTCTCAAAACAGCTATCTTTATTAGACAGGTAGACGTTATTATCTAATAAAGATAGTTGTGTTTAGACTGATACTGATCTTACCTGTTCACATTTAATTTCAAAATTACAATAAATATATTATCATAATTTTCTTCATTATCATCAATATCATTACCATTATTGTCATTAAGAACACCACAGAGGAATGCATAATTTTACCCTAAGTTGTCACTATAGACAAATAATTTGGCGGGAAATGTCCAAGCCACTCAGTTGCTTAATATGTCGTGTAACATCGAGATAAGTCGTTTTCATCTTTCTCTTAACCTGATAGAACTCTGATTACTTTGTTAATTATTCCACTAATTGTTAATCTGATTTGTTTAAGAGTATTTCTGTGATTTTCAAAGGCTAAAATAGACAAAGGCCGATCCCAGTGGCCGTGCGGTCTAAGGCGTGGGTCTACGGCCGCTCGCTTACTAGGATAGTGGGTTCGAATCCCGCCGTGGGCATGGATGTCTGTCTCTTGTGAGTGTTGTGTGTTGTCAGGTAGAGGTTTCTGCGACGAGCTGGTCCCTCGTCCAGAGGAGTCGTACCGAGTGTGGTGTGTCTAAAAGTGTGATCGTGAAGCCTCGAAAAATGAGGCGGCCTAGGCCCCCAAAGGGCTGTCGAGCCATTGGAAAAAATATATATACATATTTATATATATAGACAAAATCAACGCCGTGTACAGAGGTAATGTAAAATCCGTGACAATAAGCTTATGACAAGAGCCCGTAAGAAACAGGCGATAATGAACAGAACATTATTTGTGACTCAAATGTTTGTAAATGCACTTAAAAGGACACAATTGGATTAGACCTCTAGCAACAAATACGATGCACATATTTCATCGAAGAATCTCAACTGATTTGCATAAAGAAATCTTCACTGATTCATGAAGAGAAACGGAATAAATTTGCATGTGCTACTTTGACTCTAGAGCGCAATGAAGAGGACTCACTGGACGCCAGAAACAGAGAAAAGCCCGTGACACTTTAAACAACAAAAAGAAATAGTCTATATTAACTGCTTTAAATAATGCGCTTGGTGTAAATAACTGAGTGACTGAGTCACACCCCGGATCGATTGTAATAATAGTAATCGATTATTATCTATCGGAATAGATCACTATAAATTTCTATCGATGGTTACGGTGTTTTGGTGTACTGACGCGTGAATATTATAGCGGACAGCCATATGACGGCCATGTGGCTAGTCTCCAACAGAAAGATTCAGTTCGTACCTCACAGAAAACAGTACGCTTCTGTTAGGAAGAACCAGTCGCTTAATGTTGTTTAGGGGAATAAAGGCTGTTTGTTTTTATCATCTTATGAGGCGCGGTAGGATATTCAAAAAGTGAAGGACGCCTTGGCAATAGCTAGGTAGGCTACTACGTCATGGAGAACATCTGCAGTATTCTTACTGATTGTGACAATTTTCCTGGCTCATTCGCCACACATGTGGCGTGCCTCAAAATCCTACACTCAAGGCCTGCTGTATAAATCTTCGGTTCCCTAATCCTTTTGGTTTATACAGTCTAATCTGTTTCGCTGTTCTTCCGTCATAAGAAGAGTACGACGTGAGATACAGTGGAATGCAGACAGAGCGCGGTGGGCCGTGGGTAATGCGTTGACGTCTGACAGCAGCTTATGTGGTACACGGAAGATTCTTGAGATTGCAGTTTTCTTTTGGACCGCGACTCTGTCTTTCTCTCTACTTTCTTTCTTTTTTCATTTTCTTTTCTTCCTTTTTCATTTCCTTCCTTTCTTTTTCTATTGTCCTTTCTGTCTTCTTTCCTTTTCTTTCTGAGCAGTACCGCATCACAATTAGTGACTTACTCGAGCAAACAAAACCGTGTGTAAAACAGTCTGTTAGAAAATGGCTAAATACACAACCAGTTACTGCTTTTGCTGAATTAAGATGTAATAATAAAGATTTTGTTGTAGATTTAGGTACATATTTAGACAATGTTTAAATATACGCGGTTTAATAAGACAAAAATTGTAAATGATACATGTGTATATATTTTGTGGAGAGGGGGCTATAAAACAACAACAACAAAAGTAACTTTTTTGAAAGTAAATAAGTATGTAATTGCAGCAACTAGTACGGTCTGCAGAGCTTGGCAGAATTTCTCATACAGCCCACAATAAAATCTACTGAACGCTGTCTTAAAATTTTCGGAGTGTTTCCTACACAGATTGGTCACAATGCCGAGTGGGCCACACTCTGCATCGTTACGAGATTCAAAATCGTAATCTGCTCACTGCTGTTTAACGTAGTATTTAGAAATTAAATTGACTGAAATGACTGGAAGTAAGCCTGTACTGGCAGCGTTTCTACAATTTGATGTACACAAAGTCATGTAGATACTGTCTGTCAGTCTCCTCTCTTTCTTAGGCCCGGTGCACACATCCGTTTTTCTAACATGCGGTGACGCTGCGTTGCCGCTGCTGGGCCGTAGCAATTCATTCAAACCAACGCAATAGATGGACGTACGGTGACACAACGTCGACGGAGGTATGTGTGCACTACCCAACTGACTTCAGTGTATCCCACACCGTAATTACGGCAACGCAGCGTCACCGCACGTTAGAAAAACGGATGTGTGCACCGGGCCTTACTGCTCTGTCAGCAGCAATATACGGTATACATTACAGTATTTGTATTTTTATAAGGTCTCGAAGGCCGTCCGGCTCTGCAGTTTGCAAGGACTTACATAAAATGTGTCACTTCTCATCCTATTTGTTTCAAAACAGGTAAATGGAGCAGATATGACAAGTAGGCTTACGTTACTTAACCCACCTTGGATAATACCGACTCTGGAACGCACAATGGTTAGAGAGGATAAGCATGAAGTGATGGAGCAGAGTCCTGACAACGAGACCAGATGGCGGAATTTGTCCAAGTCTTGACTTGGTTCAGTAAAACAAAAGGATAACTGAAAGAAATACAGCGATTGGGAAACTTGGTAAATAGAAAATCAGAGGAAAAACATGCTTCCTAATACAGCCCCAAGATAACGATCGGAATTTTTCTAACTGTCCCTTGAAAAATGTCAGTATTTAGATACCACATGGACAATTGTCTTAAAATGTGTTACCAGCAACATGACATCTTTATGACCTTCTTTCAAGATGGAGGC
Source organism: Reticulitermes speratus (assembly GCA_021186555.1). Taxonomy (NCBI): domain Eukaryota; kingdom Metazoa; phylum Arthropoda; class Insecta; order Blattodea; family Rhinotermitidae; genus Reticulitermes; species Reticulitermes speratus. The sequence goes on along the minus strand of JAJKFL010000008.1, from coordinate 19,391,412 downwards.
AGTAAGCTAATTCGAGAAGCCTGTAACAGTTTATCAGTCGACATAATGTTACATCCCACAATACTTGAATCTTCATCTACACCACTGTGAGAACATCAAAATCTCAAATGTCTTATTTATTTTAAATTTATATTTAAGAGTACCAACACATGTTTGTGTTAGTCATATAGAAACATCACTGGTGTTACTGAGTGCAGTACTTTGAAGTTTCTGTACTGTAATGCAGCTTTTCAAAACACTTTAGGCAACTTTTGTTACAGTAATATAAACTGAAAAATTAACACATGGATACTCACTGATATATTATCTTCCGATGATAACAGTGTATGGGTAGTGGTAACTTGCACGAATACACGTCATGCAACAACTAACTGGTATTTTTAGTATCATAATAGCTTCATTCATCGCAGTTATTAAACCTATGACGCTAAGGATAAATTATCTAAACTTTTTTCAGTTTTTAACCAGTTTAAGGTCAACACATGGAGAATACAATTTATTAAATTTTTATAAGGTACGTACATCCAATTTAAAATAGACAAGACTGTTGGAATAATGGATTATTTATCACTATTTAAGCCTACAAATTTTATATTAAACATTTTATATGTTAACAAGTGCAAACATGGCGATATAATTAGAAAATCATTAAAAGTTGCAACTAGACTCGAAAATGAATCACTAGGTTAAATAATCACTGCTATTAATATAGTCCATAATGCTTGCTAGCTTCGTCACATACACTGAAATATTTGAAGAAAAGTAAGCGTTATAAGTTTTTGCCACCTCTATTTCTGTCTTTTATAAACAGCCTAATGGAAATATGCAATAGACAAGAAAATATACTTGATTATATTCCTTCCAGAAAAGAGGCGGGCTTTAACACTTGCATAAATGGTCTCTACTTTGCGATACAAGACACGATAACTTTGTTGTCATAGTGATGAAATTACAGGCGAATTTAGAATCACATGGCATGAAAGCCGAGGGGCAAACTAACCAAACAGAGTGAGTCTACGCTTGTGAAAGTTTTTTTTTTTCACTAACCGTAGATGTGTAAATTTACTGAGAAAAATAAAAAGCTGTTTTCGTTGAAGAGTTAAACGTTCGCGTGTTTTTCTCTGTGTCCTTACCTAGTCAAATTTTCTTTGCACAAAAACAAACATTTTCTAAGCTCCTCTGTGAAGACTGGATATTCATGTGACCTTTAAACAACTTTGCATGTGTTGTTACCTAACAGATGGTTTGAAAGTCCGTATTATACTCTTCTTAGTAGCCTAGGAAAATGATGGTTGAATGATTAAAAACATGACTTCGAATTCGGAACATTCAGTACCCATAACTTGTCCAAGAGACCGTTTAACTTGACAATGTTTGTGATCTACCTGTCTTAAGACAAATTACGTGATGGTACCTTAAAATAGGCCACGACTTCTCCATTTCACATTATTTTCATTAAAGCCAGCCTGAATTCTAATGCTATTATTACCACATGTTTTTACGAAGTCTACTAAAACAAAGGGTGTTGGGCGATTCCATTCGATTTATCATTGTCATTTTGCGGTAGTTATACAGGAAAGTAACCGGCAAATCCGTTTAATTGTACAGACGAAGGTACAAGAAAGATTTCATAGATATCTGAATGAGTTACTTAAGATACAGATAGTGTGAGAAACAAATCTGTAAGCCCACAAGTACCTTTTGTAATCCAGAGCGTGAATTCTATGAAATAATTGTCTTTACAATTGGCTTTATTCAGAGACAATTGGGTTGATCTTGGGGTTGCTTAACGAGGCGTTTTAACTTGTAGCGTCAGATGATAAGATTGTTTTGTAAATGACAACTCATATAGAATGTGAAAGGAAGTGGGTTTTTATTGTTGTACTCTCCTGGCATGGACTTAGGCAAATACGAAAGACATTAATCGTAACAGCCTCTCGCTGGGCCGAGATTACGAGTATTATATTTTTATCGAAAGTTTATCACGTTGTTGAAAATGCATTTATGCCGTTTTCTACGAACATTCAGATTGGTGTACTACAAATTTTGTGTCAATTATGGATTGAATTCTCAGTTGTTTGTGCTTCTGAAGAGTTATGTAGCACTTGTATTAACAACCAAATACAAAAGCACAACATGTATGACCGCATGGCTAGGATGAAGGTTTTCTTTCATGAATTACATGTCTACTACTTCAGCTATGCCAGTTTATGGTTCCATCCTAATAAATTCCGTTCTAAAATTGCGACTTAAAACAAGGACGCTTTAAAAAAGGCTGTGACCGTGCTTACGAAAACAGAAGGAAACGTTTAGAAAACATGTCCCGAGGTCAAGAAGTAGTACGCATGAGCAGAAACCTAAACCCGGGTCCACACCTATGCCCTCCGCCTAAACGTGACACCGAAGCGCAGATGTGGATGACGTTGCTGTGACATTCGTGCCTGTGCAGCTCGAAGCACAGTGACGCCGATTTTTCAGCGAACATCAGTGGATGTTACTTTACGCCACCAGAGCAAGTGATAGCTTGTTGCTGTGTTCGTATCGCATTTGCACAGCTCTTGTCATGGTTTGTCGCATGTGCGCAGCCCGATCTTCCAATTCCGCACCGTCCCTTTCATGCCTGAGTCTTGGGGCACGCGCGATCCCACGCTGATGCGTTAAGGCAGAATGCGTAGGTGTGGACCTGGCTTTAAAATCATTGCTGTCATAATAATTCACGTTAGCACTTCATGTGGTGTGTTTCTTGTAAAAGAGTTTCTTTTGTGTGTGTGTGTGCATTACCCACGTTAAATCAGACACAGGCACAAGTAATTTTGATACTTAGCATCACTTGGTGCTACCTCTAATAATAATATACAATACTTAAACACCTTCAACCCAGCTTTCTATTATTAACGAAATAACATGCCAGTTACAACAGCAAAATATTTCTACTATAAGTCGTAATCTTCAGGCTAATCTGAAAAGTACAAAGACGTAAAATCTAAAACTCTATAAGTATAAAATACGAATGTCGTGTTTCCGTTTTTTGTATTGAGATCTTATTCCTTACAATGTTAGTATCTGCTATATATAATAACTTTATATATAAAATATAATACTTTTGTAAGGAATGAAATCTCAATCCAAAAAAACGGATACATAACTTTGGTATTTTATATTTATGCAGTTTTAGATTTTATATTTCTATACTTTTCAGATTAGCCTGAAGATGAGTTGTAGTCGAAACATGTTGCTAGAGTAATTAAAAAGTTATTTTATTAATAGTAAAAGTTCTCATGTGTTTAAGTAATGTTTATTATTACAGTCATAAATTCCATCGACGAAAAATAAAAAATATAAATTAACAATGAAATGGCTTGAATTTTATGAGCGAAATTATCATCTTAATGACCAGATGTATTAAAATGCAGGGAATTGTTTGGCTAACTGAAATGATGTTAGCATCTCTAGAAGCATTCTGCTCCATGGATTTACATACGCTTAGTGAAAACTATACGTATAAAGTACGTACTTCACCAATAAGAACAAGTCTGCTTTTAAGAAACGCGAAATTAAATACCCTGTTCACCCGTTCCCACTCTCTCTCTCTCTTTTTTTTTTTTTTTTTTATGGCTCGACAGCCCTATATGGGCCTGGGCCTCCTCGTTTCGTCGAGGTTTCATGGTCACACACATTTTAGACACACCACAGTCGGTAGGACTCCTCTGGACGAGGGACCAGCTCGTCGCAGAGACCTCTACCTGACATCACACAACACTCACAAGAGACATACATCCATGCCCCCGGTGGGATTCGAACCCACGATCCTAGTAAGCGAGCGGCCGAAAACCCACGCCTTAGACCGCACGGCCACTGGGATCGGCACCCGTTCCCACCTTATTCCCTTAATATTAATTCTAATGTTATCCTACCATCTACGCATAGGCTTTTTAGGCGGACTCTTTTTCTTCAGGTTCTGATCAGGCTTCTGTTTGTTAACCATCTGAGGGCAGTAACAATAAAAATAATCACCCATGTTATACTTAGGTAACCACAATTACATAGCAACTACTAACTGAAATTATAGGGCCGTGCCATGGCTCAGGCGGTTAGTTGCCGGCCTCTCACCGCGGAGGCCCGGGTCGGTCCATGTGGGATTTGTGGTGGACAAAGTGGCATTGGGACAGGGTTTTCTCCGAGTACTTGGGTTTTCCCCGGTCAATTTCATTCCACAGATGCAGAAAAAACCCTCATAATCTTCCTCATAGGGTTGCACAATAAGCCTTCAAGTCTGTGGTGCGTCTATAGTATCTGCTGCGGGGTTCTTCAATTTAAAAAAACTGAAATCATAAAGCCAATGAAATAATGACGGAAATTTCCGAGTGTTGGATTTAAATGGCAATACATTGCGGTGTTTATTACCCCGATTGAACAGCCTTGAAGCGAGTCAAAAAGATGAAATCTGCGATCTTCTGGGGTATTACGCGGCATCGTGTGGCAATTGTTTACCGACGTTTCGGGACAACGTATCGGTCCCATTCTCGCGGGTCAAGAGTCCGAGTAGGACCGCAGATTTAATCAACATCGCGGCGGAAGCCTGAAATAAGGTCAAAAAGATGCCTGTGTTTGTGCTTTCGACATGATAATCATAACATGCACATATAGAACATTATCGGCTGATTGGAAATCTGTTCGCCGCATACCGATACTTAAAACTGCATGATGGCGACATCCACAACTGGAGGTTCTGTTTGGAGTTTGCTGTATTTTCATATGTTTGATTTACAACATCTAAGTTTTCTTTACCAAGTGTACACTGGCATAAAAACCAGTCGTTGTAATTGTTAGCAACGGGCGCTTCGTAAAAGAGAAGCACCGATTTTATACGATCCATAACCGTACACTGAACAGGTAGATATGGTAACTAAAACCAACAAATGCACACATATCCCTAGTTCTAGGCATTCAACATATGCGCATCTATTTAAAGGAAAGTAACATACGCTCTACTAATATCACGCGATTAAATTCACACGGCATTTGCAGAGGACTTAACTGAACACGGAAGACTTTCCTAACCCCATGTAGCAGATTTGTTCTTGAAAATCCGACAGAAGCCTAACTAAGCAAGAAAGGAGAAAGGAAACACAGATCGTCAATCACAACTTATTTACCGACGTTTCGGGATACCCCGCCTTGCTGCCAAGTTTCCTTGTCACAAGCTTTCTTTCCATCTTGGAATCTTGACCCATGAAGATGGGACCGACACGTTGTCCCGAAACGTCGGTAAATAATTACCACACGACGCCGTGTATTTACCCAAAAGACCACAGATTACATCAACATCGCGGCGGAAGCCTGAAATCAAAATCACAACTTAATTTTTACCAGTTTTATTGCTTGCTACATGTTTCGGCTTTTGCTAAAAGCCATAATCAGGCAATTAAAAATACAAATACATAAAGAGAGATAACTTAAATACAACCCACAAAATGATATTTTCAAAAAGTTGAGATCTCAACTTTTAAAAAATTGGAGTTGTAAAGCCGAAACTAGAGAAAAATAAGATTGCATATTAAAATATAATACACGTATATTATATTAAAATAATAAAGTTGTTTCCCAGTACTACGGGTGTGATTTTAATATAATCAACTTTATTATGTTTTTAAATTTCAATATAAAATTTTATTGTTATCTAGTTTCGGCTTTAAAATTCCAATTATTGTAAAGCTGAGATCTCAACTATTTGAAAATATCATTTTATGGGTTGTATCATCTTTCTTCATGTAATTTCATTTTTAATTGCCTGATGATTGCTTTCCTAAAAGCCGAAACAGGTAGCAAGCAATAAAACTAATCAAAAGTCGTGGCTGAGAGTTTGTGCTTCCTTTCTGCTGTTCACTTATCACAACGGGATATCATGGATGAAGGTAATCAAGAAAGACCCGTAGCAATTCCAAGGTTCAGAAATACATTCGCAGGAGCTAACAATTGGGCCCTATTTTAAGCCATCTGAATCCAGTTCATAATCCTCCAATCTCTTTCTGTAAGATAAATTGTCAGTGGCGAATCCTGTTCTGGTGGCCAGGTCTAGCGGAAGGGCGTTGTACCATTCCGCTAGACCTGATTTCCCGAGCGGGATTCGCCACTGAGCTTACAGTGATATCAACTTCTCAGTGTGAAACCACTCTATCATTGGCTTTGTGTACTTTACTCGTATCTACAAACTTTTTATAAATCGTGTACTCTTATTTTGCCAAGTTTATTAAAATCAAAGTCTTCATGCATATAGATAAAGCTGACTTCATATCACTTTTCACACTGTTGACACCGTGCATCTTCGTCATATTAAATTAAGTTACAGACCAACTGATGCACACTAAAACCACTTTTTATGTAGTTTTGTTATTAAAATTGTTAAAATTATACCCCAACACGTGTTTCGATCCTAGGATCATCGTCAGGGGGTTTCTTTTGTTGAAAGCTACAGTCACTTCGCTCCTCACAAAAACATATCACATGCCTTTAATACCACGATCCCACACGCCAGCACTTCCGCAATCTACTATCTACAGTACTTTTACAATTTTACAACTTTTAACGAGTCTTTTTACAAGATTTTAACTTATAATATATAAGTTTTTAAAGTGCCGTTAGAATATTTAAAATCATGTATATGAAGTGACTGTAGCTTTCAACAAAAAAAAACCCTGACGATGATCCTAGGATCGAAACACGTGTTGGGGTATAATTTTAACAATTTTAATAATAAAGCTACATAAAAAGTGGTTTTAGTGTGCACCAGTTGGTCTGTAACTCAATTTCATATCACTCTTTTAGCTAACTGAGATGTGAAGATATCATTGCAGCGATTATACAGGTCTTTTGCAGTGTGCCCGGTCAATGAATCCGCGACGCTTTTTATTAACAATATTCAGCACCTTATCCATTAAAGTCTATAAATGAAAGTGTCCTGAGCCAATTCCATCTTGTCCATTACTTCGCAATATATTTCACTAAAATCCATTTTAATCTTATTCCCCACCTACTGTTAATTCTCTCGTACACGAAAGGTTGTTCACCACTGCCATAAATGATAAAGACAAATGTCCGCAGAGTTAAGGATTTCGCGGATCATAAAATTACACAAGAAAGACAGTCTAAACATAAATGTAAATACTGTTATATGTACCAAGACCCAACACATGTTATGTATACTGCAAGAAAAATGCATTTGGATGCTACCGCATTATTATTGTTATCATCACCATCATTATCAGTGTCTCTTAATCTAATAAATGGCTCCTATCAGCTGTCTGCCGATTCCAGTGGCCGCGCGGTCTAAAGCCTGGGTCTGCTGACGCTCGTTTGTTAGGATTGGGAGTTCAAATCCCTCCGGGGGCATGGATGTCTGTCGCTTGTGAGTGTTGTGTGTTGTCAGGCAGAGGTCTCTGCTTCGGGCTGATTACTCGTCCAGAGGAGTCCTACCAAATGTGGTGTGTCTGAGTGTGGTCTCGAAAACTCGACAAGGAAGAGGCTGAGGCTCACAAGGGCTGTCGGGCCATGGGGTGGGGGTGGGACCTGCTCTTTACCCTGTGCACTGTAAGGTTTCCAGACTTCGTTTGTTGCAGTACTGTGAGTACATGTACTGCAGCAAAGGCAAAGAACCTTACACTACTGTAGGTACATACAGTTCAATTAACACGATTTTGAACCTTACATTGCACAAAATAGACAGCTGTAATAAACCATATATTAGATTAAGAGACACTGACGATGATACAGTAACATGGAAAAGCATTTGTCGTGTCATAGACATAAAAAGTGTTGGGTGCTGCTACATACAACTTTCATATATACCAACCACACGGTATATAACTTAAAATTCATAAATGTAAAAAGGTGGCGAAGGAAGGGTTTCTACGAATTTCGCTTCCAACATTTCCGGAATAACAAATTCTTTTCTTCAGCTGTCGCTCGCCTCAATTAATTTTCTTCCCGATGACACAAACATCCCACATACGTAGAGGTAATCCGTCTGGCAAAAGACAAAGAGCCTGTTAGAAATTCCAAGTGCTAGGTTCTTTAATCATATTTTATTTTAGCTCAAGAATGTGCAAATAAAGAATTTAAATTGACATCTTTTTTCACTTTCCAGTTTTAATATTTTCAAAGCATATTGTCGACGCTAAATGTTATAGTTGGATTCCTTCCCGGTAAATAATGTGCACAGCCATCCTCTGCGTATATCGAAACAGTGGAGGTCTCGGTTGAAGGTTCAAAATGTCACTATAACCAGCAAACTGAGTCCACGTAGGAGATTTCTTATAGCGAATGTCGTAGCCCTTGCGCTGCTTAAGAAATTCGTCATTTCGATAAAACCCGAAGGATCTTTTCTCTGTAGAAAACGATTCACTACACCCAGTTTAATCAAATTCAAAACCTCATAACCTCCTTCTTTGAGACTCATTCTAATGTTCTTTTTCCGTCTACGGTTAGATTCTCAGATAACGTTTCCTCTTCACGATTTCCAACTAAACTTCTTTATGTATTTCTTGTCTCTACCGTGTATACACAGTACATATCGTACATTACATAATTCTTGATTTAATCTCCATAATAAGACCGTAATTAAATCATCTACAGATTTAAAAAACTCTGTCATCAGTCTTTAGCTGATGCATATATTTGTGGTATGTATTCAGAAGAAAAACTTAAAAAACCTCTACAATAAAATACTACATTTTCGTGCCGACTGTATTTAACTTAAATTTATTATTATTAACAGCAGTAATAGATTTGTTCCTACAGGTTCGGCGACTGTTAAGCTACTAACTGCTCTTTGCACTGAAGAAACAATGTAACATTGAATGAAATGGCACCATAATAATCATTGCTCTGTATTTGGAAGGAGAGAGTCATGGCCTGTTATAAGATACTATCCCGGCATTAGCCTGAAGATAACGAAGAAAAATGCTACAATTTTTATTCGGGATGCCTGATAACACGGGATTAAAACCGGTTCCTGTTATAACAGAAGTCTAGAGCTGCTGCAATTCCTGGCTCGATTTAAAACGATAGACTTTTCGTGTCATCGAAAGGACCATTAACTGACATTTCAAGAAAACTGGTTCACTGTAACACTGAAGTCTATATTTAGTCACGTGTTTTTTTTTTAAATGAAAAAAGTTTCGTGTGAGTTTCTGTAACGTAGAGAAATATTTGGTCTTGGGCATTCATTAAAATATAAAAATACACAATTTTCTATAAATAACAAAATTCACGTGTCTCAAAAATTAGTAGACTGTGGATATTTATTTTTTCCTTGAGACCAACGATAAAAGAACTGGTTTAGGAGCGACGTGATGCATTTCACGACATGGAAGTAGTTTAACACAAATTGAAAATGGAGATAATGAGATGTATTCTACAGATCTACACATAATTAATTTTCTGTAAAAAGGGCTTCTTTGAAATACTGTCAGATTTGATTGATGGAGAGAGTGTTACAGATGCCTTGTCTCTATTTGTAACGGTATTAAATTGTAACTCTAATCCTTATTCAGTTAAGGTAAGAAGAACCTAACTTATAACTTCATGCACAAATAACAATAACGCATTAGCATTATCTCTTGAACTTCTCACTTGTTTACCATTTCGTCTTAAGCCCTTCTTGCTCAGTACCAAAGATGTGCAGCTACACATATTTCATTGTTAGTAAGCAACGTTTTACACAGAGTCATGACTTAAATATATGTACTCCAGTGCCTATTGTTATGATTTAATTCGTATTTCCTCTGCCATTAATCTTACTGTGTACGCTATGGTTACATGACTAGCGTGACCCGACCTTGCAATAAGTACGGGTTAGCAAGGAGGGGCCGTATCAAGGCCGAATTACTTTTATGTGGAGATCTATGATAAAATCAGGTCCATATAATTTAAAAAAGAATATTGTAGAATTAATGATTAATAGACATTAAAGCTTTTTATTGGAATAATTATGAGTAAATTTCATCACGGGGACATAAGATAAAATCGATCAAAGTCATAGAAACATAAAAAGGTAACTTTTAATTAACACAAATTCAAAATCTGTAGGTATATATTTTGCGTCGCGTCCCAAGTTTTAAAACACAAGACTATGAATTGCGTACTGCGTGACGTAGTATGCAGATTTTAAGAGGGCGTTCTGTACTTTCAAGGTGTCATGCGTAAACGAAATATCACTTACGCTTGCAAGATAAGTACTGCCTCCCTCGCCCTGATTCTTGGTAAACCGATAAATACTCAAGAAACGTATGTGCAAATCCCTCGTACCTAATTTCACCCAAATCGAGTAGCATGCTTGCAACTTGCGCGTAGGAATTCACTTACACCCCTAAGTAAAGTACGACTTTCACTGCACTGATTTTCACGAAACGTACAATCACTCACTACGTTATTATTGACATCTCCTGAACAAATTTTATCCACATAGGATGAAAATGTAGAAAATACGGATCAAATTACTTTGACGCCCTTAAATAAAGTATAGCCTTCAATTATATGCCGAATTTCACCCAAATAAATCAGAAAATATGGAAAGTACTGGTATAAATTCATTTATGCCCTTAATATCCTTAAGTAGAGCTTCATGAAAACCATGCCTACTTGATAACGCTTTGTAAAGAACTTCTGCATCGAATTTGATCAAAATCTGACAAATGTTTTAGTCGCTAATATTAGGCAACTGACAGACAAAGAAACGGACAGAGAGAAGTGGACGTGGCCTTCACATAAGGCTTTCGTTTTGGCTTCGTAAAGGAAGTCTGAACATGGAGGATGATAAAAAAAACTGTGGCTGTTTCAGCACCTTAACTGTTACTTTTTGTGAAGGGCCCCGCAGCAGATGCTACGGACGCACCGCAGCCTTAAGTCTTATTGTGCAGCCCTGTGATGAAGATAATTATTTTTTTTCTCATTTTTCCATGTAATAGAGAACCGGTGGAATGAAATTGACAGGGGAAAGCCGAAGTACTCGGGGAGAAACCTGTCCCAGTGCCACTTTGTCCACCACAAATCCCATATAGACTGACCCGGGATCGAACCCGGGCCTCCGAAGTGAGAGGCCGGTGACTAACCGCCTGAGCCATGGTAGGCCTACCTTAAGTGTTACTTTTTATGACAAACGAAACTAATTTAATCAAAATTGATTTATTTAATACCGATATGTTTAAAGCAAAACAAAGTGTCTTGGTTGTAGTAAAACCCACAGAATTCGCATAACGTCCCGTGCATCTCAAAAGTGGAAAAATATTCTGTTTATTCAAATCCATGTGCTTTGGATAAATTTTCATATTAATGCAACAAGAATATGAAGGTGTAATGCAAAGAATAGAGTTCACAGGCTCTCAAAATGCGTTTATTGTAACGTTGTGTCTCATTGCACTTCCTGTTCTTTCACTGCATTTGTAAATACAGAGTCTCTTTGCTAAAAACACTTGACAGAGCATCACATTGCTTTGGAATTTGAAAAGACCCATCTCTTTACTCTTTTGAAGGCAAATATTTGTATTTGATCTTCATGTAAAGCAGCATAAAATTTAAAAAAAATGATAAAATTCGTTCTATACATTTGAGCTAAAAGTAATTCATCCGAAAAACACTTACCTTGGGCTACAATACCAAATTTAGTCAAAATCTAATTGGCTTTTTGTATAAGACCTACAGCCCGGACGAGTATGGCCTTCACATTTTACTTTCATTCACTAGCAACGTACAAAATACGTATAAAATTTTTACGATCTGTAAGACATTACTCTAAGGTTTATCAATTCAGAAAAATGTATCGCCTAGATGTGGACATTTGTTAGAAATACTCTCCTAAATTCTATGAACGAGATCCAATATTACATAACACTTGTTTTTTCAGCTTTGATTGATTTGGTTAAAAGTTTGGATTTGGCAAGTGTAATATTTCTGCTATCGTATGCTTTATTTGTTTGAACTTCTTGGTCCTGGAAACATACAAGATACACAAACATTCATAAGTAGCCAGTACATCAGAATACATTGCGACTTTTTACATTAACAAACTGTCACGACATTCCAAACACTGTACGAGGATTACGGAACTGTCTAAACACTGAACCTCACTGACCAAATCAGTTCAGCAGGAACATTTGTTTCTAATGCTTTAAAAAAGCAGAAAACTCAGAAATGTCTCCAGGGAAGAACACGTACATTTCAAATGCTTTTCTTTACTATTGTATAGTCCTGTCTTCGTCTTTAGTTACTGCAGAAAGAAGTCTTGCTGAAAATTTAGGTCCCTTATCAGACTACAGATATCTCATGCGCAGAAGTGGGAACTGTTTTCACTGTATTTAAATATTCTTACCAGTACGCGAGTTTTTAGGTTTTCGCAGGGGTGTAGCTGAGGATTCCGTTTTTCTGGGATATGACCCGGCGTCATATCCCAGATTATGCAGTGCCGCGGCGTCATCCTCGAAAAAAAACCCTTGCCCAAACCATCATAAAAACTTCAGAACTCGGTAATAAGATTTAGTTTACACTAGTAAACGGTGAAAATAATATTAAGATTTAGTTTGTCTGAATGGGTAAGGTTGGTTTAAGATGAGCCAGTTTTTTGGATTTTGTACTTGGTTTTGTTGGTTTTGTGTTATTGTTTATTTTCCTCTGAGTAGTTAAGGGTGTCACATTTGAGGTACCATGATTATGGATGCAGTCGGATCCTCTGAAACGTCGGTATGCTTCTACTGACTGTATGGTGTTACGTACGAAAATACAGCAATCTGGTTTGTTTGGTTGGGTCGTGAGTTGGTGGGTGAATGAGTGTACTAATATCATGCTATTCTTTTCTTTCTGTGCTGTAACAAGGAATTAAGCAAACGCTTCATCGCTGTGGAACCAGTTTATACGCCAAAGAGTGTGTGTATTTGAAAGTGCCCTGTGGATAGTAACAGTCCCATGTTTTAAATTGAAGAACCAAACGAGTTCCAGCACACCGCTCGGACGGACAGACAGACAGACTCGCTCATGCTACCCGTTGCCAGTGGCCTAATTACAGGCGGCGGTGTGTAAATAAGCATGTCGGACAGACTGCAAGTGTGAAGTTAATTTGTTTGAACGGGCGCCAGAGGGCATGACGGAACAAGCATTTCGCTGGCAACAAATGACGTCTGGCCAGGTAGTAATAAAGAACTGAAACAAAGTACAAACCATGTAAAGCTTGGAGTTCTGTCTGGCTGTGTGACAAAGATAATTAACGCAGGAACAGCTGTTTGATTCTGAGAACGGAAAGACTAATGTACAATACACGCTTCTATATGCAAAATATTTTATAATGAGATAACATACAAACAGCTACAAAGCACTATCTGTTTCTGTCTGTGGAGGAGGAATGGTGTGAGGCAGATGAATTGAGGCGCAGGCATCCATGTGGCAATGAAACTGAGTATTTGCCTTCCTCTTCCTCCTTTCCTCGGCCTCAGCATTTCTTGTTGTGAGACCCTCACGAGGGTGTTCTTGAAGATTCAAGTCTTCTAGGATATGACGCCGTGTCGAGTGGTAAATAGTTACAGGCATTCTGTTCTTGGACTGCAAATGGCAGAAGAGTTGCCCAGTATTGGCAATATTGAGGCAGTGAAATTCACCTGACAACTTCAAATTTTAAATTTGCTTATTATGTCTGTTAAGCTGTCTCCTTCCATAACATCATTTAATAATAATAATAATAATAATAATAATAATAAACGTCAATATAGATTCGAAATGCCTGTCCGGACATTATAGCACTCTGCACATATAGTCCTCTACATCTCCGAAAATACGTGTGTGAATTTAAAGAAGCTGTCTTCTTTAGCATGCAGCATGGTTTCTCAAAATGTGGTACCGGTACGCGTACTACTACTCTACGTCAATTATTGTCTAATGTACGCGGCCTTAATAAAAAAAACCGGAATACAAAAAAAGATAAGATTTTTAAGAATAACAAAACATAAGCCACATATATTTGCTCATGAACAGCATTACTGGCAACATTATATATCTCATCCCTGCTCTTAGCCCGTCTTTTACAATTTCAGCTTTTTATTTAAATACAAAAAAGTATTGATGGATTATTAAAATTGTTAAATTTTATTTAGTGTTACGCCAGCGAAAATGTTTCGGAACACCTGAAGTACAGAATGTACCTGAAGGCCTAGGGACTGTGACGTAGAAGTCACGTCCGCTCGAGGAACTGAGACTTCACAACCCGGGTAAGGCTCCAGTAGGAGGACTGACAGCCTATCTGTCTTTAAAAATGGAAAATAAAACAATATGGCCGTCGCACAAAATGTTTTGTATAGTAATGTTAATCATGCATCACAATAATTTGAAAAGTAAAATTTTTATCTTCTTCACTCTCGTTTTCCTCCCCTTTTTCTTTTGTTTATCCCTCAACATTTTCTTCGCCTTTATCATTAATGAGGTTCACCCCCTTTTTACTGTTCTGTACGTATCCTCCCTGTTTCAATCAGACCAGTCTTTTAGCAATCCTGCAATTTTCCATGCTGTGCTCTACTTGCAGCAACATTTTCTACAACATAGAACGCTCTCATCTGATGATGAAACACTGTGACATTGTCCCTCAACTCTATTCCTCGCTAAATGACAGCAAGTCAAGTTTTCAAAGAGTTTAGAAAATCAGTGTAAATATTCTGGATTTTATTTCTTTTATTCTTCAGAATTTCGTAACGCTTAAAGCTAATTTAGAATATGCACCTAATCTTTTCTCTATGGTATTTGTTTCGCGCATTTAAGAGACGCTGTCTGCTAATTTCACTGACATTGACATCGAAGCCATCGCGAACCTCTGTAGGTGATACGCCGCCGTGCAAACAGTGTACTGAAATGATAGACTGCGCCTACAGCAGAATCGTTGAACTTACTGAAGCCACTCATTCCACAAGGCGGGGCCGTTTTGTACGTCAGCTCAGAAACATCAAACAAGATGTCAGATGTCAATGTAAATCGGCAAGAAGCAGCTTGCTACGTTTATTGAAGTCCAACTTCCAGATGCTTTAGAAGTTATAGGGTAGAAGAATGCTTGATATCTGAAAAATATTTGACATAGGTTACTAACTAACTAACTAACTCCATGGAGCAGAGTCCTTCTTGATAAGCTAACATCCTCAGCTAGTCAAGAAACTTATGGAACCCGAAGATTCATTACCGCACTCACAAGAGCCCGCTACCTGTCCCTATCCTGAACCATATCAATCCAGTCCATGCGCCTCCATCCCACTTCTTGAAGATCCATTTTAATATTATCCTCCCATCTACGCTTGGGTCTTCCAAGTGGTCTCCTTCCCTCAGGTCTCCCCACCAAAACCCTGTATACATCTCTCCCCTCCCCCATACGTGCTACATGCCCCACCCACCTCATTCTTCTTGATTTAATCACCCAAATAATATTTGGTGATGAGTACAGACCATTAAGTTCCCCGTCATGTAGTCTTCTCCACTCCCCTCTTATTTGAAATAGGCTACAAGTATCTTAATGCCGATACACTGCGTTAAGTAAGACTGCTGAATGTACACCCTTGCTGTCTATAAGGAATAGAAGGCACTGGTTTGATTTGTTGTAGCTACCCGTTTGTCTGTACGTACGTTCGAAACTATAAATTCCCTGAAAGAATTCTGCAAATGAAACTTCGTAGAAAGATTTGAAATTCGAACTAAAAGACGAATATTCATTGTAAGGGTAAAACGTGCTTTAAGGTTTAAGAGAATTCCTTTCCATACTTTTAAAAGTAAAACTAAAGCGCTCCTGGTGCACAAGCAATACGAAAACGGAAGGGAAACTCCACGCATTATAGACCTCAGCACTACGGGCAAACGAGTAGCTGAGTTCAGGATTAGGCGACTTTTCGTCAGAGGCAAAGCGTCCAGGAAATGTACAGGCTGCTGATTATGTGTGGATATGACGGCGAGGAGAAAACATATTTCATTATCCGGTAATGAAACTCCGGTCTTTAAGCCCCTAACCAGTCAGCTTACTGAGTTATCCTGCCATCTGGCTAAGAACTAACATACTTCTTTTTACTTGTATTAAGTTTTTACACTTCTAAGGACCATTTGTTAAGGATTTACCTTTGCTTGTGCGCCTATCGTCTTGGTCCTGTCACACATGTTAATGACAATTTACATATTGTAAGACACTTGCCTGTTAAATATTACCGTGCATCTTCCGTTTATTTTAATTCACTTTAAATGCCACTCCACTGAAATACCTAGTATTAATTTAACTTTTTGCATGTACTCGCTTTTGTCAGATTTATTAAGATGTCACTTTATGCCTAATTTATTTTAAGGCCCTCAATTTTCATTCACGTAACACAAAATTTGTCCTTTGATGCATGTTGTCATTTGGTAGGTTATCTGCATGTATTACGAACAGGCTACACCATAACACAATAATAGGTCACAAAGTAAGATCACATGGCGCATAATTCCGTAAATACAACCTACGCTGATTGCCATTATATCAGCACAATTTGTTGCTGAATGTTTATCGTCTGTTTCCAGCGGTGAAGCAAAATCTTGGAGGCCACAAATTTAAAGATAATCACGAGACGGAAACAGTTGTGACAAGGTTGCTGATGACACAGAACACGGACTGATGTCAACTGGGAATAGATAAGCTCGTCACACGATATGATAAATGTCTCAATTTTGGCGGTACGTGGAAATGAAAAGGGTTTGCAGAAGACCTAAATGTAAATTGTTCGTACTAAAGTCGAAATACAGAACACAAAACATGCATATAGTAAACTTACTTTCTGACCGATTCTCATATAAACAACCTCGTTTTGTATTTGCTCCTTATTTATTGTTTACAGCCTTTTCGGATTTGAGCAGACTGCTATGACATTGTTGATGCTTAGATTGTGAATTAAAAATAATTCTTGTGCATAATATGGAAAAACATTTTCTTCTAGATGGCGTGCGATCACACCTGGATATGCAGGTCCTACCCAGAAGTCGGCAAACTATGGCCCGCATCGCAATTTTAACTGGCCCAAAAACAACCTTTTCAGGAATGAAAATTGTCACATAAAAATTTCACTCAAAAATGAATGGCGATCATTTTCATCAATCTTTATGCATATCTCACCAACTTTTCAAAAGATATAATTTTCTTGATGCTAATATTCAGTAGAAATCCTCTCATTAAATTTATCACCAAAGTAAGAAATCGAAGTATTTTCGGTTTTTCATGTGCAGGTTTTTCTAAATTGTTATTAAAATTGAATAATAAAAAGCTGAAGCTAAACTTGTTTACAATATGCTTTCTGTCATTGTGCTCTAAGAAACAACAGTTCTTCTTGGCCGGCTTGACTCTTGAACATGAAGTCGTTACGTTCTTTCGAACCGTCGAGAACCAGTGACCCTACGACACAGCGTAACATCAAAACCAGTCACCCTACGACACAGCGTAACATCAAAACCAGTCACCCTACGACACAGCGTAACATCAAAACCAGTCACCCTACGACACAGCGTAACATCAAAACCAGTCACCCTACGACACAGCGTAACATCAAAACCAGTCACCCTACGACACAGCGTAACATCAAAACCAGTCACCCTACGACACAGCGTAACATAAAAAAAGATGTGACTCCCATAAAAGCCTGTATTTGAAAGAATTTACATATTTTACAACTAATTCATTTGCTTTTTTATTTTGTATTTCTTATTCTTATTTTTTATTTTTCAATGTGTTTTGCAAAGTTCTCAATGTTAAAAAATAAACAAATGGGACCATAATACATTTGGGTGATTTTGTTCTTTCATTTAACTCTAAAACATACATAGCCTTTTTCTACTTCACTGCTCAAGAGTGTGTCTCAGTGATAATCTATCGACAGCATCTTTTGAACAAACAGCAAAACGCTGTCTTGAAGCCCCTGATTTTCTCCAAAGACCTTCTTTTTTATAATGTTCTCTATTTTATACACAAGTTACATTAAAGCAATCCTGATAGATTCTAAAATACTAATGAAACGCCTGTCATTAACTACAAGTTTTTAAATTAAGTTCCGTCGTTAAAACTTCGTTTTCACGGTTTAAGAACCGACTTGTTTTAACGCCTGTTAGCTTGCTGTTGTTCATCTAACAGCAACACAATTACAGGTAATTCTTGAAGGGGAAACGCTGCCATGATCATAGCCTACAAGCACAAAGCCACTAACAATGTTAACTCAATAAAAGTCGACATGACAATGGCACTGCCCTCTAAACAGTAAGTCGTGTTGTACGGACAGTGCATGTACAGCCGGAACACGGAGTGGGGGAGGATTATATATAAGTAAATGGAGAATTTCATGATACACCGCTGTGCCTTCACATGAATACCTGATAACCGAGACATAGCAGTAGGAGATTTACACAGAATTTAGACTCTGAGATACATTTAATATCCCTACAGTTTAAATTTCGGATCATAGAAGAGAACATAAAAACAAAGAGATTTATATAATGTGGCCATGAATAGCATGTTGCTACTTCAGAAGCTAAATCCTGCTTGAAAGGCACAAGTTAATTTATACATATATATTATTATAATACTGTATAATACATTATATGTTATATATTAAAATTTATGTACAACATGTATAAATAAATATATATACATATATTCCAAATCCCAAAGTTAATTGTTCTTTCTGTATATAAAAAGGCGTTTTATCATCAGCACTTTCTATATAATTGTAGCAATAGATGCGGAAATTACATTATATGCATAACATAAACACATTTGTAAATTTTCACTAAAAATAAACTCAGGACCAAAAATGTAAAAAGACTGGATAAATAATAAGAAAATGCTATTAAAATTATCTAAATTCTATTTAAAAATTTCACTATAAAGGTAGTGTGATGCGGAAGCCCAGTATTACGAGTATATATCACCCGCGAAAAGCCATGTTTCCACGGAACATACTTCGAAAACCAGTGGTTTAGAGGAAAAATCACTATGGAATTTACATTGCAAAGTCATGGCGCAATATCTGATGAAGGACATGTGTCACTTCCTGTGTTTATGTTAGCTTACTTTTGAGTTTCGTTTTAGAATTTGACGTTTGAATCATATTATTTGTTGACGAAGTGAATCGCCAGGGCCGACATGTCGACAGAAAGTTGTTCTGAGTGAGGTGCATGATACACCATGAGAGGAGAATGATGGATGTAACACATGACAGCTGTTCAAGGTTGAGTAGGTTCAGACGTTTCTGACTTCTCCGGTTGTGAAATGTGAAGAAACGTGGACGCTTCAGCCTTATATCTTTGCTTCCATGAAACTGCAATTTCATGAGTGACACAGAATAAATAAAGAAGAAGGGGTAATAGGAAAGTAAAGAAAAGAGAAGCAGCGAAAAGAGCATAAAAAGGAAGGAAATAAAGGAATTATTTCTCAAAGCTATAGAAGTCGTAACCCATGCTGGACCACTTGATAACAAATTCAGAAATCACTCTTGTTTATAAAATTTCGTTGATGTTCCTTGCACAATTTAATTTATGTCCCCCTATTTTACAAAACAGTAACATGTTATAAAGACATTCACTTAATTTGTAGTTACAGTATTTTCTGAAATATAGATTTATGTCGATTTGGTGTATAAATTCATTTAGATCTTCAAACAAAGTTGCATTTGTGATCCACCCTTTTATTTTCCGCGTTTCAAATAACATGATTTAACCCTTTAAGGTCTAATGGCTATTTTATGTAGCACCAGCTTTAACATTCAAAAAATATACGTTCCGTCCACAGTGTGCACTTTTGTGTTTTGTATGGACCTCAGAAAAAGCAGCTTATTATTACCCATACAGCACGAAGTAGATGGTTTTTACAACCGAGACGGAGGGTGTTATGAATTAAACTTCTAAATATAATTCAGGTTAACCTTCGTCTTAAAGGTTTAATAAAGGATCTATTTCTTCTACACTATCCGCAGTTTTAAGATGCTCCAGATATACAGAACTTGTTGTGTTCCAGAAATCCAGAAGTCATCCTCCTGCAGATATACAAAGGTATTCTTAAGTGTTTTGTAACTACAGACGCATATTCCAGCTTGGATCGCAGTAGCGTACTGTAAAATGCAATTTGGATATTCGTACAGAAATAAATAATTTTTTTTTTCCTATGGCTCGACAGCCCTATATGGCCTGGGCCTCCTCGTTTCGTCGAGGTTTCATGGTCACACACATTTGAGACACATCACAGTCGGTAGGACTCCTCTGGACGAGGGACCAGCTCGTCGCAGAGACCTCTACCTGACATCACACAACACTCACAACAGACAGACATCCATGCCTCCGGTGGAATTTTTTTTTTTGGCCTGTCCGGGGTTTCTTTCCCTTTGATCCATTTTTGTACTGTTTAAATCCTTTCGTCCTTCATGTAACTTTACGTTCCATATTACAACAAACACAACACAAACATCCATGCCCCCGGTGGGATTCGAACCCACAATCCCAGTAAGCGAGCGGCCGAAAACCCACGCCTTAGACCGCACGGCCACTGGGATCGGCGAAATAAATAATTAATAATAGATATATCCTAATACAAAACGAGATTTTGAAACAGCAAATGTACTGTACGGCTTCTGGTCTTTACAGCGTTGTTAATAAATATTAGCTTTCTGGGGTGTGACGTCGTCTCCATTTGGTAACTTTTTACCTACGTTTACGTGTACCTTGTCAATTGCCAGTCCAACTTCAAAAAGGTACTAACAATTTTATATTCTAGCAACATATTTTGGTATTAATTATGGATTAAGCACACTATAGGGATATTAATCCCTCTTGCACATGAAGAAAATTTCGCTAGTCTCATTGTACCTGCTCCGTTATTTTAAACACGTCACTGCTATTGATTTAAGTTAACAAATCTACTGTTGTGTGTTAGAGTAAAAGAATATATCGTACTTAATCCATAACTACACGACTGTGGATTAATTTTGCATTTCGTTGTCTTGTGTTTATCTGTTTGACAAAGTAGAATACAACAATTCCTGCATTAGCATACAAGCGCCTCCATCCAGCAAGCAGTTAGTCATTGTATCCAAATTGCTGCAAGCGATGACAAACGGATTCTATTTAGAACTGTTCAGCTTAGCATTATAGATGGGTGTCTGGAAAGTAGGTTCCTAATTTGACTTAATATATACCAAAAGAATTATGTGAATGAAATTGTATTCAGAATAAGGTACTATAATTTATGGCGTTTAATGTGACGTACCTCACACCTGCACTCATCAATCTGCGTTCCCAACACATTTACGCATTCTGATTTCAATATCGTCCACAGCTCTTTGCAGGATGTCAGGTTAGTAATCAAACTAACTTCATTGTTTCAGTCCTTCAAAAGTCTTGGTGGTGTCTGTTATAAATCTTTAGCCCCATTTCCTATCCACGCACGGTAACAAGTTTGAAATTCTGCCTGGCCCTTATGTAGTACCTCACCAACAAAGTCGTCATTTGAAAATCTGTCACCCACCCGTTTGCAAAGTAACGCAATGTTTAGTCTTAAGGTAATAATTCTGATCTGTGTGTTGTCCGTCAGAGAGATGACTTGCAGAGTCGGAAGTGTGGGGAAAATATAAGAAATATATGTTGAGATGTATATGTGTGGGGTAGGCACCACGTTAAATGGCATAAAATAAAGCAACAATTTGTAAAATCCATTTCGTAAAGTAAAGTAAATTTCTCCCTAGAACAGGCCATGAAGGCCCAGAGGGGGAGTAGAGGTATAGCTCTACTCTTTCTTTAACCTCGGCGCTAGTTGGGGGTGGGTGGTCAGCGCCACGCCCCGGCCGCTTTACCCCCGGGAATGACCCGGTACCCATTGTATAGGAGACTGGGTGGGCCCCAGGGTCGGTCTGGACGGATGCGAAAAATATCGCCCCCACCGGGATTCGATCCCCGGACCGTCCAGCTGGTAGCGAGTCGCTATACCGACTGAGCTATCCCAAAATCCATTTCGTATTCCAATTATTTATTTACTTTATGTATCTATTTGTAATGTACTTAAGGATGCTCTAACAACGCATAGTGTGTTGTGTAGCAGGACTACAGTATGGTGTGTAAAGAAGTAGACTGCTTGGCCCTTGAAGATGCGACCAATGAATTGTCCCCAACCACCGGTAAGGAACTACCAGCCTACGCCACGTAACATCCCAGAAGAGCGAAGGCCTCATCTACACCGCGGCGGAAGCCTAAAATCTTACAACTGGTAAAAATTTTTTTTATTTCTTTCTTTCGTTTATTTGTTTGTAACAACGCATGAAGTAGGTTAATTCCTAAACACATAGCCTTGAAAGACCAGATGATTGTGTACTGTGAACTGGACAGGATTCAATCAGCAGTATTATAATCAACAAATGCACTTTTTGTGTTTCTGTTACACTTTTACCCTACATATGTTTCGGCTGTGGTCCAGCCATCCTCAGGGGTACACTAGTAGGTTCACTTCACTGAAACTGGTTCATTTGATAATTATCACACGTCATCATAATGTTTTGGTTATAATGCTACTAATTGAATCAAAATGCACGGTGAATATAACGTGAAAAATGGACAGGATTTGTTTGTTGCAATTTATTTATTTATTTTTATTTATTTTGTTGATTTGTTTGTAGTTTATTTAAAGAGACTCTCAACAGCTCAGAGTCTATAGCGTCAAATGACTACATAATAGCAAATAATGAATGAAATCGAAAGGATATGTAAAAAAGTGGTCAGAGATAATATAATATATTGCTTCGGCGTTTCCTTGGAACGACTAAAAAAGCACCGAATATTTCTGTAGGACTACCCGGTGTAAGGGCAGGGTTTTGAACTGGGCACTCCTGAATACAAGCAAGAAGCGTTATCGCTTAATCCAACTTCCCAGGTTTCGTAAAATTATTTTTGAATTTATGAGCAAATGTAATTAAGGACTTAATTTTCACACACCCTATGAAAAGAATGCCTTTTATATGCACAAGAAAACTATAAGGTGGAGTTACTTCTACAGGGGGGAATCTCGTTCTGATGCGAGTGACACGGCTGGAATTAACACGCAAGACAGGGCAGTTCGAAATGGAAGAACAAGATGAGAAAAACTATGAGAAGTGCTAATCGAGACGAAAGGATCATTAATCCAGCCCTTAACGAAAATGAAAGGATTTAATTCTGAAGTTTATAGCATCAGACAAAAATACGAATACAATAGAATTTACGATATATCAGAGCGGGTAAGATTCTAGCATGAGTTTGTGAAACCATGTCTTAGTCTACTGATAAGAGCGAGAATTTAAAGAGTCTCCGTTGGACTAATTATTTTTACAAATGTGTTCTTTACAATTACGTATAACTCAAGGGCCCTGGCGTTCATTTATTGCTTAGTAACATTCACTGTTGGATTACAAATAAATTGTTACATGGTTACTGACTTTACAATATAATTTTCATGCAGTCAAAAAAATTAATTTTCTTGCAGTTAGTTACATATTCACCACCGGTAAAATAAGTTTGAAATACTTAGCAGGAAATAGGACCATATTACCACAAAAATATGCACCTAACGAAGAAGGGTAAAAATATATCACATTGTCTGATTTTATTATTTCCACATAAAAAGTAAGACTATTTGCCTGAGCTCTAGACTTCAAATAGTGCTGCTTTAAAAAGATAATTAGTATTCATGGAACCTTCAGATGACAAAATCATTTGGTAGTCATAACAAAGAAAGTAATGTTTAGGTACCAACAACATGTTGGCAATTCTTCCCTACATTTTAGGCCTTGAAGGCATAACGAAGAGTGGAAATGAAGGGCCTGTCATTATTAAGCTTGGCACTAGATGGAGAAGAATGATCAGCTTCATGTACCGGACCGATTTACCCCCAGTACCTTTTCAATATGAGCCTGGGAGGGACACGAGGACAACTGGAGGTTTTGGAGGAGAGGAAAACAATTTCCCATGCCATAAATCTAAATAAGAATCTTCGGTTTTTTATTAATCTACATTATAATTCTCGATTTGTCAACACACATTTATTTTTCCGAAGGACGTATATTTGTGTCTGCTTCCTACCAGAGTGGTACCAGAATATTTTCCAGGCATTGCGGAAAATAAAATAAATATTGGTAAATGTATGACGCAAAATGCTGGCTTATTACTGGAACTCCCTGTGGGACCCATTTGAATATAAATTGTTTTGACAGTCTGTTACAGGTTTTGTTGTTTAATGTCACATGTACATCCGTTTGATAAGTCATGTGCGGTTGTCCACTCAAGAGTCTAAAACTTGTTTGACATCTAAAATCCATGTTTTTCATATCAGACGTCCTGCGCTAGTTTTAAAACGCAATTAATAGGTGACGTAGCTGTTTCAAGTTTTTTTGATTATTTCGTACTTGTCTAATAGGAAGTTATCTTGGTTAATTAATGGAGTGGTTAGTGTCGTATAATCTGTGACTTTCTGCCCGTTAGAAAACAAGGCAGTTGAAATCCAGTCTGAAGCACGGTACACATGTTATCCTAACAAGTTATTAACTGCGTATTTGTAAACTGCATTAGTCTTGATTTCCTCCTTGCAGATTGAGATCTAATGTCGCAAATCTAATCACACTAACAAATAATACATAAGAAACATAAAATATTTTTCTTACCCATA
This sequence comes from Reticulitermes speratus, assembly GCA_021186555.1. Lineage (NCBI taxonomy): Eukaryota > Metazoa > Arthropoda > Insecta > Blattodea > Rhinotermitidae > Reticulitermes > Reticulitermes speratus. The sequence continues at coordinate 19,366,715 of JAJKFL010000008.1, read as the reverse complement.
CAAATATTCTTCAAATGATAAAAAAAGGTATATATCTCACAAAACAGCACAATTTGGAGCGACGTAATTGAGGGAATGGTAAGTATCCTGCCCCTTCTTCCACAACAAATCCCACACTAACGTCTGCCGGACTTAAACACTGGTGTCCACGATGAGAAGCCGGCGGCTAACCGCCGAAGTTAAAACACGGCCGAAATGTGTCAAATTTAATCTATATTTAAACACACACACATGTACACAAGCGCACGTACGCACAGTTACTTAAAATTAGCTATGTCTGCATCCTTGCAAAGGCGTCATTGAAAATTACTTCCCCATTCGATTCTTTATAAATGTATTTAACAAAGCGTAGTTAAATAAAGTAGGATATATAAAGATCATGTACTGTACTTATATACATTTGACGAGAATAATAAAGAAGGATACGGAGAAATGTATGGAATTGTTAGAAGAGCAATTTAAGCTGAGGGATTTGACGGGTTGCGTTCTGTGCAAGCAATAAAATGCCTGAATTCTTAAGAGACAAAAGAAAAAATATCTTCCACATTGTCAAGCGTGGAGACAAGAAGCCGTAATAATAATAAAACTGTCTGGAAAAGTCTCAGCCAACACCGAAATGTGGATTACAAAATTAATATCGAATAATAGGGACATACAACACATAACATAACTAACTAACCAACTCCATAGAGCAGAGTCCTTCTTGAGAAGCTAGCAGGTCGTCAGCTAATCAAGAAATTCCCCGCGTTTTATGGAACCCGAAGGTTCATTACCGCACTCACAAGAGCCCGCAACCTGTCCCTATCCTGAGCCATATCGATCAAGTCCATGCCCCCCCATCACACTTCTTGAAGATCCATTTTAATATTACCTTCCCATCTACGCCTGGGACTTCCAAGTGATCTTTTTCCCTCAGGTCATAACATATCAGGGAAAGGAAAACCAGACGTGACACCAGTAACGATCACACAATTGTAAGTACCGAAATAAAAGAATCTGACAAGTGTACGAAATATTAGTTAAATTAGTTTAATACGTATAACTATTTCTATGTCAGTAATAAGTATTTTCTTCAGAATAAGGAACAATAATTTTACAAAAATTAACTACCGAGGTAAATTATGACCTCACATCAATGTAAGGAGACTACAAAAGAATAAATCAAGATCAGATTCATTTTCCCTTGTCAATTTCATTCCACCCGTGATCCATTACACGAAAAAAACGAAAACCACTAATCATCTTCATCACAAGGGTTGCACAATAAGCCTTAAGGCTGAGGTGCGTCCGTAGCATTTGCTGCGGGGCCCTTCACTACAAAAAAAAAGATCAGACTCAACAACGTTATTGAAACAGGATAATAGTAAACATAATTAAACAATAGAGAAAATACAATTTACAATTTACAGGTTTTTAAAAGCTTTGCAAAAGTTCTTAAAAAGATTAAAATTTATATAATTTTAATAAAATGCGAAGAACGCACCCATGTGGCTAAATAGTGTAAACAAACTTGTAATGTGTGAGATTTACTACCATTTTGATTCATATATGATAAAGCCATTTTTATATGTTTATATTTTATTGTGATTAGGCACGAAAGAGCTCTACTTTAAAGGCAAAATATGTAGCTAAACTAATGTTGTAAATAAGAAGGATTGTTTACTAATAAATTTGAATTAATGGAATAAAAAAATTATTTTATTCGGTTTACGAAACACAAGGGGCTCCAACATACCAAGACTAAAAGGAAAACTACTTATATGTCAAAAGACAACACAGACACCTGGGACCTTCAAACTGTACGTAGATTAAGACTCAGTTCTTTGGTATGTGACAACGTGTGGTTTGATAGATAAGTGCTAACACTTCGGCGAAACCTACTGCTTGACCTTTAGGGTAGCTGGAAAATTCCTGAGAAACGCTGATATCCAGTGGCGTAGACAGCAACACGACGGCCCCCTATATTAGCGATGTTACTCTCCGATCTCATAAGAGGGATCCAGAATACTACTTTCTCTCAGAAGAACAGAATCCATTCCGAAAGAACCCACAACTCCCTGACCAACAGCCCCCTCCCCGCGTCGTGTGGTCTGCAGAGGACTTACCCACGCCACTTTTATACAACCAGAAAAATTTTTCCCCCCATTTTAGGGTACAGCATTTAATGAAGGCACTATTAAAATCTATCAGCTTATCGGCTTTTCAAGAAAAATTTCGAACCCGTGTCCTGTGAAATGCAAGTTGGCAGTGCTAATAATCTCACTGTATTATTCCTTGAAGAGTGGACTTAAATTTCACAGGTCATAAGCCAACTTAATGCAGTCCCACAGTCTTCATGTGCGTGCAAGAGATAACACTGCTTCCTGCCACAAGACACTCTTGACCCTTATCCTGATTTCTTTATGTAATTAATTTATGATGTAAGTGTTTAATTTTAGTCTTCCCACTTTCTAATAACCTCACAGCAAACTAACAGGCTCATCCCGAGGAATAAAAGAAGATTAGTTAGTCTTCTGATGAATAAACAATTTATGGGAATTCGTTGGATCATTCAGTCTGTAATTCATAATTTGAAATCCGCTACATTTTGAGATTTAAACTGTCGGCCCGAATTAGACATTGCAGTGACACGTGATAACAATGAAAGCCCGTGTCTATCCCGACTGGCAACTGTCTGTCAGGTCCCTTTATTTCAGCACTTGACAGGTCATTTGAGCGAACTGACATTTATTTTCTTTGATGTATAGAATGACATGATTGTAAACGCTATCCCATTACAGGCCTAGACAGGTCCTTAGGGCTCCAGGAGGTTGAGGCTTCCAGAATTTCTAGACAATTGGTAAGGTTGTCAGTCCTACGCACCGGCTGTCTTTATCCCCAGGAGATATTTCTGGTACTCATTTCTATTCAAGGCTGAGTCGAACCCAGGGCCACAGGGTGGCCGGAAGCATTACGTTGATGAAAAATTACCCCCCCGGGAATCGAGCCTGCGACCTTCCGGCTTGTAGCGCAGTGCCTCAACCAACTGCGCCACCGCGTAACTCTGACATGATTGTACTAACTTTTAAAATTTTGGAGCTGAAATAATTTTGCCTTGAAGCACATATTTAATATATTTTTATGTATAATATTAAACAATAGTTTTCTGCCTCGCTTAAAACCCTCCGTATCCCATTAGAGCAATAACCGCAGCTTTTTATAAGAATCATATAAAATATACAAACACACCAACTCCATAGAGCAATGTCCTTCTAAAGAGGTAAACACTTCCCCAAACAGTCAAGAAATTCCCCGCTTCTTAATAAGCCCGAATGTTCATTACCGTTGTCACAGCAGCCTGTCACTTGTCCCTATATTGAAACAAGTAAGTCTCGTCCACGCCCTCCCATTCTGTTTCTTTGCGATCCATTTCAATACCATTCCCCTCTACTCTTAGGTCTTCCAAGTGTTCTCTTTCTTTAAGGTTTCCCCACCAAAACACCCCGTGGGTAGAATTTAGGGTGTTTTAATGTTACAGCAGCAGGTATAATAATGACTATGCTTGAAATGGTTGAGTGTTAATAGTTCTCGGTCGCAGTAGCCAATCAATAAGGGGTTAAGTTTAAGAGAAGCGATTAAATGTGAATTTCACCTGTGTCTAAACACCTTAACATGGCGGGTGGGATACATATCTGTATATTTGCAACCTCGAGAGTAGAGAGGCGGAATTACTAATTGGTTCGTTTCTCTTAGATGCAGATATTTGTTACACATTTCGCTATCTAATATTTGTAACTGGTTTACTTACTTTAATTCCTGGCATATTTCCCTTCCTTAAAGTGAAAAATATTGGCTTACGATTTCACTGCGCCATATGTATATGTGTGCTTGTATCTCTGCAGGAGGTCCTCCTTTCCAACTTTCGAAAGAACCGACAGATTTGCACGAAACTTGGTATGAACATTATGCACATAAAACCATTCCAGTTTTCCATTTCCTATATCAGTAATAATAGCATGACGGTCGCATAAACTTATAGACTCTATTACATAATTTCCAAACCACGAATAAATCTGCCAAATTTTACGCCGAAATCAATTTATGCCCCAAATAAAAATAACTCTTTCTGAGGAATTCTAGAAACAAAAAAATCCGCCTGCAGTCCGATTATTCTGTGTCGTCACTGTCCATTCTTAGGAATTCCTGCACCCCTCACGATATCTCCAAGCTACTTTTGCTGTGTATATACAGAATACAGGAAGTTCCAAACAGAAGATGATTTGTTGGCAAACTCACGTCTTTGCCTTATCTCCGCTAGTCTGTAAAAGCACCAAGCAGGTGAGCGTATACCTGGCGCTCAACAAGCAAAACGAAGCTTTGTACTTGCTAAGTTAAAGTACTACATAGCAGCCGCTTTATTTCTAGCATAAAGGAATTTCTTTTTCTTCTTCAGGAGGGTGACAGTGTCTATGAATCACGTCAATCAAATAGACAGAGGCTAAAAGAATTTGCGGCAGACTTCGGACACTTGACAGTTATTCGCCGTATCAAGCAATTTACTGTTGCAGAGCCAAATGTTTCACAATGCAATCCTGTATATGTTAAATGACACCTTTACAACCTTTTTATTTATGATAAGAAAATAATTACATTAATGTTATATTTCATTGTGACCCTTGCTCTGGATGAATCTCTTCTGTTGGAAGGACGAAGGGCTTGGTGGTCCCGTCTAGCAGTTCCGATAAGAAGAGAATTATAATATAAACTAACTCCATGGAGCAGAGTCCTTCTTGACAAGCTAGCAGGTCGTCAGCTAGTCAAGAAATTCCCCGCGTTTTGTGGAACCCGAAGGTTCATTATCACACTCACAAGAGCCCGCCACCTTTCCCTATCCTGAGCCATATCAATCCAGTCCACGCCCCCCCCCATCCCATTGAAGATCCATTTTAATATTATCCTCCCATCTACGCCCGGGTCTTCCAAGTGATCTCTTTCCCTCAGGTCTCCCCACCAAAATCCTGTATGTACCTCTCCCCTCACCCATACGTGCTACATGCCCCGCCCACCTCATTCTTCTCGATTTGATCACCCGAATAATATTTGGTGATGAGTACAGATCATTAAGTTCCTCGTTATGTAGTCTTCCCCACTCCCCAGTTACCTCGTCCCTCTTAGGCCCAAATATCCTCCTCAGCACCCTATTCTCGAAAACCCTCAGCCTATGTTCCTCCCTTAGTGTGAGAGACCAAGTCTCACACCCATACAAAACAACAGGCAAAATTATATTTCTGTATATTTTAATACTAAAATATAAATCCGTTATTAAACAATAAGCAGTGGTTCGACTTTTAACTCATTTCGGCTGCATGAGACACTTTACTGTCTCTGCATTTTACTAACATAAGGTTTCCTTCTTCTTCTTTCCACTCAGGATTAGGATCAAACGTGTTCCGACGTCTTAGAAAAGGATCGGTTTCCTTGTGTCTTCATATCGTGCCAATTTGTAAAGAAGTGCAAGTTCTGGCAGTCTCTTCACGTGCCTTATATACAAGTGGGTCAATAATTTCTCTCCGTACGCATATATTGCATATATTTAATAAATATTCAATGCGACCGTTACAGATCCATAACTTCGCTTTAGTTTCCTTTAATGCGACATATCCCGTGACACGTCTTAACAATTTCATATCCTCTGTCTCAGTCACATTAAAATTTTCAGTTTACTTAAACAAACTTTCACTTCCTTATAAAAGTGAGTAAACTGCCATCATTTCAGTAGAAAATGTAATGTTTTATTTTTTTTTCATCCCCTTTTAATTCTCTATTTATCGCCCAACCTGTTCTTTATATCGTTGCAAGATTTAACGTCATAAGAGAATTCTCATCAAAAGTAGGCCCTTCGGGAATTACAGAGTCAAAACTGTTACAAAACTGTCAACCCATCGATGAGATATCTTCCTTAAAATAGCATTAACTTTGCTTTTCTTGTGAGTATGTAAAATTAACCTCCAAATATTATAATTAACCTCATAAGCCTAGCGGGTGCTTTATATACAGCAAGGTCTAACATTGAAAACATAGACAGTGTACGTATCACGTAACATTTTAGTGCTTTCGCGAAATTTTTATACTTCGTCGGCTACCCTAAGAACATGATAACATTTCACTCGAAAACAGAGCCTTTATGGCGATTTTATGCCGCCAACAACAACAAAACCTACTTAGGTCTTCATGTAAAGTGCCCGATGTCTTTGCCCGGTTCTAACTAGCTCTGGATTTCAAGACAGATTTCCATAAAAGTCCCAATACCAAATTTCAGAGAAAGTCTTCCAGTAGCAGCCGCACTTATACGTGCGAAGAGACGGATAGGCAGAAAAAAGAGACGGGCGGGCATGGCGAAGGCAATAGGCGCTTTTCACGGCTATGCAAACGCGCATAAAAATACTACATTCTTCTCACATAAATTGTTTATGTGTTTTGTATGGATCTCAGAGCAAAGAGCGATTATTTCCCTACACAACTTTAAGTGACTGATTTTTATAACGAGACGGAGTGTGTTTACTGCGCGGAACGAAAAGTGTCTTGAAATAAAATAGGTTACGTCTCCTCATTAAAGGGTTAAATACTTTACTGTGTCTTGGCAGTCGGAAGAGACCAGGTGTAGCATATTGTAGATGATAATGATGATGATTCAATTCAATTCAATTCAATGGGTATTTATTAACGTGCAGACTTAACAGCACAAGTGCCAATTACAAAGCCAGCACAAAAGCACAAATAAAACACAAAACAGTACAAATACACAAGACAAAACACTAAAGAAACAAAATAAATAAGTAATAAAACAATGTAAATAAGTACTGGGGCAGAAATCCAATACCCTTACAGAACATAGATGACTTTATTTATTACTAATTCAATTCAATGGGTACTTATTAACGTGCAGACTTAACAGCAACAAGAGCCAATAAAAAAGTCAGCACTAGAGCACAACACAAAACAGTACAAATACACAAGACAAACACTAAGGTAACAAAACAAATATTAAGTAAAACCACGTAAAAGAAGTACTGGATCCAATACCCTGACCGAACATAGCTGACTTGTTCTAAAAATGTCGCATGGACCGAACTACAGCGTCTAAATCAATATTTACACTAATAACAAGTCATTAATCAAAACAGACCTACCATTGATGATGATGATGATAATGACGATGATGATGATAATGATTATTTTAATGTTGATAGTCGTAATAAAACTCTTCGCCAAGTTATTGTCACTTGAGCAGGACCTTACGCAGATATTGGAATTTAAGCAGCAAATTTATAAGTTGAAAACAAATGTGTTCATCAACTGAACAATTACAATGTAATTCAGTGTGCTGACGTATGTGTGGGTTTCACTGACATCGTTTATGCTTAAATCATGAGGAAAACTTGCCTGTTATTGCACAAAACACATGACGTCGAAATTAGTAATTCAAATCAGGACTCGACCCTAAACAGCAAATGACAGTGAGACAGGTTATACCCCGAGTACTTCGGTTTTTCCCTTTGTCAATTATCATTAAGCCCATTCTCCATAATCATATTTCATTCATCTACCACCGACGCTCCATGATCTTAGTAGTTCAGAGAATTCTTAAATAATAGGCTTCTCACTTCTCGAAAAGGCGACACAGCGACGTCACTATTTGTGCCTTAGCAGCCACTACTACAGTTTCCTGTGCTCATAGACTAGATCCAGAGAGGACCTAAAACTAGAGATAAAATATATCTTTATGTTATTGCTCCTAGTATAAAATTTTAATTTCGGTATGTAGTTACATACGTTCTGGAGGAATCGTCTATCTCCACATACCCTGAAGATGCAGACAGCAGATTCCTTTGAAACGTCGGCAAGTACCTACAAAATACGCCTTATGGTAACCCAAATCACAATATTAAATTTCACCTCTGTAACATTATCAGATTGCCTCTAGTATCTAAACCTACTAAGTAGAGTCCTTGTCTATAATCTGATAGCTGTAGAGCTACTCAAGACATTTGCCACTTTTATGCAACACTAAGGCTTATTACCATGTGCACAAGCGCCTGCCAATTGCCTATCAAAAGACTCCACTCCACCCCGCACCCTCACGCCCATTACGTTACGATCAATGTCAATATTATCCTCACATCTATGTCCCATAAAGCTGGACACACAAATGAAGAATTTCTCGTACTAAACGGTTAACAAATTCTATGCAGTCCGTACGTGACTGCATGTAGGCCTAGAATTATGACTGTTTCAGCCGGCAAAAACTACCGGTCATCCCTCCTAGAGTAGTCACAATTTTATACTCTGCATGAGAGATTGATAGGTTTTGGGGTGTCAGTTGTTAGGACAATTATGTGAGTGACGAATTGGAAAGAACATTAACGAAGGAGATTGTCAACCATTTTAAGGCGCTATGGAAAAGATCGCAGAATATAATCAATAAATTTAATTAGGATGCCGAGTCCCTCTAAGACAAGATTCGAGCCAAACTGAGTCCCTCTAAGACAAGATTCGAGCCATACTGAGTCCCTCTAAGACAAGATTCGAGCCATACTGAGTCCCTCTAAGACAAGATTCGAGCCATACTGAGTCCCTCTAAGACAAGATTCGAGCCATACTGAGTCCGTCTAAGACAAGATTCGAGCCGTACTGAGTCCCTCTAAGACAAGATTCGAGCCAAACTGAGTCCCTCTAAGACAAGATTCGAGCCATACTGAGTCCCTCTAAGACAAGATTCGAGCCATACTGAGTCCGTCTAAGACAAGATTCGAGCCATACTGAGTCCCTCTAAGACAAGATTCGAGCCTTTAAACTTGTTTATGCGAAGTAGGTCTTCTAAAATTTATACTGCGAAGTTCTGTTTCTTGTAAGCAAGAAATGGCTCGAGCTGGTATGTATGAAGACTACGTCGAAGTTGTGGTAAGATTTTACAAAATGTTTGCATATATCTACTCGAAAGAAGTCGTCATCTGAACTTATAAAAGTGTAGCCTTGCAAAAATTTCTTCCTAATCGGGCGTCATTTGCAGATGACCAAGTGCTGAAGCAGAGTAACAAGTACTTTACGCCATGAATTTTGTTGTGGTCTCTGGTAAGTGGGATACATGGAATACTCCAACTGCCTCATCTATGAAGGAGCCGCTATCAACAGTTTTAATAATCACTTCATTAACCGTTAAAGTCCAGTGTTAACTTCCTGTACCAACAGCTGTATCATTACAGATTTGTAGCTTTAGAAAGAATCTCACGATAAACACCGATTATTTCTCTAACAGCATTAAGCGGTCGTTCTTTAAAACTGACACAGACCCTATTCTCTTTTAAGTAAGAAATGATAATGTATACAATTTAGAAAACCGTCATTCTTCAAAGAGATACTTAGCGAATACAGTTTTCTCTTATTCTGTTAAGATGTTAATATTGAGAAATTTATGTCAATAATTCCTTAAATTGATACTCTAAAATTTAGATAAATCTAAGAACACGTGCTGCGCTTTCTGTGTTTTAGGGGTTGAACCCTCTTCATTCTAAATTTAACTATGTTTCTTTTATTTATATGTGCAGTGCCCTGAAATTGTGTGTGGCAATAATACTTCGAAAAGTAGAACCTGCTGCGTAAGTTTCGTGTAGAATGTAAAGCATACCACACCGGGAGCGAGAAATCTCTGACCAGCTACAATTATGACGGAGCCATCATTTCAGCTGCGTCCGTGAAACTGCGTACGGAGATACAGACGCAGCTACTAGTTAGTCTGGTCGTTTTATTAGCACTACAAACCTTGTGATAAGTGCTAAATTTTGAACTTGTATCTGACAAACTTAGTGTTGATAATGTGTAATAGGGCTTATTAGAAATTATATTCAGAAATTGGTCACTAAATAGTAACATTATTAATTTGTAGTCGATTTTAACCACATCGTATAAGCATGTTTAAAGGAAGTGAGGCATAATAAGCTACAGTCTCAAAACATCAGCGTTTATACCTGATTTGTAGACCTCTGCATTTTGGGTTCAGTTCGATTGAACAATCATCAGGTGGAACCATACAGATTGTGTAGAATTAGCTGCTAATTAGTTTTATATATTATTAGCTTTTTGTGATCTATCCACTAAAAATTCTACAACGTTAAAATCAGTTTTGGAAAATAGTTGTTAAAATTAAAATTAAAGCTGAATACAGTCGAATGATTAACAATATATATGAAATCCTTTATGAATGTTACGATTATGATCCTCGTTTCATTGTTCACCATTGTTAAGATTGAAAAGCCGTCATTCGTGTGTTAAGTTATCCTATCCAAATACATCACCTAACACCGTCAACTCATGCATTATTAGTAGAGCCTAATGACAGTCTATGGCATTACCATTTCATTTTGTATAAATGATAAGATCTTCCATTTGACTATAAGTTATTTGCTTTCTCTGCACGACTATATCATCTTGAGTGAATTATTTGGATCTGTGCGGTGGTTTATTTAAATCCAGTTGCTTATACTGTGAATTGTTCTACAGGATTACGGCTTAATCGACTTGCAACGTAGTGAAGAATTGTAACAATCACGTGCGCATATTGACGTTTGTGCTACCAGGAAAAAAGGTAACGCAATCCCATTACAGGCCTGGACAGGCCCTTAGGGTTCCAGGAGGTTGAGGCTCCCAGATTTCAAGACAATCGACTCATAAAGGTGGTAAGGTTTTAAGCCCTAAACACCGGCCGCCTTTATCCCCCAGGAAACATTCCTGGTACTCATTTCTGTTAGAGGCTGAGTTGACCCCAGGGTCATAGTGCGACCGAAAGGATTATGTAAATGAAAAATCCCGTGCTACTAGGATAAAAATAAATATCAGTAACACAAATAAGAAGCAACATATGGAAAAGTGCAGCATAAGAATTTTTTGTAACTTGCTGTTTAATTATGAAAGAATTTCATATAATCATTTATAATAATTGAATTATTAGAGTATAGTCTTGAGACATGAGTTAAATGAAAAAGTGCTAGAGAAAGCAAGCTGTGCGTAAGAACTGTCAGATATAACTAATTAGAAAAATTAAAAACAAAGACATGTAATAGGATAAAAGCGTAGAGAGAAAAATGACTCGCGTTGACAGAGAGAACAATAGCAAGACCCTCTGTATTTATCCTTCAGTACACAGTTTCTTTGTTACGGTTACATTTCTGCTGTACAAACTGTTTGGTAAGCTATTATCCGACGCGAAAGAGCAAGCTCCTTTGCGCCATATTATCTTGTACCAGGCGTTTAAATCATGAACTAAGTATAGGTGTCCCTCCCACCCCCCTCCAGAACACTGGACTTTGAATGGAGGTTTTACTACGCTCCTTAACTCAGAGCTAAATTGTACTGGCAAAAGGAATTAAGACGACTGTGTAGGCAGAAGAGACTTTTAACACACGGTGATTGTTGTCATCCGGAATATGACGCCGTTTGATTTTGATGTTAGCAGCCTTTTGGAGGAAACTGCTACTGCCATCTTGATGGAAGACAAATTACTTCTTAAGACAGAGCTACCTATTCTCATTTTACTACATTGAGGACGGAAACAGCTGGTCCCTTCTAAACGTCTGTACCTGTCTGCCAAACAACAATGCGTCACAACTCAGAACATATGGATGCTTATTGTCACTGCCGCGGGAAGCTAAAATTTCACACGTTTCTTTAATAGTCCATGAAAGGAAGAAAAGAATATATATGTCATGTCAAAGAACGAGTCATACAGGATGGCCTGACGAAGGGACAGCATCCCAGCACAACTCCCTGTCACAAAAAAAAATCATATAATTTAATATTATCTAAACTCTTTATTTTATGACCAATTTTTTTCGGTGGGTTATTTCTGGAAGGAGTGGAGGATTTAGAAGGTTTTAATTGCGAGCTGAAAGCAATTATATTGTAAAGATCCTTTAGCGATACGGTGTGGCACTTGCCCCGCCGTGGCGCTAAGTTGGAACCCGTCCCATTAGCGGGGTGGGAGAGATCATTGAAGACGCGATGTGGATGGAGCTCTGAATTGCTCAGTGGTCGCCCGACAGCGGCAGGTTGCAGACGGGAGTGCAGTGTACTACCGCGCGGACTGACAGCTTAGCTACAACAGCTCACGGTACTGTAACAAAATGCATTGTTTCAGAGAAACTGAGTGCTCGTCTTTAGAACTTATATTACGTCGATAAAACATACAGATACTCTCGTTTATAATTTACCATTTCCTTATTATGTTCTACATATAATACCTGTACAGTGTAAGTTACATGTTTGGCTGTTACCTGCTTTGGACGAAAAAGTTCTTGGGTGTAGAGAAAGATTATGAAGAGAGATATAGTAATCGGAAATCTGAGTGTAAAAATTTGAAATAAAAAAAGCCTTATACGTACTGTATATGCAAAAATTAGGAAAATGCTTCGTAATTTTATCCAAATAATACCCTAATAGTCGATACATTTCAGGTGCTGCTTTGTTTGTAAAATGTTAGTTTGAAGATGAAATAAAAATAACTTTTATTACATCTGAATTTTTAACAGGTACCCTGAATACATACTTCTGAATTCCTTGTAACAATTCATTGCAAAAAATAATACCGCAGTACTGATTCTGATAAAGCGATGAAAGTCTAGACACGGTCGCTAGTGGTTCACTTCTAGAGACTGTACGAGTGCAGTATACTGAAAACTAATAATTTTAGATTTCATAACATTACTAATAAGGATTATTTAAATGAACAGACAGGTTTCGTGTTATCCTGATAAATGGAACATATCAGTAACAGAAATAAATTCTACTAAATCAATAGTCGTGGTATTGCTGCTATCTCTCGCCATTCCAGTGTCATTTACTTTTAATTTAGGCATGCTTTTGACAGTTTGTGTCGAGGAAAATACATAACCTATTACTGTTTTACAAAGAGCTTTATTACTCTCGGTGCCTCATACAGTTCCAAGAAGTCAGTATAGCTCAGTGGGCCAATAGTGCTGGGTGACTGAAAATCGATCCCCGGCAAGCACATAAATTCCTCACGTCTTCGCCTCACTATTCTGTTTCCGGCAGTCATCTGCCCCTTATGGAGAGAGAACCGTGCTGTTCTTCATCTGGAGGTAAATCGGCTGGAATGTGAAGCTGACCACTCCAGTTACATGTAGTGCTGTGGTTAAGCATGCCTGAATCTGTACCTCCCTCCCCATTTGTCTTCAAGGCGTGATTTCTGATTGAGCACAGTGAGAATTTTGCTTTCTGAAATAATAGAGGCCTCTGTCTCAGCAGGGATAGGACTGTTAGTTGTGTTAAGCGGCCAGAACGTGAAGCTGACCACGTGTGGAGCTCAGTAGCTAGTTATGATATGGAGGTCAGGTCATAAGGAATGGCACAGAATGCCTCCCGTTTACCCCTCCCTTCCCTCTCCAAAAAAAGAAATTATAAGCAATAATCCAACATTTTCTTATGTAGCAGCAGCAAAAATATAATAATAGTAATAATAATAAAGGCGTCTTTCATTATCAGCAAAAGACATAAATCTGAAATTCTTATCTGATACATCTTTGTTATGTGATATTAAACTCTAATTGTCCTTGTCTACTTTGGTAAGGAGGGGGGGAGCTGTGTCGTACTTCTTGAGAATGGCATCTCTAATAAACCCTGAATCACACTTTTATCAACCTTTAATGCATCTATTCTTCAGAGGAAGAATCGTTAAAGAACAAAATCATTTATAATTGGTTTTCTACATCACACTACTTCAATCTTAAAAAGCTTTGCAACACAAAACAAAACTTATATTTCGTGACAGTACAGTCACACACAACACCACAAAACAATCAAAATGGTGTTGTGTGTGACTGTACTATCACGAAATACATACTGATTAATGACGCAAAGAGGATGAATCACCTTAATAAAACAAAACTTACTTCAGCGATCACTTGGAAGAGGACTGAGATGGTAAACTACTTGCGTGCCAAATTCCAAACTCGAAATAACAGGAGTGTTTCAGTACAATAAACACAAATTCCACATAAATTTACAATAGCAGTAGACGACGGTGCTGTCCCCCGGGTCGAACGGCCCTTGGCCGGCAAGATCAAGATCCTGCTTTGAAAAACAGCCATATTCTTAGAATTCTTAATACCAAAATTTAATACTTTACTTTTCAAGTGATGGTTTGTATTCATGGATAATGACGTCCAAATATTATGAATCCTTTCACTATTTCTTAGAAAATCATATACCAACAAAAATAATAAACGAGGAATATAAAATGATCATAAATAAATGTATTCTTAACAAAAGGAATACAGTACAAACTGTCAATTAAACATTTCAGAGTAATATCCATTCGCATATAATTTAAGTGCTAAAATCCGTTTAATAATTCTGTTTGTTGTAGTAGAGGTTTTTGTGTTTCTAAGTGTAAGTTTATACGTAGCATACCTAATTTAATTACGTTTCAAGTGTACAGTTTAAGAAACTTCGGATAATATGTAAGGAAAGCCATGGAATTACTCTAAGTGTAAGTTTATATGTAGCATGGATTGTTTAATGTTATCTGGACTGCAGAATTTACAATGTATTGAATTAGATATATGAATGGCTCTTAATGGTGAGTACTCTAATCAGTAATTTTGGAGTGAAACAGGCAAAGAGACAGACGGGCGGATACTATGATCACTGTTTGTCTTCGGCAAGCAACTTAAAGATAGCTTCGGAGACTGGTGTGGTCATTCATTAAAAGAACCTTATAAGCGAGAAGCAAATATACAGACACTGAGCTATCTCGCTGGGCACGAAGGCACTTGAGAAGGCCTGTTAACACTACATAAAATACCCTGTAAATTATATGTGTACATAAAATAATAGTGACTAACCACCACCTCTGTTGTTATATCAGGCTATTGAATACTGTTCGAAAGAACACATTGGCTTGTAATAGCATTACGATGTTGCTTATCTTGTAACTCTGGCAGAAGAGGGAGAGGTGCGAAAGCAGTAGACACAAGACTGGGTCTGCTGTCTTTAGTAACCACAATAAACAAACCTCCCACGTAAAAGAGACAGGTTCTGCTCGCTGTGTATTCATGTGGGTGCAAAAATGCTATGAATTAGTAAAACCTGAACACCAGGACATAATTCACACACACACACACACACACATATTGCTTTCCGTCACCTCATGATGCATACTTATATACACACATCGTCAGATTTAAAAACGGTAACATTCAAAAACAGTGGGAAGGAAACTGTAGTGTCGTCTCTACTGGGTTGACTGAGTCTTAGATCTGATATTTCAGATTCTGATGGTAGTATAATTTGCTACATAGGTACCAATGTTTTCGGTAAAACTTCTTGATTGTCTTCAAGGGTAGTCGCTCTTCTACCTCCGAAGAAGAAGGCAGGAGGTGTTGCGTAACCATCAACATAAATGGCGTCACATCCAAGAAGGTCGTACTGTTATCTGATTTATTAAGACATTTAACGACTCTGTTTCGACGTAGGTTCAGATGAAGTGGAAAGATTATCAATAATTTTAGTAAATAAGAATTTGGAAGGAGATGGTTGTGACATAATCGAAGGCTGGGGAAAATAGGAAAGTAGCCAGTAAACAGACCGAATTTATAGCGGATATGTTCAGAATGCCAGTCCACAGCCTTGTGACTAACATCGCGGGAGAAGAAAGTCGTTAATGCTCATACACATTCATTTCGCAAAAAGGAAACGCGTCAATAGCAAACTAAAATTATGGAGTCAGAAGAGTTTAAAAGCAATCCTGAAAGTTTTCTTAAACCATTCATTTACAACTTTTATAGTGCTAGTTTAAGTGACATGGGTTGCTCTGGGGTTGAAAGTAGCTGTGCTTATCCGGTCCTACTGAGTAAGTTTGGATCGCTTTCTTAGCATGAAGGAGCGGACCTATACTGTCACTGAGACGAGGTGTTTTATTAATCTTTATCGTCTTTTAACGTGAGTAGGTAGACAGACTTGATCCTAAATATTACATATGGATCCTAGTAGCCGTGCGGTCTAAGGCATGGGTCTGAGGCCGCTCGCTTGCTGGGATTGCGGGTTCGAATCCCGCCAGGGGCACGGATTCTGTCTCTTGTGAGTGTTGTGTGTTGTCAGGTAGAGGTCTCTGCGACGGGCTGATCACTCGTCCGAGGAGTCCTACCGAATGTGGTGTGCCCAACTGAGTGTGATCGTGAAGCCTCGATAATGAGGAGGCCCTGGCTCACTAGGGGCTGTTGCGCCATGCAAAATAGAAAATGAAACAACATCCGTCAGAATCTTACAGATTGTACTGTAACAGCTCCGTTCGAAACATGTCCACTATTGTGAACAACTTATGGGTTGTATTTTACTGACAGAGGATATATGATATTGTGTTACACTGTAGCTTACCGCTATGACGACATTCAAATCCGCCTGCAAGCGAGACCCACCTCAGATATGCATTGCCTTTAAATGCCACTTGTTCCTACCAGTCATGCATACCTTTTGCACATTTATAATTGCACACAAAATATTTCTCATTTGCAGGTGAGGAGTCTCCTTGACCTTGACCTCAGTGTGGGCGGAATATGTGATGTTCAAAACCTGATGGGGTGGACAAATCAGTCTGTGAATAGTTGCAACACCACAGGACGGTGTTTCTGCTAATTGTCTTACAAACTGTGCATTATGGCTGTGTTTCGGGCTGACCTGTTCATCGCGTTGATCATCAGCTTCGGAATCGCCACCGGTGAGTGTCCATTATATCTTCAAGTACGTCCTACCTCGCCACTATTTCCTGCAGCTATAGCAGAATTCAAACAGATGGGCCGGTTTGTCGAGCAGAAATAGAGTGGCCGTTGCAATGTTGCAAGAACTCTTGTTTTAAATAAGACTGTCTTCCTTTTCACATCACGTGTTCAAAGCGATTGTGATGCTTGGCGACACCGTGGACAAGCCAACTACCTCTGGCTTGAACAGTAAAATGTCATTAAAACCACGTCTGTAGCTTCTCTGTATCCTGCTGTTTTTCGCGATACTCTAAAATAATTTAAAAGAAAAACAGCCTCAAATATTTATTTTCGATATATTCATACGTGTAAGCTGTGAAATACGTGAGAGGAAGCAAATGCTATGAACAGGTTCCATTGATCTGTCGTTCTTTGCTTTTAGTTGCTTAATCTTTATTTATTAATACCAAATTTATCTTATTAATTTCCGTTAAATATTGATATCGCTCCAGGCTTCACATACAGCATACAGCATAACTGAAAGAATTCTTACTTCTTGAGCAAATCTATTCTAACGTCTAGCATATCACGTCCATAAATTACAGCTGAAGATAAGAAATATACACACACGTCTCCAAAATTCTTGCCCAATCAATATTTTTATTTTAATCGCCCTATTTGATTATTTTACTCCTAATGTAATTAATATAGAGCTACATGTATCCAAGCGTACAAACTTTCATAATTATACATTTTAAACCCCACTATTTATTCTTCGTAATTACATATTATGTACGTTATATACTTTACATCAGACATTGTAAAGTCTCGAGATCTCCCAGCAATATTGCAACTGTATCCACTGTATTATTTCCTTCTTTTTTATTCTTGGGATTGGCCTGATGGTGGCTACAAAAGAGTAGCCCTCACATGTAGCTGATTGTTAAACAGTACAATTGTGTTTCGACTGAAAAACCTGAATGTTTAACATTAGTTGCTTCATGGCAGGCCTTACCACCGTGCAATGAAGAATCACCCGCTGTCATGTGTAGGGGCCGGGATAGCTCAGTCGGTATAGCGACTCGCTACGGGCTGGACGGCCTGGGGATCGAACCCCGGTGGGGGCGAGATTTTCCGCACTCGTCCAGACCGGACCTAGGGCCTACCCAGCCTCCTGTAGGATGGGTACCGGGTCTGTTTCCCGGGGGTAAAGCTGCCGGGCGTGATGTCGACCAGTCACCCCCATCTAGCCCCAAGGTTAAAGAAAGAGTAGGGGTATACCTCTACTCCTCCTCTGGACCTTCATGGTCTGTTCTAGGGTGAAGTTTACGTTTTTATGTCTCATAGGCATAATGTAACTCCTGTATGGAATAAAATTCAAATAGATTATTCTCCGTGTTCTGAGACTGGCTAATCCCACAAGAAGTTGGTGCATAAAAAACAGATCCCCTTATTACTCATATTAACAAATTTTTGCGATCTTTATCTATATTTTGAATATTTCATTTCAATACAAAAATAAATAACATTTATGCAGTTGGTATTCCAAATTTGAGCTGTACAGCAATATACGAATCTGCGCCAAAAGACGCAAGTGCAAGAGGAAAGGCCATAGACACAACGCGTATGCAGTATGTATGGAGGCTACTGCACAGAGGCAGGTATCAGCCAGTTCGTAATTACGCTGTAAGCCTGATGAACTGTGCCACCTCTCAGTGTGTCTGGTTTGAGACCAGCTGTGTAAGGCTCCACAATTGGAGGGTCAGAGAACACATCATTTCGCTTCCACCAGCACCAATACATATATACTATTATTAATGAAAAAGAACAGGGGATCTTGTTCAGAAGGCTGAAAAGAGCAGGTTATATTAGCCGTAATATTTCATATGCCTATTATAAACCACACCGAATGACTAATAAATTAACAACCTTTAAAGCCCAGTTATTATTTTGTGTATAATATTCAGAAATTCTACGTTCTGCCCACAAAAAATATTTGTCCTTCTTATGGATCCTAGAACAAACAGCGATTACTTCCCTATGCAGAGTTAACCGATCGATTTTATAACCGAGACGAAGCGTGTTTACTGCGCGGTACGAACTGAGTCTTTAAAAGTAATTCAGGTTAATCTTAGTCTTCAAACGCTTAAAAGAAATATAACACTCCGTTACGTTGTATAAACATCTCTACGGTCTAGATGGAGGCAGCAGTTATCTTCAAAACATGAGGTCGCAGAAACAAGAATACACAACTCTCAACCCAGTATCAGTAAAGAAAAGATTTTTATCTTCTCAAAAATGTACCGGCACTGGGACTCTCCCAGCCGCCTATTCAATGTGCACCAGGGTTCTTTCGCGGAATAAAGCGGTCAGAGCGAGAATTTAACCACTCATCTACCTCTAATGCCGAAGATAAGAATGAGTGGATCTATACTTCTACTCCCTCTATACGCCTTCATGACGTGGACAGGGACAACTTTACATTCAGCTTTCATATCATCCCAGGAGACTAAAACGTAAACCTCCACTGATGTGATAATTTCGGATATCATACATTAAACAGAAAAAGTCCAATATTATCTAAGAGGTAGAAAACGATAAAAAAAATAAACTCAGAAGTATGGAAACGTAGAAGGAATGAAAGAATGAAAGGAAAAACGAAGAAAGAAGAAAGGAACGAGGGAAGCGAGAAAAGAAGCACACAAAAGTAAAGAAAATATACCTACTCACATGGAAGGAGAGGTAAAAAAAAAGACATAGAAGCAAAGCAAGACATAAAGAATATTTCGGTCTATATTATTGCTTCAAAACACGCCTCTTCTCCCGAAAAGCTTGAAGAGATTCGGAACTCCGTGAGTAATGCTTTGCTTGCGATGAAACTGTGTCCTTGCGACCTCCGCAACCAGTTCGCTGGCCCTCCTCTGATTCCTCGTGACATACAGCCACATCTCAGTAATGAACCGGCCTCACTGAATTCGTTTCAGGCTACTAAGTCGTAAGGAATGCAAAACACAGCACCATGCGCAGTATAGTTCGTTACACGCTGAAAGAAAACAGAGCGTAAACCTTCGTTCCCACGACTGGTACGTTAGACAGAAATTTGTCACTTGTGGTTACTTTCCACGTCGTGGTGACGGTGCACTTGTAAAAATATTGCCCACTTCTCTGTTTCTCACCGACTGTACGTCAATGTGTTGGCAATATTCAACGTTTGTTTACTTATCAAGTCGAGAATTGTTGCATTCCCACGACTCGTTCATATATGACAAGCAGACAAGTAACGTGTGTGGATAATGAGTGTCATTCCACACGTCCAAGGGCTAGGTATAGAGACGTAGCAATGCAATCACAATGACCAGGCAAACGTTTGATAAGAGTACGAATTTCTGTCAAAGAAACCAGTCGTGGAAACAGTGTGAGAGTTATCCACTTGGCTTCTTGTACAATGGGCAATTATTGGTGCCTTTGTCAAAAACACAGGTCATAGGAATGGGACGTAGTGTTGCCGTCTTCTGAAACAAGACATCGTGGAATTTAACTTTAACTTATTTGTAGCGTATTTAACGATGCTGTCAGTAACTGAGATTATTTAGCATCGAATAATAGTAAACAGTGCCGATCCCAGTGGCCGTGCGGTCTAAGGCGTGGGTCTTCGGCCGCTCGCTTACTAGGATCGTGGGTTCGAATCCCACCGGGGGCATGGATGTTTGTGTTGTGTTAGATGTATGGACGATAGCATGAAACATAAGGTGACATGCAGGACAAAAAGGACTTCAACAGTACAAATGGATCAAAGGGGAAAACCCAGGAATTAAAAAAAAAAAAAAAAAAATCCCACCGGGGGCATGGATGTCTGTCTCTTGTGAGTGTTGTGTGTTGTCAGGTAGAGGTCTCTGCGACGAGCTGGTCCCTTGTCCAGAGGAGTCCTACCGACTCTGGTGTGTCTAAAGTGTGTGTGACCATGAAACCTCGACGAAACGAGGAGGCCCAGGCCCATATAAGGCTGTCGAGCCATAGAAAAAAAAATAGTAAACAGTGAACTGGGAAGGACGTAAAAGATAGGGGTTATGGCCCAATTTAAGTCAGCATGCCAACATTTGTCCTGAGAAAGAGAGGGAAATTTCAAAAATTCAGAGCCAGGGTAGCTGATGTCCGGACCGACTTTCGACGCAGCCACCGCTCAAACATAAGCCAAAAATATTATACGTGAGTTCAACATTTCGGTGACGACGTGTAGTTTGGTAAACAGATACAAACATTTAGTAGGAATCCGCTGTCTCCATTTCAGGAGGCGTAACAGTACATTAATTAAATAAGTTATAATTTTCCCAGTGAAGACATGAAGGCATAAGGGAAGTGGAGATATAGCTCCACTAATTCTCAACCTTGGCAATACATGGAGGTGAGGTGTCAGCGTCACACCACTGCCGCTTTACTCCCGGTACCCATTACATAGGTAGCTGGGTGAGTACCTGTTTTCATCTGGACGTTTTGGACAAGAGAATTGTATTGTGCCCTTGCCGGAAATCGAGTCACGATTCCTCGGACATCCACCCCATGGCCTAGTCACTATACTAACTGCTCTGTCTCGGCTCCCATAGTACTTCAAATGCAAAGCAAACATAACAGAAAAAATAAGAAAAAGATAAGAAATCTAATCAAAATTAGTAGTTTCATAAAGTGTGTGTGTCCATGACCCTTACACTATGGCCACTACTTCCTGAAGGAAGGAACGGCAGTGGTAGAAGTTAAATTGCTAGGCTTTGTTTGTATTTCAGAATAGTTTCCTTATCTGTTGCGTTTTCTTAGACAATCAGTAAGAAGTAATAAAATTTGCATCGTCAAAGGCAAATATAGTGAAGGATTCAGACACACACACACACAAACACACACTATATTATATATATATATATAATATATATATATAATGATCGGTCAGGAAACGCTTTTACTTGGCACACTACCTGGCTCTATACACACCTGTCGTAAGCACTACCCCTCAGGGCTCTATACACACCTGTCGTAAGCACTACCCTTCAGGGCTCTATACACACCTGCCGTAAGCACTACCCTTCAGGGCTCTACACACACCTGCCGTAAGCACTACCCTCAGGGCTCTATACACACCTGTCGTACGCACTACCCCTCAGGGCTCTATACACACCTGTCGTACGCACTACCCTTCAGGGCTCTATACACACCTGTCGTACGCACTACCCTTCAGGGCTCTATACACACCTGTCGTACGCACTATCCCTTCAGGGCTCTATACACACCTGTCGTACGCACTACCCTTCAGGGCTCTATACACACCTGTCGTAGCACTTCCCTTCAGGGCTCTATACACACCTGTCGTAAGCACTACCCTTCAGGGCTCTATACACACCTGTCGTAGGCACTATCCTTCAGGGCCTATACACAATGTCGTAAGTACTACTTCGGCTCTATACACACTTGTCGTAAGCACTATCCTTCAGGGCTCTATACTACACACTGTCGTAAGCACTACCCTTCAGGGCTCTATACACACCTGTCGTACGCACTACCCGTTCAGGGCTCTATACACACCTGTCGTAGGCACTACCCTTCAGGGCTCTATACACACCTGTCGTACGCACTACCCTTCAGGGCTCTATACACACCTGTCGTACGCACTTCCCTTCAGGGCTCTATACACACCTGTCGTAAGCACTACACCTCAGGGCTCTATACACACCTATCGTAAGCACTACCCTTCAGGGCTCTATACGTACACACTTGTCGTAAGCACTACCTTCAGGGCTCTATACACACCTGTCGTAAGCACTACCCCTCAGGGCTCTATACACACCTATCGTAAGCACTACCCTTCAGGGCTCTATACACACCTGTCGTAAGCACCACCCTTCAGGGCTCTATATATACCTGTCGTAAGCACTACCCGTCAGGGCTCTATACACACCTGTCGTAGGCACTACCCTTCAGGGCTCTATACACACCTGTCGTAAGCACTACCCTTCAGGGCTCTATACACACCTGTCGTAAGCACTACCCGTCAGGGCTCTATACACACCTGTCGTAGGCACTACCCTTCAGGGCTCTATACACACCTGTCGTAAGCACTACCCGTCAGGGCTCTATACACACCTGTCGTAGGCACTACCCTTCAGGGCTCTATACACACCTGTCGTAAGCACTACCCCTCAGGGCTCTATACACACCTGTCGTAAGCACTACCCGTCAGGGCTCTATAAACACCTGTCGTAAGCACTACCCGTCAGGGCTCTATACACACCTGTCGTAAGCACTACCCGTCAGGGCTCTATACACACCTGTCGTAGGCACTACCCTTCAGGGCTCTATACACACCTGTCGTAAGCACTACCCTTCAGGGCTCTATACACACCTGTCGTAAGCAGTACCCCTCAGGGCTCTATACACACCTGTCGTACGCACTACCCTTCAGGGCTCTATACACACCTGTCGTAAGCACTACCCCTCAGGGCTCTATACACACCTGTCGTAAGCACTACCCGTCTGGACTCTATACTCACCTGTCGTAAGCACTACCACGTCAGGGCTCTATACACACCTGTCGTAGGCACTACCCTTCAGGGCTCTATACAAACCTGTCGTAAGCACTACCCTCAGGGCTCTATACACACCTGTCGTAAGCACTACCCTTCAGGGCTCTATACACACCTGTCGTAAGCACTACCCTTCAGGGCTCTATAAACACCTGTCGTAAGCACTACCCTTCAGGGTCTATACACACCTATCGTAAGCACTACCTTCAGGACTCTATACACACCTGTCTTAGGCACTACCCTTCAGGGCTCTATACACACCTGTCGTAAGCACTACCCTTCAGGGCTCTATACATGTCCATCGTATACACTGCACTGCAGGGCTCTACATACGTGTCATAAACATTCTACTACAGGACCCTACACTAAACTACCGGGCTCTGCAGACAACTGTCTTAAACACTGTATTACAGGGCTCTACACACGTCTTCGTAAACACTACATACAGGTCTCTACCCACGTGTGTTGTAAATACTAAACTACAGGGCCCTATACACATCTGCCGTAAGCACTACACTACACGGCTCTATACGTGTCAGTCATAAACACTATACGTAGTACATGCAGCGCTCTTATGTGTACGTTTGTTGTAAACATTATGCTACAGGACTCTACACACGTCTGACTTAAGCACAACACTACAGGGCTCCACACACGTCTGATGTAAACCAAATTCTCTTACTTCTCAATGAAATATGACGGTTTTGCAACATTCTGTGTCAACCGCCATTTATTCTGCCTGACAGACGTTTTAAAGCTTACATCACTAACTCCCATATCTTACTCATATACTGCCTACGCAATAATCAGAAGGTCAACACTGACCCAAAAAACTTTTAATTCTTTTTAACTTCATTAACCTTTTACGCCCTAACGGTTACTAGACAGGCCACCAGGTTTAACACTCAACAGTTCCACGTTCTGTCCACAGAATGCATTTGTGTGTTTTGTATGTATCTCAGATCTAGCAGTGACTGTTGCTCCATACAGCGTCAACTGACTGGTTTTTGTAGCCGTGAGGAAGAGTTTACAGCGCGGTACGACCTGGGTCTTTAAATAAAACAGATTACGTTTCGTTTACACTTCGCGTGACTGTATTTCATTACCCAAGGCCCCTGATATGTATGTTGAGACGCTAAATCAATTGCCGTGGTTATGTAGTGTGAAACGTTATAAGAGGAGTGGTTGTTAGTGATTAATTGCAAGGTATAAGGGTGTAGCAGCTTCGTATTTTTCTAGAGGTATTGACAAAAACCACGGAAAAACCGACGGTGTTCTATATTACACCTTCAACCAGAGTTCTCGGCGTGGTCACATCTCGGGCAGGCCTGCTCAACCCTTTACGTGGTGCAGGCAAGTTCGGCAAATTTTGGTCTGCATGCGGGCAAAATAAAATTCAATACACAAAATGAAGAACGAATAGATGAAATACGTACAATTTTGTGTATAATTTTACCCATGTATATTTATACATTAGGCCTACATGATATAGAAATATATTGCTAATAGTAGGAAACAGGCATAAAAAATTTAAATTCACAACCTAGGCTAGGGTTTCGCTATTTTAGGCCGTTTTTACAAAATTAATTAGTAGTGCAGTATATGTCTCCATAAATAAGCAGCTCATAATTTTTCAAAACTACTTCAGCTTCCTACATAGGCTTTGGCAGGAAAAGTTTAAAAGACATTTTCTCGTTCCAAATATCTCCGCGGACAACATAACACTATGTCGCGAGCAAAAAGCTGCATTTGTCTTGAGTTACGGGTTCAGCGGGCCTATTCTATGGTAATGACTTACAAAGATATGTTTTGTCTTTCATTTAAGTACGCTTTCTCAACTGCGTAGATTATGTTAGAGGCCGAACAAGTCTGTGATTTTGAATAATATAAATTGTAAGGATCCGGCAGGAAGCTTTGTTACTCCAGGATTAGCCAGAGAAGGCGAGGAAAACGACAAGAAACCTCAGGCAAAACAGGAATACTCAACCTAGGGGTCGGAGATTGAATTCGACGCAAAACGGACACGAAAATTTGCAAGACGGTACGTTTGTTTACAATAAAAACTTGGTCACAGTAAATCTTTAATCTGACGTGAAATGTTTGATTGCTGTATTTTAAGATAATTATAGACATGTTCTTATTGTGTGTGTAATGTCAAACGGAAGAATGATAGGGGCAATGATATGGAAACAGTGCACAGGAGAGCGGCTGTAACTTGTTTTAATATTTATGACGTATGGCACCTTTCACTGAGAGATACTAAAAACGAATATGGCAGTGCTTAAAAATGGTAATGGAAATTAGAGCCAAGAATTGAAAGGTAGAACACCACAATATGAAATAAGAAAAGTATTCAACTAAAAAGCTCAATGCTGGGTGTAATGCGGATCTAGAAACAAATGACTTCGTAGTAAGGTTTTTTTTT
Organism: Reticulitermes speratus; assembly: GCA_021186555.1. Lineage (NCBI taxonomy): Eukaryota > Metazoa > Arthropoda > Insecta > Blattodea > Rhinotermitidae > Reticulitermes > Reticulitermes speratus. The sequence continues at coordinate 19,340,979 of JAJKFL010000008.1, read as the reverse complement.
CTATGGCTCGACAGCCTCTAGGGGGCCTAGGCTTTCCTCCTTTCTTCGAGGCTTCACGATCACCCACTTTAGACACACCACACTCGGTAGGACTCCTCTGGATGAGTGACCAGCCCGTCGCAGAGACCTCTACCTGACAACACACAACACTCACAAGAGACAGACATCCATGCCCCCGGCGGGATTCGAACCCACAATCCCAGCAAGCGAGCGGTCGTAACCCACGTCTTAGACTGCGCGGCCACTGGGCTCGGCTAAGTAAGGTTTTACTGTGTTAAAATCATTAAAAATGTATTGGTCGTGGTGTAAATATTAGATACACGGTACGATAGGGAGATTAAGATTTATATATGTACGAAAGTGAGACTCAGTGCTGGTGTGCTTCTAAATTCGTAAGAGCGTGTTAGTGTGGGTTTCTGTTTCATGTCAAACTTCTTTTGCGGTTCCGACCTGACGTCCATAATCTTCTGTTCTCTCGCCACATTATGTCAGGATCTGAGATGTCGTTCACAATTATTTGTTTAATAAGGCGCCCACAGTTTGGAGTTCCTGCGGGGTGAAGAGCTTCGTCTATCGCAAAGCGTTTCAATTTCAAGGCATTCACAAATCATCTTCCACCCAGAATTTGACCAAAAATAATACGTTGTAGCTTGAGAGATAATGCGAGTTTGGTTGTTACGTCATGTCAACTGGCAAATTAGTTGCAAACGTACCGAACAATAGTAGAGCATCCCCCTTCAAGACGGAGCAGTCCTAGACGAGTTCTTGTCGTAAAATACCACAAGGTGTGCATCTTGAATATACGAGTGCCGTAATCAGCGTACAATTTTCTGAATAGCTGAGAGACAATTAGCTTTTCATGGATTAAATTTCACGTGAGTGGTGGGTTGTTTAGTTGGAAATATCACACATGGACGGTAGGAAATCTGTGTATATTTATTCACATTTAGGTCAGTTAATGATGCTGCATCAACTGCAATATCCTGTACCATCGTATGAAATTAGCGGTTCATTATATACTCATTACTCAGATAGGCTGATCTTAAAGTGATCGCAGCTCATAAGGAATTCACCTAACATTCGCTTGGATTTTTTTGTGGCTCAGCAGCCCAAATAGGGTCTAGGCCGCCTCTTTTTTGAGTTTTCTAGATCACACACAACTACACACACACACACACCCGGTAGGACTACTCTGAGGAGTAATCAGCCCGTCGCAGAGACCTCAACCTGACAACACAAAACACTCACAAGAAAGAGACCTCCAAGCACCCGGCGAGATTCGAACCCACAATCCCAGCAAGCGAGCGGCCGCAGACCTACGCTTTAGACCGCATGGCATACATCTGGAATTACTGAGGACGACAACAACAAACCTCGGTCAAGCTACGAGGTGTTCGGTCCAATAGTCGATCGGAATCTCTGCAGAGTACAAGCTAGACGTACGACTGCTCCTGCAACTTTCTCGCTTGAGAAATGATGTGAACAGCTTGTAGAAACAGTATCTGCATCTCATTTTTCTTGGTGAGGTCAAGGTTAATGATAATGGAAATAATATAAGAGAAATTTGATTTCATGGGATATATTCTGAGAAAGCATTACATAATGTCTGCAAAGCATGTTAGTGTCATTGCGTAAGCTGTTTCATTCCCAAAGCCACCTGCACGGTTCTCAGTAACAGAAACTATCAAGCTGAGAAATGGCGCCAGTGAGTCCCATTTATGGAATAGGCAATCAGTGTGTTTGTTCTTTCACTCTGCGTAAAATCAGAAGATTGAATATTTCTTTTCAAGCCAAAACAGAGGTAGATTAGTATAAAAGAAACAGTCTATGTACTGTGATAAATTAAAACAAGCTATGAAATTCGAGATTTGATTCAAAAGGCGGTGTTGCTGAAAATTCCAGTCTTTTGGGACGTTACGCTGTGTCGACCGTTAAACATTTGCCGACGTTTCGAAGGACCGTAATGCCTCCAACTTCAGAGTCAAGCAATCTAACGAGCACGGCACAACAACACAGGAAGCTTGAAAACTTAGGATATGTCCGCAGAGTGCACCATTTGGGCCGCCTTCGTTCTGTTATTGTGCTTAGATTTTGTTTGTGACTGTTTTTAAGAAAAGACACTGACTGAAGTTGCAGGTGTTTGAAATGTGCCTCTCTACGTTCTACAAACACGCTGTAAGTTTTTTCAGTATCTTAACAATATATTTACAATCGATATCTCATAAACGGCGAGATATATTGATAACTGCTCTCTTCTGTGATATTACGCAGCGTACAGTGGTGATTCTGTACCGACGTTTCGGTACAACCTATCGGTCTCATCTTTAAGAGTCAAGAAGTCAAGAAGGGACTTCTTGACCCTTGAAGATGTGACCGATAGGTTGTCCCGAAACGTCGGTACAGAATTACCACTCTACGCTGCGAAATATTCCAGAAGAGCGCAGTTATCATATCCATTGCGGCAGAAGTCTGAAATCACGCAGCGAGATATATTTCTCATATCGCGATTGTCGTATTTTATTCGGTATGAGCTCGTACCTTAGAGAGAATGCGGAGTGTTTCAATCATAACGATCGATCACAGTGAGATATCATGAACGTACGTAAATACTCATGTGAAGTGCCTATTACTGTTGTCGGATTTTAAACAAAATCGGAATGTGTCCGTAAATTTGATTTAAAATGTCACGATAATTCGTGTGGCGGGAGTGGCGCCTTTTCACGCAGACTTTAGAGAGACGCGCGGACAGACATGCCGAGGCCGTCACTTTATGCAGCAGCTTTTCGAACTCGCCTAACAAACACAATCGGTATGAATCTGCTATGAGAATACTACTCTCGAGCATTTAGTAACGTTACGTCGCTATCCGCTTTCACTGATCCCCATTAATTTCCTCTAAGTGCACATCTGTTTTCATGATGAAATTAATGACGGCGGACTGGGAAAACAAAATAACAAAGGGCAGAAATCATACAATATGCTTCATTCAAGCATTCTTCACTCTCAAAAGAGGAATGAAGATCATGTTGTATAATAAATTCAGTTTCTTCCGTATTTTATAGAAGTGGAATTTAATTTTAGAAATTGAAGACGAAAACACAAAATAAGCTCTTGAAATTTTTTTCTGGATGTTTCTGCCAGTGTTTAATAATTGGTTTCAATTTCTTGGGTCTTATCCTTCTTCGAAGGAAACCAAGACCAGTTATATGTTAAAGTGTTTAGAAAACAGCAAGCTTGGTAGGGACCAATATTTTGGGTATTTGATAATGGGTATTGGGCCTCTGAGACGAGCAGAGTCCTCGACCAGAGAAGTCCTACCAAGTGTGTATGTGTCCTTAAGTGTGATCAGATGCAACAATAACCCTCTACACTTACAATGAATAGGTAGAAAGATGTCGGACTAAGAAGAAGAAAAGAAGAAGAGGAAGATGATTATGGATATTGACATTAGAGAAAATTTAAATACGTCTGTTAAAAGGGGCAAAACCAAATATCCACACACAAACACTTCCGCAGTGCAAGAGAATACACAATTGTACGTGTAAATACACACAATAAAAGATTTTATGGGTGATTAAGTGTGTATTTATTCATTCAAATACGAGGTAATTACTCTCAGTGTCTGACAGATGGCGTTTATTTTCATAAAGCTATAACGTGTACATACATTCACCTGTAGCAGAATGTCAGTGTCCGATAAGTGGCCTTAACTGTCAAACAGCCTCGACGTGTACAGACTTTCGTATATAATAGATCTCCCGTTGAATTGTTTAAAGACAGTTTTACAGCATGTTATTAGGCTTATAAATAAATATCGCCATAATAATTTACTTACTTAAAATACAAAACTGTCACATTATTTCGGAAAAAACTTTTATGAAAGCTTTTACCTCGTATATTCCAGAGGCGAAATATATTCACTATATGGACGTAGACGTCGACACTCGTCCCGAGGAGTCCTACCGAGTGTGGTGTGTCTAAAATTAGTGTGATCGCGAAGCCTCGTTAGGGGTGGCCATGACCCGAATACGGATCGAAGCGCCACAGAGGAAAAAAATATATATATATGGACGTAGACATGTAAATTGACTGGGACACCAATCATCCACAGCAGCTGAAATACTGAGCATGCGACCAAATTTCCCATTGTTCTGTCAACATATATTGTACGACTCAATCTACTGAACTGTAGAAAACTCGACGCTTTCTTTGCTTGTGTGAGCGTCACATTTGGTTCAGCTGTTGCAGTGGTTACAGTAGGTATATAGCGTTCGTTGATTTGCAAGTATCCTCCATGCGAGACTAGGGCATGTCTTCCTTAGGAACACGCTGTATATTCCATAAACTGTCGCCATTAATATTTCCGTTATGAGCTGACAGAAGCAGCTGGTGAGAGCAGCGAGCGTCGTCACATTTTTCACCCGTAGTAGCTGGATTATAGAGGGTGTTAAAATCTGAACATGTTTTGTACAGCTGTAAGTGTTTACTTTATGCACTTCGTATAACGTTCATAATTTTGCCTCTTGATTTTTATGGGTGTGAAACTTGGTCGCTCACGTTGAGGGAGGAACATAGGCTGAGGCTGTTCGAGAATATGGTGCTGAGCAGGATATTTGGGCCTAAGAGGGATGAGGTAACGGGGGAGTGGAGAAGACTAAATAACTAGGAACTTAATAATCTGTACTATTCGGGTGATCAAATCAAGAAGAATGAGGTGGGCGGGGCATGTAGCGCTTATGGGAGACAGGAGGGATGCATACAAGATTTTGGTAGGGAGACCTGAGGGAAGAGACTAATTGGAAAACCCAGGCATAGGTGGAAGAATAATATTAAAATGGATCTTCAAGAAGTGGGATGGGGGACATGGACTGGATTGATCTGGCTTAGAATAGGGACAGGTGGAGGGCTCTTTTGAATGCACTAATGAATTTTCGGGTTCTATAAAATGCGAGAAATTTCTTGACTAGTTGAGGACCTGTTAGCTTCTCAAGAAGGACTCTGATCCATGGAGTTATTTGGAGTTAGTATAAAAGCTCATGCTTTCGAAGTCAAACTGTAGTGTGGTAGACGCATTCAATCCGTTAAAGGCGCCGCGACGCCCATGGTACGACGTTTAGAGCCCAACGACGGACATTGTGTGCCCAATCTAGCCTTGAAGCACGGCAGTCCTATTTCTGTACAATTAATTTTCAGTGGCGGCACGTAAGGCTCACAACTGATCGTGTTCTTGGGGGTTATATCGAGAGATAATACCTGTGACTTGCACTTGGGGAGCAACTTAATTGAACCTTGGCATGAGGTTTAAAGTTCCTTGTTGAATTCCGAAGTTTCTGCAAGAAAATACCTTCATTCCAAATAATATTTTTTAACTATCATAGGATAACACTGCCTATCCCAGTGACCGCGCGGTCTAAGGCGTGGGTTTGCAGCCTTACGCTTGCTAGGATTGCTGGTTTGAATCCCGCCGGTGGCATGGATGTCTGCCTCTTGTGAATGTTGTGTGTTGTCAGGTAGAGGTCTCTGCGACGGGCTGATCACTCGTCCAGAGGATTCCTACCGAGTGTGGTGTGTCTGAGTGTGATCGTGAAGCCTCGATAATGAGGAGGCTCTGGACCACTAGGGACTGTTGCGCCATGGAAAAAATAAACAATTCAATGCCGACTTTTAGGTTACCTAGCGATAATTTTTTGAGAAAAATAACGTACAGCGGAATATTGCTACTCGAGTTACAGCAGAAATTATAATGCACATTAAATTATGCATCGGACTAACATGATCCCTCTATTAGCTTTTCTTCACCGAATTTGCGGTTTTGCCTCTTTCTCCCATAGCAGTTTTCAGGGCCGTTTTTAAAATATGCTGCTAACTAACTCCTTGGAGCAGAATCTTCTTGAGAAGCCAACCGGTCGTCAGCTAGTCAAGAAATTCCCCGCGTCTTATGGAACCAGAAGGTTGATTACCGCGCTCACAAGAGCCCGCCACCTGTCCCTATCCTGAGCCATATCAATCCAGTCCATGCCCCCCCATCCCACTTCTTGAAGATTCATTTTAATATTATTCTCTCATCTACGCCTGGGTTTTCCAAGTGGTCTCTTCCCTCAGGTCTCCCCACCAAAATCCTGTATGCACCTCTCCCCTCCGCCATACATGCTACATGCCCCATCCACCTCATTCTTCTTGATTTGATCACCCGAATAATATTGGTGATGAGTACAGATCATTAAGTTCCTCGTTATGTAATCTTCTCCACTCCCCCGTTATCTCGTCCCTCTTAGGCCCAAATATCCTCCTCAGCACCATATCTCGAACACCCTCAGCCTATGTTCCTCCCTCAGTGTGAGAGACCAAGTTTCACTTTTAAAATAAGCGGTAAACCTTTTTTTAGTAATGAGAACTTTTACACATTACAGTTCTAAGGGCCTGGCAGCAATTTTTAGAAGCGCTCCTACGCGAACAGCAGTTCTTATCTTTTAATATTCGTCTGTCGACCGCGTGTATACGGGCAACTCCGAACGCACTGATTGATTTTCGCGAAATTTCCTTTTGGGGATTTCCACTATAATTTGTCGCAGCATCATAATTTCAAAATCTACAAAAGATATCCGTGCCAAAGCTTCCAGGATTCGTGTAAAAATCCTTACATAATCATACATTCATACAGCCTTACATGGCCTCACAGAATAAAATTTTTCTGTGGTTGTCGAACTTTAGATGTGGTGTTTATGTGGTCCAGGATTAAAGATGTTGGACTGTCATTGTTTATTATGTATTATGATTCTGGTCTCGTTTGCGTACCTTTTTAAGCATATAACTTGTAATTTTTCATATCTGTAAAAAGGTAAATCTACCCATTACAGGCATGAACAGGCCCTTAATGCTCCAAGAAGTTGCGGTTCCCAGAATTTCTAGACAATTGGCACATCAAGGTGGTACGTTTGTCAGCCCTAGCACCGGCCTCCTTTACCCCCCAGGAGATAACCCTGGTACTTAGGCTGAGTCGACCCCAGAGCCATAGTGCGCCCGGAAGGATTAAGTCAATAAAGAATCCCAATGACTCCCATCGGGAATAGAACCCGCGACCTTGTGGTTTGTAGCGCAGTGCCTCAACCAACTTCGCTACGGCGTACCCCTTTCATATCTGTAGCTGCTAAAAATGCAATTTCATACAACGAAATAGCTTTTATTACAGTCCTGTCAACATAAGGTTTCTTGACATGTGCGTTTCGACCTTCATGAGGTCATAATCAGCGTGTATATTGGTTTCACACCAGGGCCAGTATGCATTTTTTTACCATGTACCATGCCACATGAACCATCGTCAACGTAAAGAAAATATTTCTCTAGCTTCTGCGGAAACTGCGAAACAGTTAATAAAAATAAAAATTCCTTCAGGAAGTCTTATTTTACCGTGTACTTGGACGTACTCCTGGCAACCTCAAATTTTCAGGAATTAATTTTACTTTATTGAATTTGCAACATACCGTGTTGATACATATTATTTTTAGGAAAGGATTTAGGGATACATTTAGGAATGGTATGTACACGTCTTCGTATAAAATACGTTTTTGTTTTGTTAAGTATGGAGCTTAGCCAGATTTAAGCGCTGTGCTCGGTCATCAGTGCAATCAGCACAACTCTTTCATTTGATTAATGAGCTTTTCTGTTCTCATGAGATCATTATTTCTCCAATCCTTGTCCCTGTCTTGTGTGTGTTACGATTAATGTATTTAATAAAGCTTTGAAAACTTCTTAGCTAATTTACATCGATTGAAGTTGCAGAATAATAATTAGGGAAGGATGTGGGGGGGGAGCAGTCATTGCCGAAAGTTTCTGGAGGCACTGTGTAAAACCACAAAAATAGCTAATTTCGCAGCTAAGGTTTTATTTATATTCTTTAATGGCGATTTTGAACAGCGAGGGTTTATAACGTTGAATGACATGGGATATATGAGAATGACTTGTTATCATGCGAGACATCAGGTTTCCGCCGCCGTGTAGTTTGCATTATGAAAGATGGGTGCTTTTGCACTAGTGCCTAATTTCCAGTTCCCAGACAAGAAGTATTAACATAATGAAACCTGGAAGCCTTGACAGTAATGCCCTGATCACCGTTTCCAATTAGATAAATGTTGACGTATTGAAAACTGGACCCTCTGATGCTTTGACACTAATACCTTAATCGCCTATTTTTTTCCAAAAAACTTTACGGCCTTTTTAAATAAAGAAGTCAGCCCTATAGAGCTGTAATACAGAATCCCTAATTGTGGACAAAAAAGGCAAATGAAGGCACAACCTGACAATAAATTATAAATTTCCGTTAGACACAAAACTTTTTTATATTTATTTAACAATATATGCGACATGTTTTGGTCATACTTTTACCATCTTCAGGTATTAATATACATTATATGAAACCAAGGTGGACATGCGTTAAAAATATATTTCGTAATTTGTGAGATGTCACAAATTTTACAAATGTCATTATGATAATGCAACATTACGTGTTCGCATGTCTTATATGTATCTTTTTGTTGTGTTATTGTGGGCCGGGATATTGTAGTCGGTATAGCGACTCGCTCCGGGCTGGACGGTCCGGGGGATCGAATCCCGGTGGAGCCGAGATTTTCTGCACCCGTCCAGACCGGCCCTGGGGCTCACCCAGCCTCCTATAAAATGGGCACCGGGTCTCTTTCCCGGGGGTAAAGCGGCCGGAGCGTGGAGTTGACCACCCACCCTTATCTAGTGCCGGGGTTAAAGAAAGAGTAGACCTATACCTCTACTCCCCCTCTGGCCTTCATGGCCTGTTCTAGGGAGAACTTTACCTTTACCTTTTCTTGTTGTGTTATTAAAGGCGTACCACATTGTTTCTAAAATTGTTAAAATTATGTACAACTTGTTCTGTATTGATTTACCTGGCTTATTTTTATATTTACGCGTGTGTTTTTTTTTATTTCGATAATTTTAAATCGTATGCTATATTATTTTCTGGCGTTCAGTCTTTTGGTGATTTGTGTTGCCTCAGTTATTACGTTTTACGTCTAATTATACTTTTATTGTTTGGCAACTTATTACAAATATAGGTTTTTTGTGCTTTCTATCTCCTACGTCGCTTTGTTTGTAGTTGCAGCAGGCAGCTAAATAAATGAAGGCGTACTTCTTAGTGTGCTTGTCTTACAAAACTGATTCTTTTGGTTCAATACTAGTGGGACATAAAAAATCGACCCCCGTGATTCAAGTTGAATTACTCTAGACTAGATCATTTTTCACATTAAATAAGATAAATCAAAGGAAGTTATGATAGTCTGTTTGCAGAATTATGTCTACATCTTCCGTAATGATTTGTATAATACATAAACAATACGCTGTGGTATGCTTTTATGTACATATTACATGTCCTTGATGAGTGTCTGTGAAAATAAGTGGCGACAGACAGTGTTTCACAAAAGATGAACCGTGCCTTGACACCGACAGAAAAATGCCTACATTATTAGAACAGGCTAGCTTTGCCAACACACGTTGAATTCGCCAGAAATACTCAGAGAAGAAAGGTTCGCTCTTGAGACTGCATTCGCTGCTGCAAGTGTGTATATTTATATGGCGTACATTGCCTCGTTTGAAACCGAAAAGAGAGGAACACAGCCGAACGTCACCGCCGAGTGGTAGCACTCCTGCTTCTTATACGGGAGGTCCTTAGCTCAAATCTCGGCCAACCCGCAGACCAACTATCCTGGGATACTTTCGTGGACCTTCTCAGTGCCTTCAGCCAAATTCCAGGAGATTGTAATATAGTGAATTAGGTTACGACCGCTTCCCTCTACATTCTTTACAAATCACAATTCGCTAATCATCTCTACCTGTGGTTCTAAACCTGTGAGCCAACGACCGCTCGAGTGTTTTTCCAAGAGATTTGCAAATATACTCTGTAGACGGACTACATAATATATCTCTGCTTACAAAATTTTATGGTTTATTTATTCATTTCAAATTTCTATGGGACATATTGCTGCGTAAATTGTGCAGCAATATAAGCATATATTCGTAATACATTCATTAAAATTTTCTCTATCTTTAATGTGAAAATACGCTTTCAGAGTTATAAAATATTTACTGTGCAAGTTTATTGCTGTATTTCGAAAAGTAATCAGTCTTGTTGTCTTCAAATGAATGATATAATGTTCTCCTTTCATAAATCTACAAATATTGCTGAAGAAATTCAGTGTGGTATACGAGTTATACAGATATAGGTTGCAGTATCTAAGAGATCTGTTCTTTGCCTGGATTTTCTGGAAAAAAAAAACTGCACGAAAATGTATATACTCTTCATTTATTATGACAATGTGAAAAAGACTTCCAACTGCAGTAAATTAATACCAAGACCAGTTGGATATATATATATAAATAATCTAAACCCATCTGGAAAACGTGAACAACAACTTTCGTGGAACACCTACCAAATCAAAACGTATATTCATTAAAAGATGGATCCATCGCATGCTGTTTATCAGTAGCACCTGTAGTGACATGTCAAGCCCATATTACGTAATAGTCGCACATTGCGAGTTAAATGTTACGAAGATAAATAAGCTATAAATACAGCCCGCAACTAATTCGGCAGTGATGTATGACGTTGACTAGGACATGTGAATTGCGTTTTTGCTTCATCCAGGCACATGTTTCGCACACTCCTGAAATAAACTGGAATGAAATAAATTGGTCTTTGCGGAGAAATGACATGCACAAGAGGCATGGAAGCTGCCTATAAATACTTCCTAAAGGCGTCTTTGCCAACAACCTGTCACACTGATATTCACTTAGCTTACTATTTCGACACCTGCGTTGTTCGCAGACGTACTGACGCCTCCAGGAACGACAGGTGGCTGAGGAAGGACGAGGCAGCTAGGCTCACCGAAGGAGCGCGGGTTTGCGTTTTCTTCGTATTTCAGAAGTTAAATAAACAGGACTGGAGAGAGATAGTCGAGTGGACTGCGCATAGGTTTTTTTATTTTCTTTCTTTCTTGTGAATTTGTATTTTTTAATGATATGAATATTTACATGTTCATTGCGGGAACAAATGCATTTCTTTGTTTCTTTTGTCTTCTATTCCCAGTGCTGAAATCTTGTGGCAGAAAGCAGACCTAATTGTTTGTGGTGTAAAGCAAGGTACAATCCTATTGTTAAAAAGCTAACCAATAATAAATAAATCTTTATTTGTAGTTTATTTCAAAAAACATTTTGGACACAATACACCATAAATATATGGATTCTTGAAGTTCGCGCTGTAACAGGCCATGAAGGCCCAGAAAGGGACTGGGAGTATAGTTCTACTCTTTCTTTAACCTCAGCGCTAGATGGAGGTGGGTGCTTAACGCCGCTTTACACCCGGGAATGACCCGTACTCATTGTACAGGAGGCTGGGTGGGCCCCAGGGCCGGCTGGACGGGTGAGGAAAATGTCTTCCTCCCCGGAGTTCGAACCCAGACCTTCCAGCTCGCAGCAAGTCGCTCCTCCCCGGTCCCCTATAGAGTCTTAGGAATTGATAATTTTATACAAAGTTTAAATATCGTAAAATTATTAAGTCTGTGTTTTCCTATGTCTTCATTATTGCCCTGTTCTGCAGTTTGGGGTTAACTGAAAAATACTTTTCCTAGTGTCAGTCACTAAATCAAAAAACGATAACTTAAAAATCTTAACAAGACCTGCTGAATGTCACGACTAACAATCAATGTATCGTCACTTTACGGGGCGATTTTCTTTGTGTAACCACTGCGGCCAGACTGGCTGTGGGCCTCCAGGTCTCTGTGCGTAGGTATAGAGGATAAAGCGACCAGAGTGTGAAGCTGCTCACTGTCCTTTATTTTGCACTGACGTTCTGGCATGAACTGAATTTCATCTCATCGTCTTCTGTATGTGTACAGGGCATAACAGGCCTGTTTAGGCACAGGAACAACCTGCAATTTCGTAACGCCACAGAAATAGACAAAAAATTCTTGCAGGACAGTACAGCACCCCGTCATATATATTTGTATTTGTGGGAGCTAAAGTTGTTCCTTTGCATGCCATGAAATCATATAGGCGAAAGGAAGCATAAATCCAATCTTTCGTAACCTCGGCGCTAGATGGGGGCGAGGGGTCATCTTTACGCCCCGGTCGCTCCGGTGAAAGAGTCCCTGATTCCCCTGTGAATATGAGGCTAGGTTTGCACCAGAACCGGTTTAGGCGCTTTGGAAATGAGATGAATTTCTTTCCCGTGCTGGAAATCGAAATTGTAATTTATGTTGATTGTTTAAAACAGGGCGATGCACAAAGCTACTTACTGAAAGCAAAGTAATTATCTGAGTGTAAAGTAAATAGCGAAGCAGGAATTACATCCGTCACTTCAGTCCTTGCTTATCTTCACATATGTTCCATTGCCCTCGATCTGAGTTTAATGCACCAGCGGTGCCATATGAAGCCTCACTCACACTGACACATAGCTCGTTGTTATCCTAAGAGGGATCACGGTACCACGTGCTCAAGTAGACCGAGTGCACCTTAGTGATAACGTTTTCAGCACTTCGCGGATTTTCATCGCTGTTAACATATACGTGGTGCCATTAGAGGTCAAACTCGCCTTGTTTGGTTTCTACTTTCCTGCCATCAATAATAACAACATGGCAGAAGTAATAATGTGTATCTTCCATGCAAGTGATACATATAAACAAGTTTATCACCAAAATATTGCACTAATTCCTGAAAATATACGCACTCCTACACGTTTCTGCTACTGTCCATAGCCATCTTCAGGGATTATCAATACTTAAGAGACGTATAAGGGTTGTTATACAGCTTTGTCAACTGCAAATGTTAAAATATGCAATGCCAGTATACTATTAAAACATCAATATATAGTGTTGTATTAAAATTATGTAAAAATAATTATAACACAAGACATTTAATAAAATCTACTGCATCGAAACATCTTGAAATAGTGACATTTCTTCGAATTTGGCAAAGCTGTGTAATAAAGATGTATACGTCTTTAAGTATTGATACTCCCTGAAGATGGCTATAAGTACGAGTAATAGCTTTTATATTCAGGAATTAGTGCAATTTGCTGGTGACAAATTTGTTTATATGGCAGAAGTAATAAATTTTATGTTGTGATGACAAAAATACCACTGTTAGCTATGAATGCTGAAACTGTATATAGTGATATATCTTCGAAAAATGTGCAATTTTGAAGGTAAGTTTTATAGGGTATAACATGTGCATATGGCGTCTCAAATTCCTCTTTTAATGGCAATAAATCACGGGATCTAGCTGTGGACAGTTGCATCACCAACGTCCAGCATTTGCAGTTTTTGTATGAAATATTTTTTACATTTTAACAGTTAAAACATTGCGCTGAGAGAAAACTGGCTATTATATCAGGCTAACTTACAGTAATAATAATAATAATAATAATAATAATAATAATAATAATAATAATAATAAATGAAAAATATGTTAAAATATCAGTCTGCCAGTATGAAAATATTTCCCCAAGGACGATATTTCCTGATTTAATTATTTCCGACGCAAGTTCGGATGATTTTTAAGGAACTCAGAAACTGAAAACGTGTTCAAAAGAATTCTGTTTGGCAAAAGTGTGTCACCTCTCAGGGCCACCGTCTCCTATCGCCGTGCCAAAGCCTCGAACTCCGTTTCCCTTCCTTGTATAAGAAACGATATTTCCACGTTTGGCTGACTCTTCTACCCCTGAAGAGAAGGAAACGCTTTCCTCCGAAACTTTGGTACCAATCTACCAAACTGCACGGCATCACATCATATAAGACAATAATCTCCATAAGCACAGCCGTGAAAACCTAAATCTTGACGTTATAGATAAAGGTAAAGGTAAAGCAATCCCATTACAGGCCTGGACAGGACCTTACGGTTCCAGGAGGTTGAGGCTCCCAGATTTCAAGACAATCGGCACATGAAGGTGGTGAGGTTATCAGCCCTACGCATCGACCGCCTTTACCCCCCAGGAAATATTCCTGGTACTCATTTCTGTTAGAGGCTGAGTCGACCCCAGGGCCATAGTGCGGCCGGAAGGATTATGTCAACGAAAAATTCCAGTGACACCATCGGGAATCGAACCCGCTACCTTCTGGCTTGTAGCGCAGTGCCGATATTATAGACACCAATAATAAATTTCATGGAAATCCATTCCATATTTTTGTATATGAGACTTGAAGATGGGCACAGCTTCTCCTCATCTTGCTCATTTTCATATATAATTACTAATACGGAACGCGTTACAGGGCGCAGTGCAGAATGTGTGCTGCTCTCAAGACTGGGAACAAACTGGGAAGCGGTGACGTGCTCCGTTCTAGTTTTTCGCTGCGTCCAGTTGACCTTGAACTACATACCCTCCTGTCCTCATACCCGAGTATCAAATTGAAGCTATTTCGCCTGCTCCATAATTTCGAACATTGCACTGGGAGTGACCAGACTAGTCACGCTTCCGAAATGGGTTTGACGGACTCGAGGGCGTTCCATTGCGTGCAGGTCACAGTGGACCACGTCACTTAATTGAAGCCTAAAGAAGCGGGAGTTTGATACTGGAAGGATACGTAACACAAAACAGGTCCTCTTTTACATACTGAAGGTTCAAGTGGGCTTCACGACAAACGTAATATAATTAATAAACTACGTAAATGCTTCATTATATTATTGTGTTATCTTCCCCTTTGTTTCCAGATAATAACGTAACGAGATACATAACGGTGTAACGTAGAATGATAATTTTGTTAGTTGCTTTATATGGATGAAGATAAATGCATGCATGATTTTGATGGAAAAAAACTGAATGAAGTAACCGCTTGGAAGGGTCGTGCCATGCCTCAGGCGGAAGCCCGGTTTCGATCCCGGGTCGGTCCATGTGGGATTTGTGGTGGACAAAGTGGCACTGGGACAGGGTACTTCGGTTTTCCCCTGTCAATTTCATTTCACCGGTGCTCCATTAAAATGGAAAAGCAGAAAAAACTTCATCATCTTCCTCATAGGGTTGCACAACAAGCCTTAAGGCTGCGGTGCGTCCGTAGCATCTGCTGCGGGGCCCTTCAATTAAAAAAAACCGCTTGGAAGACCTAGCCATAGCTAGGGAGACAGTATCACAATGTATCTTAAGTAGGATGTAAGGGTGTGTACAGGATTCATCTGGCTCCAGTAAGGTCCAGTGACCAGTTCTTAATAGGGTAAAGAAAGTTCCATATAACGTGGGGTATTTCTTGACTAGGGAGGAACTACGGAATCAGCTCGTCAAGGTCTCTGCTCTATGTGTTTGGTTTTATATAGCTGGGATTTTGGTTTTTAAATTTCAGTGGAAATCAGAATTTACTTTATTAAAAAAAACATAAGAGGGATAAAGGCAATGGGCAAAAGAAGAGACTTTAGAATGTAAACAGGTCACATTGTATTGTTAACATAGTGAAATACTATGGATAGGTGAGGATTTGGACAGAAGCTAGTTACAAACCGTATCCGAGAATTTGGCTGGAAAGATGGTAAAACTGGGAGAAGGCTTAACTGTATAACTGTTAAACTGGCCTAAATTCGAAATGTGTGTTGTCCTAATAAAAATCTAATAGGTTACAGCTACATGAAACTGCTGGCTCCCAACTGTTTCCACATTCAGAGCAAAAATTAGTTTATTTATTAACCAATGTTTGTTCTTCTTCCTTCTCTTTCCCATTGTTTTGCTCAGTGTTGGCACATTGCCCGGTACTCCCCTAAGATTTGTCTGAAAGAGTGACACAAGATAAGTAGGGCTCAGTCAGTCTGTCCGTCTAGTGCAGGTTTTCCCAAATGTTGTTTGGTAGAACCCCGTGTTTCCACGAAGTGAAAATATTTGCTACTCAAGGAAATTCCATTGCAATATAAAAACTATAATTTAAATATTATTAATATAAATTTAACTTAAAATAGTTTTAACCTTGATTTCAGGCTTCCGTCGCTATGTTGATGAACTCTATGGTCTTCTGGGTTATTACACGGTGTCGTGTGGTAATTATTACTTACCACACGACGCCGTGTAATAACCCAGAAGACCACTTAAAATAGTTTTCATTGTTATTTGACAATATTCCATACGTCCAAATATTTCTGAAATCTTACAATACTAGAAAAAAGCGCAATAAATGAGTTCTTTGCTGTTATGAAACGGCGTCCTGATAATGCCAGTGGATGCCGTGCACTCAGTTATTGCCCGATAGTACAAAAGCACCTTGTTCAGGTAGCGGGAATAGTTGTGTCACTGGTCACTATTCATACTGCACAGCGCTGTTCCGACTTCATGTGGATATACAGGAAGTCCTCGCACGTATAAATAGTTTACTTCGGTACATCGTTGTGGTTTCTTTCATCAAAACTTTATTAAAAATAAAGACGTACTTCTCTACGCCAAGAAGGCATACAGGGGAAGTTACCTCAGCACTGCGTGGAAATGAGTGGTGAAATCCACGCTCTGGCCCCTTTATCCCCGGGAAAGAACCCCGGTATCCATTGAATATGAGGCTGGTTGGATCCCACAGCCAGTACAGGCGTTTTGGAAAAAAAAATTATCTTTTTCCTGCCGGAATTCAAACCCTGCATCGTCCAGTCCGTAGCCTGGTCACTATACTGACTGCGGTATCCCGGCTCCTAAACTTTTGTTGTCCTTGATTTCAGGCTTCCGCCGCGATGTTGATGAAATCTGTGGTCTTCTGGGTTATTACACGGCGTCGTGTGGTAATTATTTACCGACGTTTCGGGACAACGTATCGGTCCCATCCTCACGGGTCAAGATTCCGAATAGGTCGTGGTCTTTCATTTCAGTGGCGCAAGGGCCCTACTCGGGCTTAGGCTGCCTCATTGTTGAGGGTTCGAGATCACACACAGTAAGACACATATACCCGGAGGGACTCCTCTGAACGAGAGATCAGCTCGTCGCACAACATATACATGAGACGAATATCCATACACTCAGCAGGATTCGAACCCGCGACCCCAGGAATCGAGCGGAAGCAGACCTACGTCTTAGATCGCGCGGCTACCGGGATCGGCTTTCTTGTGGTCTAGTAAAGGATTTTTTTTTTTTAGGAATTCCGCCAAAATTTGTCAAGTGCGAAATATTTCCGTGGCCAAATTTAATTGGGGAACACCGGTCTAGGGATTGTGATTCGAACAGAAACCTACATTATAGTCCGCGATGATACGAAGTGACCAGGTTTTGAATTGCATATGAGCTGACTTGATGCCAGGTGCGACATTTGCACGCTCTGCTGGCAGCCTACATTCCACACCTGCCGACAGGCCTTCATCATAGGCTGATAATATGAAGACGAAACTTCTAGTATCGGGGGAGGCTGCGATGTCAACTTGTTGATGGGCGACGTGCACTTGGCGCCGCAACACAGGGCTGTCTATTCCTGGCCCCGACGTTACGTGTACAGTAGTACACCGACCATTACTTTATGCAAAAATTCATCTTGTCAGGTGTTTCTCAATCACTTCGTAATCAGTGTCGTAAAATGTGCGGTTAACGTATCCCCTCTGCACGCCATAAAGGTATATGGGACAGTGCATGCAAAGCTAACTTCATTCTTAACGTTGACACTAGATGCCTGTTGGTGGTCAGCTTCACGCCCCCGGCTGCGTTATTCTCAGGGAAAACCTCTTCGTTGTCCAACGAATATAGGTGGCTGGTTGGGCCCCATAGCAGAGGCTGACGATTTTGGAAAAGAGGTAAATCTCTTGTCCGTGCCGGGAATCGAAAATATTCCTCGGACATCCAACCTGTAAATTATTCACTATACTGACTACGCTATCCCGTCTTGCTCGTTTTATTTAAAGACGCTACTTTATATCGTCTATGGACATGCAGTATCGACAGGAATGATAACTGCAAAATTTCATAGTGATTACAAGTGTTACAAGTTGCAAACTGCAATGAGCGATAGAGTGATTGGCACTCTGCACATACGAGCACACTGACATTATGCTTGTGTCATCCTCGTCTGAAGTCACTGGTTTTATTCCTGATTTTCACTGGAACACGATCCTAATTTGTGGGCCGGGATACTGTAGTCGGTAAGCGGCTCGTTACGGGTTGGATTATCCGGGGATCGAGTCCCGGCAGTGTCGAGATTTTCCGCACCCTTCCAGCCGACCCTGGGGCCCACCCAGCCTCCTGTACAATGGGTACTGCGTCTCTTTCCGGGGGTGAAGCGGTCGGGGCGTGGCGCACCCGCCTCTATCTAGCGCCGAGGTTAAAGAGAGAGTAGAGCTATACCTCTACTCCCCTTCTGGGCTTTTATAGCCTGTTGTAGGGTGAACTTTACCTTAGGATCCTAGTTTCCTTAAATTGAATAAATCATTGATTTGGGAATTCGTGGCTCTTTTCCATATGTACGCCGAAAACTGCCGTCGAATGGCTACAACACTGCAAGTCGTAAGGCGTATTGAGCTTTCACCGAACGTGCACAATCGTACTGACGGCGTTAGGCACAAAATATCCTGCAATCCCTCGCAACAAATTTTACGTAGATGCGGGAAAGCATCCGGAAGTTAGAGACCGTTTTCCATAGTGTAGCTGTCGATTTCCTTTCACCTGCAGTTTCCAAACTTCGTGAAAAAGTTTTATTGAATGACGCTGCCATTTGCTGAGATCATGCAGCACCGATGGTGGATGAAACAAATATGAATATGAAACATCGGTGGAATGATACAGGGAAAAACCTAAGTGATCGGAGAAAACCCTCTCTCAGTGCCACTTTGTCCGCCACAAATTTCACAAGATCGAAACCAGGCCTCCGCGGGAAGATGCTGGCGACTAACCTAAATGTTGGATATCTTTCTGCTGTGATGTCAAAGTAAATTCTCCCTTGAGAACCAATTGTCTTCTGGACTTTTTCCATCGTCCGGATAAAATATAAAAATATAAAATGACGACGTTTCGGAAGCTGGTTCTTCTTCCGTCTTCAGGTGAAGGGAGGGGAGACACCTACTCTGATGGGTCCTTTAGACCGAGCGAATCTTGATTGAGATTAGCTCGGTCTAAGGGACCCATCTGAGTAGGTGTCTCCCCTCCCTTCAACTGAAGCCGGAAGAAGAACCAGCTTCCGAAACGTCGTGATTTTATATTTTTATATTTTATCCGGACGATGGACAAAGTCCAGAAGACAATTGGTTCTGAATGTTATATACCATCGTCAGAACCTTTTAGAATTTAAATTCTCCCTGTTTCTTCCAAGAGGCATTCGCTCTGAAAAAGAGCCTCGTCACTCAATTCACGGCACACTTAGCTTGGCTACTTGGCATTCGCCTTGTGTTGCCGACAGAGTCACTTTATCAGAGATTTAGACTTTACGACAACCTTGACAGACGTTTGTATTGCTAGTGATGAGATCCAGTACAATAGGGCTCTCTAAATGATTGTCAGTGAACTACACTTTATCTAGCGACAGTAATGCAGTACTAAAGCAGGCACACTACTAGGACAGGTGTTCGCTGACTCCATTAATTTAAACTTAACAGTTTCAATGTACCACTAATAAAACGCTATCCCATTACAGGCCTGGAAACGCCCTGAGGGCTCCAGGAGTTGAGGCTCTCAGAATTTCTAGACAGTCGGCACACAAAGGTGGTAAGGTTGTCAGCCCTAGCACCGCCCGCCTTTACCCCCCAGCAGATACCCCTGGTACTCATTTCTGTTGGGCTGAATCGGCCCCAGGGCCATAGGGCGGCCGGAAGGATTAAGTCAATGAAAAATCCGAATGACCCCATCGGAAATCGAACCCTTGACCTCCCGGCTTTTACTGCAGTACCTCAACCATCACCAGCATCGCGTACCCCGCACCACTAATAGGTTTTTATTTAAATAAACAAGCTGAAATTGAAAATGCCGGCTGACAGCGAGTACGAGTTGTATAATGTTGACAGCAATGCTGGGCAGCAACAAACATATATGGCTTATGATTTCTTATTTTTAAAAATTTGTATACTTTTTTATATTTGGATTGTTTATTTACGCCGTGTACCATTAAACAATGGTTGGCGTATCAGTAGTGGAAAGCGTACCGCAGTTTCAGAAACCATGCCACAGAGTCAACAAATTTATACTCTTAATAAAGGACTCAGTTATACTTTTTTATCGGTTCCTAACGAAAACACATCATTCGAGTTTTATAGGTCTATACATATATTAGGACAGCAATGGTCACATTTTTTCCCCCTATGGCTCAACAGCCCCTAGGGGGGCCTAGGCCTCCTCATTTTTCGAGGCTTCGTGATCACACTTTTAGACACACCACACTCGGTAGGACTCCTCTGGACGAGTGATCAGCCCGTCGCAGAGACCTCTACCTGACAACACACAACACTCACAAGAGACAGACATCCATGCCCCCGGCGGGATTCGAAACCACAATCCTAGCAAGCGAGCGGCCGTAGACCCACGTCTTAGAACGCAAGGCCACTGGGATCGGCGGTCACAATATTAGTCTATTAGACAGATAATACAAATTATTGTATTATCTGTTGAAAAGTCAGAGGAAATATTTATTATTTCCTATATTAACTACGAGAATCAATCAATATAAGTTCACAATGCATATATTTCGGGTCCTCTATTTTAGCTCGAGTAAGAATAAGCCTCATTGGCCATGAATATCTTAATTTTGTTCATATCCACCGAGGTTTTTTTTTATGATCGCTGGCCTTTATTTTTACCAAAGCACACAATGCTTGATTTCATGGAAAGCAACGCGTCCACATGCACCTGCCTGTTTCGTAACCTGAGCCAGATTACTCCAGTTCTCAACCTAGCAACTTGTCTTTCATGATTCACTACAAATACTGTCTTTCCATTTAAATGTAATTTTCCTTTGTGATTTCTTTCCTACGGTTTTCCGACTAAGATTTCTGATCTCTCCCATCCGTGTTGCATTGCCCGATAATCTCATCATTCTTGATCCTGTGGATACACTAAATTCTGAAGCCCTTCCTTTCGCGTTATTCGCAAGCCTTCCTGTTAAGTCCTCCGCCTTAGGTCAATGTGTTCGATAAACATTTCTTGGCCAAATACTTATCAAATATTTACAGGCGTTACGTTGTTTGATGTAGTTGAAGGGCCCTGCAGGCATTAACAAAAAAAAACGTACACACTGCTGTACGGTGTCACACCTGACTACAAAACATGACCAAAATCATAATGACAAATGCGGCTCTACAAAATGTGACGCTGATTGTTCCAGTCCAGGATATTCCATTGAATGTTACATCGCTTGGTGAAGGACTGATGATGATTGTGGAAAGGATGAACTCGGTGGTCGGAAGTCGTTCAAGCTTGGAAGACCGTCTGTTTAACGATGCTGTCAGTAACTCATATGATAGCGTTAACGGCTTTAAGATAATGAACAATAAACTAAAAGTAGTAGGTATGTGGAAGAAATTGGCCACGTTCTAAGTCAAGGTGTGTTCCCGGAATTTGTCTGGAGTGCCTGAGCAAAACCATACAATACATCAATCAGGGAGCTGCACATTTGAACTTCCTGCAATCGAGAAAAACAAGAAGACAAATGCGCGAAATTGTAAGGCGGAAACGACTCTTAATTGGTTGATTGGTAGTTACCGACGTTTCGGGACAACCATCGGTCCCATCTTCAACGGTCAAGCAGTCCAAGAAGAATAACTGGACTGCTTGACCCTTGAAGGTGGAAACGTCGATAATTAACTCAAGACGGTGGTCGGGAGTAATATATAGATCCTGTCAAAAACATGAGTCTCTATCACTGCATGACCTTCTTTCCGCTGGTCACCATTTGTTAGGTGTCTCATTTATAACAAGCTTAAAGTCAAATTTATGCACAGCTCTGACTACATAGAACATTACACGCTCAAAACAGGACTGCAGGTCAGCCCAGTACATTTTTTATTGGAATACATCGGTTGCTGGTCACAAACAAGTGACCGTCGGCTTTCCTCAGAACATACCACTCTCAAGGTCATCTGCAAACTCCTCTGCAAGTATCAGTAACACGGTTACAAATGTGGCGATGACGCGAAACTCGGAAGTTTTATTCGACATATTTAACGTGTGCCGAATAAGTAACAAGTACTTCAGAGACATAAGGTAACAATAACATTAACAGATTTGCCTGACTAAAGGTCTATGCAACAGGAACGTAGGCTGTATGAGTTCTTTCTACACGGAAATCCTTGTCAACAGTATGTTCTCTTAGTGACAAATCTGAAACGCAGCGTTCGCGCTTCGGCCACAAAGCTCTTAATGCTACACTTGGAAAATATAATTGATGCATGTTAGTGTCAAGCTAAACATATGACTCTTTCCGAAATTACGTCATTTCAGATTAGATTTACGGGTACCGGTGACGCAACTTATAAGGTTAAGTCATATGAAGTAAAAATTAAATCTGACCTCATGTCCACGTGCCGAAATAAATGTAGTTCTGGCAACATTGCTTATACCTAGCCAACACATTACGTGCCAAGTTTTATCATGTGTTGAGCTAATAAACACAATCGGATGCTTCAACGTATGTTACCCTTTGTTTGCACTTACCATAAAGTTGTTTTGAGTAATATCAATGTAAGAATCCATTTTTACTTTCAGACTTGTATGCCATAGCAGTAGATGCACAAATTTTCCAAGAAAGTTAATAAATCTTCTCGCCAGTAAGCCACGTGTATGTAGGCCTACATACTAGGGATGAGCAAAACATGTTTTTGGTTTCTGCAACACAGTTGGTTCAGTACGGTGAAGTCAAACAGAGTCATTTCGAAATAAACAGTTTACCATTCATTAAATTTAACAAGGAATAACGACGCTTCGTAACTACTGTGATATATAGTTATCAAGTACGTGTTCATATAAGTTAATATAATTACTTGTTGTCTCCATGACATACCAACGAAACAAACACGAACGCTCCGTACTGTCGCCGTCCGTTGTTGGTATCTCCAGTACCCTCAACGACGAGGAAGACTACTTTCGATTGGGATTCACCTTTCTAAAATACATCAATACACAGAGTCGACTACAACATCGATCTGCAGACTTCCTTTTTAAAAACGCGACTGTTGCCGGACGCCGGGTCCTTTCTTCTTTTTATTTCTAACCCCCCCCCCCCCCCCGCCCCTGTCTCCAACCTCACTCCCTTTTCTCATTGCCCTCTGTCCCTCTACCCATATCGTAGAGCGAAACTAGAAGGTCGGAGGGTCCTTCCTCAGGCTGAGGTTGGACACACACATACACAAATGTTTCCCTTTCCAAACGTAGAGGGGTGGGGATGCCCGACTGGGCTCGAAATCAGTGTTCGGCTACAGTACACGTGGCTTTCCATCGTAATTTCTGGTTATTACAGAAACGGTGCCTTTCTTTGCCATATACGCTGAATAGAGCGATACAATCTAGAAGGCGGCAGCAAGTAAGAGATATCTGGAGGAAGGAGATCGGGGAGGCCATGGCCCGAAAACCTGCCGAAGCGCCATAGAAGAAGAGCAATAGTCTAGTTCTCATAGCAGAATCGACTTCCTGCTGTATTCATTATCGTTAGTCTTTTTCACTTACGTTATTTACCTATTTTGGGCTCGTGTCTTCCACATTTTCCTGTCCCGTCTAAGGTTCAGATATTTTTGAGGAAGAATCTACTGATAAAATTAACGTTATTTCCGAAAGCGATCTCTTCGTGACATGAGGGTGGGCCAGAAAATAAATTCACATGACTTATAATTTCATAACTAAAGAAACTAGGGTAACTGTCATTGTATCAGGGGAATTCGCCGCCGAGCGGTTTTCTTCTGTTTCCAGCTCTAAAGCAAGTTTCAACATGATCGAGACGTGGAAAATTTTGTGACACGATGGCTAATAATAGAGGACACGGATGTCTATAAACAGTGAAAACCTCATCTTATATGACAAAATCCTCAGTCGTGGCGAAGACCACGCGAAAAAGTAACGGGATGGCACTATAATTGTATCTGAACTTGTCTTGTTAAAGCTAAAAAGTAACGGGATGGCACTATAATTGTATCTGAACTTGTCTTGTTAAAGCTAAAAAAAAAAAGAACCGAAAATAAGAGCATTGAACAATTATTTTCTAACTTAACGTAATAATTTAAACATTTCTTACACGGTTGTAATTGGTTACATATATCAACATATGCACATACACTATGTAAAAATATTTTAATTATTGTATGTGCATTTGTTGGTATATATAATAAATTAAAAACACAATGCACAGAATGAAAAATATTAAATTTCTTACACCAGTTATACAACCAAAAGTTTCACTACAACCTAAATAATATTTTAGATGTCTTCCAAATCTCTGAATATGGACAACCCTCCTATGACGCCTTTCTGCATCCTTTCAGGTTCTCAACCCCTAACCTCTTACGGTGTGCACTATCATGACGTCACAGCTCCATTGCAGCGTTCTCCCTACACAAAATTCATAACCGGAATATTTCGTGCTCGAATCCGGGCCCGGACAAGAGTTTTGTGGTTTTTACACCTTGACACTTAAAACCACTGTGCTTACTATAAGTACCACCTGCTGTAACCGTTAAGAAATCCTCAACTTTGACCAAAAATTCGATTCTTGCAATTCTGAGAATAAACGGCGATTATTGCTTTAAACAGCATTAAGCAACTTGTCTTTATAATAAGCATGCTGTTTGTCTTCTATGAAATAGGAACTAAATTTTATATACTGTTATACAAATTTTGTGCTTCACAGGGTTAATACCATCTTGCCAATACGAGGCTCTGTGCATAATTTCTTGGTGGTATCTCCCACTGTTCTTTAAGCTCCTTCATTTACACAGGACCAAATTTCCTCCTGCTTCAGTAGACTTACTGTGTTATAATGCAGTCCCGCTCAACCCGTAACTCGCAGGCAGCATGGTGTCCTCGACACAGTGTTATGTTTCCCGCGGAGACATTCGAGATGAGGAAAAGTTTTTTTAATCCTTTCCGTGGCAAAGCCGAGACAGAACGCCGAAGAAATTTTTAAAATTTATGAGCTGTTTATTTAGGAATGCTTTTATTGCATTACTGATTTGTTTTATAAGTGTGTTAAAATAGAGACACACTAGCCTAGGTTGTGAATTGAATTTTTTATAAACATTTCCTGTTATTATCAGTATATTTTCAAAGCACATGATGCAGGCCTATAGAAAAATATACAGGTAAAATTATACATATAATTATAAGTATACTTATTCATTCTTCATTCTGTGTATTGAATTTCATGTTGCCCGCATGCAGACCAAAGTCTGCTGATGTTGCGCGCACCACAAAAAAGGTTGAGCAGGCCTCATACAAAAAATTGCTATACTTAATGGACCCCACCGAGCAAGCTCCCGTTCGTTGTACCTAGAAATGCTGCAGTCCCCCGAAACGTCGTTGTGTACATATATATATTTCTATTTGTTTATTCATTTATAGAATAATAACATCCAAAGAAAGTTCTTCCATAAGGACACATGTAGCCTAGAAGTCTCGCTGCATGTATCAATGGATGAGTACCTTTTAATAGAACATTATTCATATGATATATTTATACGAAGTTGTTATTTTTATTCGAAGGATTGGGAAGTTATGAAAGAAACTCTACAGTACAGACACTTTGTTTATTCCATTATGGAGTACCAACCTTTTCAATCACGTCTTTTATAACCACCGTTCAAGTAAACAAGTGTGCTTTCATAACACAGAAACGTCAATCAGAAGCCAGGAAACTGGAGTTAAAGCCAACGACGTGATATATTAAACTATGGCTCAGCAGAGTAGCCAAGAGCAAGAGGGGAACTTTAGCGATGCCGTTGTCAGTAGGATGGTCCATCAACGAGAGAAGAGCGGCTTCTGTAAAATATTTGGCGGCTGTTGAAGATTAAAGCATCTCTTTGAGCCATGTTTATGCAGCACGCGTAAACTTGAAAAAGAAATGTCTTCAAATTAAGTGACTCCACGAAACTCAAAAAAACGCCTTTAGACTGCTGTTTGCCTTTACACCGGATTACAACACTCTGTTTTCAGAGACACCTACACCAAAGTTTTCAAAGTAGTAACTCCTTGAGGGTTTTCCGGTTAAAATGTATACATTTGTCGCGTAAAACCTGCAATTATTATTCAAATCGCAACACAAATTAATGTTACATATGAACTGAACATCATGTATTTTCTATAGTCTTTCTTTTTTCTTTTGCTTCTTTCCCACTTTCTTTCTAGTCTTTTTTTTTCTTGATCTTTCTGTCTTTCCCTCCTGCTAGATTCATTATCTATTACTTTTGCTGGCGATTTTTAGCTGCTTTCTCTGTTTCTCCATTTCCGTCTTTTTCTTCACGTTTCTTCCTTTCCTCACACATCAAGTACTGCATTTAATACTATGTTGACGGCGGGCTTTGTCTTTTATATTTATGATAACTTTGTTCCTACTCAAGGAAAATTACAGAAAGGGATCAGGATAAAATTCTAATAACAGAAAAGTATTTTATTAAATTCGTATCATTCCTTTCCGTTAATTTCTTAAATATTTTATTTTTACGTTTCATTCTGCCGTAATTTCTACTTTATTTTATACAAATCGGAGGAATGTTCAGATGAAGGTGGGATTCCGTGTAACGCAGGTTCCCTTTCAGACATTTTGCTCTGTAGTTGTGTTTGTATTCAGTCATTATTACTTGTTTATACTGCATAAAGTCCGCAGCCCACGATAATAAAAATGGTCCGAGTGTTTTGTGCGAAGACCAATTCACCTGTTCCTCGAAAAAGAAAAAAATTTGTGTGCTGACGGATTAAGGGCGCACAAATTAATGGCAACTGCACTACAGAATGCCTTTATGTAATGAATTTATAGGGTGATGAAATGGACAAATATGTGGGGAAACTTCGATGTTGAATTCTATCAAGGGTTGAAACATGTACTGCAAATTCGATTTTCATTTGTTGTTCACCAAACTGTTTGATTGTGAAATTTTAATTAAAATATAATCTGCACGAGCTACATTTACGCTGTGTTGTGTACCCCACATTTCAATTACACTTGACAAGTCACTTTATGTGAACTGTACCTAGAGCACCGGCTTGCTAGCTGTAATCAGCTAGCACAGTCCCTAACACTACAAATAGATACGATTGTATTAAATATCACAGTTTTGGATACGCACATTTTCAGAAACGTTCTGTGCAGTTTACACATCCCATTAGCCATGTTTTTCATTTACTACTTATATAAGCCCATTATTATTATTTACAATTCACATTTTCATTTCAAAGTAAAGTTAATTATTTAAAGCCCAATAGAGACTATTATATATACCACATGCTGTAAAGTTAAGAAACTTTGCATTTTTCTCACACAGTGTACGAGTATTCAGGTGTTCCTGCTATTTTCAAAATAAATAGCGATTAACCGATTGAGACGTGATGTGTTCTCTGCAAGTTAGGAAATCACCTTTCATGTGTTACGACGTAGATACACGTAAACATCTGTCTCCAACTGGTTCAAGATGTTCTGATTTCGAGGCCAATTCCTGATAGATTGCAAAAGAAACAGTTAAAAAGGTTGAGTTGAGATTTTAAGTTTTCGTGGAGGTAGAAGTTTAGGTAACGGACTCCTGAGTTATGACACCGTTCGGTATCACATCTGGTCACCAGCTACACGATGTGGTAACTCAGAACACCACAAGCCAAGCTTCTGTT
Organism: Reticulitermes speratus; assembly: GCA_021186555.1. Classification (NCBI taxonomy): domain Eukaryota; kingdom Metazoa; phylum Arthropoda; class Insecta; order Blattodea; family Rhinotermitidae; genus Reticulitermes; species Reticulitermes speratus. The sequence continues at coordinate 19,313,246 of JAJKFL010000008.1, read as the reverse complement.
GTTTCTTTAGTGTTAGAGGTCACTACTTGTCACACAGAAGACAGCCACTTTTCTCACTTGTTCCTTAGTAATCCAAGCGATGGCCGTGCCATGGCTCAGGCGGTTAGTCGCCGGCCTCCCACCGCGGAGGCCCGGGTTCGATCACGGGTCAGTCCATGTGGAATTTGTGGTGGACAAAGTGGCACTGGGACAGGTTTTTTCCCCCGAGTACTTCGGTTTTCCCCTGTCAATTTCATTCCACCGGTGCTCCATTACTTGGAAAAGTGAAAAAAAAACTGATCGTGTTTCTCTTCATTTTTCAGGGTTGCACAGTAAGCCTCATGGCTGCGGTGCGTCCGTAGCATCTGCTGCGGGGCCCTTCTCCCCCCACCCCCAAAAAAAAACAAGTGATAATAAACATGCAGTTTAGCTTATTTTCCTTATTTCATAAGAAACTATGCTTATGGTATATTGTCACATTTAAGGTAAAGATATGATTGTCCGTGTGCTTAAGCACCACGATACAAGGCATATGGGCGGAGTAAAGGCTAGCTCCATGCATTCTTAAACTTGGCACGAGATGGAGTTGAATGTTCTGCTTCACGTCCCGGCTGTTCTACCTCCGGAGAAACACCCTCAGGTACTCAGTGTTTAGGCAGGTGGTTGTGCTGTAACCGACATGCTGGTGACTGAAACTGTCGACGCGGTTAAAGGTTCTATCTGGCCATATCGCCAGTGTCTTTGTCAGTATGGCAGTATGTTAATAACACAACTAAGTTGGTTAACTAATTAGCCAAAACGTTAGTATGAGTGCCTTACACTATAGTGCACAATAACAGTTGTTTCTAACTGAACCCTCTGTTCGCACAATGGGATCATCATAACGCAGTCTGTCATGCGACAGGTCCATACACTCTTCCAAAGCGAGTTCTCCAGACATTGCGATCTACTACTTCCGCTTTCAGATTCCAGTATATTTTATTTTCCTTAAGGTCATCCAGTAGCTGCTTACGTCTTCTTCCTCGTCTTCTCTTCCCTTTTTTCCTTCAATAACGTGTTTTAGAAGGCAGTTCGTAAGCAAGATGTAACCAATCTATTTAGCCTTCCTTCATTTTCTTGTATGCAGGGTGCTCCTTTCCTCCTTGACTCTTTGTAATACTTAATTTTTCACACGAGCGGTCCAACTGATCTTCTCCAAACTTCTCAATCGCCACATTTCAAACTTTCAAGATATTACAATGGGATGCGGTTTATCACAGTTATTAACAACTCTGATTGCTACAAGACGGTATAATGGTAAACTTGAGCTAAAGATAGAGAAAAAGGCTAAATTATAGCGAAAATAATTGCCAAACCGAAGCCCTTCAAAAAAGGCACAATTTAACAACTCCTTTTTTAGAAATATTTTGTTTCTTTCAGTACTTGGGTTCATATTTCAGCCTATTTTTACTGCTTTAAAAGATATTTTAATGCAAATAAACTTTAACCCGAACTAATCCATTTACAAATCCTTATGTCCGTTTAGTCCTTGATGGTAAATATTTTGCTGTTTTGGTATGCTCTATTTAACTTCTAAAGTGAGAATTTCAAATAAGGCACATCTTTACGTATTTTGCTTCGCATATATTTCAACTCACGATTCCACGGGCTGTAAACCCCATTGACTGACTTTGATTAAATTTGGCACGGGCAAATTTCATAATCATCCAAAGACTACTTACACAATTTCAAGCTCCTCCCTTTAATTCCTGATGATTTAGGGCTGGCACAGAAAGCCGACACTCAAGCACACATGTAAACAATATTGTTTTATCATATAGATATAAGACGTTACTGCATGTTGGCTTCATGCATCTCCTACAGTCCTGCCTCTGGTCGTACCCGAAGAGCAAGCCATATTACTTGATCTTACGAGAATGTGCAACATGAGGCGCGCAGGCCTGCGGTTCACTTCGGTAGCAGCAGGACTTCCACTAACAAACTTCTTCGGCTTCAGGCCTGTCGATGCATTCCTATCAAATAGCATCTTCACACAATTTAACATATCCTCTACGTACTATCTTCTAGTCAAAGAATTTCCATCACAGATATTTCCCAAGCCGCTGATTGCTTTCAAATCGTCAGATTGTCCCTGATATGGACCGTCAGGGCCTACATTCCAAAGTAATTTATGATGGTTATTCAAATTATTTTGCGACCTACTTTCAGTTGTATAATTTGTGAACAGAATTCTCAGGAAATTATTTGGACTTATGAAAAAGAGGAAGTAATTGGGTGGACGAAGAAAATTATATTACAAGAAAATTCATAGTTTATACCTTTCACCAAATACTATTATTAAATGAAGGAAAATGGAAAGCGCGGTGAATGTTGCACTTATGGGAGAGGTGAGGAATCACGATAAAGACTTAGAACATTCGAAGGGAAAAGACAACCTGTGAGACCTAGGTGCGGATGGGAGTGTAATATTAATATGGGTTTAATAGAAATGTGATAAGAAAATGGGGACTGGAGTCGAACAGGCTTGAAATAGGGCCTGACATCAGGATGCGATCATCACACTTCAATGTCAAAAATCAAGGGCTTTATTTCTTCGCCAGCTGTCTGTCAACCCTTCAAGTTACATCCTGCAGCAAGGAGTCTGTGTTCAAGAACTACTTTCTCCTTCACTTGCTACGGATTAGACTCTCTGGTTCTTTAAGGTTTAGAGTCAGCTCTAATTTACTCGCTCTTATAGAGAGATACTTCGAGCTCTTCTTTTGTACGCGAAGCCGATCATTCTCAAAGCTTGTATTTACACAACACGGGAGAGGAGAGCGGAAAGCGCGGTCGTACATCCACGCCTCGACGAGAAAATAATTACTTTGTCGAAGTTAACTAAAGTTTCAGTAGAAATCTTTACATATGAAATGCCACAGTCAAGTCATCAGTTTTATTTCAAAGTGTTTCCAGGCTTACAGAATGAAACCCCTTTTTTACATGAGGCACACATGTGAATTCAGTGCAGTTACGTCTCTTTGTTCCCCCTCAATTCATTATTAGAGTCTCTAGTTTAATTACTTTTACAACTACGACCATCCTGAATAATACCCTGATCTGTTGCAGATGGCGCAGTGAGCTACTGGGGAGCCGATAACAGGTAAAAGCAATAATTAATACATAAACACTGTACATTTTTAATATCAAAAAGGTTTAAACTTTTCAGCACAATTCCACATTCATTCACCTCCTGTCATGTTACATATATGTAATTAAAGTGCATAGTCGAATACAGAACTAATTAAAACTAGCTAACTAACTTTATGGAGTAAAGCCTTTCTTGAGAAGCTGATAGATCCTCAACTAGTTACGAAATTTCCCGGATTTCATTAGCGCATACAAAACAGCAAGCTATTTGTCCCTGTTCTGAGCCAGATCATTCCAGTTGACGCCCTCTCATTCCACTTCTCTTAGGTCCACTTTAATATCATCCTCTCATTTACGCCTTGCTATTCCACGTGGCATCTTTCTACTAAATTTCCCCCACTAAAACCTTGTATGGATTTCACATGTGCTCCATACGTGCCACATACACCGCTCATCTCCTCCTTCCTAATTTGATCACCCTTGATAGTATTTGGTGAGGACTACACATCATGGCACTGTGCTCTACACAACTTTCTCCAGTCTGCTGTTACTTCATCCCCCTTGGGCCCAAACATACTCGTATTCCTCAGCACTTCGTTCACTAACACATTGTGTCTATGTTCTTGTCTTATATGAAAGACCAAGTTTCGTACCAATGTAAAACAACGGGTAAAATTATAATTATATACAATAATATATTAATAATAATTTATTTGCTGACACACATTACCGAATTTCAGTGATGTGCCTGCTAATACCAAGTTTTCTGCAGTGCATGTCTCTCGTGTCACTCTTAAGTTCCTACAATGTTACTGAAATATTAATCTTAAATTCTATATTGTTTACCATACATTTTTTTCAGTTTTCATCTCTCGCTCTGGATTTTGTTTTCTGGATCAAAGCTGTGGTGTTTTTATTTCATTTTTTTTCGCTCATTTAATAGCCTAGCGATTCTACACACAAACTAGCTCTTGTTAGACAACAAACTGAAAGACAAGACACTGTGGGCCGAAGGGTAGCAAGCTTTCCCAGAATTAAGACCGCTCTTAATTTCTTCGTGCATGCAATTTTAAACTATCACTGCTGTTCTCAAATATTTGAACTTTGTATACGGTTTGACAGGACATAATGGTTATGATCATGTTGTGATTTTATCCTGCATTCTGTGACGACACAGAAACGCAGGCCTATACTTACGTTCCTCAGTACTGACTTCTAGACCAGCCTCCTTACTAGAGAATAATAAAGACATGTGAACAAGCAGTAAAATTTATTATCCAGTACTTACCGATCTTCAAAGGTGATTTAAGCTAGCAGTCACGTTTCCCGAAGTAAAAGCACGTGATTCACAGCGCACCCATACATCATAAGTTCTGCAGTGCATAACATAACAAGAAGATGAATGCTGACACACTGAAGGAGACGACCTTGCAGAGCTGCAAGGCAGGAATGAAGGAACTGGTCTAACAACCCCTTTACTTCTGCCTTGTTCTGACGTATTGATAGCAGATGCTACGGACGCACCGCAGCCTTTGAAGGCTTATTGTGCAACCCTGTGAGGAAGATGAAGTTTTTTCTGCTTTTCCATTTTAATGGAGCACCGGTGGAATAAATTGACAGGGGAAAACCGAAGCACCCGGAGAAAAAACTGTCCTAGTGCCACTTTTTTCCACCATAAAACCCACATGGACCGATCCGGGATCAACCCGGGCCTCCGCGGTGAGTGGCCGGCGAATAACCGCCTGAGCCATGGCACGGCATGGTCTAATACATAAACATACCTTTTTTTTAGATTTTTTAGAATGTTTTTATTATATCAATATTTAAATACAAAAATAAGTCTGTTATAATGGCCACAGTGCACCTTCAGAAGGAAGTAAAAACATTTTATAAACGCCGTGTATATCAAATATACTGCAGTCAGTAGACAGTGTCTAACATATACATGGTAATAAAAATATTTGGCACTACTAGTTTTTCTGTCATAATTATTGAAACATTTTGATTTTGGATAATTCCCGATCAGTCTACAAGAATTATACAAAATATTTCTCTTTATCAATAATTACCTGTTGACGGGCCAATGCTTCCGACTAATCCTCTTTATATGTTGGGAATGAGATTTACCTTTCTTGCAGAAAAGTGTTATATGTTAAAAGGTCCGGCCCTTCCTCTCATTTATCCAAGACAATAATCACAACACGTTTTAAATTAAATTAAAGAGTAGATCAAACTACCTGAAAGATCTATTTGCCTTGTGTGACTGTAGCCTTGAATCGCCAGCTCTGACATTTGTGCAAGTTTGAACTGGGGGTAATCCTGCAGATTTAAATAATGTGCCCTGACGAAGCGCCTGGATAAAAGGATACGTGACATCACAGCTACCTTTTTTAAAATTACGTTGATTTGTCAAATAAAATATAAACAGAGTATCTTGGCAACAAAAGTGACATCAAAGGTAATAAAAATATATCATTATATTCCCACAGAACACGACTAACATAACACCTGGAGTGATGAAAATGTAAATAATAAAATTTACAAACCTTCTTTGTTCACTTGGGGCAATTCACTACTCCAAATCCTTAAAAGAAACACAGAATGCAATTATTTAACAAATTAATAATTGTTTTGAGATGGCATATCCTCTTTGTGTTTTCAGTTACAGATATGTTTCTCAAAATCAATCACACACAACATATAAGGTAGGATAAAACATTAAAAAGATACTTGACACTGCAATAGGAGCGCCTATTGCAGTGTCAAGTATCTTTTTAATGTTCTTGATAAGGGACTGATAATGGCTTGATCAGCCGAAACGCTTTGCTTGTTTTATCCTATCTTATATGATGTGTGTGATTGATTTTGAGAAATATATCTGTAAATTCATAATTGATTTTCGTAGCTTTCATTCAAAAGGGTTGAATAGTTCAAATATTTGGGAACAACCCAACACGTCAAAACACCATTGATGAAGAAATTAAGAACAGATTTAAGTCACCTAATGCTTGCTATCATTCGGTGCCGATCTTTTGTTTTCCAGTTAGCTACCCAGAAATATAAAGATCAAGATATACAGAATTATAATTTTGCCTGTTGTTTTGTATGGGTGTGAAACTTGGTCTCTTACATTGAGGGAGGAACATAGGCTGAGGGTGTTCGAGAATAGGGTGCTGAGGAAGATATCTGGGCCTAAGAGGGACGAGGCAACAGGGGACTGGAGAAGACTACATAACGAGGAACTTTATGATCTGTACTTCTCATCAAATATTATTCGGGTGATCAACTAAAGAAGATTGAAATGGACAGGGGCAAGTGTCACGTATGGGGGAGAGGAGATACACACAGGGTTTTTGTGGGGAGACTTGTGGGAAAGTGACCACTTGGAAGACCTAGGCATAGATGGGAGGATAACACTAAACCGGATCGTCCAGTGGCTGGATGGGGGCATGGTCTGGATTGATCTGGCTCATGGTAGAGACAAGTGGCGGGCTCTTGTAAATGCGATAATAAACCTCCGGGTTCCATAAAATGCGGATAAGTTCTGGATTAGACGAGTTCCTGTTAGTTTCTTAAAAAGGACTTTACAACATGGAGTTGGTTGGTTAGTTACTTAGTTCAGTTAGTTAGTCAGTCTCAGTCAGTCATATAGCGGTGTTGCTGAAGATTCATGTCTTCTGGGTTATTACCTTGTGTCGTTGGGTCAGCAGTTTCCGACGTTTCAAAGGATCGTAGTGCCTTTCATCTTCAGGGTCAAGCAGTCTAAGAAGAGAATTTTCCTCTTCGCCATCACGTCTAGATTGGCTCTGTGACCTATCCAGTTGTCAGTGGAGTTTCTTTCCGCGGAGAAGAAGGAGCCGAAGCGGGAAGATGCCAATTGCCTCAACCTAGTGCCTGCTAAGAATACGTACCATTTCACTTGAACCTGACTATTGTGGTATGATGCCTAGGTAATGCAAACGGGAAAACCTAACCCTACTGTCTTAGCAAATTATCATTCTGAATTAATATTCATGTAAGCACAAGCCAGATTATAAAGCAGTCGGTCACTTGAAGAAAGCCTATTCCTACGAGCCGCCACTGACACAGATATGAAGGCTATAGAAGCATCCATCCGTACGGATCCATGGCGTGTCATCAGCTGTTCTGTCACCCATTACTCTACTCGGTGTATGCAATAAATTATTAAGTGAAAAATCTGCCATTCCTACGTGTCACCGCTAAGCAAAGCTCTAATTTGAATATATTGCATGTAGATCTCAATTAACATCTGTAGCCAACTCCGAAATACTGAAATCCTTCAAACAGCGTTTCCGCGTTCTTTGAGGCTACAAAAAAACATGAAACAATTATATAAATGTACAGTGGTTAAAAAATTTTCGCTTTTACAGCTTCTTCGAATTTTATTAATAGTAAGACTACGTGAGCACGAAGTGCTGAGGTGACAAACTGCCTTGCGACTCGCTGCCCAAAACACACTCGGATGGCAACACCTGTTTTTTTCATCTCAATGTTAATGACAAGCTAGAATATTTCCGTGATTTTAAAATTATTTACACGCCGTTAGGTGTCAGGCTTGAGCCAAGTTGCTTGTCGTGGTGCATCTAACATACTGTGGATAAACAAGCCGTGTTAGGCCGGCCGCACCCTGGGTAGTGCACAGCTGTACCTTTAAAAACAGACACTCAGGAATTGCCTGTTTTAACTTCCCGTTTACCAAAGTTGCTACAAGTATTACCAATAACAGAAGCATTCCATCTAAATGATATAAACTAAGAATGGTTCATGAATGACGATATTTATTTCACAGTATTTGAACCAATTCATGCATCTTTCAATGATTGAGACTTATAGATTCTTCGTATTAGGAAGGTTGCGGGTTCGAATCTCTGTCCGGAGATAGGCTATCCTCAAATTTCTGACAACGCTTGCTGCCTTAAGTAGGCCCATATGCCAGACGAATGAGAGAGTCAGCCTCTGAATAGATCACGGCCGACTGTACAAAACCCGACTTACCATTCATGACCAGCTCCGCATACAATTTGACTCAAGAGAAGTTTGTATGCAAAACAGTGTCGCTAAATCATCTTACGATCATAATACCTTTATGATACTAGTGTCCCATATGCGGGACGTGCGCAGAGCCAGCACCCCAAGTAAGGTATTTTACATACAGGGTATACACAAACGAATGGTGCGGTTTTAATAGTGTTCACTATTAAAACCGCACCATTCTTTTGTGTATGCCCTGTATTTAGGCAACATGGCCACTTATTGCATTTTTTTAAATATGCTGCACAATCTGCGTTCTTTTTTCCCCACAAAATGCCTTGCATTGCATAGTTTTACCTTTTTTGGTTCATATAACATTCACGTTTTACTTAAAAGGTTGCGCTAAAATTTAAATATCCACTCCCTTTTTTAAAGGACACTATATAACACAAACAGAGTAGACTATTGAAAACGCATTTATTAAAGATCGAACATGTTTCGGAGGACCGCCATCCTCAGGGATCAGATGAGTACAAATTGCAAGACTTTCAGACCATATAATACGAACTAGCAAGAAAGGTAAAAGGAAATATAAAAGAAAATTAAACTATAAAATATAACATACTATTTTTATCAATGGCTCGACAGCCCCTTGGGGGCCTATGCCGCCTCATTTTTTTCAAGGCTTCACGATCACACTTTTTTAGACACACCACACTCGGTAGGATTCCTCTGGACATGTGATCAGCCCGGCGCAGAGACCTCTACCTGACAACACACAACACTCACAAGAGACAGACATTCGTGCCACCGGTGGGATTCAAACCCACATTCCCAGCAAGTGAGCGGCCCCAGACCCACGCCTTAGACCGCGTGGCCACTGGGATCGGCATAATTATAATATATATGGTATAATTCACGAATGAAAATAAGCCATGACGATGGCCTTTTGAATTCGGAACACATCGCAAAATACGTGATGATATTTTGGCAGTATATAACAAAAGTGCTTGTATATATATATATATATATATATATATAAACACATATAGTTGCTAATCACTGATCTAATTAATCAAAGCTGAGTTTTTTTACTGAAGGGCCCCGCAGCAGATGCTACGGACGCACCGCAGCCTTTAGGCTTATTGTACAACCCTATGATGAAGATGATGAAGCTGGTGAAGTTTTTTATGCTTTTTTCCATTTTAATGGATCACAGGTGAAATGAAATTGACAGAGGAAAACCGAAGTACTCGGAGAAAAACCTGTGTGAGTCCCACTTTGTCCACCACAAATCTTATATGGACTGGCCTGGGATCGAACATGGCCTCCGCGGTGAGAGAGCTGAGTTTTTTTCAGACATTTGGAATTCGTACATGAAGCCTGACAAGCAGCATCTTGCAACAGCTATAATTCAGGACTTAGCTGGGAAAAGGGAGCAGAGCCGCAGAGCTCAGTGCGGAGCTACACGTATACTTGTACATCTTACTGGTGTTTTCACTGTTGCAGGATTGCACCCTCAGCACATGGCGGTGCAGGCAGATTCTACACACGCGATCGCGTATACGAACCAGAATACTATTATCCAGGTCTGTAATACATTTTCAATAAATGGATCAAATGACTGTTTTTTTTTTAGAATAGCCCACGCGTGAATACCTTCCCTAAGAGGCCAGAATATGACAATAATGTACGAATAAATTGCTTTGAACTGACATGCCTAGCCTACGCCTTGATACATATCACGATGAAGATAATTTTTATGATCACTAACATTTGAGGTTACTGTCGTGATATAAAGACAGAATTCAGGTCACTAATATTTGGAGCTGTTTCCGAGATATAAATACAATTTTTAAGTCATCATGTACGAGTACTTGTACTGATATTTGAGGCAACTCTCTTAACATGAATATGATTTTTAAGTAATTAATATGTTTGTAATGATATTTAAGGTTATAATTTTGATGATAAGATGTTCCGGTTCGTTGTGTAATTAGACTGATATTTATAGCTACAGCCTTGATAGAAAAATAATTTTCAGGTCACTGATATATTTGGACTGATATTAATGGACGTGTTTGTTTCTGGCGATGCGGACAACAGATGAGGAGCACAGCAACCAGATAGGACACTCGGTGAACGCAGGCCCGGTGGTGTACCCCGCCAGTGGAAGGTAAGTGCTTTCGTACACCTCTTTCAGTTTTCAGACGACAGAAGTTTCTTTACATATGGCACTGAACCAATAAATCCTGTAGTTCCTTCATATACCATGACATAAACTACAGCTGATAGTTTTAAGTGAAGAGAGATGGGTTTTATAACATATACATAAATCACACGCTCGGCTGGAGCCCGTCTTGACTATATGTTTGTACTTCAATATTAGAAAGCTAAATCATAAAAGGCTTTAGGGTTTGATATTTTCAGAGCTGTTAGAAACAGGTGTTAACAGAGATAAGCAAGACCGTTATAACTTCGAGTTTTTGACCTCAAACTACCTTCCTCTGGCACAGTTAAATAGACGGCTTTCACATTCCATTTGTCGCCCAGTTATGACGTCTGACGTGTGGTAGAAAATTTGCGGCATATTTCAGAGGGGAAAAATTTGGGCTGTAATATGTTCGTAAATAATCGTGATTGGCCAGTACGGTCATAAACACAAATTTTAGTTTAAGCGACAATTTATTAAAGCAATTTATTTTACTTTACCAACTTATGCACAATATCTTACAATAGTATCAATTTACCCTATACGTATTTCAGCTTGTTAATAGCCATCCTCAGGGGGTCACAGTGTTAAAGCATAGACTATACATCTATTGTAAAAGTTGTTACATCCATGTGAATAAAACATTAAAATATTAAAATATTAATTATAAAATATAAAAGAATTAATATTTTAATGTTTTATTCACATGGATGTAACAACTTTACAATAGATGTATAGTCTATGCTTTAACACTGTGACCCCCTGAGGATGGATATTAACAAGCCGAAATACGTATAGGGGTAAATTGATACTATTGCAAGATATTGTGCATAAGTTGGTAAAGTAAAATAAATTTCAACTGTAATAAGATGCACGGTCAATACAACGTAAAGTTTATTAAAGGAAATTCAGTATAAAATGATATAAACACGAGTAAAGCTAACGAATCGCAATTGCATTGAGGAAGAAATTAAGAGCAGACTGAAGTCGGGGAATGCTTGTTATCATTCGGTGCAGAATCTTCTGTCTTCCAGCTTGCTACCCAAAAATACAAAGATTAAGATATACAAAACTATAATTTTGCCTGTTGTTTTATATGGGTGTGAAACTTGGTCTCTCACACTTAGGGAGGAACATACCCACAAGTCAAGTCAAACTTTCCAGAGAATATATACTGTTGAAGATTCAGGGGGGAGGGGTGTGGCGCTATGTCATTAGCCGAGTAGTTCTCGACGTTTGGTTCCTTCATCTTCAGGGTCAAGCAGTCGTTCTTCTTGGACTGCTTGACCCTGAAGATGAAAGCACTACGGTCCTTCGAAACTCCGAGAACTACTCGCCCAGTGACACAGCGCCACGTCCCACAAGACTTGCATTCCAGCAGCACCGCTGTGAGCACAGAACCTCAAATCTCTACTGTATAATGTTGACTGGTGACGTGCAGTTTCACTCTGCAGACACTGGGACTCGGCTCACCGGAGACACCGCGTTCTGGCCCCACAGGCCGGCAGAGTGACGGTGACGCAGAGACACTACGGCAAGACGGGCAAGACAGAGCTCCCCCAGCGCAGGACAACCGGATTGTTCCGGTCATCTCAGTGGGGCTCAGCTACCGTCCCGTACAAGGGTGCCAAGGTGAACGTTCCGGTCTTGTCTGGTAACAAGAAGGCGAGTTTTGTAGAGGCATTTTCAGCTGAACTGCTTCAATGCAGAAGAGTGGTGATCCAAATGCAAATACCGTAAAATTCTTTATCCATACAGCACGTGGTACAGTTGAACATACGCATTTTACAAGCTAGTTTATTTGAAAACAGAACGTGTTTTTAGATTACTTGCTTCAATTTTCAACAGTTCCTTATTCCATACATAGCTTACGGCTCTTCTTGACTTGCCCTTGCAATCATTTATGAACACTATACGCGTTTCGATGTTTCCCTGCAACAATGCACAACCACCCAAATCCTTTACGCACAGGCAGAGCCCCCCCCCCAAAAAAAAAACAACAAATCAACAGCTAAACTGAACACACGACGATGCAGGGAAGCGTCTAAACGCTTATGTTACTCATAAATTAGTGAAAGTGCAAGGCATTACACAAGAACAATAGAATACTGAATCAGTATACGACACCGCTTGACACGACACACGTGGCACGCTACCAGGACGAGATCTTTTCGGATCATATAGGTCGAAACAGATGTTTGTATACATGCGCCATACAGAGCGTAAACAACTGGACACTTCTACCAGGAACGGTTCCCTTTAAAAATTTTAAATTTACAACATTGTAATTTTGATTATTAACTTTGTATATTTTAGAATTTTAATTTTTAATCATTTTAAGAAGGGAGACACAGTGCCTAGATTAGCTGTTTGCCTTATCACTCCTTTGTTCTGAATAACTCCTTATGATGGCACTCCGGTGCCGAAACATGTAGGAGTTTTATAATTGCTTCTGAATGTGTTTTATTAAGTGCATTATTAATTGTAAGAATATGCACGGTATGAATAACATTAAAAATTTAACTTAACCCAAAATTAGATTTGATAGCGGCATTTCCTCCACGTAGATATTCTGCCGATCCCAGTGGTCGTGCGGTCTAAGGCGTGGGTCTTCGGCCCTCGCTTACTGGGATTGTGGGTTCGAATCCCACCGGGGCATGGATGTTTGTGTTGTGTTTGTTGTAAAGACGGTAGTATGGAACGTAAGTGACATGAAGGACAAAAGGATTTAAACAGTACAAAAATGGATCAAAGGGGAAAAACCCCGGACAGGCAAAAAAAAAAAAAATCCCGCCTAGGGCATGGATGTCTGTCTGTTGTGAGTGTTGTATAAGGACTAGTATGGATCATAAGTGACATGAAGAAGGACGGAAGGATTTAAAAGTACAAAAATGGATCAAAGGGAAATAACGGGACAGAAAAAAAAATCCCACCGGGGGCATGGATGTTTGTGTTGTGTTAGTTGTAAGGACGGTAGTATGGAACGTAAAGTGACATGAAGGACGAAAAGGATTTAAACAGTACAAAAATGGATCAAAGGGGAAAAACCCGGGACAGGCAAAAAAAAATCCCACCGGGGGCATGGATGTTGTCTGTTGTGAGTGTTGTGTGTTGTCAGGTAGAGGTCTCTGCGACGAGCTGGTCCCTCGTCCAGAGGAGTCCTACCGAGTGTGTGGGGTGTGTCTAAAGTGTGATCGTGAAGCGTCGTAAAATGACGAGGCCTAGGCCCCCTAGGGGCTGTCGAGCCATAGGAAAAAAAAAAAGATATTCTGCCACTATCATTCTGTCGTCATAGCCTCGTCCCTAGAAAGCATACTGCATTGTTTGAGGTTACAGACAACCTTTTTTTATAAACCAAGTTCGCACATTTCCTTGTCCCGTTGCAAAAAGCAGAAAGTTGGATAAAAGGACGAGAATTAGCGCAATAAACGTTTTCTGTCTAAACTGGTCCGTACTATTACACGTAGTATGAAACATTACTGTTGACACAGGAGCAAAGTGCTTATGCTCATGTATATGTCACCGACAGGCACATCGGGCACCGTCACCACGACTGTTCTGGCACCCGAGCAAGTGACGTCATGGGCCAATGGCCACAACGTTTTGACCAATTCTGCCTCCTCCATGACTGATCCAGGTAAACAAAATTATAAGAACCTAGTGGCGCAGAATAACAGAATGGCGCGCCACAGCGGCTAAACACTAGGTAGACTTTTCTTAACCTATTATTATTATCATCATTAGAACTAATAGTATTAGTATGACACAGCAGCAATATCATCATCATCGCTGTTGTCTGACGTCATTATGTTTCATTTTATTATTATTATTAACTAACCAACTTCCTAGTCGTAGAATACAAAGATTCAACATCGCTAACACCGCAGTCTGCTGCTGGACTCGATTCTGAGCTAATTTCGTCCACCTCCCATCCTAATAGCCTATTTCCCTAAACCCACCTTAATTTCATCCTCCTATATCTGTGTCGATCTTCCTAGAGGTTTCCCCATTAAAATTCTGTACGCATTCTCTCTCTCTCCACGTTGATAAACATATATGTGTGCACAGCCATTACGGGCTTCTACATTTCACTGTGCTAGTAATGTAATGGTTCTGTATAAATCATGAAGTTTCTTGTCATGTAACAAGGTTCAAAACTTCATCCTTCCTGGTTCTCAACCACCGATTATCACTTGTAATTTACTACTACTACTACTACCAACCTACCACAACCACCATCACAACCACCACCACAACCACAACCATCAGCACAACCGCCACCATTGACTGGTTCTCAGAACATCTGTACCCCTTACAGGCATTTCATCTGAAAAATAGTTCAATATCTCGATAATTGTGTGTTCTGGTTGGGAAATATTACACGATTTAGTAAAACTGATGTTTAAAAATCATTGCCTATTTTTCATAATTGGAGCACATTAAATGGTGATATGTTACAGTCCAACTATACAAATCTTGATGCAGGTTTGAAGGCAGTGCAAGACGCACCCGACTTCAGATCACCAGAAAGAATGTGTGTTCGCTGTCCAGACGACAGGTCCGTCCTTGCTACCAAGGGAACGACATTCACGCTGGTTGAATCCCCTGCAGTAAAGCCTTGTCACAACACTCCTGCCGCTCGGTGAGATGGAACACCAGTCAGCATCATTCGTGACAGGGCTCGTTTTTAGATGTAACCGGCAGACACCTGTGTTCATATATAACTGTTACTATGTCACAAAATGTAATCAACCTTTCGATGAAGCCCTGTTTTAATGTCCATGGACTAGCTCAGCTAGTCACGAAATTTCCTGCCTTGCATGGAACCCATATTTTTCAATATTTGTGTTCACATCCCATCTCACTTCCTGTCTCTGCCATCTACTGCATTAGAATTTTCAGAACCACACTTGAAGTTCAGATCTTATTGCTTCAGGTACTAAACAAGATTGCAAATGGTGTACTCCATGGCACAGTACATAAGTTTCACCCAGGCGTTCTTTACTTTCCACGTGTCATACGATTTCACAGTACACATGTAAACGTAATTTCATTTATGCTCATAACCAAATTATGACCCTCCCTGAACCAATTTTCACGAAACTCACAGATACTGAACAGCATTAAGGCCAGGTCTCTTATACCGAATTGCATCCAAATCAGACAATACTCGTAAGTGTGGGAAGTGCGCCAATTTTCACTAAACTTACAATTACTCCGTAAATTTCTCTGTAGATCTCCTGTACCGAATTTTATACATATTGGACAAAAAAAAGAGCATAAAATATGAGCAGTATTTCATTTACGCTCGTAAGGAAAGTATGGCTTTCAAGGCACCGATTTTCACGAAACTCGCAACTGATCAGCAGCATCATGCAGATATCTGTACCAAATATCAATAAATCCGTGAAGAAATACATAGAGGAAGGCCAGAAATGCATTTACGCCCCTAAATAAAGTATGACTGTCACTGAAGCCGATTTAAACGAAATATAGGATTTCTCGACAACTCTTTGTAAAGAACGCCTACGCCGAATCTCATGAAAATTCGACGCGCTTTAGCCGCAGGTGTAGGCCACAAACAGCCACAAACAAGACAGGCAATATACATATAACGTAACACTGAGGCGCGTTCGTGTAACCACTGTTGCCGTGGAAAGCAATAAGTATTACATATTCTGAGTGTGTGTCTGTAGCATTAGTTATCTAGCATGCAAAGCGCATGCGCCGTATTATATTGTCATCTGTAGCCTGTCCGACTCTACCGTATCTTTCCACATTATCTCATATACGGCACGATTTTCGAAAAAAAAAAAGTTGTTGAACATAAAACGTATATTTTGATTTTCTTTACATCTTTTGTCTGCAACATTTCTCATTCTGAGAAGAATTGAGCGAGATATTACCAAAAATGTACGGAGGTCTTGATGTAGAGTACTCGTTATTGTCAGATTTTAATGAAACTTGAATTTTCTTGATAGATTTTTGAAAAACACTGAAATACCAAATCTCATGAAAATCTGTCCAGTTGGAGCCGAGTTGTTCCATGTGGACGGACGGACAGACAGGCAGCTAATAGTCGCTTTTCGCAATTTTGCGAATGTGTCTAAAAATGAACATGTCAAATAAGCAACCAATGGGAAGACAAACAAGTAGATGAGACAATTTCTTGAAATACGTAAAAAATGAATAGACCAAAAGACACAGAAACAAGATGGAGGAGGATAACTTTGTCATAAGATGACACACCCTATTCCAAACATCACTGAGTGGTGATAATTATGCAAATTCTGGAAGAAACCCCACGTATAACAAGACATTATGTTCACAACCTCTAAACTGTAAATCAATCGTCATGTTTCACTGTTATCATAAGAGTTTAATGTGTTGTCAGAGCCAAGTTATCTGAAGTGCGACTAGAATCACTGTTTGGTCCACGTCCTGGAACAACTGTTGGGGAGGGAAGCTACAACATACTGATACGTCTTATCCACAACAGAGAGCAGCTTACAATGTGCAAGTACCGCTACCATGTGACAGGTAAGACAGATGTATGCTGCCTTCCTGATAAAATTGAAAGTCTACAAGCAAATGTAGCAATACAGATGGTGCAGCTGAGAACAACTTCAGCCAAAACTGTCTGCATAACACTGTAATCAGACAGGCTCTGGTTTGAATTCTGGTATTAAATTTTCTTCTTAGGGCGAAAAAGGAAAAGGAAACAAGACTGCAAAATATTCATTAGCGTCAGCCATATTTCCGAGCTGAAGAATCAGATGTAGTAAGATTCTGAGGAAGTTGCAAATTACAGTTCTTGAAATCATTTACTTTAAATGTCCAAGTATGAAAGTAACATTTATATGGTGAAACAATACAGCAGTCTATGTGTCACTTCCGAGAAGTTTGGTGGCATGCAATAGCTGTTTGCTGATATGTGTACCAGATGAAAGAAAAGTGCCGTTTTCAACACAGTCTGTTCTCTGATTAACCCTTGTGAATACAAGACGCAGTGCCATAGCTAGGTTCTGGCACCCGCGGTGAGCAATCACAATGGCCGCCCTTAACAAAAATTATGAATGTAAAAAATCACAATCATTTACTTAAATTTCGCTCCTCATTATGTTACGGAAAGTACAGGCCTTCTTCAGAACACTGCAGTCTGTCGATGTTCGCACTACAATCATTCTGTAATGTCCAGTTCCCTCTTTTGGAACCTGTTCTTCCTAAAGGTGCTAAGGATTACACTGTAGCCCCATAACATACATTTTACGTAAAGGTAATAGTACCACACAATTATCAACATGGTAAATAGTTCTAAAACTTATCTCTTAGTCACTGCAGTAAATAATAAATCATTATTTTTTAAGTCCTTCAGGACAGGTGGTAAGGTGGTTTACATAAAAAAATATTAATTTCGTATTTTCTGTTAATGTAGGTAGTCAATAGTCTGCTTTATGATACAAGTGTTATTTCCTACTAGAATTCCATTTTTGAAAGCTGATTTAAATGACAAATGACAGTTGGCCAGTGCCGAAGAGAGGGTTCGGGGGGAGGAACCCGTACAAAGTACCGGGGCCCAGCAGTCCGGAAAGGGGCCCAGGGCCTGAATATTTCGCAAGTGTTTGATTTTTAGCTGGTCCGCCCTTGCTGGAGGGCCTGAAAAAATAGTTTCACCAGGGCCCGTATCCGCTCTCGGCAGCCCTGCGTTGGCATCACATACGCATTTCTCTCTTTATCCATTTCCGGCAACTTGGTTTTTATAGACATAGGTACATTTTTCTGAGAAACCGTATATTCTAAAAGTAAAAAGGTAAAGTTCACCCTTGAACAGGCCATGAAGGCCCAGAAGGGGAGTACAGGCATAGCTCTACTCTTTCTTTAACCTCGGCGCTAGATGGCAGTGGGTGGTCAACGCCACGCCCCGGCCGCTTTACCCCCGGGAATGACCCGGTACCCATTGTGTAGGAGGTTGGGTAGGCCCCAGGGCCGGTCTGGACGGGTGCTGAAAATCTCGCCCCAACCGGGATTCGATCCCCTGGACCGTCCAGCTCGTAGCGAGTCGCTATACCGACTGAGCTATCTCGGCCTGTGAGAAACCATATATTCTAGAAACATTAAATCTATGCCAGTAATTTTACCGTCATTTGTAGAAATATCAACTTCTCTTTACAATTCTAACGTATGAAGACACATATTTACTAAGCATTTCCCATCAAAGATAAATATGTCCTTTGGAAAAAAAATTATAAAATTCTTTACAAGTACATTAGTATGAGAAAAAGTAAATCCATTAGAATCACCACTGTATGTGTACCAAACAGCATCACTGTAGAGTTTGTAGTTGTCTATAAAAGTGCACCTTAATATAACAAAATTAACGCTGTAGAGATATGGCTTATCAACTCGCCACCTCAAATTTTCCAAAAATCTATGAGCCACCTCAAAATTCCACGTGCCAAAAGGGTGACATGAAGCAAGTTCCATACTGAGGACCCACACATATTAGGCACCACCGCACAAAACTTAGTTGCATGGACAACCTTGTACACAGGACTTGGGCACCCCTGACTACAACCATCTTACCAACACATAATCCAGATTCAAGGCAATTGATGTGTACTCACACAGGCCAAATTTGGCAATTGATGTAGTCTCAAAACGTAGTGTTCCTTTCTTTTGTCTACAGTCCGAAAGTGCCCACCGCTACACCTTCCTGAACATGTTCATGGGAGTTGCTCCCTCAATAATGCATGGGGTTCTCGGTGTCAGCTAACCTGCAGCCAAGGATACAAATTAGTGGGGCATGATGTTACCGAATGTGGGGACAAACTGAAATGGACCAACCCACTACCACGTTGCAGAGGTAAGTATCATGAATTATTAAACATTACTCAGGGCTCCAGAAATACAGTTGCCATAACTGTATGGTGGCAAGTAAACATATGTAAATGAAACATGCCACCAGACTGTTTTGTGACACAAGTTCCAAGTCATATTTCTGGAGCTCTATTACTACTACAGCAGAACTCCTTTAATCCGGCACCCAAAGGACCAGACAGGTGCAGGATTATCAAATACTCCAGACTATCAGACAGTACCTATACTGACTTAAGTTCTTACAGGTAATTTTTTGTTACTGCTCCTATACTTGAGCTCCACAACTGACCAGAAGAGTATTCCATTTGGATTTCTCCTTCAGCTGCTGGTTCAGGGGCATCAGAATCCCTTGTGTGTTTTCTGGAGTCTCTTCAGTTTCTACCAGGCATGCTGATGGACCAGGAAACTGTGGATCAGGAGTCTTCATAGCTGAAGAAGTTGAAGGAGTAGGAGACAAGGAGTCAGGAGATGCCACAATGATTGATGTAGAGACACTCTTGCCAAAACTTCTGCTCTTAGGACTATTCTCTTCAACTGCCAAGGTTTCAGGATTTCCAGAGTACCAGCTTCCAGACTGAAGGAATACTACTGTACAAAGACTAGCAGGAACTTCAACGAAAAATTGTTGGATTGCTGAATGGCCTCTCCGATCTTCTCCCTCCACCTTTCTCTGTTCCTTGCTGCTGCCTTCCAGTTCCATACCTGGAGCAAATCTACAGCATCCCTTCTAACAGAATCCTCCTATCTACCTGTAGGCCTTCCCACAGGTGTTCCTCCTCTGAAACATCCTCCCATTGCTTTTTGGGGATAAGAAAATCATCTATCCATTCTATGTGGCCAGCCTACTGTAGTCTCTTCAGGCATAAAATGTTGAAAGCGTCATATCTTCATACAATTCGTAGATCTCCTCACAGCATCTAATTCTCCATGGCCCCTTGGCCTGCGTGGCTCTGAATATTTTCCCAATGATTTTCCTTTCAAAAGAGTCAGAATGACACTAATGGCTTTCTGGGAAAGAGTCCATGTTACACTACCATATAGGACCATGCTGTGGATGGGTGTTTTATATAGCACTACTCTAATTCTCTAGCTGGTATCATGACACTTCATCAGCTGTAAGATGGAAAAATAAGCTCTCTTAGCTGTTTTATCTGGCCCTGTATTTCCTGTAGCTCCTCATTTGGGCTTGTAAGGCAAACTCCCAAATACACAAATTTATGAACCTTCAACCTGAAAGATCTGGTGAATTTTTGGATTAATAACTACATGTCTCACAGGCCTTTTGCCATAGCAGAATTAATCAAGAGTTTGAAATAAACAATTTCAATCTCTTTTCAGTATTTTAACACAGGAATTACAAAAAATTCCATACAACCAAGCCTGCATTACACACTATATTATGGCCTACCTGACATTAAGACAATATTACTGCTCTTACAGGAAGAGTTTTGCCACACAGCAGGATAACGCAGGGCACACAAATACAATACAGATTGTAAGTTAAGTGCATGACCTTCCAAACAGGAATCAGACCTCTCTACATACTGGAAAACTGACTTAGCAACTTACTCTTACGTGAAGAAATGGAAATACACGATTTATTTATCTAAGCAACCAGGGTTTTTTTTACTGGAAGTATGCAATTAATGGTATGCAATTCTGGCAGCTTCTGTACAAAATACAAAAAGTAACAAAAATCTTTTGACAGTTATCAAATTATATTAATTTTTATGTACTGTTTATTTTCTTAAAAAGAATAAACTATTTTGGATATTGAGGAGTATTTTTCAAAACATAACACATACTGCTCATCGCCTTGTCACAGCTGAGGAACAATTATGCTTGGAAGACACTATGTTCATTTAAACTACTGACTGTGTTGGCAGCTGTGAAAGGCTGCCCACTGCCCATGAGCCCAGAACATGGCCGTTTGAGTTGTGAGACTCCTGAAAGTGGGGAGGGTTCAGACATCAACAGCAGTGGAGATTTGCTTGATGAGGAAAGTGTATGTCGCTATGACTGTGACCCAGGATACACAGTACCACCATCGCAGGCCCATCTTGCTGTAATACGGTGCCGGTCCCACTCATGGAACAGCACTACAGATCCAAGCTGTCAGGGTGAGCTGTCTGTCCACGTTTACTTGTACCAGAAATTTCTGTACTGTAAAACCTGAAGTATTGCAAGGACAAAAGACATAACTGAATCCCTACTAATCAATGGAAACACAAAATTAGGCATGTTATATTCTACTGACTTTCTTATACCTACAGCAGAGACTGCCAATATGCCCCAGGTGGTACTGGCAGATGCTCAGTACCACCACACCTTCCGGCATCATCGAAAGAGAGCACCTTGTTGGGCCAACCCATGCCAGGGTGGAGGAACATGCCTCAATGGGCCTCATCCCAGCCAACCCACACTCTGTATCTGTCCACCAGACAGGGAAGGTAAGAAGATGTGAAATGCTGCAATGGACAGAACTTAAAAGCTTTTTTGTGTATTCATGTAAATATTTAATTTAATAATATCCTTGTAGATGTTACCTGACACTTTGTATATTTTAGGGAAGAAATGTGGTTTACAAAACATTGCACAGGATCGATGATGATGATGATAATGATGTTTAATGTTTTAAGTTCACTTTTATCTTCTCGTACATGATCACATTTTACCAAAACATTGAAAATCAAGCTTAAAAACATGTATGTACTAATTATCACATTTATTTGTGAACTTTCACATCTGCAAAAATTTCAAACTGCCTCTGTTGTGACAAAAGTATTTGCAAACCACTACACCCACTCACTACAGGTAATATGCATGCTACTAACAATAGTAAGATTATTTACCCTTAAAATGACCACTTTTATACACTAAATAGCTATCAAGCATTTTTGAAGAAAATATATCTTCACTTTTACTGTGTGCATGAGGTACTGTTAATTCCTCCCAATATCCCATGTTAAAACCCATTATGTCCGCCCTTTCCTCCCCTACAGTTTATCGGCTCACAAGGCTGCAAAGCTGAGATTTGAGGCCTGCAATGCCCAAAACTCTTGAATGTTTCCTCGGCCTGGCCCAACCCTCAAGTTTGTTTTCAATGTTTTAACCATACCCAACTGAAGGCCAACCTCCTTTTATTCTAGCCTAAATGAAGCTAACTTTATTTACACAAACTTCTCTATCACATTGTTGATGCATGTTTCTTTTAATGCATAACTGTCAATAGTCATTAAATGAATTACTTAAACAATGCTGCATGAACATCATGTATTATTTTGACATTTGAAGAATGGTACATAGATATCAGACACCAAATGTGTAAGGTGTTATCTGAAACTATATCTGGGAGAGTGTAGCTATGAAAATCCCTAAAAATATCTAGTCCAGGTTTGTTTCTGGAGCTGGACCGAATCAGCATCCCCAACTTCATCATTAAATAAATTCTCAACTCATCGCATGCAGTTTTATCATAACTCGCTTGTCAGCTGAGCCCACACAAACATCTATCCTACAGATGTCTGTACTACTGAAATTTTACTATAAAACATCCATGTGTATACACCGCTTATATTGCATTTTTTCAGCACAACGTATGTATTCGTAAATTACCTGATAAAAAGTACAACTCAAATATTTTTACCTCGAAGCAGTGATGTAAGGTCATTTTTCTAGCCAATGTCTTTCATCATGACTTGGCAACACTGCTAACCATCAAGTTGTGTGGATCTCAGTTAATGCAAAGTATTAAAGGTCTTAACTTCTACATTAAAGCTGTATGTTAATCTAACACATAGATCACAAGACACTTTTGCCAGTTACAGGATCAAAAATATGAGGTACTATTATGCCTTTATTTGAACTTTATCCACTGTATTATTTAAAATATAAATTCTAAAAATAATGTTTTGGAGACTGGTTCTGTACGTGTCCTCAGATAAAACACCCAGATAAAGCTCAAATGTTGTGCTATAATGACAGTTAAGATGACTGTGATGATCACATCATCATCATACTGATCCCAGCAGTTAACTTGATCCCTGTTAGCAAAGGGGTGAAGAGGCAAGTTGGTAAGGGGGGGGGGGGGGGAAGAACAGTGCACGCAGCACCAACCACTTTTTCTTCAGTTTCAAACCACTGTCATATTGATGACAGGAACAGTATTTGACCCTGCTGCCAAGGAACCTATAAATAAGAAGTGCATACATTCTCTCCCTTGCTTTGTTGACTGTCCTAGCAATTTGACAATGGTACATGTGAAAAGTAAATGGTTTTGAAAGAGGTATAACATTGTCTGGCCATTCTGACAGGAGCAAAGCAGTGGCCCAACTGTGCCGACTACAGCTCTGTACAGTGTTAGTGAACTCAGGTATCAAGATAACTGCATCTGTATCTCTTATCAAATTTTTTTAATAAGTATAAGGTAATTTATGAATTGATGCAATAATGTGCGATGTCAGGTGAATACTGTGAGCGAGCCAGATGCCAGGAGGAGTTGTGTGAGAATGGAGGCCGGTGTATGGTGCACGGTGACAAGGCTGTCTGCTACTGCCCACCTGACTTCACTGGACCTACGTGCCAGGTCTCACAAGTTAGTGAAAACAGAATTTATTCAACTGGCATCATTCCTGCATTACACAAGTCCTACACCCTCACACATTAATATATTCAGCAAGTACATTCGTGGCCACGTAAACTCTGCAGCTAAGCACTTTTACCACCTACAATGCTTCCTGTGTCTGACACACAAAAATTCAAAATTAATTTAAAATGGATTCTTTGCATAAAGTATATGAAGGCAGAGGGCATATCCATCTGTCTGTGTGATCACCTCTGGAAATGCACAATGGACTTCAATGAAAGCGTGCCATGGTTCAGGTGGTTAATCACCAGCTTCTCACTGTGGAGACTGAGGGGCAATCCTAGGCCAGTCCCTGTGGGATTTGTGGTGGACAATGAGGTAATGGGACAGGTTTTTACACGAGTACCTTGCTTTTACCCTGTCAGTATGATCCTACCAATGCTCCATACTCATATTTCATTCATGTACCACCAACACTATACACGTATAATCTTAGCAACTGAAAGCATCATTGAATAAAACATAATAGTGGATAAATTTATTCTGGTTCACACCAATCCAATATCATCCCGACTTTACATGGAAGTTAAATCAAACTTTCATACAATCCTCAAAAATAACTATGTAAAGAAACTTGATAAAGACACAAAATGCAGGTGTTATTAAGACCTAAATCTATTTTAGTTCTTTCCCAATGTGTTCAATATTTAAGGAAACTGAAGGAAAAATAAATCCTGATTCTGCAGTGTAATATCTGCAGTCTGATTAGTCTTGCAACAATAATAAATGAACATCAAAACTAACCACACATACAACACAGCACAGAATGAATTTGGAAAAACATGCATTCTTTCAACAAAAACAGTAGTAGTAGTATACTACTACAGCTACTACTACTGGCAAACCATTTGTTTGGCAAGGTTACGAATCACAAATAAACCAGTCCAAATAACTGGCAGAACAGTCTGGCACTGCCACAATCAGTTGAAATGTGAGATCTTGCAGAATATCCCTTTGTGAACATCTTCAAGTATTCAGTCTGCCTCAAACAACCCAGAAATGCTTACATATGTTACTGGTTCAATTTCAAAACAATTCTGTAGTTCTTTCACATCCTCAGTTCTCAACCGTGGATAAATACATATCTGCCAGTATACTGCTCACATGTGAGAAGTTTCATCCTTTTAACCCGTAAAGCACTGTAGTCACTATATGTACCACATGACATAAGATTAAAAAACTCTCTACTTTGCCAACACAGTGTATTCACGTTTCATATGAATCTCAAAATAAACAGCGATTATTTCCCTAAACAGCATTAACTGGCTGCTCTTTGTAATGGAGAGTTTCTGTGACACAGGAATGGAGATTTTAAATACTAACCTTTATCCTACCAGGGTGGGTATTTAAATTTTAGTGTATGGTTTATGAAAAACATGAATATTATTACGAAAAAATGCCATTTTGTGGAAAATAAAACAAATTATGCAGCATGTCTTAAAAATGCAGTAAATTTCCTTGTTTCCTAAATATATAAAATGAATTTCTAAGAGTATTTTCCTATGTGAATTCACATATGTGGGTCTTTGAAAGGTTAATTAAATTACATGCCTCAAAGAGTTAATAAGGGAACACTGAAACCGTTCATAATGGCACCAAACAGCACATTAATGCCACTTATTACATACCTCCACCACATAACATCCCACTATCTGTCGTTTACATGTTTTATGAATGTCTGAAGGATGTACACATTTTTGAAGGACCTTTGTACATACCTTCCAAAGCACTTTGCTCTAATTTTTCAGGGCACAAGCTAGTCTCCACGACCTGAACAAGATTAGTGGCCTGCATTTACATCACTGCCAGAGGAAATACCGCTGGACAAGCAGTTAACACACACCAATCTCTCATTTGAAACTTGATCTCTCTAATCATCTAGTGATATCCTGCATCCTGATGAGTCAATGTTTGGCGCATCATGAACATCAGAAGATAATGATAATTCTTCCTCGTGATTATTAATTAAGAAAAGTTCTTCTTTGAACAGTGACTGTCATGTCATAGTCTAATACTGTTGTGTTCAATGGGTAAAAGCAATTACTGTGAGCATATGCACATCTGATAGGTGTCTCACACACACAGATCACAACGCAGAATACATAGCAATGCAATTTCAGCAATGACTGGTACCCACACAGTAAAGTGCTGGCCTTCTGTCAGTTAAAGCTCTTTAGAATGTTAAAGTGTCTAGTCTACAGTAGCACACAGAAAGTAATATCACATTCTACAAATTCAGTGTCACTGTACTTTAAGTGACAACGATGAGTCAAAGCAGACTATCAGACCCATACTGAACATGTGCATGTTAGCTGATGATTTAATAATTCAATGATTCTCTAAAGATTTGTGACATTACAATGCAATTATGTTTGACACTCTTCACTGTTTGAAGTACAACATGTACAGACACTTCCTGACTTCGCAATTTTAAAAAAGTAAAAAAAAACTTGAAATAGTAACTTTTTTAAACATGTGCCACACTTTTCCTTGCAGGAATGACAGCTCAATGAGACAAAGGTGGCGAAAAGTACCACTGGGTGATAACACATGGTGAGGTGGTCACGCTGTGGCCATTCAGGTTCCAGTGTGTTAGAGTTTGGATTTCAACTGGACTCCCTTGTATATACACACATACAGTTGACCATATGTACACTCAATTCCAAATTGCACAAAATTTGACTTGCACTTGACATTCCAGATCGTAATTACTGTGTAAGGCATGTACGTGTCTGTTCGTAGTGCACAGAACACTGGCTATCTTGACCCGTGTTCTTCTGGTTTCGTTCAGTCCCTCCACGCAGATTCCATAATAGATATTCAAATTAGGCAATGACCATTTCCACATTCTTTCCAACTCATTATTCACCAACAATTCTACCAGTCAAAGAAATATAAGTTTTGCTACTGACAACATCATTAAATAATTTACAAGTAAATAAACAGATAAATAAACCAATGAACCAACCAACAAACCAACCATCCTCAAGCAGAACATAGTCATTCTACTGAAATATTTTTTTGCTGTTTTTATTTTTTATATAGTGGCTGCAGTTGGAATTGAACTCAGAATCACTTATATACTCGACCACACCAGTGTTCTAATGGTTAGCATACATGTTTGGTACTCTAATGTTTCATGTTCCAAGATTACTGTTGGCATTAATAATGAAAAATATTGGTTGTTACACTGACAACCAATTTCAAAATGTAGTGCATACTTAAATATACTTCAGACAATGGGCAATGAACAACATAAATGCCACATTATGTAATCACTATTATTACAAGATCTCCATAACACAAAGTCTATTTCTGTACTGCATCATAGTAAAGCCAAAGAGACTTCTTGGACAAATGGTTTTCATGACTCAATTAGAAAACTGTTTAATAAAAATGTATCCTACATATAACAACATAATAAAATGAACAATTACACATTAACACCTGCCATGACTATTATTCTTCAGTTCATTTCTATGAACCCTCTTACAGTTAAATGGAACATTAGCACCTCAGTTTTCCCCAAAATTTGGTCCTAATGGCAAAAACTTTACATTCTAACACAGCTAATCGATAAGAGAAACAGGTGCGACTCACTGTCCACTGAAATGCCTGCATCCCTCTGCAACCTCCGCTACCAACTTCCATCTCCCAAAACCATACACTGAGCTACAACATAGATGATGGAGACTTCAATAGCTTGCAGCACCTTGAACACCGTAAGGAAGTGGGGTTTGAGACCCAATTTCAACTCTCTGATGGACCCAAAACTGATGTCATCAAGTACCTTTGGGACAGCTGTTATGAATATGTCCCTGTGCAAGCACAGGGTCATCTGGGGTTCTATTCTTAAGGTGATCAAGTGCCTGAGACTAGCTATATCAAAGCGATCCTCAGATCATACCCCCATTTTTTGCCTGTGGACAGAAAGAGAACCTGTGTCCAAATGGGCATTTAGTATAAAATCTAGAGGGATAAACTACAGGTACTGAAATTATGGCCTTTGAGTTTTAAGATCAACAAACAAAATGTCAAATCACCAGTACAAAATGCCCACTTTCTTAGATAGTGCTCATTTACTTGGTATATTAACATCAAATTCAAAAACACGCACTGGAGTCAATGTCCTAACTGCCTATGCTAAGTTCTGTCACTCTGAAAACATGAATTCTTTATAGGCATTTCATATGACTCTCTGCTTCGGAAAATGGGACATATATCTGTGCCCCAGTTTACGTTAACTGTTCCAGGTGATGGTGACAGTTCCCTGTTTACAGACCAGTCATGTGATGTCATCATGTCCCCCTCACAATATGCTGAAATTTTTAAGTACTTCCCACACTTACATTGACATTATCATGTAGTAACTATAAATGCAGCACGTACTGAACCCAACACTGAATAAATATATTCATGATCAGTTTAAATTTTGAACTATACGGATATCCCCAAATAAATGAGCCAGTCTCATCAGAAATTTGCACGATGTTTATATTTCTTAATTCTTTTATACGACTGATTAAAAAAAGAATTCATTCATTCATTCCATTCATTCTGTAGTTTGTCTTATAACAGGTCCACAGCCTCTTCCAAAGCGAGTTGTCCACCGAGTGTGATCTAGTGCTTCCTCAAGCATATCTTTTAATTCCTTTATATGACTGATTGCTGATCCCAGTAGCCGTGCGGTCTAAGGCGTGGGTCTGCAGCCGCTCGCTTACTAGGATCGTGGGTTCGAATCCCACCAGGGGCATGGATGTCTGTCTCTTGTGAGTGTTGTGTGTTGTCAGGTAGAGGTCTCTGCGACAAGCTGGTCCCTCATCCAGAGGAGTCCTACCGAGTCTAGTGTGTCTAATGTGTGTGATCA
Organism: Reticulitermes speratus; assembly: GCA_021186555.1. Classification (NCBI taxonomy): domain Eukaryota; kingdom Metazoa; phylum Arthropoda; class Insecta; order Blattodea; family Rhinotermitidae; genus Reticulitermes; species Reticulitermes speratus. The sequence continues at coordinate 19,284,548 of JAJKFL010000008.1, read as the reverse complement.
TGAAACCTCGAAATGAGGAGGCCTAGGCACCCAAAAAGGGGCCGTTGAGCCATTGGAAAAAAAAATATGACTAATTAAAAAAGGAATGCAGTATAAAAAATTAATTTCGTAACACAGTAAGAACCATTCTTAATATGTAAACATTTATTGTACTATCAATAAATCTCAATATACATAAAACACTACAGCTACCCGTAACAGTAAGAGGGTACCGATGAATACAATGAAGCCAGAGTACATTGTCTCCAGCACCCACTTCACTTACAACTCTACAACAAATGCATTAGACAGGATGCACAAGTTTGAGGTTTGGAAACATGCATCTTTTCTATTAACAAATCTTGATTACAAACAGCCAGTGACTACAGGCTTGTCTCAATAATGTCCCTATTACAAACTTAAGTCTTATATTAAATAAAATGAAATACCTATAGAGGTAAAGAAAATAAAAAAAAATATATGACCAGAACTGTTATGAGTGAGGGTTCATAAAATTACACAAAATTATCATTATCTTTTACAACTCGCTGCCTTGAATATGTTTTGTCTTCTCTAACCTATATAAACATCTGTTACTGACTTTATCTATAATCCTAAACAAAGAACACACACTTAACCACTGTTACACTATACATAACTACAGGAACCATTAACTGCATTTTTTGAGATGGCATATGGCCGTGCTAAGGCCACTGCTACAACGCAACCCTAGCCTGTCACTATATAAAAAGACAAGCCCAATGCTACAATGCATTGATGCCAATACAAAGCATGCATGCATGTAAGCACGCACAAGGAGAAAAGCACTCAAGAAAACAAAAAAGGTCATATAGACCTTCTCAGAATAAATATCAAGCTTCCACATGGAACATGAAAATTTAAGCTGCCTTTGTAAACATGACAACAGCAATGCCTGTATGTTTCTTATAAGTTACAATCTATTCTGAATCTTCTCACAACTCAAAGAAACAACAAAATAAATAAATGCGACATATTTATTACAGTCTATCAGCCCATTATTGCAGAATATTACGCTCTAGAAAACTGACACAGCCCTTTCAATGGCATCAGTCAGTGATAATTTCCACTCTTTTCCCTCTACCTCTCGATAATTCAATGTAAAATGAACTGTGTAAGACCTTCATAATGCACTCTGAGGACTGACATGGAGAAGTGATATCATTCTGCAGTCTGAGCACAGCATACTGCATACAAAGGATCTCCGCATACATGTAAAATCCCCACTGAATGTTTCATTTGGAACATGAGACAAAAAGACTAATCTAAAGAAAACCTTCAGTGCAAGGAATCCGACTTCATACTACTGATAGTTAACCTTAAAAGCTGGAAATCCTTAACTGAAGGATATTAAATGGATATTACAAAATGATCTACAGAATGAAGTAAAAAGGAATATGACATTAGACATTGATGTCTCATCTGATGTGTACAGGCACAAATTGAAATTAAGTGTGGGGATATACCGCCAGTCTACCAGTTCTAATACAGGGATACGTACCAACCAGGTTAGGTCAAGCACAATGGGAGTGGACATATATCACGTATGACACAGTGTTAGTGGTGCTGGTAGGACCTGTCAGCGTTCATGCAGTGGCAGAATGACGATACCCACGTCAAGGTAGGGGTGATGTAACATCTCAGCACTCGAAGTCCACACTGCAGTTCCTTCTACTCACTGCACCCCCCTGTATCAGGAATCATGCAATTCAACATTTATGGTATCATGTTGACTCTTAAAAATCTGGGATAATTATGGGAAAACCATGGGAAATGGATAAAATTCACACAATAACAAACACGGATGTTAAGAAGAATACTACACTGTCCCTTCTACAGGTGGTTTCATAATATACTCCTGCCATGATGCAGAAACCAATTTTCATCTTCTCCCACCCAGCTACATAATTACCCTCAGATAGTTAATATGTTGCAAATTAGTCACACTGCTCTGTGATGCAATGCAGATAACATCAGTACACACACTGAAATAGGACAAATATTTCTATTCCTCTTCTACTAGCTGTATGGCACAATGATAACAGCAAACTATGAGTGGGGGCAGGTCCAGATCACAGTGTTGCCACACTGTGGAAAGTAAAGATGTAAAGTTGCCCCTGTACATACCATGAAGGCATACAGGGTGAGTGGAGGCATAGCTCCACTCATTCTTAACCTCAGTTGTGATGCAGGTGAGTGGTCAGCCTCATGTCCAGTCAGCTGTAAGCCTCAAGGAAAGAGCCCCCAGTACCCACTGAATATGAGGCAGCATGGGCCCCAGAGCCAGGCTGCATGCTTTGGAAAATAAAAAAATAATCTCTTGCCCCTACTGGGATTCGAACCACAGTCATCTACCCTGTAGCCTAGTCACTATACTGACTATGCTGTCCAAGCTTCTCACATCTTGGAAGGAAGAAACATATCACTACCTGCTAATGCATGTGTTTAAATGACATGCTCCAGTTGGTGGCTGAACCACATACTATGTCAGGTCGGAGCAAATACTGGTCCATCCTTCATGCTTCTTTCCTACAGATGGCCAACACAGCCCACATACACCACTTTACTCCCCAGCTGAATCTCTGTCCCTTAATGCAGGACATAAAACATATTAGGAATAAGTCACACTATCTTTCTTAGGCATACAGCTGACATAAGTCTTTATGACTATATTGTGTGCCAAACATTTGATAACAATTCCCAAATGTACGTGAGTAAGTAGGTAGCAAAATATTGAAACAAACTCGAGTATGTGGTCAAAAACCCCCCAACATCCACAGCTCATATTATTCAACCTGAGTGTGCACACTGCAGTAGCCATGACAGCAGTCAGATATAACAAGCCACAGACTGAACAGCTGGTGTACCATGTGGCACGTGCACAAGGAATATCTCTTCACAACATCCAGGTTGGGTACAGAACTATTCAATATCCTATCCAATGAAAACAGGGGGCTCTTTCTACCTGCTTAATGGCAGCAAGAATATGATGCTGTCCACCTAATGCTGTGGTTCATAATGAATGGACTCCAATTTCTTTATCATTCTACATGCCTTCACAGAACGGTGCTTAGGCAAAGAACAACTTCACCTTCTATGTTGTGAATTAAAAACATTTACTATTGAAAAACTGTGATTGAAAGATGACATCCATGGACATTCAGACTTATCCTGTGAGGTGAAGACCCTGATATGAAGCCACAGTTAATTAAAAACCTGGTTAATCGAGAGTTGATTCCAATGAAGTATTATAAAAGAGGAATGAAGAACAAATCAACATTTAGAATTTTTAAGTTTAATGATTCATTTTTTATAAAATGTAAAATAAAACAATTTATTATTTTTGGCACAATTACAAAACAAAACTCACTCATAAAATGCAAAATAAAAGCAGTTTTCTGGAATAAACAAAACACACTTCCACCATCACAAGAAACCTGTCACAAACACAAGACACTGTAACTAAAACCAAATTCAAATAAATAAAAAATAACTCAAGTTCCCAGCGTGAATACACATGATGTGACTGTGTGTTACGCTGTTAAAATAAATATCAAAAACATTACTGACACACAGATGTTGAAACACTTAAGCAGATCTGACAGTAAAATTTATTGTTGCCTGCATGCAGTCTGCATATAAGCAACAATGATGACTTAACTACACAATATGGAGTCTCTACTAGTCCATGTGACTATCAAGTAATATTTTAAAGTTGAATAAATTGAATAACAAGTAATAATTAAAACAGCCATATTTATTAGACTAAAAAATGCATCTGTAATGAATGGGAGCCATCATGAAACCCAACACACATTCTTTACCTAGGGATACAAGAACACCTAAATTTTAATATGGTTAAACTTCAGAAAATATACTTTTTATACAAGACATATTTTTGGCATAAGAGGCATAAAAGATCCCAGTTTGCGTCAGGAGTTAAAATAGGTACGTACAACATATGAAACACTTAAGTAAACATCACACAATGTCATGAACCACAAGATATGAGTGTGATAAAAGTTACAGTATAAATGAATGGTCAGAAAGGATTCCCAATCATTCTTTAATAAGATTTGAAGTTTTCATGGTGTGTTAAAATTATGACTGTGGTCTTCTGGGATATGATACCATGTAATTTCACTGGTGGTTACGCATGTTTTGGAGGAACTGCCGCTTCCATATTCTACCCTGAAGAGGGAAGCAGGTTTGTCTAAAATGCTGGGAAATTTCTATTAGACCATACAATGTCATGTCCCAAAACACAGTAGATCTTCATTAGTCACTCCTGTGAGAACCTCAAATCTCACAAAATTCCTCTGAAATGTTGATAACCACCAAGAAATTATGCACATGGTGCCACACCCCACAAGACAACAATCTTAACAAACATAATTGCGTAGACATGGCTGCTATTTTGGACACCGTCCAATATCTCAGGTGTAAAAGCCATAATGTTCGGAAGAATGGCTCGGGCTCTATCTTCAAGTGGATAGGGGCAAGGAAAAAACTGCTCTGGTGGGCCCTTTAGAAGAGCTAGTCTCTAACACTGGACTAGGGAGTTCCATGACATTACTACATAATCAGGTCTGTAGTGAAATATCTCTCTTTCAAGTTTTCAAATATCAAGTTGGGTCTTGGGATCAAATTAATATGGCTGAATAGCATTAGGTCCTGGGACCTAATGTTGAAGTCACTTAAAGTGGTATAAAAACACCTATTACTTTCCACTTCACAAATAATCTTACATGGGGCATCATAAACAAATGATTTCTATATTATGAGCATGCTGAATCATTAAAAATCTTAGAGTAAAATATTATTACAAAACAAGCCTTCTTTGAAGATCTGCACAACTAGCCTTTCCCACACTAAAGAGTTAAGAATGAAAAATTTACAGAGTCAATATGGAAACAAAAACATTCAAAAGGATATGAAGATACAGTTGCAACATGTTTTAACCCTTTCTGTGCTGTTAACACAATGATTCATTTTCAGGCACAAAACCTCATATTTGATATTCAGACAGTTCCTTATTTCCATTTGTGAAAAGCCACAAACACAGAACTGTAAGAGGTAATGGAAAAGTTATTTTCCTAAATCTGTCAAACACAACAGATATTCAGGGCAAAAAGAGGCCAGTGTTTCTGAGTCACAAGGGTTATCAAAATGACTGGCAATTTATTGCTGTGAATTCCGGAAACCTGATTTGCATTAAGCTATCTCAGAAAAAATAAGAACCTGAACATCATAACTAAGCTGTCTTTATACTGATGTCCTATATAAGAATATCATGTGATAAAACTTCCTAAACAAGTTTCCCTTTAATCATAGATACAAAATTTTGTTACACTTCAACACAATACAGATGTAAGGCTGCTAGAATTTCTGTATGAACTAGAAGACATTTGTCTCTTCCCCTGGATGTCCAGACTAACTCCGGGGTCCACTCAGCCTCCTAGTAAATAGGTAACACAGGCACTTTCCTAGGGGGTAAAGCAGCCAAAGTGTGAGACTGACCACTCACCTCCATCTAGCATTAAGGTTAAAAATGAGTGGAGATGTAAATCCATTCCCCCATATGCCTTTATAGCATATATAGGAACAAGTTGACCTTTACTACAAGAACTTTAAAAGATCATGTGCAAACAAAAAGAAATTACTCTACATTGATAAGATTATCGTATGAACATATTTAACTTACAATATTTAGCTCACGAGAAAGAACTTAACTCCACCAGGCAACAAAATCCACTCACCCACGTCTTGCACTATGTTTCATACAAACATTTTTATATTTTGCATTACTTCCCATTAACTCACTCACTGCAATGCTTAACATACCAACTGCCAAGACCACAGCACCCCTAATTTCCACAAATTTCCAGAAAACAATGGTGCAATTTAATAGTTCCAGTTTTGACACAAATGTTGCTGGCCTGGTAGACCAGCAAGGTTAGGAATCACTGACACCTGCAGCCCTTAGTGAAGAAAGGGTTAAAAAAAACTGACAATGCATCAAGACATCCATTTACTTTTCAACTTTTGTGCATTCCCACCCTACCAAGCCACCTCATGTCTTGATATATAAATGATCGACAGCATGATATACAGTTGATCTGGCCCTTGATGGACCAGGGAACTCACCATCGACCTTGTCTTTCACCAACTCCCTTACAACAAACTCACGCAGGCTACTGTATGCTTTGTCCACCGATGTGTTGACCACCACAAGATCAAAGTTTCCTGGTGTGTTTCCTGCATAATGAAGCAAGCACAGTCATCTATCAGCTATTCAGTGCATCACTTGGCCTCAAACACAAATGCCATTACTGTCAATATCGCGCAAACTTATATCTAACCATGATCTCATTTTAAAATGCAAACACAGCAAGGGCAACTGAAAAACACAAGTTAGTCTACACATACTGAAACACACCTTTGCAATGACCACATACAATTTCCTACACGGAGCTGCCCCATTCTGAACCCAGCACAATAAGCAAAGTATGAATTAAATGGGTTCATACAACTTCGAGATAACACTCACCATACTCAATCTCTTCTTTGGCAGCATCTAAACGTCTCTGCAGGCTCTCAGGTGACTCAGTTCCACGGTCTCTCAGTCTGCATTCAAGTTCCTCCACAGAAGGAGGCATAATAAAAACATAGTATGGGTTCAAATCTGTCTCCTTCACCCGTTTCACTCCTTGCACATCTATATCCAGGACACACACTCTCCCTTCAGACATCACAGTCTGCACTGCTGCCTTACTGCAAGTCAACCAAGTATAAACCACAACATTGCAAGAAAACAGAAGGAAGTAGTGATAAAGACCATTTGCTGGGCAAAAAATAGGCCTGTATCCTGAGATATGAATGGGTATTTAAGTATTAGGAGTTCACACAAGAGTTACATCTCAAAATAATGAATTTATTTCTATGAAAATTTGTTACTGGGGGGGTCTACAGCAAACGATGTCATAACAGTTTAATTCTGGATTCATATAATTAAAATATTTTCCCTACTTTAATGAAAAATAAATCATGTACATACATGCACACGCAATATACAGCAAAATTCCATTAATCTAATTCACACGAGACCGGACATGTGCCAAGTTATCAAATATTCAGGATTATCTGATGAAACCTATACTGACCTAAGTTCTTACAGGTAATTTTTTCTTACTGCTCCTATACTTGGGCTGTACAACTACTAATCAGTATTCCATTCAGATATCTCCATCTGTTGGTTGAGGGTCATTAGGGTCCTCTTCTGTGTTTTCTGGAGTCTTCATAGCTACAGAATTTTATGGAATAGAACACAAGGAGTCAGCAGATAACACATAACACAACAGTTGATGTATGGACACTCTTGGAGGGCTTTTGATCATGTGCCTGAGGTCTGCCTGTTTCACTGATGAAGCTTTTTCCTGGTAAAAAGCAAAACGTCTGGTCTTGGGACTACTCTCCTCAAGTGCCGGATTATCAGGATTTCTGAATTACCAGATGTCAGATTAAAGGAATTCTGCTGTACATGCAGCGCTCTTTTTCAGCTGGTATGTGCTGGTACAAATGGTTTGATGTATGTGTAAAGACACATACCAAAATATGCAATTTGAGGTTTTCAGCATCTTGAATATTAAAGTCATCATGTAGGGTGCGATCCTATCAGACTACACCATGATGTCACCTTCCAGAAAACAGTTACCTTCACACATGAGAATTCTATTACTAATAATCAGTTTTGGTACCATATCCTAAACTAAACCCAAGGTGCTGAAACCTGCAGTAAAACAGAACTGTAAGGGGCACCACTCAACTTCCTGATACCTATTATAGTACACTAAATATGTGAACAACAGACTGAACAGTCTGAATGTTGGTAACAATCTAGATTTTATCCGTTTTGTGTCTTTGGCAGAAATCTCTCCAGCTCCTCCGGTCCCTGTGGCCAGATCACAAAGGTATCATCCATGTAATAAAACCACCAAACAATCTTGTGGGCTGCCTGATTTAATTCTTTCTCCTTGGCATCCTCCATGAAGAAGCCAGCAATCATGGCCACTCCATCAGTGTGGCCATGATTGCTGGCCAGCAAAGCTGAAGCAGGAAGAAGCAGAACATGAAAGAACAAGGCCAGGACACTCTCATCAAGGTGTCTGGAGGTTTAAGGCCTCCCTAATGAGAATTCTAGTGAACATTAGAACCATGTTGAAGCTGACAATTTTGTCCTTCAATCCAGCCCATACAGACCCAGGTGGGTGTATGAACTCAGTAGAGTTCATGTGGTGTAGCCAGTTCCCCACCACAGGGCAAAGCATACCTACCAGATACTTGGATGGCTGACTGATAGGGGCTCCGACATTGCTCACACCAGGTGGCAGAAGGACTCCTCTGTAAATTTTCAGGAGTTTGTAGAGTCTCAGGGGCCATGAACCCTGCAGACATAGTTGTTGGCAGACCTCCTCAGCCAGTTAGGACTTCTCAAGAAGAGCAGACTTGCACTGAACTGTCTCAGCAGGGTCCTTCACCAACCTCCATCCCAGAACCCCCAAAGGGCCCTAGTGCATACCTCATGGTGCTAACAAAGGCCAGGCCACTCATTTTGTATCACCTTATTTGTCCTTCCAGCACCCAGTAACAGCCCTCTTCAGTGCTGCACACCTCTTTTCAGTCATTCAATTAATTTACTACATTTCGTTTTTATTCACTTTGCTTTTATTATTACCACATTACATTCCCAACTCCATGATCCCTGACACCTGTATTTGCCATGGTCGATGTCAGATGGTAATAACAAAGCCTAGATTAACCCTCCTCTACCTCAGCTCTTCTTTCACCCATTTTTACCGATGGCCCTGCCACTGCATTCCCCACTGAATAAAATATAATAAAATTGTTTACGGAAACACAGATGAGTTAAGTATAATGTGTTTCCATTTTTTTAGTTGTTCTTGTAGCAAACTTAGTTGCTTACATTATTTATTATAACACACTTAGAATAATTTAAGAGAATTTTCATACTTTAAAGGCATTTTGCAAAAATGTTTAATTACAAAGATTGCCACCCTCCCTGACTGTCCAGTACCCACATCAATCATGCCTACAGAACATACAATATTTTTCCTGCATGGCTCTTCTTCTTGGACTACTTGACCATGAAGATGAAGGCACTACAATCCTTTGAAACATCAGGAACTACTACTCACCAAAGGACAGAGCATCACATCCCAGACACCTTGCATCTTCAGCAACACCGCTGTGAGAACCTCAGTCTTGCAAGGTGTGAAAAGTTTACAGCCAGTCATCATCACTTGTGACAGCCAATATCTAACATTAATCTACACACTTAAATCAATCATGCAGCTTGTAATCGAGAACATGTGAAGAGAATGAAGACTCCACAGTTGAAAAATGTCACTTACTACTTCAGTTACATACCTTGTACCATAAATGTTGTTAGAAAATTCTGCTGATTCAATGAATTCTCCACGTGCAATGGCTTCTGTCATGGCTTCCTTGGTAGTAAAATGGTAGTGTACTGCATCAACCTCTCCTGGCCTGGGACTCCTTGTTGTGTGTGAAACTGAGAAGCCAAACTTTTGTGGGAATTCAGCACACAGACGTTGCAGTAATGTTGATTTTCCTGAACCTGATGGACCACATAAAACAAGAGGCCGGGGCCCATGATGTACCATGTTGTTTATATCTGCCACAAGACACATAAAATCAACCAATTATTTTTGTTTCTTAATGACATTGAATCAACTAAATAAGCAACAGCAGGATAATGAATAACGCACCAAATAAGGAATGTGGAAGAAAACAGTCATTGGGACCAGGTATGTTAGTACACTGACCAAATTCACTTTGTACAACTAAGGAAAACCACAACAATTTCAATGGGACAGCCAACAATAAGCACACAAAATTAGGCAATGAATTCACAATACATTTTTTCACACATAAATGGTAACTTTATGCTAAAGATAAAACAAATCAACTACCTACATGGCCTAATTTTTTAAGTACTTTCATCAGAGGTAAAGAAAACACAGACACCATTCAACCTGATCATCTTCAGACAGTATGTTCTGAAACAAATGTAAACCATCATGGCAAAAATCACTCTTCTCATATTAATTTTCAAAGAACTTCTTATCTCTGGGATATATTATCATTTTATGTTTTGCCCATTATTAGTCTCATTCAAATTATTTATTAAGGAGGCCCTTTAAAAATAAACATCACAAAAAGTATTTAACTGCTCTCACAACAAACAAAATACTTTTCATACTGGTACCAGCAATTCACATGCATTAACCATCTAGTATGTTAGTAACCTCTCAAAAGAATAAATCCCAGGCTATATACAAAAAGTCAGCTTTAATGCAATATGTTAATAATGTTATAAAGCTGCTACTACCATTCCACTGACTAACCAGAACAGATACAGGCATTTTTTGCACATACAATGTAAAGAAGTGTATAAAGGGATTCTTTTGTTAACAAAATTCTATTACAACTGGGGAAGATTTAAGTGCACATGAAAATCTACCAATTAATGTCTTAGCACTTAATTACCTTCGTCATGGTCACAAATCAAATCACTCTCTGTATCAAATTACAGTGCACATGGCTGTAGAGTGTGATTAAAAAAATATTCCAATGCAACTGATATAATACAGATAATTACATATTTTTCCTACATTCTGAAACTACTATTCTCAAACTTTCACCAAGTCACTATGCATTAAACTACTACTGTTACATTACTCCTCATTCTCAGTAGTAACACATTAACAAATACTACTAGAGCATCAATGCCCATGGTACTATTTTTATTGCTCTTCTTCTGCTGATATACAATACTACACAGTCCTAACACCATTTGTCTTTAGGAAAGGCATGTAAGCTAAATAGTGTCCTAAGTCATCTATTTGCTTTGCAAGCATCACCACCTTGTCTTTCATAATGAAGGCACAGATTACTTTCCACAAATTAATAACCAACTCTGAATAATTGCAAGAACTGCGATCAGATTTCATCATCATTTAAATATATGGTTTTAATACATACTACCATTGAATAAAACATAAATAAATAAATGCCAAAACCTAATGGAGAAATGCCAACTGTGTAAAAAAAATCTAACCATAAATGAGCTGAAGTTTAAGAACCAGAACACACTGAGATAAAAGGATGGATGGCCAATTTTATTAGTTACATATGCTAGTTGCTTTCCATAATGACTTCCTGCATTGTCTCTGCCCAGTCTTGCTCATTTTACAACAGAAATTGTTGCCCTTCACATGTCCTCAGAATTTTCTGTACATTAGCAGCAGCAATAATTCAACACAGGAATTTATCTCTTTGCCTTCAATTTCTCCTGCTAAACAAACTCCTTCATGCATCCACTGCATTAAAGATCAAAGAAACTAAGGTCTGATGAATGAGGAGGTGATACCTCTGTCCTCCACAAGCAATCAAGTGGTAACCCTAACATCTGTGTGTCAACCAGAAGAAAGATGAACATTGTGTTGAAGCCATATGTTTCATTTGGCCTGGAAGGGCACTTATTTCAGAAGATCAAACAGGACAGTCTTAACTCCATAGCAACTAAGCAACCAAGATAGTAAAAGAAAACTACTATGCAGCTAATATGAAACAAAGTTGCTTATTCAATCAGCAATTTCCTCTGAACCTTCTCAATTTTCAGCAATACCTTAGTAATTGTTAAGAACCCGACCTGTGTTAAAACATTATCCTCTAAGTCAACCCAATTAACAACATCTGGAAGTCTGTCATACATTTTGTGGGACATTGCATAATACCAAGAAGTTGGTGTGGTACTATTGCTCTGGATGTGCACAGCCCGATGGGGGACAAAAGAAATGCACACACAAAGCACAGGTTTGATGAGACACTATATTACATATCTGATCAAGACCCTGAATACACCCATATGATTTCATTACAAGATTATGATGCACAGCAACAGTCAAGATGTTTTTAAACTGACAATTAGAAATTATAATTTACATGGCATTAGCAATCATAATGGAGTTATTGTACATTTTAACACAGAAAACAAGATGAAACAACTCTTGCATTTCCAAACTGTATGTGAACTTCCAACAGTGCATTTCACAAAACAAAAGTACTGAATGTGCATTTAGGTGTGAAACACTCCTCTTGTAATCTGCCTGAGATGTCAAATCTAACAGAAAACAAAGTGCAGGAAAAGTTGTCCCTGTGCATGAAGGCATATGGGGAGTGGAGACATAGCTCCATCCATCCTTAACCTCAGCACTAGGTAGTGGTGGGTGGTTGGATTTGCACATCACTTGTTTCCTTTACACCCATGGCCCACAGGCCGCATGTTGCCTACCGAAGTTATGTCTGTGGCCTGCGAGAGTTTTAGAACACATTAATCTTATACTCCCCATCAGAATGAAGGGCAAAGTTTTTAGTGATTTAGTGAACTTCATACACATAATTAAATTCATGCAAATTGCATGGGAAGACATGATATGTTGGAAACTTTACCATCAGAGGAGTGAAAAAAAAAATGGAATGGTAAACTCCACCATCCTCCTTCATCCTTCAGTTTCAAGTATGTTACAATAATTACTGCAAGCATATTTTTGTCATACTTTTACTGAATGGAATTCTGTGCATTTCTTAAAAAATATCATTGACAAAAAAAAAAAAACAGGGCAAGCTTCTCACTGAAGTTCTTCCATTTCTAAAAAAGAATGTCAAGTTCTAAAAATTAAAATTACTTCCAATATTAACTTTACTTAGTCTTTTAATTGCTTTAGTATATAACAAATGTTCTTTTAAAAAATAATTTTACTGTTAAACATTGGTTTATGGCCCACACAGGGTCTGGAGATTTTCAAGTAACCCAGTGCAATAAAAAGTTGCTCTACGCTGCTTTATACCATCTCGAGCATCTGTAGTCTATAGGTCACCAATTGTTTCTTCATTACTGACAGGCTACTGCTCAACACAATCCATTTCTCCCCTCCCAATAACCTTCCATGCACTGCATTCTTTAATGCGACCCATCACACAAACTAATTAATGGCAACTGTTCACATGGGGCATGCATGTCTTGATATCCAGAAGCATGTACAAGCCTACCTGCTGCAATGCTGCTGAATCCACTTCTACCCCATAACTTTATGAAGCTTACCACAAAATCATGGCTCTTTCTTAAATGACAGGTCATCAATTCTGCTACTCCTTTACACTGCACAAGGGATGCAGTATATATCAATGCAGGACAATCTAGCAGAAAGGCATATCACATTCACATGCAACATTGCAAATGTGTACCAAAAGAATTTAAAACTTTAGCTCAGCATGTATGTGACAGATAGGTTTAAAACAAACCTACAACAATGTAGTGATTTGACCACACACTTCTCCTTTCAGACATTCATACATATTTATTAGGGTAAAAAATAAAGCCATCCATAAGACTCAATATCACACCAAGAAAATGAGGAAGGGGAAAAGTTCCAACATTCCTAATCTTGGCACTAGAGATAATTAATCAGTTTCACACTCCAGCCATTTATCACAATGTAAACAGCCCATCCCATCCACAGAATAGGTAGGCAGATGCATTCTAAAGATGATCTAGGCACAGTGGCACCTACCTCTGCCATCAATCATCCTTAACCAGTCTTTTAAATATGTTGTGTACAATCTTATTCCCATTCTTTTGCTTAAACTTTAAATAAAACTATCAAATATGTATCAGTCACAAGGAGAATTCTACATGTAACTAAATGAGTACTTCAAACTGCTTTATATCTGCAGAATAGCTTTCCTGAAAATAGAATGAGGGGGTAAAAGTAATGTAACATGATGCAAGATCAAAGTTTACCACAACAGTACATTTTGTACAAAATTCAATATATCTTCACTAACAATGGAGATCAAAAACTCCCCTGCCATAGCCTGCCATCTTGTTCCATTCTGTGTTGGCAGATGGCACGGCAGAAAAACAAGGAGTAACAATAGGACACTCCAATATGGGATAAATATCAAAGGTACAGGAGTGGTGTATAGGATAATATAGGAGTCAGTACCTTAATTCACAAACTGACCACTACAGATATACAGTCATTCCAGAATTTTATGCAAACTCATGCAAATAATCCCTCCTTGCATTGAAGAATGTAGAATACAAGAATGAAATAAACATTTATTACTACAATCTTTGAAGAGCATACCAAGTCACAACAAAGACAAATTTAATTGAAATTACAGAATGCTTATACTGATTACAAACCATTCAAGTAACAAATTTCAGTATTAACACGTTCACTGCCATGCATTTAAATCCCCGACGGTGTTAAATTGCCAGCGATTTTTTGAATGTGAAACAACTAGTGCGTCATCTTATAAGTTATAAAATATAATTATACATAAAATTATATATAAAATGCATTTATTTTTTGTAGTTGTCAGCTAGGGATTAATAAAGATGTAAAATATGTTTCCTGAAAGAACTTATTGTGTGCATGGCCTGTTTAAGGCAAAAGAGCAGAGTAAATTTTAGATCGACTAAAGTCGACGCTGGCAATTTAAAACGTAAATACTTAAATCGACCATGGTCGACTTTGGCAGTGAATGTGTTAAAAAGGGTCACAGGTCATATAACCATCACTGTAATTTGCATGTGTTACAATTCTCAAAATCAAAGGAAAATGCCATGTGGCCCATGTTTACAGTCACGCAAAACACATAGGCGTAATACATATCTACTGCACTAATACAAAACAGGCACAAGTGATTAATCTGGTGACACATAATTTCCCACTACTCCTTGTTGATAAAAACCTTCAAAGACAATGACTTCTTTAACAAAAGCATCATACTTTTGTGGAAATGGTAATGTACAATACCTTCACCGCAGTCTTCAATATGTCTCACACCTTAAAAATCTGGCACCATACTGCATAAGTAACATGAACTCAAACCATGATATCCAAGATGCAGTGTTGAACATTTACTCTAAAATGTTACCCTTCGAGTTTAATTTCAGTAACAAACTTAATTTATGGTTGCTAACACACTTAAAACAAACTGTATTCAAGTTGACTGGCATTCCATACCAGCAACAATGTTGAGCTGCGAGATTTCATAAGTCAAAATAACTCAAAAGCAAACAAAAATGCTTACTACACCAGTCAGATCCCAAGGTTTTATTTTGATTTTAAATGGTTCCCAACATGCACTTTTCGAAACACTTTTGTACGACTAGGGAATTCACATATGCTTCTATTCAATTTCCTTGCAGTACAGAAATTTGAATAACCGCGTGTGTAATTTATGTCGCAACGTACGGTCCAAAATTAACTCGACAGCAGCAATATCTAATGCACCATTTGCACCACATGGCATTCACACGATCTCTGTAACGAAAATAGGCTTACCTACTCGGAACCCTACCGCTACTTCTTTTTACAGTACCTACAGTCCTTTATAGCAATGTCCGTGAAAATATTAAATACATTTTGACTGGCCCCCAAACAAACGTCGATAAGACGACAGGATACTACAGAACAGCACGTAACACCTGCATGCAAATACGCGGAGAAATGCCGTCTTCACTTACCTCGAATGGCACGCTAAATCTTTCACGGAAAGAAACAAACTTCCACTGTGCACTTCAATGTTCTTATTATTAATATTATTGGTGATTAAATGAGTACAAAATACACAACTCCGTATGCAAGCATAAACTCGTACTACACCTTTCTGCGCTCACAACACGCAGCAAACTACAGCTACGCCTCCTATCGGCACAGCGAACTCGTGAAACAAATGAGTACACTCATTCTCATGTACAGTGTTCTTAAAAAAACTTGACGCCTTGATTATCGTCAAACAGTTCGGCCTTCTTGCTTCCTTGTAATGTTCGTAATACTTTAATCAAAACTTCATTATCCAAACCATGAAACTCTGTAAAAAAAATAAATTGTTAAACTTTATCTTTATTTTAACAAATGGTTACATTTCTGCATTATAAAATAATAAACCAATGTTTTTAGTATATAACAGAAAACACACCTTCATCTATTGTGTTGTCCCCTTCTGTGATCTCGTAGAGCGTGCAGACTGTATTAACCATTCCACAGCTCTGTACCCAGCTGTACACCATATCTGCCCATTCTTCCAAAGTGTGCCAATATATGTGCCACCTGTCCAATAACAGAGCATCATTTTTGGAACATATCTGCACAGTATCTCACAAAACCCCAAAAATTAATCATTCAGTACCACATTTCTTGTGCACCGCTAATGAATTCCAATTGCCATACTCACTGAAACATCACATACCCCTGCTAACAGTAAGGGTTTGCTGTACAAGTATCACAGCAGTTCTTATTATCTGCCAGATTAGAACAGGTTTCAATCTTGTATGAAGGAGAAAATTCCAGAATTTCTAACTTACTGTTTATAAACACAGAAAACAAGGTAAATGTATTGGATGTACTTATTTACAGTTGTAAGGTTGTTCCATTCATATATTTTATGTGAACACTTTAGTATTATATACAAAGTTTATGCACAGCATTTCCAGAATATTCTACTCTCCATCCATCACTTCCAGTATCAGGGCTGAAAATGGGGACATATGGGTATATGTGCGCCTAGTTTTGGACCTTCTGTTTAAGAAGTTATGTCCAGTCTCTATTTAGTTGTTCCCGAGAAATGCAGCAACAAATCCTCTACAGCTAATACGAAACAGATGCACTCTACACGTCCTCAAACTTTTGGTGCTTGTAGTACTCCCTTATTCATGGGCCCTGGCCACTCCTGGCACACTAGAATTATAAAACAGGCCTAAAATTCACAGTAAAAGTGCATCAATTCATAAATAATGTCGCTTATTTAAAAAAACATAAAATATTGTAGAAGAGAAAAATGAAGTTTTAATTTGAACATCACTGGAAACAGCTCAAGTAAATGTTGTGGTTTCCAGACTTTATATAATGGTGATGCCTCAGCTTAAAACACATCAAGCCATCACCCTCTTTCTTAACTTCACACGTGTGAGTGTGGGTGTGCATGCCTTTATCATAGCTTTTCATTTTTAATATCAGCATATTTTTGGTTTTTGTGAGTTAGTAACATTTACCAAAATTTTATATAAACAGTATTGAACTTATTCACTTGTGTGATTAATCAGACCTTCATTCCACTCGAGACAAAGTGTATATGGACTGAGCAATACAAAACCTTGTATACACAAATGTAGTGTTCAAGGCAGACGCTATCAACAAACAAGGTCCAGCAAGGAGTTGGGACAGGGACCTTCACAACCACTGCTATAACACACCACCAACAGTAAATGCTAATGCCATTGCCACTAATTTCTGCTTCCAAGTTTAAAATATAAGTTTACTGTTAAAATTTCACTACATACTAAAATATATTCAATCACACACAATAACATGATACTAATAACTACTTTTCAATCTGCATTTTACATAGTTATTCTTCTACTCAAAGCCTTAAGGCACACTTGGCAAACACTCACTCAGAATCACTACTTTAGCCTATCAACACATCCTAGGACGATAGCTCCAGCACCCAGTGCTTGCACTATGCATACTGTGTAATTTGCTGGCAGTAACAAACTTGTTATGCCCACCTATACTGTTTAACTGCTGGGAGCTAGGTATACCATCTTAAAAGTATGTACATAAAGGAATTTTTCTTTCAATGTGTGAGAATGGCAATGATAATTATGACAAAAGAGGAAATGCCTTCAGCTGCTTCTTCATCTTATCTTCCACTATAATTTTAGAGCTGCCACCACCACCACAACCACCATTACTGTCAGCATATCACATAGGGTAAGCCATGTTCACAACAAGGAGGAAATACACAGAAAGCCCAGTAACTCATGTCATTTTGACAGCGGCTAATGCCCTCTGACCATTCTAACTCCATGGAGCATAGTTCTTCTTGAGAAGCTAACAAACCCTCAAGTAGTCAAGAAATTCCCAGCATCTGATGGAACCTGAAGGTTCATTATCGCATTTACAAGAGCCTGTCACTTGTCCCTATCCTCAGCCAGACCAATCCAGTCCATGCCCCCCCCCCCATCCAACTTCTTGAAGATCCATTTTAGTATTATCATCCCATCTATGCGTAGGGCTTCCATGTGGTCTTTTTCCCTCAGGTTTCCACCCCAAAAACTTGTATGTACCTCTCCTCTCCCCCATATATGCTGCATGCCCTGCCCATCTCAAAAACGTGGTTAGACAACAAAGTATAGTAGTCACTTCTTGTTGAAGTACTATGGTAAATATTTTGCCTCTATCATGAACTATTCTGTGTGAAGTTTTACCCTTGACCATTATAAGATGATATGTTAAAATAAAGTCATAGGCAGGTAGATAAAAAAAATGAATGTGGTCATAAATGTTGTCAAAATAAGGCAGGTGGGAAACAAGAACAAAATAATTGTGCAAGAATGCACTTACTCTTCACCTTCAACAGGTAATTCAGTAATGAAGCATCAGATGATTGGAGCCCTGGTAAAAGATACATTTCA
The DNA here is from genome assembly GCA_021186555.1 of Reticulitermes speratus. NCBI lineage: Eukaryota > Metazoa > Arthropoda > Insecta > Blattodea > Rhinotermitidae > Reticulitermes > Reticulitermes speratus. Next base: position 19,265,935 of record JAJKFL010000008.1, on the reverse strand, counting down.
GAGTGGTCCTCACTTCAAACTGACTGTCTACCAACTTTGCTGTTTGTCAAATTAGTATGGAGTCCTCTTTCTAAATTAAACCCTAATAAATATGTGAAGATGTGGCTAATGAGTGGTGGAAGGCATGCTGAAGAAATCATTGGTACAAAAAAATGAGGACCAATAAAATTCACCATGGGACATCTCATAGACTATCAAGGGAAGCCTCCCTGTTTTTAAACTGACAGTATGTTTGATTAAAATGCAGCACCACCATTTCCCTTGTAGTATTAAACCTAAAGTTCAGGCCCACACAATGCAGGACAGGTGACAAAATAATTTCAATAATTTAATGTTTCGCTCCACACTATGCTGAAACCAGCAATAATTGTATTAGTATGCCCAGCAATTTTTAAGTTAACAGTACTGAGTTTGCAGACTACAGCAACAATACTCTTTTCACAAACCTACAATGTAATAACTCCCGCTATAGTAAGTGTTTGTCATTCCCCAGGGTCTTCAACTGGTGCTTGAAGATCTACCTTGTTCTAAGAAACGATTTTCACCCTTGCTTCTTTACATTTAATTTGAAGTTCTCTATAATAGGAAATTTATTTTGAGATACACACAACATAATGGATTATGTCTTGGTATACATGAATAAACACAGTACTCTATTATGTATCTCAGTTACCCAAGAGAAAGAAGGGGCACTGATAGAAGAGTTATCTTCCGAATGTGAAGAAGAAAAGACGTATTCAGTGGATGCTAATTTAATGTACAATATCAACTACTGCAATTTTGTAAGCTCAACAAATACACACCCACCCTTTCACATCTGCAAATTTGCTATTCACAGATGAGGGCCCCAACAATAAATTATCACAACATTTCTCAGAAAGGTCTACCCATGGAACCTTCTCTCCATACTTTCTGGAAGTATTATGTCCTATGACTATGTGATTATTTTAACCTGTACTGTTAATATCTTATGTATTATGTGATAAGTAAAAAATTGACACATAGCTACATCATATTATTTTGTTGTTTCAAAAGATCTGTACACACTAAGCATAGTATTACTCAATACTATGCTTAATGTAAACCACAACTGCAAATTTCACCATTTTCATTCAGCTCTGGAATTGTTAACTTAACTGTAACTAACTCTGAAAAATCATGAATTGTGCCTTCATGAATTTTATACTCATCACTCTGAAGAAAAGCCTATGTGACAAAATGTTTGGAGCTTACCTGTGTTTCTGTTTATCCAAAGGCTCTGCGTTACCTGTCTTAGCTAGGTCCTCAAGAATCATTACAATTCCCTCTAGCGGCAATTTTCCTATGTAACAGTTCAGGTAAATCAAATAAAAATGCTTCAACAATGCCCATAAATCAGAATATGTCCTGTTACTATCTCATTTCTTACATTTGTAATCTGATAACCGAAAGCATTTGATAATACAGCATAACCTGGTCCAAGTATAACACTATGAGACAGGATTCTGGGAATGACTTCACAAGATGAAAACCATGTGTACTCGTTCTATGATCTAAGGTCTACTTAAAATTACTAGAAGTAATATAAACAACCAACTTCACAGGATTTCGACAACAGTGCATGGTCAGTCAAGACTAATATTCTGGACATTATCTATCATCTCAGGCTAAAAACCCCATATTTTGGAGGCTGGAGACACCTTCATCTTCAGAAAGAATGGGAAGACCCTTGTCATCTTGCTAGAAACTCCATAAGAATGAGACGCGCTCAAAATCATTGAGAAAAACTCACATGAAATGAATGTTGTAAATCTATAAATGTACGTATAAACATGCTCAAGGCAACAGCAATAAGAAGAAATTAATTTTAAGACATACATGAACCTCAATAAGGTTTCACTAGACATAAGTTTTTAATGTAACTTGTATTTTAATTTAATTCATTCAACACCTTCAATTTTATTAATACCAAATCAACCTATTAACTTTATCACTAAAATATCAATATCATTTCACGTTTTATGTACATAACAAACAACAGCTTATTAATTGATACTACACTCTTTGAGCAAATTTAACTACATTCCAACATACTACCACTGAAACAGGATAAATGAAATAAATATACATCAGATGTCTCAACAAACTTTGCCTATGCTACCCCAATTTTAATCATTTGAAATACTATGTCTTGTTATTATTATTATTATTATTATAGTAGTAGTAGTAGTAGTAGTAGTAGTATAGTATATTCAACACCAATCTACTATCTTTTAAATTTCATAAATTATACAATTATAAAACTTTTTAAACTTCATAAATTATTATTCTTGAAGCTACATATTTTACATGTTATGTATATTATATAACACTACATCTGTAAGGTTTGAGATCCCTAACAACCAATGCAGCTGTGAACATTTATTTATTTATTTATTATATTTATATACATATATTTGTGATCAGCCTGATGACCACCGTGATTAGCCAAAAAAATGTATCTGGTTTTACCTGCAAAATAAGAGTGTATTTAAACTGAATATATTTACATTTCTTGTCAGACAGGGCTACGCCCAATCCCTGGACACCAAACAAAATTATACCGAGTATACACACTTCTAATGCCAGAGGTGACCAGGAGAGACAAGGTAGTGAAGAAATACTACATTTTATTTTCTTCCTACTTGATTCTGTAAATTCCTTCATAATGTACAAATAAGACAGACAATCAAAAGGATACTGTCGATTGCTGTGTTATTGAACACAGGTGTTCCTTGTGCCTCTCTTATGTCTAAGAGGTATTGTTTTCTAATTCTGTGGTAATCGAGAACAAGGGTCCTCCAGGCAGCAATCTGTTTCATTCTCGTCTCATTATGAGGCTGAATTCTAAACCAAAACGAAAGAAAACGTTTATGAATGACATTGCAACGCAGTGTAGAAAATTGACACAGATTCGTATTACTTACTCAGAGCGTATTACAATTCAGTCTCTTAAGTGTATTTTTTATACACTGAGCACACTGTTTACATTAACTCTGCCTTCCTAGAAGGTGAACTATTATATAGATTCTGCTCGCTTACGTGAAAAAAGGTGGGAATGAATACTGCCAAGGCCACTCAACCGCTGCCATATTGATTCTAACCCGAACGCACTGCACATGGATCAGAGGTGATAGAACACACCACAGATTATCTAGGAACACACCACAGTACCAACATCTACACGGTTAAAATTGTTTACTCGCGCAATACAGTTCACAGATACCAGACTATCGTTAAGGTGCAGACTATCACACACATCACGATCACTATTCACCGGCACACAGTATTGGTACTGCACAAAAACGTTGAGAAGTACAGCGTGGCGTGTCACCTATGAGAATACTTCATAACTACGTACAGACCTGTGAATTAGACTTGCCTACGGTTTGTGCCACTATCACCAAATTCCAACTTTTGCAAGGAAAGTCCTTCAAAATTACTCGATGTTATTTAATGTTATAAGTATTTAATGGCAACGAGGTTGTATTTACTAAAGGTGCTTAAAATACGAAATTTGCCAGCGCTGCAAAGTCCTTAAGTCAGAAATCTCCGCGGATGCAGTACAGAATACAAAATTGACACAGCTTGCACCGGTAGGAAGTTATGGGTGTCCGGGAAAATTTAGTCATCTGTTGCGAAGAAAACAAAAGTGAGACATTTTCGAGAAAATGATGTAAGGTACGATTTTTGTTGATAATGGTAATCTGATATGGTAGAGAAGTTGTAGTGCATGTCTGCATATGACCAGTCGTAAATTGTGGGAGACGGAATTGGTCACAGCGTTGTCTGTCGTCAGCCTTTCCAAGCAAATTATTTTGCCCCATAAAGCAGGTCATTAGCACTTCTTTCTCTATCCTCAGTCATCTTCCCCCCCCCCCCAAATGGCTCGACAGCCCCTTGGGAGCCTAGGCCGCCTCATGTTTTGAGGCTTCACGATCACACACTTTTTAGACACACCACACTCGGTAGGACTCCTCTGGACGAGGGACCAGCTCGTTGCAGAGTCAGTCATCTTTACAATTCATAATTATACAACACGTTCAAAATTAAACTCTTCAGTTGATATGGTGTCATAAATAGAGAACGCATAAGTTTCAAACAAATCAAATGGGTCCCTTGTGAGCCTGTTGTAGCACTTGCTTGGGTTGTGGGAACAGGGTAGCTGTGAGTATGGCCAATAAGCAGAAGCGGACAGCAAACAAAGGATGGTCCTTTCGCTTGGAGGCTAACAATTCCTCATCATGAGTAAACAACATTTTGACGAAATGTTACACAGGGCCTCGGACTTTGACGGATTCTTTGGAATGGCCTACGCAACAGTAAATAGACAAGGGTTTGGCAACTGGAATATCAAGATCTTCTATAATTCAAGTTCACTGAAAGCAGCAGCAAAATAATTATAAGTCAGATATAGTGTGGGTACAGGAGGTAAGATGGAGCAAGAGTGACACCGAATCAGCAAACGATTACATAAATTTCTGTTGAAATAGAGATAAGAATTTGAACTAATTTTCTTCATGGACTTTGTCCACTGTCTCATGCTAAAAATAATTTTAAAAAATGAATACAGCATTATATTACGTGGCAAGATCCGTCCCCATCCTCAGCACAAAAATACGACGAAAACTCATTTAGCTGGGCCTGACAGGCAAGGCTTCTGTCAACCTCAAGCATCACACAAAGATAAGCACCGAGGAATCGCGGTGAAATTAAGGTAGGGGAAAGAGATGCTCCTTTTCTCCCTAGCGCCCACGGTTTGGTCTAAGCAGCCTCCTAACAAATGGGAACCGGGGAGCCTTCTCCGGGGGTAAAGCGGCCAGAGTGTTAAGGTAACCACTTATATTCATCTAGTTCCGAGGATAAGAACAGGTGGGGCTATACCTGCAGTCCTCCAGGTGTCTGTCTGGTGTGGTGATTAATTAAGCCTACTGACCTTTAGATTGTCCTAATATCGCACTTTTAATAAACCAACACGTCATGAAAACGTATCTGTCCTTAATTAATCTTTAAAAGTCTAATAGTTACTACATGTACCACCAGGTTTAACATTCACAATTCTGCCTTGTGTCCGTCCGCACAGTGTATTTATGTGCTTTTGGACCTTTGAAAAAAAAACAGCGATTATTCCCCTACACAGCATTACATGGAATGGTTTTATTACCGAGTCGGAGTGTGTTTACTTCACGCTAAAAAGCAAAGGTAAAGGTAAAGTTCACCCTATAACCTGCCATAAAGGCACAGAGGGGGAATAGAGGTATAGCTCCACCCTTTCCTTAATCTCGGCGCTAGATGAGGGTGGGTGGTTAACGCCACGCCCCGACCGCTTTACCCCCGGGAATAACCCGGTACCCATTGTATAGAAAGCTGCGTGGTCCCCTGGGCCAGTGTGTACGGGTGCGGAAAATCTCGCCCCCCCGGATTCGATACGTTTACTGAACGGTCCGAAATATATAGTATATAATTCAGGTTAATCTTAGACTCTAAAGCCGTGCCATGGCTCAGGTGGTTAGTCGCCGGCCTCTCACCGCGGAGGTCCGGGTTTATTTCCGGGCCAGTCCATGTGCGATTTGTGGTGGACGAAGTAGCACTGGGACAGGTTTTTCTTCGCGTACTTCGGTTTTACCTTCCAAAAATTATTCCATTAATGTTCCATTCTCATCTTCATGGACCTGGTCCTCTTACCAGAGGGACAAACGGCCGAAGCCCGGGAACTTTCGAAAAAGCAATGCTCTTCGGAAGCTGGTGATCATTGGACAGAAACGTACTTTGACTTATTCTTCAAAGGATTAAGCACCACTTAATACAAAAACCTGTGTTGTTATTCTCACTATGATTCTCGTGGTTTTACTAGAAGGCCCTAGATTGAACGCTTGATACACGCCTCATCGAAGTTGTGGCCAAGTGTGTAGCATTCTTTATTCGTATTCTTTCTCTGGTTCAACTCTCGGAGACCGGCTTTGCTGATTCAGGATTTTCGCGGCTGTCCCCAGTTCCTCAGGTCACGTACTAAGTAAACCCTTCACATTAGGCTCCGGCCGGACATTACCGTCCATATTCTTCTCATTTCTTACAATAATATTTCGGATATTAATTCCATCATTAGAAGCGCGTTCAATTAAAAGCGTCGGTAAATAACACAAAAACTTACAGTTGTTTATTGAAGCAAGCAACTTCTGAATATCCCCTCAATTAACCACGCCCCCAAATTTTAGCTTATTAATCAAATAACTACACTAGTAGTGTCAATACCAACACCCCCATCACTGGACAAAGCATCCATTTTCACAACATACTTATGAAGGGTCAGTGCCATACCACTGCTCCTTTACCTCGGGGGAAAGAGCCCCCAGTTTCTTTTTTACAGAGGCTTTGGAGACCCCGAGTCCCATTCGCTTCTATTTCTCCCAAGACGCATATTCCTTAACGGTTTAAATGTTTTTTTTTGTCGTATCTAGCCGAATATTGGCTTGAGCGAATTTATGTCTTAAATAAAAGCGATAGTTTTCCATTTGGTAATATTTTTTTCTCTGTACAATGCTTGCTCACTATCTATTGAACTTGAGGAAGACAACAATATAAAATAACAACATAACCCACTATTCTTGTGCCATCGAGATTCTATGTAACTCAGTATTGAGTATTCAGGACTTCTGAGATGCGACGTTGTAGGGTGAGTAGTTCCCGACGTTTCGAATAAACGTGATGTCATCTTCAAGGGGCAAGCAGTCCAAGAACCACTCAACCAACGAAACAGTGTCATATCCCAGGAGACCTGATTCATCAGCAGCACAGCTGTGAAAACCTCAATCTTCGCACCTCGCAAAATAACTCAGTGTTTATCAGACGTTTGATACTGCACGCTGGTACCCAGTAAGCCTGATTATTGCCGAATTTCTTTCCGTCACAAATAAAACATATAGCAATATCAAAAATATCAACAATTTTTATACAAATGTAGGCCTATATTAAATTTTGACAAAGATTTCAATTCTCTTCGTGCTACAACTGTATGAAAATAATTGTGTACTTCTTCCAATACTTCGCAGACCAGCGGGAAAAGTTTTGCGAACACAAGCGATCCCTGGCCCAGATTTTGAAAAAGGCGATATAACCTACGGTATAGACATGCAGTTCTTGTACGCTGCGTTAACAGCTCACAGCAGAGAGAAATTACATGTGTAGCAGGGTAAATTCCACAAAGTCTCCAGCTTCAGGCGCAGGTAAGAATGGTGCAGGTGCCGGTATTCGTCTGCCTGAGGCAGGAGGACCGTAGGGTTTGTGAGACTCACGCTGAAGGTACTCACTCAAAATACGAGGACTTTGTGGAAGTAATTCTGCTGTAAACAGAAAGCAGGTTTATTGCCACCCCTATGGTGAATTAGTCTGTATTGATTTTCTCTTTTATCTTAATTCTCATACATATCCTCTCTCTATACAAGTTCGACCAACCCACCTGCAAACTGCTGGATCTTCTCATCAAATTTAGTAAACAGTATCATCGTTACGGCTAGTAAAACGAGAAAAATTGTTCTTTGCATTGGTATCCTACCAGATACTGGAATTCCGCAAGGAAAGGGATCACTTGGGATATCTACGATAGTTGGAGGAGGGAAGGCAATATTAATATGCATTACCATACAATCCGGAATAGCCTAGTCGGTATAGCGACTTGTTACGGGGTTCGAACCTCAATGGGGCGAGATATTCTGAATCCGTCCAGAACGGCCCTGGTACCCACCCAGCCTCCTATACGATGGATACCGGGTCTTTCCCCTGGGTAAAGCGCCCGGGGCGTGGCGATGGTCACCCACCCTTATCTAGAGCCAAAGTGAAAGCAAGTGCCGAGCTATACCTCTACTCCCCTCTGTGCCTACATGGCATGTTATAGGGTGAAATTTTCCTTTGTTACCATACACTAATTCAGGAGCATAGATTAAGTAAAAATATTATCGCTTCTATCTCGTATGTTCGTGTGCACCATATCGTTACCACCTTTAGTGGGTAATCTGAAAGCACGAGATTATGATGGTCTCCAATCGAATAATGCTTATATTCAGTTTCATAAAAATGGGTCAAGCATTTCAAAAGTTGAAATGTGGTACTGCACACATAGGCTTGCAAACACAGCATGATAGCCCCATTAAACTACTTTCTGCATTGATAAAAGTAGAATAGGCTGAAATCTCACAATTGTGAGGGTAAACCTACATGCAGTGGTGTATCTCGGACTTTCGGCGCCCGGAGCGACTAATCATATTCGCCGCCCTAACGAAAATTATAAATTAAAAAAAGCACATCCGTTTATTGAATTTCCTTCTATTTGGCTCAATAATTTAAAATTTGTTAAGTGCAGAAACTCAAATTTCTGCGGGCGTAAACACCTGGTCGTAAACATCATTAAGCTACAAAATTTTTTTTGTATGTACCGTGCATTTAACCGTGAGTTTAAGTCAAAACCAACAAATGCACAAGATAATAACAAGTATAAGATGTATTTACAACCCCTACATATATGTTTCGTCAAATATTATGTCTCTAGTAGTGATTATAAATAAATATGCCTTATGAACTCAGAGTACAAAATATATACAGATAGTTTTTCATGAATCGATATTAGCATTTAAAAACTTTACAATGTTTTTTTTAAAAAACATTATAATGTATTATTGTTATTAATTTTGAATTTTATAATTTTATGCATCTATACATTTTAAAATTGTGAGCTGCGTAAATACTTCTACTGTAAAACCACCTATCGTGTATTTGGATGCAGTACATACTTGTAATTCTTTGATAAATACCCCCTGAGGATGGCAATTTTTTTGCCCAAACATATGTAGGGGTTGTAAATACATTTTATACTTGTTAATTATATTGAGCATTTGCTGGTTTTGACTTAAAATCCGTAAGCTACAGTTAATGCAGCATATTGTAAGGATAAAAACTGACCGTGTTGATAGTTATGGTAAAAAATGCAGCAATCTGAGATGTTACACTTTTCAACTGGACATGTATTACTTTCAAATGAATAAGAGAAAAGAATTTCCCTTTTATTTTATACATTTTTCAGTTACATTTATGCAGTATATCACTTTGATATAAATAGTATAAAAAGCTCCATGGCGATGCCAATGGCTGACGTCATATTTCTTGTTAATATGTCTACACTATATCACTGCGTATGTCACGTGGTAATAAAACGGCGACAGGATGAATATTAAAAGTAAAGGCAAAGGTAATATTCACCATAGCACAGGCCGTGAAGGCTCGGAGGTAGAGTACAGATATAGCTCTACACTTTCTTTGACCTCGACGCTAGATGGGGGTGGGTGGCCAACGCCACGCCCCGGCCTCTTAATCTCCAGGAAAGAAACCTCGGTACCCATTTTACAGCAGGCTGGGTGGGCCCCAGAGCCGGTATAAACGGGTGCAGAAAATATCGCCTCCACCAGGATTCGATCCCCGTACCGTCAAGCCCGTAGCGAGTCGCTATACCGCTGAATATTAACAGGAGTTAAATCGATTTCATGAAGTGAGTTCTCTTGGACAAACTGACAGTTCCTTAGCTACCCATGAATTTTCCTCCTTTTATGGTACCACAAAGTTTAATGCCACGTACACGAGAGAACGCCGCTGGACCATTTCCTGAGCCAGCCTAATCCATTTCACTCCTTAAGACTTAAGGCCACATGTGTTTTAGATTCATTTTAATTAATAATTTCATCTACGTCTAAGCCCCATCGAGAGGTTTTCTCTTCTTCCTAGCAGACTTATGGTTAACTAATGCAGCAAACACAAATATTATCTGTGCATACTTTACCAACGTCGATCCCAGTGGCCGCGCGGCCTAAGGCGTGGGTCTGCGGCAGCACGCGTGCTGAGATTGTGGGTTCGAATCCCCCGGGGGAATGGATGTCTGTCCCTTGTGAGTGGGGTGTGTTGTCAGGTAGAGGTCTCTGCGACGAGCTGGTCCCTCGTCCAGAGGAGTCCTACCGAGTGTGGTGTGTCTGAGTGTGATCGTGAAGCCTCGACAATGAGGAGACCCTGGCCAACTAGGGCTGTCGAGTCATTGGAGAAAAGAAAAAATTTACCAACCTGTTTTATTGAAACTTTTTAAAAAGCTTAATTACTTTCTCGGGTACTGGCGTATTAAATTCAATGAAACATAAAGAATTACGAAAAATCACAACGTTTCTTCAAAACAGTTAGATTAAGTAAGTTAAATAAAATGAAATCTTTCTTAGGACACAGGGAACTAAGTTCCTCAGTGTGTTCTTCCAGGTGGTGTATCAGAGAACATAGCATTGAAAGAAAAAATCCATCTACACAAAACTCCCCCTCCCCTCCGCCCTATTTTCACTCTCACTCCGGTCTGTGAATATCTTCTTTTCACATTTCTTTCTATATGTCCGTCAAACCGTCACACTTCCCTAGTACAACCAACTTTGGCTGTTTGGGGGGGGTTACCATCCGTAGACCACCCACGATGGCGGAAATCCTAGGGTTTGTGGGCGCGAAGTTAAAAAAGAGTGTTCCCCCCTCCTGCACCGAGCTGTCATTCCGTCCATCCGTGCGACCACCCAGCAAGCCTCGTGTTTCCAACCTAAGGACCACACACGACGCGAGCGCTCACAGACTGGCCTGCCACAAGGGCCTAACCGACATCTTCAGCACGCAGTAACAAAACAGTAGCAGGGGTCTGGGGAACCACCGTGTCTCATAGTTTCTGGGTCGACTCCCAGTTGTGGGTTTTTTACCATCAGATTCTACAATTCAACGCCGCGATTGCAGCTTAGCCATAATCAGCTGACTAACTCGATGTTGCAAGTTCTTACTTGAAAACCTGATAGTTACTAAACTCTTCAAGAAATACTCTCTCTCTCTCTTTATGAAAACCGAAGGTTTATTACCGCGTTCAGAGTATTCCACCACTGCATATCCTAAGTCAGCTGAATCCAATTCGTGCTCTCAAAATCGATTTATCTAGAACTCCTCCAACTTACGCCTAGTTCTCCAAATTTATCTCTTATTTTCGGGCTTTCCGATCAACGTTTTACAATGCTTCATATTTCCCTCCTACATGATGTATATGCGCCCATTCTTCTTGTTTTGAACTCACAAACAGCAATAGATCCACTTTAGAAGATTAAACTAACAAATGGTTTCGATACTTCAGCTGTCACCGATTAAGCCCCTGGCTTGTTCAGAATTAAAATTAACCCTGATGCAGTAAATCCCATATACATTTCGTGGCACATGTAGACGGAGTCCCTGGTCCATGTAAGGATGGTACCTACATGTGACAGCACGTAAAAATACTTTCATGCTCATAGCGGGATTTGAATCAGCATTCCAGTGTTTGAACAGACTATCAGACTATGCGCCTCATTAACACATTATTGTTCCTACCAATTCATGATCATCTATCTCGTGGCATAGAGGCTTCTTCGTGTATTCAACAACGTTCAGTTGACAGAAGTTTTCGCTTTTTTCAGAACCCGAAAGTTTATAATAGTTATCGTCACAAAAAATACCATTTGACTTTATTTTGACAGAGGTTATTCAGTTAAGGTTCTCGGAATTTATTTCTCTAACATCCATTTTAATATCATTTTTCCTTCTCTACCATGGTATTTCCAATACCCTTTCTGCAGAGATTTTGAAACCGAAGACCGATATGATGTTTGCCTTCGTGCCCTCTGAATTAACCCTGACGACGCTATGACCAATCAGTTTAAATACCATGCAATATCCATTACCGTCTTCATAAATCTCGTGGCAAAACTGTATGGAGACTAAGATTGCAAAGAAAGAGTCTCTTGGCATTTAGGTAAAGCAATCCCATTACAGGCCTTGACAGGCCCTTAGGGCTCCAGGAGGTCGAGGCTCCCAGGTTTTTAGACAAAGTGACAACGTTTGTTGATTCCGCAGCAGTTAGATCCTGCAGTTTTTGTGGAGTGATGTTATTCGAATATGACAGGCCTGAAGGTGAAATAATATAATTACCTTCTCTTTCATTTTCTCTGTCTTCATGTCCTCTCTCTTATACTTCTCATCATTTCGATTTCTTCTGTTCTTTCCCCTCCTTTTTACCTTGTTCTTTTACCTTTCTCATTTCCTCTTTTATTTTCCTGATCTCTGCCTCCCTCTTCAATATCTCCACCTGCACGAATTTATTCTAGGTGTCAGAGAATATAAGAAATCCTTGAATATGAAGACGACACGTGACACGTTCCTTCCAAACGCCAGCAATAATTTAGCCTACGACACAGCGTCACATCCCAGAAGACCGGAATACGTTTAGGCCTAATGGATTTATTTTTCCCCAGCAGCACTGGAGCGTTAATTATGACTCAATATTTAAAGGCGAATAAAAAGTGAAAGTATTCTCTATCAAGTTCTTCCGGACATAAAAAGGAGCATTGCTTTTTGGAAGTTTCCCAGGCTTCGCCCATTTGTCCTTCTGGTAAGATCAACATGCAGATTAATAATAGTATGGAGCACTGGTGGAATGATATTGACAGGGAGAGAACCGAAGTACTCGGAGAAATACTTTTTCAATGCCACTTTTTCCACTACAAATTTCACATGGACTGACATGGGAACGAAACCGGCCTCCGAAGTGAGAGGCCGGCGACTGAAAACCACAGCTACGTCACGGCCCTAAAGACGAAAATTAATTAACCCGAAGTTTATATAAAAATTCAGTTCGTACCGCTCAGTAAACACACTTAATCTCTTTTATAAAAACCAGTCACTTAATGTTGTATAGGGAAATAATCCTTGTTGATTCTCAGCTCCATGGATCGCAGAATGCACTATGTGTGCAGAAGGTTGAATTTTTGAATGTTAAACCTTGTGTTACGTAAGGAAACCACTCGGACTCAAAGAGGTAATATGATAATTATTTGGTCTCCAATGGGTTAAACGTATTCTTGGTATATGATTCTATAAAACATTGGTCTTTTATTTTGAAATCATATTCAACATAAACTTTCGTAACAACATTACGTTTATGGAGTTTACGTTTACGAGCTCCCTGTGATTAAAGCCTAGCTGATGAGGCTGCAGGGATGCATTGAGTTAAAAGACCCGGAATTTTAATTTGACTTCGGCTGGATTTACACCCGATGGAAAGAACCGATGCTGAGGTACAAAGCACTTCGTAATAGTTTATTCCCCTCTCCTACACACAAACACACACACACACACACACACAAAATATTAAAAGGCGAACCGTAATCCTGTAATTTTACACGCTGTTTTGTATGGATGCAGTACCTTCATGCTAAGAAAATACTGAAGTTTTGATAACAAACAATACAGGAATTACTTAATTACTTGTAATAACTGACAGCTACTAAATGGAAAATATAAACTGTGAACCAGCTGACCGATTTTCATTAAATTTGGTATTAACGCTTTTCCACTGGATGCCAACTCATCTTCGTATTATTTCATTCTTTATAGTAATTTCGCCATTAAGAAATAGAAGGAGACTCGAAATTCTAATGTGGCAGCAACATTAGCGACATTTAATTTATGAGCCTGAAGTGATGTATGGTACTGTGTCTTCGAAAAATACGTAACTTACGAGATGCTTACGTGGAATGCAAAATAACAACACGACAGCCGACAGTGGAAAGGTTCTCTTTATCTGTCGGTCTGATGGCGATGGGTTATGAAAAATTTCATTTATCATCAATTCTGTTGATACTGTTAACCTATTGAACGGTCGCGGGTTCGATTCCGGATAGTATCATTGGCATTTTTCATTGACATAATCCTTTCGGTCGTACTATGGCCCTGGGGTCGACTCAGCCTCTAACAGAAATAAGTACCAGGAATATTTCCTGGGGGGTAAAGGCGGCCGGTGAGTAGGGCTGACAACCTTACCACCTTCGTGTGCCGATTGTCTAGAAATCTGGGAGCCTCAACCTCCTGGAACCCTAAGGGCCTGTCCAGGCCTGTAATGGGATTGATTTACCTTTTTTTACCTTTTACTGTTAACCTATTAAAATTTTTTTGTAATCTGAGGAATGTTAAAAGATCGTATGTTGCTTGCATGTGAATGATAATCATGTGATTTTTATATAATGCATGCGTATATACATGGTATATAAGAATCATACATGACGTAATACGATGTGATGTGCCATGTGACGTGCCATGTGATATGGCCAGTTCTTCGCCGCCCAGATGAGAAGGCATTATGGCGTGTTGTCGCTCCGCACAATTTAGTTCTTAGGCTCAGTGGGCAGCAGACTGAATGACGTCATATTATTACAATTCTGCGGAACGTCTACCAGGTGTAGCAATGTCTCGTTTCCTTGTTGAACCATAACGTAACAAACTGAGACTCTAGAGTTTATATTTTAAAATTGCTTACTCCGTGCATTTTAATCAACTTATTTTCTTTTACTAAACCAACTAAATGCACATACATCATACACAATAGTATAGTCTTCATCACTCCAACAATATGATAATTATCATATTTTAGCTAGCTTTAAAACGTGGTGTAAGAACTCCCTGAAAATGTTACAGTAGTGCCGAAATATGTTGGAGTGACAAAAGACTATGCTATTGTGTAGGTTGTATGTGCATTTAGTTGGTTCAGTCACACAATATAATATCTAGAGTTTATAGAGTTTTTTGGGTATTGATTACTCTATTATTCCAGAGTCTAGAGCAGTGTTTCCCAACCAGGATTCCGCGAAACCATAGGGTGCCGCAGAACATCGTTAGGGTTCCGCGAGAAATTGTGGAATAAAGGCACAAAAATTTTTAAATACTGCGAAAAAATCCAATATTCGGTATTCGGGAAGAAAATATATAGCAGAAATATATCTTGCACAGAACACTTGGCTTCGTCATTAATGAATCCTCAAGTAGTTCCAGACTTTAATACAGAGAGGATCTGTAATGAATGGTGCCATCCTAAGTCCCACTTGGTGCCAAATGTCGCATAAATTTTCCGCCATCACTGATCTACTCCACATATCGTGGAACTCTATATCAAGGACACTCTAGTGTCACTGGTATTTAGACCACTGTTCCATGCACAAGTTCAGGATACAAACACTGCTTTCCCTTTGGGGTTATAGTTGCACTACCAAGGGGTTATGAATGCCCATTTACTTATCTGACAACAAATCACTACAGTCTCTGTAATTGTCGGTTGTGGTAGTATGGCCTACGGGTGATGAGCGGAGGGGAAAAATGTCTGATATGTGTTTGTGTTTGTTTTATGCACTCTCTTGAACATTATACCACGTGCCTAACATCAGGGGAGCTATGTATTACACACCACTGCCAATAGCATCACCAACATTACTTTTCGCAAACATTCGATATTTAGCCGTTCTGAAAGATGTAATCGAGGATTCAGTTTTCCCGGTCTTGGGCCAATGCCCCTTGAAGAAGAAGTAGATACGTTCCTTCGAAACGTCGTCAATCGCCCAAAGACGCAGCATTACATCCCGAAAGACCGGAATCCGAAACTTCATTCATTACATAGGCGGCTCTAAAGTGAAGATCTACCACGAATATCTTTCTTCTTAAATATATTATCACTTTATCACTACCGATTCGAGATGGGGTCATTGGGATTTTTCATTGACTTAATCCTTCCGGCCGCACTATGGTTCTGGGGTCGACTCAGCCTCTAACAGAAATGAGTAGCCGGGGTATCTCCTGGGATGTAAAGGCGGCCGGTGTGTAGGGCTGACAACCTTGCCACCTTCATGTGTCGATTGTCTAGAAATCCTGGGACTCTCAATCTCCTGGAGACCTCAGGCCTCTCCAGGCCCGTCTAGGGGTTGCTTTACCTCTACTAGGGACGAAAATTTAAATTTTCTGGGATGTTACACCATGTTGACTGGTAAACGGTTACCGTTCCGACCTTTCGGACTGGCATGCTACCTCCATCTTCAGGTTCCAGCAATTCAAGGAAATGGAGGCAGTATGCTCCTCCATAACGTTGGGAATTATTTTCGTTTTGTGAGTTTTGTAGTTTTCGCAAGGGTGTGGATGAGGTTTATGTTTTAGAATATTACGCTGCGTCACTAAGTAACTGGTTCGCGACTTTTAGAGACAACGTGGTGGCCTCATCGTCAAAGGTCGAAATGGCCCTTGTATTATTCACCAGCTGACAGGGTAACATCCCGAAAGACTTAAATCTGAAGCAACGCCGTTAAAAATAGCCCAAAACTCACATTACCTTCCGCGTCAAACTTTGGGCACTCAGGTTCTTTCCGTCTCCCTTCTTAGAAAGTTCATACCCCACCGACATTTCGGTCGTCCAATGAATTTTCCTTTACTTATAAAATACATTATTTTTCTTGGTACACGATAAGGTCCAATTTTTTCATAGGGTGAGCTCAGTTCTTTATAATATTCACAATTTTATCATTTAAATTAAACATGTGTAATTCCTTTCTGGCCCTGTTATAGCTCAGGCAGTTAGTAGCCGGCATCTCACCGCCTGGTGTGGGTTCAATCCCAAGCCATTCTGTATGGAATTTATGGCGAAAAAATTGGCAGCAGAACACTTTTCCCTCCACGTACTTCCTTCTTCTAGCAGTATCATTCAACCAACGCTCCATACTCGTTATTTCATCTATTACCGACGCTATAAAATCTTAAATATTTACAGCGTCGTTAAATAATAAACTTAATAATTCTTAATTATTGTATTCCTAAATTTATCTGCTAATTCAGGGCATATTTTCAGCCAAATTTCTGAGAAACATTTTCTTTCCCGTTTATCTCCCTTGTTTTTGTTCCTTTGATGAAAATATTACAATGATGTACGTTCACGTTGGGTATCGCTGTGTTAAATGTTGGTTGTAATTTTTCTTTTTTGATCCTTAACATTATATAATGATGCTGCTTCATCAAGACGATTGCGATGGGAAAATAAACGTGCACGTTTAGACGCGGTAAATTTGAAGCCCTACTTAACTGTCGCAACCAGCATTTGCCTTCAAGGTCTGAAAGAATGACGAACCTCAGGAGAATGGTCGCCTTTAGGTCGGACTTAAATCGTGCGCCTCTGTAATACAAATCAGGCACCTTAACCTGGTTCCAAGTTGCCCTGTGGGCCGTCAGTCAGTATTCTGGACAGACTGACTATTAGCAGTAAACGCTTATGCTGACAATAGATCCATAAATTAAAATTAATAGAAGCATATTTTATCAGGATGAATATTAACCGAGTTATTATTATGTGCATTAAGATAAAACAGTGAAATGTAAAATCCTGAGCTAAAAGACATTTTGCAATTAAACAGGACGTAGCTAAATAGCGTTTACAAATATAAAGTTCACTGCCTTCTGGTTTTTGACATCGTGTAGTTCGTGTCCTGTTTCACGCTAAAAGGTAAGAGTAGGTCTAGACATCTACCTTGAAGACAGAAGCAGCAAATTCATCCGAAAGATTCTTCTACGCTGAAGACAAGGGTAGCAGTTTCTTCCGAAAATTTCTCCGCATCTGCCAAAATACACGATGTCACACGCTAGAAGAGAGTAAGCTTCGCAACTTCCGTCTTGAGAGTATCAGTTCTGAAGAAGTTATAGACGTTACAGTTGATAAAGTAAAATGTCATGGAAGGTCTGTCAGTAGATTACCTACACACTGGGTTTAATTCTTGGGAGGGCATTTGGGTATTAATATCTCCGGCACGCCATTTCGAATTACATTTGGATGTAAAGCTAGACATATACCGCCGCAAAACATCGATAGCCGCCTGGCTTACGCTGCCCAAAAACATCGTGAATGGAAAGAGGGCGGTTGGCAAGAACAAGGTTTTGTCGGCAATGGGGAGTCGGCGGAATTTATTAATACCCATCACACGCAAAGCTGGCTGTTCCTGCGCTTAAACAAATTTAAAATAATTAATTTCATACTTAAATTGCAAAACTGGCACAACAAAGGCACGTAAATATTAGGCTGGGAGCTAGGAAAGTCTTTACGATTGTGGATGACCTGCTCCCAGCAAATATGCACGTTTTTATGTTAAAACCTCCCATATTTTGAGCGTGTAAATACATCAATGACCCATATACAAAAAAAACCAAACACTTTCGCTTTGAAACCTTACTGCTGTGTATTAATAATTTTTTCTGTGGAGGTACAACCCAAATTGGACCTAGGCCGCCTCTTTTTGAGGTTTCTAGGTCACACACAATTAGACGCACACACGCGGTAGGACTCCTCTGAAGGAATGACCAGTTCCTTATTTGATCCTAATATCCAATAATATATTACAATATATTACAATGTTTACTTACTTATATTTTGCGTCTTCAGCCTATCCAACACACCGCTGTTCATAAGACTGGATAAAAATGGGGGGGGGGGAATTTGAATGCTCGAAATTCGATACGGTGAGAGATTGCTTCCTGTAGACTTAATTATGTCCAGCGTTTGAAGTTTGTGTCCAGTATGCCCAAGACCTGGTATCAAGTCGCGAGAGAGTCCGTTTTAGCATTATGGATCTCAGAAAGGGAATGCTCATTAGAGAAATTATTACTATTTATTATTATTATTTACTGCAATTGGGTTTTCACCCGGTGGCAGTAGTCCTTACACTAGTACACACAATACAAATGGACATATAATATACATAAAAATAACAATACAAAACAAACTATACACAATTACAAAACAAAATACATACAGTAAATCACAATTACACACATTAGAACACCGTACACACATTAAAAAAAAAACATCCACACCTTACAAAAAACACCCACACATCAATAATGGAGGCAAGTGAAATGTTAACACAGGAAATTGCGTCACAAGTCCATCACCCACGGTTCTCCATCAGTGTGTTTAAAAAGGGATATTCTAGGCACACCCGTCTCATTATTGTATAACTACGTCGGCCATAACGCCACATGTAGAGGCGTAAAGTGTCGGAAAAGGAACGACATTCTGCGAAGCGCATTTCCCAATTAAAATTTACTGGCTTCTATGAAACGTCTTATTTGAATCCGACTTTGACTTAAGTCGGGACATTTCGACAAATTTTAGTGAAAATTCAAAATATGAAAAACCGTCAGGTGGAAGGCGCGCTCGTCCGTGCGGATAGGTAGACGGACGGACAGACAGAAGGACGGACCGACATGATGAGGAGGGTAGTTACTTTCGCGACTTCTTTGCGGAAAAGAGGAAAATATGTCGTAATGAACTAGGATAGGACGGTGAAGAATGGATTAATTTGGTTCAGGATAGGGACAGCGTGGGATTCTCTGAATATTTTAATTAACATGCTAGTTGCATAAACGACGAAGAATTTTTTGACTATCTGAGCAACCAGTAGACTCTCAAGAAGAACTGAGATCCATAGAGACTGTCTGCTTTATTACATACTGTAAAATACGTAATTCCTATGGCAATATTAATGTTCTCCATTAACGTTCAGGTTATTCTAGACAACGGAAGAGTAGACTCTTAAAACAAAATTTGATAGGCACCAACATAGTCAAAACCGCAATACTACTGAATGGAGATAGTTTCTGTGTTCTTAAGGGGCTATTCAACCAGTTTTATATCTCACTTGTTCTTTTGCAACTATAAGATAACATATTTTAAATGTCAACTATTTCAGTAAAGCCATAAAATAAACCCCCCAGTTAACGAAGCTCGGTTTGTATAAATTCGCACCTGTATACAAGTCCAGATCTGGCTTGACGACTTTGCCTCATGGGTCTGAAGCTTCTGGTCCCACAAATCGGCTATAATCCATTTCCTATGCCCATGTGCCATTAATGAGTATCAAGATTTAAAAAAATTCTACTTTAACAAGTCTTCGTAGTCGTTAATTAGCAAACATTCCACTGCAAAATATAAAATCCTCACAATCAAATACTCAAATCACTTCTATACTTCACCAAATACAGACTGGATATTACAAACCGGAGGCTCATTCTTAAGTCCAGTTGCTTGGTAATAAAACTTACAGAATCCGCAAAGGCTATAATAAACAAATCAATATCATTCTCAACACAACTATATTTATTAGACAGTAGAGTGCATGTGTCTAATACAGCAACATGTTTCGACCTAAATTAGGTCATCTTCAGGATCTTAAAAAAACTTTAAAAATCACGTTGAGGAAGATAATATACAATTAATCGCTTCTCATTCATAAAACTTGAGATGAATAAAACAAATTTGAAGAAGTGCAACATAGAGTAATATAAAATAGAACAAAATAGAATAATGTTAATCGGAGGTATTACATAAATTATTTACAAGTTATATTCCATTTCTGAATCCGCAAAGGGATTATTTTGGATATATTCTGTTTTCAACTAAAGTAAATTCCTACGTTACGCACATTTGTCCTTATACAGAACTCTTAACTCACTGTAATTATTAAGCGAATAATTTCAAAGTGCATGCAAAATATATTCGAGTATTTAATAAGCATGTAGAGTATTTAATGAAAGAAACTTCAATACGGAACGTTCATTATCTACGAAACCTCATGTAGCTCATAAAAGTTTTCATACAATAAAGCAGATATCCATGAGACAATTACTTTTTTTTTATTCAGTTGTAAGCCATTCGAAGATATTTTCGTCTCTACAGAAACCATTTTGCAGTGGCCGTATTAAGTTGGGAGTGCTATCATTGTTTTTATCTAGCGAAAGAATTTAAGCGCGCAGGTGCGTGAAGAATTTGACGCCTAAGTAGGATAATAGACCAATTAAACTGCACGGGTAAATTTTAATAACGGCTTATAAAGGAAAATGTCATCAAAATCCATTTATCTAGAATGTTATTTTAGCCGCACTTTTAGAACAGCAGATGTGCTGAATTTTTTGCATGTTATTTGTTTGAGAGAAATTAATATACGTCTTCCCATTTGGCAGATAGAAATGAAATCAAGTATGTGTTCGCATTAATCTGATGAATATGCTTTTGATTATGTGTTTGGCATATTGAATACTTAAAATGAAACTACATTTACACTTCCACTTTGGGCCAATCCTATAAAAAAATTAAATGCATATTTCATTACTTACAGGATTGGCCCTAAGGGAAAGTTTAAATTCAGTTTTATTTTACATGTGCATTATGCAAAATGCATATAATCCTAAGCCTACTGATGAATATGAGAAGATAATTTAGGTACAGTTAAACTAGTCCCTGTGTTTAATGATTCGGAAGATATGCAGTGTGCGAAAAAGCGGTAGAGACAGGCATTCCTAATCTGTCATAGACGGAAAACAGTGCTCAGCATACGTCGCAGACATTTCCCTCTTTCCAGGGTTTGATACTTCTTTGGTACAATGTTATTTAAAAGTACCTATTTCTGAGGTTGGACTCAAAGTATTACTTTTATATAATTTATTGTTACATGAAGTACATATTTTCTTTCTATTCGACCCCAGAAGTACGAACATTTAAATTAGATTTTGTCACAGAAATATCAAGCCTTAGGAAGGGGGAAAATTCCAGAAGGAGTAAGAGGTTGCTCAGCTATTATTGCAACCCAGAAATGATAATAACACTGAGGTTAGACACCCATATCTGGATCAACGATGAGAAACTTTGAAATGGTAGGGGTGTCTACCAGCGAAATAAAGTGAAGATGGCACCTCTTGTGCCTCAAAGCTTTCAGTGCCAACATCTAAGATGTAAAAAATGTCGCTGAATTTTTTTAACTCTTAAATGTTTCGATTTGAATTAACATTTCGAAGGCTATACTTCAGTTAAATTAGTCCCTACCTCACAAAGAAAAATCCCGTCTCCAATAAACAGACTAATACTTTAATGCTGTTTAAGGAAATAATCGATAGTGACTGTGAAAACAATACGAGGACAAAAATATATTCTGTGGACAGGATTTGGTGTCTGAAAGTGTTACAGCTGGTGGTGTGTAGATGCCACTGATTTTTAAATGTGTGTATTTATTGGCATTTTTGTACAGAAATCAAAAGTTTGTTCCTGCCACCACTAGCTTCTTTTTCGCCTTCGCGGTTTTGGGGATTACTACACGCAGCAACACAAACTGATGGACATCACCCCACACACACATACGTATATATATATATATATAATTTATAGGGGGCACGCGGTGGCGCAGTTGGTTGAGACACTGCGCTACAAGCCGGAAGGTCGCGGTTTCGATTCCCGATGGTGTCATTGAGATTTTTTCACTGACATAATCCTTTCGGTCGCACTATGGCCCTGGAGTTGACTCAGCCTCTAACAGAAATGAGTACCAGGAATATTTCCTGGGGGTAAAGGCGGCCGGTGCGTAGGGCTGACAACCTTACCACCTTCATTGCCGATTGTCTAAAAATCTGGGAGCCTCAACCTCCTGGACCCCTAAGGGCCTGTCCAGGCCTGTAATGGGAGTGCTTTACCCTTATATAATTTATAAGATGGGCGCTGTTACTATACGCATTTGTTCGTGTAGATTTCGACATTGTAAGAGTTACAAAATGCCACTACCTCTTCTCCAAACTCTTGCCTGAAGTCACGACCGTAGGCCTACTCGGTCTACAGAATCTAACTGCAACCCACAAAATATATCTTGTTTACCTGCACGAAGAGAGTAAGAACGAATTATAAACTATTATTTGAGGTTAACCGTGGACTAAGAATATTTAAGAACTGCCTGAAACCAAATTTTAGAACCGTCACGATATCTAGAATTTAGAGAGGATTTAAGGTTACCACGACGGTGAATACTGAAATTAGTGTCTTTTGGTGAGTGATCTCGTGCAGTGTGGTAGAAGTTTACCAAAGTTTCAGGGGAGCTTAGCGCCTCCATCTTCAGAATAGATTTCAAACATTTGGTTCCTGCGAAAGGTTGGTAAATTTCTGCCATACTTCTCGGTGTCACAAGCCAGTAGACAGTAATCTTCATAGTACAACGAATGTCAGCCAGCATGTCTTGAAGAAACAATAGAGTTGTGCAGCTGCTTCCTCAGTGTTTCGGCGGCATATCTTTACTGAGCCATCTGGTAGGAAGGTTGGGTACCCGGCTACCTGGGAGGTATTGGTTATTAATTTCAATCCGTGAAGATATGGGATATTGATGATGCGTACGGCGTTACTCATTTGTTCTACATGACAGACAATTAACCGGAGGCACAACGTCACGTTGATAGTATGTGGCGAAATGGGTTAGCTGCAGTGAAATGCCTTGGATTTTGTTATGATTACAACAGAAGCGAATGAACGTATCAGAAGGAATTAAGAGTTGCAACTGAAGAGCAGACTGATGTGTGAGTGGAATAAATGTGTAAGTAGACTGTTTTTAAAAACAAGCGTGCAATTATGTTTATGCGGATTCCAACGAGGCTTTTCTCATTTAAAAAAAAAAATCTGTTTATTTTTTTCAGGTACTGTACAAGAAAACTTTTTTGTGAAGTGGATACTACAGTTTGATCACGTCATACAGAATTTTGCAACGTTTATTCGAAAAAGTTTCTGTTTGCATGTCTTACGTGCATTATTCATGACGTATTAATAGTTTCTTATATATGGGTAGAACCAAAAAAACATTGTACAGAATGGCGCAAAAGTGACGTGACAAGATATTTCTGTTGTAATACATTTTCCTTTTCCTGTGGCTTGACAGCCCCTAGGGGGCCTAGGCCTCCTCATTTTTTGAGGTTTCGCGATCACACACTTTAGACACACCACACTCGGTAGGACTCCACTGGACAAGTGACCAGCCCGTCGCAGTATTAACAGTCTTTTTTTTTTTCAATGGCTCGACAGCCCCTTGGGGGCCTAGGCCGCCTAATGTTTCGAGGCTTCACGATCACACTTTTTTTAGACACACCACGTTCGGTAGGACTCCTCTGGACGAGACGAGGACCTCTACCTGACAACACACAACACTCACAAGAGACATACATCCATGCCACCGGTGGGATTCGAACCCACGATCCTAGTAAGCGAGCGGCCGCAGACCCACGCCTTAGACCGCACGGCCACTGGGATCGGCTATTAACAGTCTTGGTGGAAGAAATAATAAATAATTCAGTCTAAAACAGCCTATAAAATTAGTAACTTCTGTTTCTATAAAAGTTCTACGTGTTTCGACCGATCGGGTCATCATCAGTTTGTAAAATTATGAGAATGGGCTCTCTCTATCTACACAAAGATAACTGTAATTACACAGCTAGCCTCCTTTTATATATTTTACAAGCATGATGATTACACGATCGGGTCGAAACACGTAGCAATTTTGCAGGAAAATGTTGTTTTTATAACGAAGCGTTTGTGTTATACTGCATTATTTACTATATTATTAACATTAACAGACCCTGCATTTTGCCACACGGCATTGTGCATATACGTATCGTACGCTACTTACAGTAAAGACTGGTTATTTACCTGAACAGCCTTAACATGTTGATCTGTACAATTGGCACGCATGGATTGTGTTCTCTGTGAGGCAGAAAAGGAAGTCTGATATATACTTTAGAAGAACATTAGTTCTCAAAAGGATAGTTGTTGAATGACCACAGGACCAGATTCCTCTGCTATAATTTGCTCTTAATTAGGCATCTGTTTTAATTTCCTGGGAAACGGCCTAGTCACAATTTTCTTCACAATCCATACTGGCGCCTGATGGGAAATGGCGCCGAGATTCTCTTTGTAAGATCGCACATATTAGCTACGTTTTCAGGATGATTCTCACCATCACAATGTGGCTCTGAACACGGTCTCAATTTCTGTGATTTTATCGGATTTCGTTCACTGATAAAAAAACGGCTTGGATGACGGGGTTAATGTAGCATTCACACACCAATCCACACTCGTCTTTATCAGGCTTTGTCTAATTCACGACAAGTGACGAAGTCGTAGAAATGCTGTTTATTATGTTCTTATCAAACGTAGGCGAAACCCTTCATTTTGGCGTGAGAAAAGTGGAACATTTCAGGAAATATAAGCAAATTTTAATTAATTTTTCAATAAGTCTTACATTACTAAAAGTTTCATGAATATTTCATTATCTGACAAAAATTTCCTTGATAAGACGTAATGTGAAAGTAAACCTCAACATTTTCATGATTCGTTCCTCGTGCAAGTGTAACGTAAATTTTACTCATGTGCATTTGTGACAAAGAATTCGAAAATACTGGAATGAAAAGTCTTGTTAACTACAGTTTGTGTAACAAAGTGATAAATAAACTGACTTTCAAAAATTTATAGGACGAAATGAAGTACGGGCGATATATGTGTGTACCTATATTTGTGTATCGATAATAATGTTCAACAGCGTTACGACCACTTCTATGATACCGAATTTTACATAAACCGTAAAAATAAATGCGGAAAATACTGACAGAAATTCCTTTACCACCCTGTGTATTTGTAGGATACGGCTTTCATTGTGCTGATTTTCACGAAATCAAAATCACTCAATATATAACGTGTAACCTTCTGTTTCCTGCTTCTAGTGAATATGTATATTCCAGTAAAAAGTGGTGCCAGTAATCCTTATTGATTTACTACTTCTTGGTGGACTTCATGAGGTATCAATCTTACAGAATGATACACTCTCATCCTTATTTGAAACAGTGTGGTATTCTCTCTCATAGCGTAGAAAATATATTTGCTCCAGTAGCTTTATATCCAATATTATTGTAGACACTTGCCTAGAGGAAACTTCTGGTTTCCCCATCAAAACCCTGTATTCATTTCTCTTCTCCGCCACATACCACGTTCCCCCGCCCATCCCCCCTCCTTGATTTTATCACTTGAATAATATTTGGTGTGGAGTCAGATCATGAAGATCCCCTGTGTGCAATTTTTTTCCAGTATACTATTACTTTCTCCTACTTAGGCCCAAATATCTTCCTCACCACACTACTCTGGGAGAACCTCAGCCTATGTTCTTTTAATGTAAGAGATCAAGTTTTACACCCATACAAAACATCAGACAAAATTATAATTCTGTGTACTTTATTCTTTATGGCTTAAGCTAACAAAAAGAAAGACAAAAGATTCGGGACCAAAGAGTGGCTGGCAGTCTCCGAATTTAATTTTCCCTTCATTGGATGCTGTAAAAAGAAAAAAATATATTTTATCTGCCGGAAATCAAACCCGGACTTCCCATTCGTCCAGCCCGTAGCTCAGACACTACTCGTACTGACAAATCTAACTAAAACAGGTATGATGTTCAATCTGCATATTTTAAAGGACACCGATAGGTTTTGTGAGTACCATATTGCCTCGTAATCAACCTGCATGACTGAAATACATATGGCGCCTTGCATCAACAGTCAGGAAGCACTTCACGTGACCACAATAGCAATTCTTATTGAGGTAGGCCTACAAAAGTTTCCAAACAGAAGAACAAAGGTTTCATTAAAGACACGGTGACGTCATTACGCGCAACGATAATCTAGCAGCACAAATCCACTGAATTTTAATTGGTTGGATAATCACTGAAAAGATTCAAAAGTATTTAAATGTATACATGCACAGGATTCCAAGAAACACAAACCCACCAAGTTTATGTAACTACATTTTCAAAGGACCGTAAAATAGTTTTTAAACAGTCGTCGCTAAAGTATAATTCTCCAGCTTTGATAGGTTTTATTCCTTCCTAATAATAGGCCGTAAATTTCGAAACAGATAAAAAACACATTTAGAAATTTTACTATACCTCCAACTCTTCAAGAGAATTCTTAGAAACATTCCTATCCTCATACTCATTGTATTTTTCTCAACATAAAATTCTTGGCAAACCGCAAATATTTATCAGTTTTAAGCGCTAATACTAGGTTTTAAAATCAAGGTAAGTTCTGCTCAACCACTGTAAAAGTGAAAAAGTTCAGGCCTGCTCCTTGCTAGGAAAGGTAATTCTTGTAGAAGAGGTGTGAGGTTAAAAGGTTTGTCCTGCCACATTATTGGCAGTTTTCATACACACAACATATAGGCCTAATAATTGTATTTTGCCTGTCACCTCTCATTATTTTTTTATTTCACGGTACAGCTCCAGTGGTTTTTCGTCATTTAAAACAAAAATGACCCGATATGCCGCAGTGTTAAATTCCATGCGAGGATAAGGTCAGTGTGGCTGCACATGCATAAACACAGCGTCGCTAAAAGAAAATTACACGTAATTCACTTATTTTCTTCACGTTAACGTACAGCTATTAGCCCCCCCCCGCCGTTGTGAAGGATATCTATACTCAAAATGCCCATCATCAGTGCCAACCACTACGACGACGACACACTTGTAAGAGAATGTTACTAGTGAAATAAGCATAAACAAATTCATTATCAGACCCCATCTCATCTTGGTTTAGAAATTGTTCTTAGTGTGTCCCATAAGCAACAGTCTAGGAAATCTGTGTGAAGTTAGGTGATCATGGTGGTTACTCCGATTACTGTGTATATTTCTGTATGTATTATGTATATCTAAAAAATAATGTGTATTAAATGGAGACATTGTATTTTAACGTTCTTTTTATGATACAATAGAATGTCTCGTACTTGCGTAGTTTCGCACTTCGTAAGGCTGCATTTCTGTAGCGGTGTAGTAGTAGTTAGGGATTTATATCTAAAAGTAGTTCAGAGTTAATATTGAATGATATGAGCACTCCAGTGCCTTTCGTGAAAAATGACTAATCTGCCCAAAAGCATTTACGTGGAGCACAAAGAGGAAAAGTGTCCAGTGTAGTCCAAGAACAGCGAATTTCTTGGACGGCCCTGAAGATGGAGACAGCAGTCTCTTCCATAATGTTAGTACACAGACACCAATATATACGGTGTCATGTCGCAGAATATTGAAATGTTCAAGAATTGTAATAATGAAGAGTTCTTGGAGTCCGTCCTTCCGAGTATTTCCTCTCCGAAATGAGTGCATGCATTTTTATGAAATCTGTTATCTCTGGATCGAGCTAGAGGCTGTATTGCGAATTTAATTTTGGTTCATACCGGTCCAGTGTAACTTACACCTAACACTAAGTTAAACCCAAATTCATAGATTTCTTCAAAAACTGTTCATCAGAATGAAAACTTGCAAGTACCTTGCAATACAGGTCCTCAGAACTGCCTTCAACCCGTTCATTAATGTGCCTGCACGTGTATTTAACGAAATACGTTATAAGGAAAATAATTTCTGATTCCATGCAATGTAAGCTACGTAGTACATTAACACTTTTGTGTATTGATCCTGTATTTGGGTGTTGGCATGGTGTGGAAGTGATCTGCGTTGCCGACGTTTCGGAAGAGAATGCTGCTTCCACCTGTAGGATCGAAGAATAAAAAACTGCCTGTTTCCACACATCGCCAGCGCCCAAAAATAGACTCTACCATACATTAAATTACCGTGCAACCTTAATAGACAGTGTCTCTGCAATAATATAGGCCTATTTGTACCTGGTCGTGTGAAATGGACATTGAGATCAATGAAAATTTTCAAAGATAAAGGTAAAGTTGTCCCTGTGCACGTCATGAAGGCGTATGGGGGAAGGAGAATTATATCTCCATTCACTCTTAACCTCGGAGCTAGCTGGAGGTATAGTTCACGGACAGCATGCTTCGCCCCCAAGGGAAAAGGTCCAGATTATTATTGAGTAGGGGACTGGGTGTTCCCCAGAACTCTCTGAACGTTTTGGAGAAAAGGAAAAACTTACCCCTGACCAGAAACAAACCCTAATTCCCGGGGCGTCCAGCCTGTCACCTACCCCTGTACAGACAGGAATAAAAAATTTCAAAGAACATATTTAAAACATTTGTATTGTAACTGCTCGAATAAACTATTAAGCGAAATGAGTGAATTAAAAATATGAAATCTGAATGCATCATTCACACACACAACAGTACGATGTTTAAACAAGAAAAGGAGGAGCCCCTGGTAGGCAAAACTCATAAGCTTATGTCATGCTTGTTTTTAAACAAACAAAAAGGGCTCTCTTACAAAATAACATATGTGGGTTTAATTTCATTTCTCTCTCTCTCTCTCTCTTTCTCTCTCTAATATTTTCCCTATCTCCTCCGTCGACGTCCGTTTACTTTCGTACTAATTGAAGGAAAGTACTGAGAAAGGATCGTTCTCCCCACTATTTGTCGGCATGCTGTGTTGTTACGTACACAGTAATTACTTTATCTCGCTCCTGGTGGTATAAGAAGCTTTCCTCTGACTCGTGGTCACGGCCAGAGTTCCAAAAAAAAAAAAAATCCGCCAAGCGCGCCAGGGCTGTTGCATAGTCGCTGGTGTATGAAACACTATGGATCTGAGAATCACACTGCCAAGAATAGTTTCATAGATGTTTGACTTCTATTCACAGATACAGTGAGATATACCAGCCAGTGGCATAGCTAGTTTTTTGGCGACCGGAACAAATTATCACAATGGCCGCCCCTAACACAAATTATGAGCTTAGAAAAATAACATTTATTGATTATTTTTTTATATTGCTTTCACCGTGCATTTTCACTCACTATTCAGTTTACCTACAAATGCACAAACATAAACTACTTTTATAGTTTTATTAGTATCGTTGTATTCCCCTACACGTGTTTCGGTCCGTAGACCATCTTCAGGGGGTAACAAGCTGCTACACTTCACATCGCATGTTAAAGGGCCCAAAGAGCACACTTGTCTCAGAAGTAAGTTATAAAACATTTGAATTTGTAAAATGTCAAACTGTAAAACTTATAATTTTATCACATAAGTTAAAGTCAAGATTTAAAATAGCAGTGTCGGTCACTTGATGCACAGAATCCTGGTATTGTATTTGTTGTTGATTATTAGCGTGTGGAGTGGTAGCTTATACCACTCCACACAACAGCACGCGAAACAACACGCTGTGTGTTGTCAGGTAGAGGTCTCTGCGACGAGCTGGTCCCTCGTCCAGAGGAGTCCTACCGAGTGTTATGTGTCTAAAAGTGTGTGATCGTGAAGCCTCGAAAAATGAGGCGGCCTAGGCCCCCGAGGGGCTGTCGAGCCACTGAAAAAAAAAAAAATATATATATATATACAGTTCAGTTCCTACCACACAGATAACACAATCCGTGTCGATTATAAGAACCTATCGATTAGTGATGTTTAGGGAAATGATCGACGTTTTATGCGAAGATCACATGACATGCATAAACAAGCCGTGGTGCAATTCAGAGCTTCATAGCTTTAGAGGAAATTGTATATATACTTAACTACCGTGAATTTACAGCTAACACTAGGTGTTAACGCTGTTAAAGCCTATTAGAGCTGTTGCGTCCATAGTTTGAAAATCTCTGACACAGATGGGCTACTATTGTCATTGCTACAAGAAATTATCTTCAGGGAAGAGTTAATGGTAATGACAAAGTGCCTTCGGAATCAGAAGATATATGGCGGTCTTCGTACTGGTTTCCTAGAATTCTTCATCGCCAGGCTCCGGGAACAGTAAAATTCACTGAAAGAGCCCCTAAAGTTTTGGTTTTCTTCAGAATTATAGGTTACAGCACAGAGATGACCACATTGTGCAGTTGTGTGTGTTTCTTGCGCGAGAGCACTGAAATGAAACGAAACAGCCTTAGAGAGCTTCCAAGCGACGACAGATAACGCAGGTATGTAGCAACGTCGTGAATGCTTACGTACAGATGGACCGCCAGGTTTTTTAAAGAAGTCCATTGTTACAACACTCCATGCAGCAAGCAGACAAAATAGGAATAGTGAAAAATTCAAACCGATTCACGGTGACGTCCAGATATCGTAAATAAGACCAGCAACATTTTTACTGAGGTAGTTACAGGAACAAAGCCCTGAGGAGAACATTTGGATATAGTCTTATTCCGACAAATGTACAATTTACTAATAAAGTGTACATTTGTCGGAATAAGACTATATACAATAAAAATGTACGGTGAAAATAACATAAAGTTTGTCGTAGCCAGACAGGCAAAAGATGTTTATCAGTATAAGAACATCAAAGAGAAATTACACAGAACAAATGCAGCTATATGGTACAAATTATGTCGACAACTAAAGAGATAATAAATTGTACATTTGCCGGAATAAGACTATATACAATAAAAATGTACAGTGAAAATAACATAGAGAACATTTGGACTAACAAGAAGAGCTATTTGAGACAGAGAAAGATGATTACTTAATAAGTACCATTAATTAATTAATTAATTAATTAGTCCTACTTGCAATAGCAGAAACTTACTAGTAGCACTAGTAAAAAAGGCTCTTTAAAAATTCAAAGAAAAATCTCTCATAGATGGAACTATGAACGTGTCTTGGCCGTGTGACAAAAGATGACGTCTGCTAAACATTTAGAAAAACTACCGAGTAACATACACGCATAGTTAATTACTCGTATAAACTGTACTGTTACAAATTTACAGCTCTGTGTGTGTGTGTGTGTGTGTGCCTATCCTGGATGTCTGGATGACAGGTGTCCAAAATGAGAAATTTGTATCTCGAAATCTGTTCAACATTTTTGCCATTTTGCTTTGCACCATTACAAAGGGGGAAAAAAATTATTAAAAACTGCAGCTACCTTAGTATATTTCAATGTGGGCACCCTTGATGGCACGGGAATTGTCCAGACGACATTTCACTTCTGTACACATGTTTTGAAGCATGTTGTGGGTTACTGTAGCCACAGGGTCCCTTACGCGAAATTTCACCTGCTGAGGATGGTTTTTTTTTTAAACTCGCAGACGATGAGATGAGGAATCAGGTTGGTGCAGTGTTTCTCAGCCTATGGGTTGCGATCCAAATTGGGGTCACGAAGCCATTCTGAGTGGTTCGCAAAACAATTTAAAGAATCTACTTATTACTAATTCACACTACTTTTATAAGTGTATTAATAGCAGTAGTTTATGTAAATGTAATCATTTGTAGTGACATTGTAGAAACGTCGGCTTCACCAACCTGCAATAAAGATTACACAGACCATTAACTACCAGGAGTGCCTGCCTTTCACCGAAAAATCTGATCAGCCAAACAATATTACCTTTTTTTTTTTTCGAAGTTATGGTACGGTTGGAAAAATTTTCTCAACTTGAGGAATAACTCACAAAACACGTAACAATTCAAATTTACAAGTTCAGGGATACTAACTCCAGATATAACAGCCATAAGAGGAGTCAGAGTACTAAACCAGGCTCATGTAGAAATACGTAGATCCATATTTCATTAAATTATTAATATGTCACATTCCTTATACCAATTCACTCACACATGCCTTAATGGCATATACAGGGACAACTTTATGTTTACCTGCCATCGATAAGCACAAAGGCCAATGACATATGTTATATGCAAAAAAAAAAAGCAAATAATTAATTTAGCAAATACGTGTAGTTTTTTGGCATCGTGTTTCCACGCTTCTTTGAAGACCTTTTTGTGACATGTAAGCAACTTTGTAACAATTTGGTTTAGCTATGCCTGACGCTTCCAGTGATGGCAGCACTATTCATTTTCTAGTTTTTGTCCAGTTTTTCACAAATATGTTAATATCCGTACAATTTATGTAAGTCGGCAGGTATTTTAATATCATGTTCTGCCACCCCAGAGACTAGCATTAAAACAGACCACAGAGAATCAAAAAGGGTGCCGACAAGGTAAAATTAAGGTTTCAATTAAGCAGGATGAAGTAATTCCAAGCAGAACCAGCGTTTGGTCCGCCGTTAGGCCGAGCGGTGTGACGTAGCTCACTCTGATCATGAAGGTTGTGCCGTTTTGAGACGTGCCGATTTCCGGTCTAGAGAGGTCTACCCTCTCTCTGAATCTTTCTCTTTTGTCCGCTTTTTAGGGTGCATAAAATAGAATTTGTACGGCATTTACTTTCGTTTGTCAGGCTGCACCTTTCATTTCCAGAACTACTGAAAAAATTTTGAACACACTTGGTATTGGCGAGACTATATATCGAACCTAGACGCGAAAATGTAATATTGCTTCCTGTTGATTTAAAATAATTGTTCTCTAAATTGATCAAAAATAATCTTAATATCAATTATTATTATTATTATTATTATTATTATCATCATCATCATCTGCTTCATGATTTGGCCAGGGCTTATGGAAAATATATCGTGCATAGGAATGCAGGCATAAATAATAATAATAATAATAATAATAATAGCTTTGTACACAAGAAAAATACAAAAATGACAAACAATAAATCGAAAAAGCAGAAAGAAGGGAAAAGACAGAACGTACAAAATAATAATATTAATAATTAATAATAATAATCATAAATTTCTTACTATACGCACATACAGTAAATTTAGTGCATTAGCTTTGCACAAATATATTTTATTTTCCATAAATAACTATAGTAAAAAATTAGGCAAGACAGCAGACTATGCATGCGGATGAATGCATATGATTGGATTAAATATTTATTTACTTCTTTTACATTGATTACAATTCATAACAAGCAATAATGTTAGTCATTGAAGGAGTTGGACAAGTAAGAAGAAGTTTAAATTCGTTATCTGTAATAGATAAGGACACACCTCAAGATTAAATTTCTGTTTTTGGTGATTGTTTATAAACAATCCGTGGGACCAAAGAGATTTTTTTTCCAAAGGGTCCACGCGAATCTGGGGCCCACCCAGCAATGTGGAGCTACTTCCACGGAGGTAAAGCCGCGGGATATGAAGCTGAACACTCCCATCAGGATTGGGAACATGGTAATGAACACTTAGCTTTCACAAAACACGAGGAATTTCTTGACTTGCTGAGGAACTCATCCCTTGACAATACGACTCTGCTCCATGTAGATAGTCATTTAGTTAATTAATTAGGATATTACCCTCCGTAAATTACGTCTAAATGACAACATACGTAAATCTTACTTTATTTAACAAAAACAAGAATGGTTTCTATTTTCACTGTACGAGGTAAAATATTCCTTTTATATAAGAAAGAATACCTTGGTAAAAGAATGAAGAACAAACGTCTATCGTGGTGAAGGAATCATATATTTCCGTTATTTGTTTCCCCTATTAGGAGGTCATAAAACTCGTGTGTCCTCCGGTAGGTGTCAGCAGTATCGGGCCGCTCCGTGGGTGGTCTCGCTCTCATTACGCGGCCATTCAGGGCGATTAGTCGAAGCAAATTCGAGACCCGAGCAACAGACTGCAGGAGGCCAAAGAAAAGGTTTTCAGACTCTCGTGCCAATGGTACACTCACAGTCGCAACGTAAGTCGAGATGTATATATCACCACCCCCCCCCCCCCACCCAAATTTTTGAAGTGTTTACCACTTAAGAACAGAGTTCAGCTCAGCGTAGCCATAATTCACAATCCTTTCATACGTCGCATTTGAGCAAGCACGAAAGAAAATGTTTCAACTCTGCTCAACAGACGTAATCCAAGGAACTGCTATTATGTGGATGGATTAAAAAATTCACTTTATGTGGGGAAGAAAGTTAGGTGGATGGAATAGGTGTTACGAGGATCATGGAAGAAGTGATGTAAGAATAAAATACTGATATTTACTTAGAAAACCTGAAGGAAAGAGATCACTTCGAAGACAAAGCCGTAGATAGGATAATAATATTAAAACGCATCTTGAATAAATAAGGCTCGAGAGTGTGGGGTTGATTCAAGTGGCTCAGATTAGGGCCTAGAGGCGGGATATTGCGACCTTTAAATTAAATTTCGGATTCCTTTAAAAGTTAGAAAATTTCTTGACCAGCTGAATACCAATCAACTTTTCAAGAACTACTCTGATCCATGGAATTATGCAGTCAGAATATTATAACGTCAATTTCTAGATATTACGTAAAATGGATAGTAAAAACCGCAATAGTGCGTCATCAGCTTAATGTGAATGCACTGTTATGCTCGCTGTATCTTGGGGGCCAAGCAAGGAATCTCAACGACGCGACGGATCTGCGGTCATCGCAGGCTCTTGGATCGCTTTGACCACGCCCGTGGAGGAACTCAATCTATCTCCCTCCTATAAAATGGAGACTTCCAGTAGCATTTAGACCGCAGCTGAATAGGCATTTGCAATGGTCGTTGTGATGGAAAAGAATAGCTGTGCTGTCCCAAATCGTTTATGGAAGTAAATTGAATATAATTTCGAAACAATAATATAACGTATAATTATTAGTACGAGAAAGAAGCAGCAAGTAAGGCTTGAAGCTGCAGTACATTGTACAAGTTTTCCAATATTTCTTAAAATCCCTGTGATTTATATGTAAATAAATACATTTGAATCTGAAGAATACGGCTGATGTTTGAACCTGGATTGCACAGGTTTTACAAAAATCTTGGAACCACCTTACAATTCTGGGCACCAAGTGGTTGACATGAAGGAAGTTCATGCTGAAGGCCCACAAACGTTAGGTGCCACAGTGTAAACTTTAGTCGCCCGGGCGACCTGGATCCGTGGAATAGTGCACATCTGATTTGAACATAAAATATGACGGGAATAATTTGACCCAAGGAAGAAGTAACAAGAAAGTTAAAAAATGATAATACGGAACTTCACAATTTTAACCCTTTAGCTAATGTTTGTAATAAACCAGGAAATATTATGCGAGGTCTGACGATCTCACAGTCATGTTACTGAGGATTCAGAACTTCTGGGGTATGAAAATGTGTCGTTGGGTGAGTGATTGTTTTATTTGCACTGTATGACTATGTAAGATGAAGGGAACACCTTCCTCGAAGCGTGGAGGAACACTCACACAAAGACAAAGCCTTATATCCCAGAAGACCTGAAATCCCAAGAAATATTAGGTAGGCAACATGTTTTGTTAGGAGAACCCGAATAAAAATGAGAAGATGGAAGACCTGAATATAGACTCAAGAATAATATTCAAATTAATCACACAACAATAGGTTGCTGAGTTAGCTGTAATGAACTGGTTATGTACAGAGCCAAGTGCAGGCGGGCTCTGGCTCGATCATATCAAAACACCTGGAAGCGAATAACACCTGCAATTTGTATACCCAAGTGGAATTGTGACCAGAATTTATGCTTAGTTTTCGAAAGGTTTTGGTTTGGAATCTTTGTCCAGAAACCTATTATTTCAGTTTTGTTTTATATGAAATTCCTCTGTCGTGCCAGACGCAAGAGAGGCACGTTGACACTTCGAAACCTGAACACGTGCTAACAACGTGTAGGTCTACATGCAACAGGATTACGGATCAGAGCTCATAAAGCTACCTTCCTACTGCATACATTTATAGTTCTACAAAGTTATTATTATTATTATTATTATTATTATTATTATTATTATTATTAGGTAAAGTTGTTCCCATACACACCAAGAAGGCATGAACGGGAGTACAGCTATAGCACCACTCATTCTTAACCTCAGCAGTAGATGCATGTGAGTGGTAGCCTCAAGCCCAAGCCGCTTTACCCCTAGTGAAATAATTCACAGTACCCACTGGTTAGGATGTAGGATTGACCCCAGAGCCGGTCTGGACTTTTTGGAAAACACATGTATTTTTGTATTATTATTATTATTATTATTATATTAGTATTAGTAGTAGTAGTAGTAGTAGTAGTAGTAGGTGTGTGGTGGTGTGGTGTGTAGGTGGAGGTAGGCTGGTGGCGGTGAGGCGGGGCGGCGGCTAGTGCGGCGCGGTGTCGTGCGGCGAGTGGCGGTGGCAGTGGCGGTGCGGGGTCGTGTGGTGGCGGTGGTGTGGCGGTGGCGGTGGCTGTAGGCGGTGGGTGAGCGTGGGGTGGCGGTGCGTGCAGTGGCGGGGGTAGGTGAGTGTAGGTGTGTGAGTGGTAGTAGTAGTAGTAGTAGTAGTAGTAGTAGTAGTAGTAGTAGTAGAGTAGTATTTTACTTTGCTTAATTTTTATGAAGAACTTATTATTTAAGTACTATTATCTACAGGTTAAATCGACCATAACCTCAAAGTCTCGCCTTTTCGCCATGTTTGTAATCGTTGACTTAAAAACAATACTTCATACTTAATGTGTAGCCTAGGTACCTTAATGGCTTATATGCGCACCAGATTGTTACGATTATTTCAAGCGACTCTTTAGATATCGTCATTAACCAAAAGGTAAATAAATAAATAATTCGCACGGCAGCCATTTCACAAAATATTATTTTGACAAAAGCTTCATATCTTCCCAGGGTTTGTCACCACATATCGTTTCAAGACCCTAAAGTACCCGGCGGTAGGATCGTTCTCTTCTACCAATTTCAACTATGGAGCGTCGAATGTTAGGAGGATGATGAGTGATTAACCTGCAAATATTTGGAAGGAAGCGGGTTGACGTAATCGAGGCACTGTGTCGAAATTTTCCTGGGAAAAGCCACGAAAAATATCGGTCAAAGCAGCCATATTTCCCGGCTGAGCTTCGAAGCAGGCACTTGCGAATATTGCGTTGCCCCAACACCAACCCCTTCAGTAGTTTGATATAAAACAAGCTTTTTCCTTCTAAAGAGCCTTGCTGATAATGGAGCCTTCATTACAAAGCGAAGAGTGGAAGACCAAGCAACCAGTAAGCACGTACTTCTACGTGTCATTAATCATAAATCTATGGGAATTTTGTTCCGATTTCACTACATTGGTTTGGTTTAGTCTGAGTAAACATATTTTTCCGAAAACACAATTACTATGATGTATCAAATTAGAGGAAGTGCTTAGGGTCAGCAAAATGTGCCGCGTCATGTTATTTCCCTTCTTGTTTACAGTCAACTGCGATCTCAAAAATGTGGTACAGCACCTGCCACAATTTTACTCACGTTCTGAATGACATCAGGCTTTGTATTCCTGCCTGTTCAGACTTCGTCCTTGGGCACAGGACATAAGAAGACTTGCCTTCACTAACTCGTAATTCTAGCGTGTCCTGTCTTGCAAATAAGTCCCTTTGAAATTCAGGCAGGACATGACGTAACAATTCCATCTCTAATAAAATGAACATCACAACAACGTTGTGGTTGGAAGGTTTGGGCTTTACACAGCGGTGTAACTAAGGACTCCGGTCTTCTGGGATATTACGTTGCGTCGTTGAATAAGTAGTTCTCGGCGTTTTGAAGGCCTATTTTATCACCCTCAAGGCTCGCGTGGTCCATAAGAATGGACCACGCGAGCCGTGCCGTGAGGATGAAGGCAATACGTTCCTTCAAGTGTCGGAAACCACCTACCCAGCGAAGCAACGACATT
The DNA here is from genome assembly GCA_021186555.1 of Reticulitermes speratus. Lineage (NCBI taxonomy): Eukaryota > Metazoa > Arthropoda > Insecta > Blattodea > Rhinotermitidae > Reticulitermes > Reticulitermes speratus. The sequence goes on along the minus strand of JAJKFL010000008.1, from coordinate 19,227,819 downwards.
CCAAAAGACCGGAAGTTTTGACTGACGTGCAGAAAATGCTGAAAATAACACTTGTCGTATATACGTTGTGTTTTTTAGTCCTGATTTTTTAAAGGTAGACATCACAAATGTTATTTATCACTGTAAGCAATTCTATTTAGAATCTATCGACTTATCAGCATTTCAGATAACCTCTTCGTCTTTTTGGTTGTCATCACCACCACCACCACATTCTTCTTTTCCTTGTATTATTCCAAAGCAACACATTCTTGATCTCAAAATATTCCTGTTTTGATATATTCCGGGGTGTACAGTATAAAAATAAAATTATACTAGCATAAAAAACAAATGCTTGGAGCTCGATTAGATAAATTTTATTTTTTTAAGGCGGCGGAAATTATGGCTACGGTTTTATGGATTAGGAACCGTGTATTTACATAAGTGGTTACCAAAATTTCCGTTCCGGAAAGTTGGTAACCACTTAGGAAATTAGACGATATCGTGCCCTAAAAGCAAACAATCTTAAATTATTTAAGGTAACTCCAACCATTATATTCTCCTTTTTAACCTATTTACCATATTGCCTGGATACCTTTCATTATAAATAACTTTTCCGTAGTTTTCACTACAGATTTTAGAAATTACATTTTCTGAGTAAAAGAGGCTTGAATTTAGTCCAGTTTAATTTTTATACGTTTCCTGTATTATTTATTCTTACATTTTTGCACACACACACGAAAGAAAGTAAGGACTTCGGGTAATGTCCATTCTCTCCGAAGTGAGCAAGTGAGCAATGCCACCCAGATAGAGACTCATGGGTTGCTGGTAGTTCCACTTAATTACAATAACAAAACCATTTCTTAGTCTTAGGCGATATCATTAAATAACCATTCATCAATCAATTTTACAGCGAGATTTGTGGGAAGTAAAGCAAACATTGTCATCCATCTTACGGAAATGACAGGAAGAGATAGGGTGACACGACACTGAACCCTCTGCTGCACAGTGCCACGGTATCTGACTTCGGGATCTGTGTAACAGAACTTGAGGTCTGTGGGGAATGGCAAGCTCATTGTAAGGGTCCTATTGCACATATAGAAACTGTAATAACAATTAATTGGGGGCACGCGGTGGCGCAGTTGGTTGAGGCACTGCGCTACAAACCGGAACGTCGCGGTTCGTTTCAGTCGCACTATGGCCCTGGGGTCGACTCATCCTCTAACAGAAATGAGTACCGGGAATCTTTCCTGGGGGGTAAAGGCGGCCGGTGCATAGGGCTGACAACCTTACCACCTTCATGTGCCGATTGTCTAAAAACCTGGGAGCCTCGACCTCCTGGAGCCCTAAGGGCCTGTCAAGGCCTGTAATGGGATTGCTTTACCTTTTTTAATAACAATTAATTAATGTCGCAGATATCTAGCTGCTTTAACACGGTGAATTTTGGAAAGCTTGTACTGATATTAGAATACCTATGCAGGAAAAACTGGAACACATTTAGAGGAACAATAACGCTATGAGCAATTACTCATATGTGATTGTGGACATCCTGTGCAAACTCCAACCATGAAACTGAAGATTTGAATTCTGGAAATTTTGTGTTTAATCTATGGACACCATTTAAAATTCCAAGCACAACTGCTAGAAAATAATAATTTAGGTACGCTCTGTCTGATTATTTTCGGGCACCTTTTACAACTCCCCAAGCATAATGAACGCGATTGATTTGAGCCTAATTCTTTATGCATCCTATGCACAATTTTTAGGCATTTTGTGCGACTCCAAAGCATGATAACCTAGGGTAGTTTTGTGGTGTCCTGTGTCTATTTCTGGGGGGCATGCGGTTAGGACACTAGCCAGCTGGAAATGTCACATTTCTATTAGCAACATTTCGGTGATCTAGAATTCCAAGCTTTTTCAACGTTAGCCAGTTGACTAACATGCTTTGATAGTACACAGTAGGACGTAGCCCATTACCCAAGCTCGATTATTCTGCATTGGAGATTATGCGACCCATTTATTTATCGCCGACATTTCCTACAAATTAAGTACTCTGGTTCTAAAATATAAGTGAAAATTTCAAAAGTGTAAAGTAAAAGAAAAGTTATACGAACAAATTTTTTAATCATTTATTCTTAAATAAACATAAAAATTTAAAAAAAACCGAAGTAAATATAATAGGATTTTAAAAGAAATAAGCTTTGTGCGACATATATTCTGTTAATTATTGCGTGTAAAATAAATGCCAATAAATTTATGAATGCCACAAATATACAAACGTAACATCACCACCCCCTTCTTCCGTTTTTACAAAAGCTCTGTAGCGTCACAAAATTACTTTTATGCTTCGTGGAAGCTTTCCGTACACTGCTAGTTGTCCTCAAAACATACCTTTCCGCTTTCACATAATTTCTCAAAGAATTGTGCCTCTGTTTATTTTCCTCTTGTAGTTTCTCATATTTATTGTCTCTACAAAACCAGAAGGCAGTAAACTTCGGCTTAAGTTACTGCAATTTAACAGCTAGTCGTAACAGGAAATCCCTTCTTACCCTATTTTGTTTCACAGTGAATTACAAGAACAAAGAAATTTTAAACAATCTTACAAACATGAAATAAAGATCTGTATTTCACTTGTTTAGATGCCATGAAATCCCTTCGACAGACATAAAATAACTTGGAGCTATAAAACAAAGAAACAAAAGCGGAAAATACACTTGGAGATATATAAAAGACGTTTCCTCTTATCTATTCAGGACGGCCAAATGCCCAGCGACCACCGAGCGGGCAATAAAGGGCGGTTTCCTTGTGGTAATTTCTGGAGATTCTAGTTGTGGCGGTTATTTTAAAATTGAATTTAACAGTACAATCTCTATAATTTCTATTTCACATGAAGCTTGATCTTGGCCGGGAAATACAACAACAAATTAAGCAAGGGGTTCATTTACCATTTGTTATTCTTGAATACCTTCTTGTTCCAAGAAGTCAGTGCAATGCAATGTTGTCACATTTTTTAGCTCGGTCAAGGAAAATGAGTGTTTCTCAAAGCGCTAAGGAATCACTTGTGATTTCAGCTCTGTACCACGTGACCCGACCGAAATTTTTCGAAAAGCAGACGATTACACCTGGTCCGCCTCATACTGTTGCAGAGAGTTATTATGTTTAGTTTTTACGCAAGCTTCACCAGAAAATAAATAGAGTATAGTCCAGAGTAACAACTAGCCCCGGTCTCCACCACATCAGTTTGGCGTTAAATGTTTATCCGGCTGAGAAACACTTGTACAGAAATGTTGGACAGTGTGTAGTCTGTGTGACTCTGCGTCAGCTGGAGTTTCTTTTCCACCCCAGGGACCAACCGGAACTTCAGTTATGGATCATCAGAATGATTGTGTCCTTATCGACTACTGGGAACCAGCTTTCTTCCTTGGACCATTTTTCACCGACGTGTTCCGAGTAGCGACTCAAAACTTGGTACCCGGTTCCGTATTAATATTTTGGCAACGGGGTGGGTAATAAATTTTAGCGCCTGCTTTATGAACAGTGTGAACATTATTTGAACAGAAAAAGATGAAATTATGAAATAAACGGTATTTTGTGGGAAATAAATTAGAGATTACGCAGCATGTCTTAAAAATGTTGTATATTTCCTTGTTTATTAGATATATAAAACGAATTTCTAGAGTGTTTTCCTACTTGCATACTATATGCAGTGCATGAGTGCAGTAATCATTCTATCACTCAAGTGCATACAAGTATCAACATAAGGTTCCAAGCATTTAATTTACTCTTATCTTTGTTATATACATATGGGTCGAAAATTGAGTTGTTATTGCCATTCCTTCACGTATGAAATATGCCACGTTTTTTAAGTATGTACGTTACTAGCAGCTTCATGTTATGTTTTTATCCTGCAATCTACTGAAGAGGCAGAACATATAAGCTACTTACTTATACGATCTGCAATTACTTTTAGTCTTCTCCTCCATCGCCTCAAACAGTGGCTTCACGTTGGTTCGTAACAACTACCTTCCTTCCATCGTACCAAGTAGCATTCTCTGGCTATTTGCTTCCAGTGCTGCTGGTTTTACTACTCGCACAGAAAGGAGACATACGTTTACTACGGCACCCATCTGTTCCCAGACTCTGAAATATCGTAAGATGCTATTGCCTTCAAAATAAACGCCCACTTTCTGCATCACCTCATTTGCAAAAATGTACAAAACACATACAGAACATAATGTCTATCTGTATGCCATCATATTTATCCTCGAAGTTTCTGAAAGAATACCGGAAAATTGAGTTGGTTGTACACCAAAACTTGATAGTCGCACTCAATAGTAGTTTGTGTCTATTACAGCCTCAACTGTATTTAACACAATATTAAACGTTATCTATTTTCTTAATAACTAGCTAGGGCCGTGCCGTGGCTCAGGCGGTTAGTCGCAGGCCTCTCACCGCGGAGGCCCGGGTTCGATCCCGGGTTGTTAGATGTGGGATTTTTGGTGGACAAAGTGGCACTGGGACAGGTTTTTCTCCGAGTACTTCCGTTTTCCCCTGTCAATTTCATTCCACCGGTGCTCCATTAAAATGGAAAAGCAGAAAAGAACTTCATCATCTTCATCACGGGGTTGCACAATAAGCCGTCAAGGCTGCGTAGCGTCCGTAGCATCTGCTGCGGGGCCCTTCAGTAAAAAAGTAACTAGCTAACATAAAATAAGTTCGTACATTATGCTTATATTAAATACAGATCTCTTTGTAGCCAACAGCTTTTACTTGAAACCTTTTTTGATATGGTCATTACTTAGTGAAATTCAAGAAATATAATTTGTATACAAAATAGAGTTTACACATGCAGCGATATAGCAACATGGCTGTCCCTTTTCAACAGCGTCGGAGAGCAGTTACTCTGAAATGTGTTAACTTGCAAGCGGTTGGTAGTTCGAGAGAGTTTTATTAAATCTAAGGCATTAATAAAACTGTCATTAAAAGTTAAATTTCACCCTATAACCTGCCATGAAGGCAAAGAGGAGGAGTAGATATATAGCACTACTCTTTAACTTCGGCGCTAATTGGGGGGTGGTTGATTAACGCCACGCCTCGGCCGCTTTACACCCGGGAATGACCCGGTACCCATTCTAGAGAAGGCTGGGTGAGCCCCACGGTCGGTTTTGAGGGTGCAAAAAATCTCGCCCCCACCGAGATTGGATCCCCGAACCCTCAACTCCGTAGCGAAATCAAACTGTCATTACCTTTTAAAATTCAGCGTGCAAAAACGTGTTATAAGAAAAAAGTTTGGAAAATGCCCATTTGAAATTGCATGCCAATCTGAAATAAAGTCAGTAAAACACATAATTATTCGAAGATGAGAGGGAATAGAAATAGAAACTAACAAAATTCCTGGAAGTAAAGAAGAGAGGTTTTAATGGTGGAGTCGCAGTAGTGGTGCAGTAGTATGAGTAGTGAAATGACAGAGAAGGCCTGTGTAAATAGATATATAGCTATTGAAGGAACCTGTGCTCGGAAAGACCCGAGGCACTGCACAATCAGTCCATTTCATTCGGTAGAGAGCATGAAAAACAAATTTAACTTATGGATTGTGGGTCTAATAATGGACTAATTATAATTATGACTTAACCCATTCCAATCCTTGCAAACTCAGTAATCAGTTAATAAGAAGGTCTAATATGTATTAAAGAATACATATATCACAGCGGTTTCTCTATCAGATTACTGCTGTAGCCACATACCAACATAAACGGGGCGCCAAATGACATGTATTGTAATCTTCCTGTCTGAGGTTTGTGTTTTCAGCGAGGATGTAAAATGAAAGCAGCACAACTTCGGCACTTTTGACAAGTAGCAAAGCTGGTCTTCACTAACTCCATATAAAGCAGCCTGTATCAAAGGAACCTGAGAGTTAATCAGTTGGAAAGATATTTTCGCTTACTACGGAAGCCAAAGATGCATTATTCATTATTGTTTGTACATAATCGTCCCACTTGTTTCTAGCCTAAGCCACAGTACAGCCAGCATTCTGAAATTGTGTCGCCATTTCTTGTCATTACTTTTGCACCGTACCTAACGATCTGTGTGCATTTATGGTACAATCATTATGCGCGCATTACGAGCTTTCAGTTGTTTATTATGTCCTAAAATTATCACCTGTGTTGGTAGTTTAGATTATTTAAAAACTGTTTATAATGTACAAAAATACATTTGTAACCATTCTATAGAACTCTTAATTTATAGTCCGGCCTATCTCTTCTGTATTAAGGAAGGGTTTAAAGGAAATTATATATACATAATATATATATTCTCTCTCTCTCTCCTGAATAACATCGTATCGATATTTATATATTAAAATCAGCATAAAATGACGCAGTCGATATTAAAACTTACATTTAAATTAATTTTGATTTACGAATAGAGTAGTGTTTACAGTTCCCTGTATCTGAAACATCAATCTTTGGTTTGCAATTTCACAGCCTTCATAGGCCCTTTGTTAATAACATTACATGGCTACGAAAATAATCTATTCTTTGAAAGTAAATTTGTTTAATTAACAATGAAAACAAAGGCATAAATAAATATTAGATAATTTTGTAATTTGATATGTTATTATTGTAATCAAAGCAAGAAGGATGAGATGGGTTGTGGATGTGGCATGCACGTGGAGAAGACAAACGCATACAGAATTTTGGTGGGGGAAGCTAAATGCACGGGACCACTTTGAATACTTAGGCGTAGAAGGGGATAATATTAAAATAAATCTTAAAATATGTGTGGGGAGGGTGAAGACTGGATTCACGTGGTCCTAAGTTGGGACAAATGATCTGTTCTTACGAACACAATAATGAACTTTCAGGCTCCATAAAATACGGGGAATTGTGCGACTAGCTGCGGAACTATTAGCTTCTTATGAAGGACTCCGTTACTCACACCGAGGTAGTTGGTTAGTTGGTTGGTTGCTTAGTCAGTTAGTTGGTTGGTTGCTTAGTTAGTTAGTTAGTAGACCCATAAATAACATCTGTTACAGATTTGGCTTTGCTTTGGTGTTCATTGCACAATATATTGCATAAAATAAGTCTCATGGAATTCGTGAAACATGCGGTATGTAAGTAATATATTCGTCTAACTTCAGTGATGAATGTTACAAGTGGCAGGCACTCCCGCACCAGGATTTCAGTCCATAAGAAATGCCACGAAACTAAACACATAACTTCTTGCTTCAGTGACCTCTGACATGACGTCAGTATAACGATGACGAATGTGTCAGTTGATGGATGTTAATCGATAATGAATCACAGTGAAACTATTTCGGGCGCCCAAATCCCCTTCCTCCCCACTGTTCCCCGAAAGACGGTGGCAGTGTGGCGACGGGGTGGAGTGGCCGATGGAATAGTGTCTGCGTGCGTTGTGGGTGGTCTCCTGGCTTCAGGTCCTCCTCCACGCGACTAAAAGATATGGGTGCCCAAACAAAACAATTAGCCAGGAACTCCACAAGTTAAAGTGGCTTGTCGCGGAGGTACCAGACAAAACTCCGCTTTAATTTTGCAGTTGCCCTGGATTTCCGTTCACGAAATGGGAATGAAACAAGTTACTGAATGATCGATTAATTACTTGTCCGCATATTACTTTATTTGTTAGACTGATAATTATTGTTTAATATGTTATAACCTCAAAATCCAAAATGTAACCCAAAATATGGTAGGGTTCCATTCCGCTTGCCGCTATCAATTTTGTGCATTCTGAAGGCATAGAAATTGGCGGTGTAGCGGTCAGCACAGTGCTTCGTAATGGAGAGTGCTGGAATTTGAGTCTTCGTCTAGATACCTACTGTTTTCCTCTCTGCCATAAATGCACTTCGGTTTCAACGAGATCAGACAATTCGAAATAAAAAATTTAAAAATATATGGCCGTACTAAAATGCGTAAACATTTCTACACTTGCATGTAATACAAGTTACGTACTAGTGGTGTAACAACTGCAGATGTTATTATTAACTTGAGAGTTACGGGTAAAGCATTCCCATTACAGACCTTTACAGGCCCTTAGGATTCCAGGAGATTGAGGCTCCCAGATTTCTAGATAATCGGCACATGAAGGTGGTAAGGTTGTCAGCCCTAAGCACCGGCCGCCTTTACCCCCCAGGAAATATTCCTAGTACTCATTTCTGTTAGAGGCTGAGTCGACCCCAGGGCCATAGTGCGACCGAAAGGATTAAGTCAATGAAAAATTCCAATGACACCATCGGGAATCGAACCCACGACCTTCCGACTTGTAGCACAGTGCCTCAACCAACTGCGCCACCGCGTGCCCTCAACTTAAGAGTTAAATAAGAATATTATCACTGAAGTAATTGAAAAGGATTTGGAATGAAAAACTAGTGGCATATCGCTATTTGAAAGGACCAGGGAAAGCTGTGAAAAATAAGACCAGAGAGATCTGAAAGGTCAAGCGTTTATGTACGTCTGTATGTCACCTTGATTTCAGGCTTCCGCCGCGATGTTGATGATATCTGCGCTCTTCTGGGATAATACGCGGCGTCGTGTGGTAATTGTTCACCGACGTTTCGGGACAACGTATCGGTCCCATTTTCACGGGTGAAGAGTCCGAGTAGGAAAGAAAGAAAGCCAGCAACTATTCGGACTCTTGACCCGTGAAGATGGGACTAATACGTTGCCCCCGAAACGTCGGTAAACAATTACCACACGACGCCGCGTAATATCCCAGAAGAGCGCAGATCTGTATGTCACCTGTTTGCTGTTGTATCATAAATTTTCATGTATATTAATGAAGAGGCTTGTTGAATAGTCACGTATTGTGCAACGTGACACCGTGTCGACCGATCGAAGTAGCATAACATTTCAACTTCATCATCACTGCTGTGAGAAGCTCAAATCACGCAAAAACACGCTTCTACCCTTTAAACTCCAGAAGAAAACACTTCCTTCAGAAAATTCGTCATAAAATGCAATTACAAGATAAGGTTATTTGACATCATCCGCATTCCGCATCAAAGTGACAGCATCACTTTATGCTCTAAAAGTACAGTACTGGAGCAAATTTAATTCTCCATGCCAAGGCTTAGTGTAGGCCTTCTTATGACATCTGTCAGGGGCGAATAAACTCATTAGGTGTATTACGACCTCACAGCTGAATTTCATACTAAATTGTTAGCAGTTACACATAGATGCGAAACACGCACGATGAAAGGAAACTGTGGGATACGCAGGCTATTAAATTACATCGGGAAGATGACAGGATTGTAAGATAACTTATTTACTGTACGTAATGTAAAGTACAGTAGTCCCCCCGTATCCGCGGGTGATACGTTCCAAGACCTACCGCGGATGCCCGAAACCGCTGATAGTAGCGAACCCTATACATAAAAGCGCAGAGTAAATTTTAGATCGACTAAAGTCGACGCTGGCAAATTAAAACGTAAATACTGAAATCGACCATGGTCGACTTTGGCAGTGAATGTGTTAATATTTTCGGACCGCGGTAAACCGCGGATACGGGGGTTCTACTGTATTTCTAAAAATATGCTTTTTTTTTTTACTTGACGGATAAGCGTCGGCCCGTCGCTCTACTGAGTTATTATTAGACTTTCTAAAGGTTATTATCACTGCGATCGTTTGACTAGCTCCCGTCATCTACAGTTAAACCTCCCCGACATGCGGCGTAAGAAGCAACGCTGGCAGAGCGTCGGGCGGAGCGTGGGGCCGGCGCTTGTCGGTCAAGCAGGAAAAAAATAACACTCTATACATAGAGAAAATTGGATAAGACATTTACAGATAATAGATGACTGTCGAAGTAGTAAACAAGCCTGAAAATGGTGTCTCTTTGGAAAAAGAAATATTTGAAGACTAACAAACAGATGATCAAATGATATGCAGAAATAAATTCAGACTTGAAATAAAGGAGCTAGGATTTCGTAACAACATGGGACCACCTCCGCCAATGGTAATTAGTTGGTTTAAAGAGAATGGCTGGAATTTTGTTTATCATTTGTCACGCACATTCTTTGTTACCTGCTTTCTAAAAAAAACATTCCTAAATTCCAGAACTGCAGTACTGACTACCGTTGCCATTTTCGGAAGCTATTTAATTATTTAGTTGGCATTTTAGCATCGGAGTGTGTTCCATACAAAAAGATAAGTGATGTTCTAGACTAATGTCAAAATCTGGGAAAAACAGTATAATCATCTAAGTAAACTAACTCCATACAGCAGAGCCCCTCCTGAGAAGCTAACAGGTCCTCAGCTAGTCAAGAAATTCTCCGCATTTTATGGAAGCCGAAGGTTCATTACCGCATTCACAAGAGCCCGCCACCTTTCCTGATCCTGAACCAGATAAATCCAGTCTATCTCCCCCCCTCCTCCCAGTCCACTTCTTGAAAATCCATTTTAACAATATCCTCCCATATACGCTTAGGTGTAATAAGTGGTCTTTTTACCCCAGGTCTCAACACCAAAACCCTGCATGTTCCTCTCCTGTCTCCCATACGTGCTACATGTCATGCCAATCGCAGTATAATCACCATTATTATTATTACTTACACCTTTTTTAAATAATTAATTTCATTTGTTCGTAAGTTTCTATAGATATATTAGTTTTTTAAGGAGAAAGAACTACAATTTTTAACCCCTTACAGCGCGAGGCTATATAGTCACGAAGTTCTTCCTTGCGCATGCGTGACGTTTTCCCAAATAACCGTGATTACCACGTAGTACATGCAGAATATAGATAGAAGTTCCATGCAATTAAAGTTTCAAAGATCGGCCCTTACCTCTAAGAAGTCATTACGTATTTGCGTTACAAAAATAAGTCGGTTAATATTGTTTAAAGAAACAACTGATACCTATTCTCAGAAATTAACAAAACGCACAAAATAAATTCCGTCAGCGAAATATGTTGCTTAACGCTAAGCATGCGTACCCCATTTCCATTAGTCCTTTCAACACTTCGAAGTTTGGTTGCTCATCTAAGTTACATACGAAAATACAGTTCGTACCGCACAGAGAACAAAATTCATGTCCATTATGGAGAACAAATTTTACATGCTGTTTAGAAAAATAATCGGTACTTACTGTGAGAATCATACGAAACACCTAAATGCTGTCTCCGGCCGAATTCAAATTTCTATTTTTTATGTTAAGGTGTGGGCCGGGATAGCGTAGTCGGTATAGCGACTCCCTACGAGCTGGACGGTCCGGAGATCGAATCCCGTTGGGGGCGAGATTTTCAGCAGCCGTCCAGACCGAACCTGGGGCCTACCCAGCCTCCTGTACGAAGGGTACCGGGTCTGTTTCCCGGGGGGTAAAGCTGCAGGGGCGTGATATCGACCAGTCAACCCCATCTGGCGCCAAGGTTAAAGAAAGAGTAAAGCTATACCTCTACTCCCCCTCTGGGCCTTCATGGCCTGTTCTAGGGTGAACGTTACCTTTACTTTTACCATGTTAAAGTAGGGAATCAGCAGCTTAATAATGTGGTTCTAAAGATCAGATATTAAAATTAGACTATCATGTAACATGTTATTCGTTACACTCATGCTAAATTTACTGTTGTCATTAATTCAAATTTCAAATTTGCAGCATCTTTAACTCCGTACGGAGGGTGAATGAGAGAAAAATCTGGCCGAAGTTTTCTCATCTCAGATCTTCAATGGCAATATCATAGTAATTTAAATATCACTTCTTTGCACATGTTAATAATAAATTATAATTAGAAACAGTCTGTTAAATATTTGTCGTTTGAGAGTCCCTAACTTTTATAAGTCCCAATTACCAAAACTTTAGGCTGTAAGTCTTCTGTGCAAGCAAAATTTCGTGTTCGGTTGACTTTCTTCTTCAAAGAGGAAACAAGAATTATGAGATTTTTATGCTGTCCGTGCGTGCGTATATCATATTAGTTTAGCTTTCGACCCACGAGACGGACATGCACAAAACTTTGTATGCTTATTACACAATTGGGGCCCGCCCGAGCGCCTCATTTTCTGCTTTCGTACAATCAGTAAGCGCAACATAGCGGAGGAGCGAACTTACGAAATGGGGGGGGGGGGGGGGGGTTGACAATGCGAATTCTATGAATTCTGATAGAGGTAAAATTAAATAAATTTATTTGCCAGAATAGGGGAAAAAACAGGTAAAGACAGAAACCAGTCAGGTGTAAACACGACGCTCCATGTCAGCGCCGTTTATAGAATGTGAGGAAAACGAATTATTGATTGCTAATTTTTCTGCATGGAATATTATTTTATAATAAAATGTCGGTTATGGGCTATTATGTTAGTGACTAAATTAGAAATTTATATTGAGAAAGAAAGTGATAAGCAAAGAGTTTAATTAAATAACATTGATGAAAAGGCGGACTAATCTTGAAGAAATTCTATAAAATAGGAAAATGTGCTTCTTATTTTCTGCCTAAATCTCGTTGATCTGTATTGATGAAGATTGGAAGCATAGTCATAAATTGGCTAATGACATTGGGGCGGGAGGGCTGCAAAATCGACCATGGCTATTAGGAACTTTAATTTACGAACGAGTCAAGTTACAAAGATAGGAAAGATTCGTTTGAAATTAGGGTTTTCATTTTTTTTTTTTCCTGTCTTTATACCACTCAAACAGTCGTTTAGAAAATATTTCTAATTTTTATTTGCCTCTCTTTAACTCATTAGCAAAAAATATTCTTAGTTAGAAAATATATTGAAGGGGCATTTCCCCCCTTGTCCCCCCCCCTCCCAAAAAAAGTGTGCCTGTGATGAGAAGAACGGCATAATTGAACAGCTTCTGAAAGTCTGGAATAAGATCTTGTCGGGAACAGATCGGCCGTATAAAAGTACGGATGTACGGACTGTTTGTGGACAGGTGTGCATGGTAAGAGATCACATTACTGAATATTTGGATTTTATGTTCCACGCATATCTTTGTCCAAACACTATATTCCACCTTGAATTGGTTGTGTTGGCCGTTTAAGTGTGAGCCGGTGCATTGGAAGCATATGTTGTGTCAGGTGAAGCGCAACTGAACTTGAGGACATATGTTCGTATACAAGTAAAATAACCATCAGGTATGAGAAAAATTACATTATAATTTATAAACATAAACACTTAATTATTTTCATAATTAACAGGAGAAAACTGATAAAATGGGCATCAGTAAACGCTGAGGGATGAATTCCGTCCTGAATAATCACTGTCGTATTGGTTTTATCCAGCAGAGAAGAAATTTTCCAAAATTCTATCAGCCACCTCAAAATTCTAGGAGCCAAAATGTTGGCATGAAGCAAGATCCACATTGAGGACTCATAAATTTTAGGCGCCACAGTTCAAAATCTAGTCGCCATGGTGACATGGCGCACGGGATTTGTGCACCCCTGAACTAAACTTCATAAAATGTGACATTTTCGTGAAAGTGAGTGTTCAGGCTATGGTCTTCTAGGCTGTGACCCCCTGTTTGTAATCGGCAGGGAAATATGATTTTTTCCCTTCTTCCCTGCTTTCAAACCTGTCCTGGGGCCCACCCAGCCCTCTACTCAATGGGTACGGGGCCCTTTCTCTCGGGAGTAAAGCGGACAGGCTGTGAGTCTAACCACTCACCTTCATCTAGGATCAAGCTGAAGGATAAATGTAGCTATAACTCTCGTTCCCCATACTTTTTTATGGCCTGAAAGAGGAATACCTTAGATTTCTTTAAGTTCTCTCTGCAGGGTCTCTGAAAACGGGTTTCTCATAGCTTCCTGGTCACCATTCCTATTGGACCAGTCGGACTTTATCTCCTCTCCCTTTCTCCTAATCAATACTCTCCATGTCACATAGCCAACATAACTTGGTGACATCCACAAGCCACTGACTTCGACCCTGTATAAGGAGGCAAAATATTCCGTTGACATTTAAGACATCATGACGTCACAACTGAGAATACTAAAAGTTCTGGGTATCTGTAATCCACTACCACTGGTATGATATTGAGTTCTTATTACAAGTTTCGTAGAATTGCTCACAATTTAATACCTGGTTGTCACGGTGCGAAGTCCCCTCCACGTACAAGTTTTTATTTTCACATTTATTTTATTTTTCCCCCGTTTACTCCCTGCTTTATCTGAATATTTTCCAAGATTTTTTACTTGCGCTTTATTTGTAAAACACATTATTCTTCCATATGCTAATTCCTTACTCCTCCTCCTTCTAGTCACTTTCTACACAAAAATATCCCATTCTCCATGTTCTTTTTTCTGGACAGTTTATCACTATATTTTAAATGATCCATAGCCGTACACTGAGCAATAAGGCATGATGTTAGAACCAACAAATGCACAGAAGTGTATGCAAGTGTATTATACACACTGTATACCTCCTACATATTTCGACCACTCATGTGGCCATTTTCAGGAAGGTGCATTGGTTCCATTAACTTCTGTAATACTTCGATGTATGTATTCTTTGTACTGCACCTCCCTGAAGATGGCCACATGAGTGACCGAAACATGTAGGAGGTATAGAGTGTGTATAATACACTTTCATACACTTACGTGCATTTGCTGGTTCTAATATCATGCCTCAACAGTGTATGTTAAACACCTTCCTTACCTAAAGATGGGAGAAAGTTCTGTTTTTCCATTCCTCTTCTAATTTCTCTAATATATTTTCAAGGCTCTTACTTTCAATTAAGCTGTCTCGTTTCTTTCATTTCTAGTACAACTTTCAGCATGTTTTTCCTCACCATCTCCGCCCCCAATGTATGCTTCTTATCTTGGCGAAATAATAGTGATTTCTGTCAGATATTTTCCAGTTATGTTCTGCCTTCCCACATAATTACACTCTTCGTTTATGATCTAACACAGCGCACTGGTTTTACTTTCCTGCTCGTCCTTGCTTACTTCTCTTTCATCTTTTTACTCAGATAACCAATTTCAAATTACCTTTCTGTCATTCGTAGCCTTGTCTAACAGGGTCTTCAAAGAGGAAGATCCCATCAGGATAGAGGCCTAAGTAGCGTGGAACAATGCTATCAAGAAAGGTGGGATCTAGTCATGATGGACGACTACTGTTGGTTTCTTCGGAAAAAAAAAGGATGATTCGATTCACAGGAGAAACACGAGAACTAAACGGAATTTCCTTGGTAAAAAAAAAAGAATAAATTTCTTTTGTGTCATACTTCTATACCTTTTTTAACATCCATACTACTCTCTATACCTTTCATCTGCTACTGAATAATGTATGAATATATATAGAGCCGTAATAGATAAATCTCAGTTCTCATTCAATTGGGTTACTCACTGAAGCCATTTAAAATGTACGTAACTTCTGTTATACGAAGTTGCTACAACTGTCATTCTTCGACGATTATTATGTTAATACTTACCGTCCTCTATATAAATAGGTAGAATTAGAGATTAATTCTATTTCTACGGCACCTCTTCATTATTTCAAACAAAACTAATGAGTTTGGGAACCTCGTAATTAGAAATAAAAGAACACGCCGTCGATCGCAACTGCATGTTTTGCCTTCTTCTTGGATGAAAACTGCCGAAATATGATATTCACTTGGAAAGTTAGATACAACTACTTCGCTTGTCTCTAGCAGCCCTCAACTCAAATTCATCAGGCTCACTCACTAATGGCTCAGCCCTGTGTTCTACAGTCTGCCTAACATCGTTAACTCCAATAACATTCGACAGTCGACAGGCGGTAATTCTTCCGCCTATTTAAGATGCTATGAAGTTAGTTGCGTGTTTGTAACCTTTCTTACGTTCATTCGTATCTTGGTATAATTCACTAACATTCCTGTTCTTGGTGTTCACTTCAAGCTAATAAATTTTGTCTTTCAAATATTCCATTATCATTCTTGAAATGTTTTCTACTTCCATTTCTTAGTTGTTTAGATCCTCTTTATTAATTTGTCTTGGATTCTGCAACCATTTTAAAACAGCCTTCTTCTTTTGATCTAGAGACTTTGTTAAATCTTTGCCAAACCATGACTTATGCTTCTTGAACTCATAATCAACGACACGCTGTCATCTTTGGAATAATTTTTAATAACCTAGTGCTATGCGGCACGCGGTGGCGCAGTTGGTTGAGGCACTGCGCTACAAACTGGAATGTCGCGGGTTCGATTCTGAATGGTGTTATTGGAATTTTTCATGGTCCTGGGGTCGACTCGGCCTCTAACAGAAATGAGTACCTGGGATATTTCCTGGGGAGTAAAGGTGGCCGGTGCGTAGGGCTGACATTAACACCTTAATGTGCCTCAGCATCCTGGAATCCTAAGGGCCTGTCCAGGCCTGTAATGGGATTGCTATACAATTAGTGTTTCAGCTGGCTTAGTCTTTTATGCTGATGGAGGCGGTACATATCTACCAGAGTACATAAGCGTTACATCTCAGGAGACAATAACTCCGTAATCACCACTATGAGAATGTCAGATTTCATAAGCAAAGTAACTACATATTTTCCTGGACGTGTTAGCAGACATTAAGCACACTGAAGGAGAAGCTTTATGAGAGCCATCCTCGAGGCAGCTTCTGCGTCTTAAGCGTGGTAACTCAGAGTAGGGGTGCAAGTTGATTTGGGCACGTCAAATAACTACTGTAGCCGATTAAAGAATTCAATATAAATATAAATTTTTTCCCTGTGGATAAGGAATTCCGTACCCAATGACATTTCCAGTCTTTAAATACCTCTCAACTGAAATTCCTTTCAAAAAGTCATTGTGCACTGACAGCTGTTTCAGCTTGTACTATGTGTGTTTGTATTTTGGATCAGTCGGTATGAGAGACCACCCACGTCGCCTAGAAACTGGCTCGATGCACCGAATTACACGCTACGCCCGATCCCCCTCCATTCCCCCCACACACACTCAAACAATTACTACCGTGTTGGTTAGGGTGTCAACGGGGAAGTCAGAGAATTTATATTCTATACAGTGGAAACATAAAATTCCTGTTGCAAATTGCATACAGAACCATCTACAGTCAATTACTTCCAGCCAGCAACATGCCTTTACTATTTATGTTCACTTTTTACAGTTCCAGAGAGAGAGAGAGAGAAAGAGATTTCCTAATTGAAAATATAGTAACGTAATTTTAAAAAAGTTGGATGACGTAGGTTATACGTATATGGCAAAGTCGTATACCGCAGTCATGCAAGGAGTTGGACAAAGTATTTCGCACCGTCTTACAGTACAAAACTGTGTTGATTGAGCAGTTCTACGCCTCTAACTTATCCAATGAGAAGTACAGAATAAATAAATAAATAAATAAATGTAAAAGTATATTTATGAATAAATAAATAAACATAAATTCCTACATGTAATTAAATATTATGCCAGGATGACTGTGAATAAAGCATAAAATATTTATCTCCAAAAACAGAAGTACAAATCCAGGAACAGGAAAACCTTTAATTGTAATACATTTGTAGAAAATTCAGTTTGCTAAAAATAATTTAAAGACCGACAAAAACAGCAAAATGCAAAATTGTGTAACTTTGAACTAAAGATTCAAATTGTGTTAATATATATTCTCATAAAACAACTAGTCAGGGGGTTATTTCTTGCTGAAATAGTGGATTTAGATGAAGCTGACAACTCACATGCATCTACTGATGAGATTAAGAATATGTGGAGCTTTACCCACATAAATCCACACCTTTTCACGGGGCAGTGATTAGGCACACAGACAACTTTATCTTAATTTCGTACACAATTTCGACATTCTGATAAGAGTGATGAGAGAAAACGAAACAGTACAGCATCACAGCACACGAACGTGTTTGTTTACACAACATCGAGGAGCTCTGTGGTTTGCAGGCTACCTGGTATAGTTAGACCGGTGAAATTAATTTACAGTTGCTACAGTAGGTGAAATACACAGAGTATCGGTGGGAACGGCTCATGGAAGACCTAAATGGAGAAAGAATTACATCAGTAGTTTGAATATTAGGAAATGAAAATGCGAATCACATGCCAGTAACAACTATCCAAACTATAAACAGTATTAAAATAAATTAGGTCACCCTACATATTTCTGCAAATCTTACTTCATCCGCAGCGGTCCCACATTTCACAGAAATTTCAAAATGCGTTATAAAAATGTTTACTGCATTTGTGTTGCAGGTAGTTATTTTTTATTGACGTAAGGCAATAAAACACATTGGTGAAAAAAAAATCATCTTTTACGTTACGAGTTTTGGAGATGAGTGCCAGGCCTGTGTGCACCTGTGGAGTTTGGTTAATGCTATATTGAACTTTTAGTTCGAAGTGCCTTACAGTTACAACTTCTGCTTTAATATTTCCTTTGGGGCCAATCCAAACAATTACTTAAATAAAAACGAAAACCAATTTAATAGAAAGGCACTAAGCAAACTTATGATGGCTTCACACATATAGGCCTATAAGTATAAATACAACTCGTACGTACATTCATTACTTACATACATATATAAATACATACATGCATACGTACATACATACATACATATGTACATGCTTATATACATAGGCCTATATAGAGGATGGTCCACAAGAAATGGCTAAAGGGACCAACGGACCAGGGGACGTCGATTTGGCTAAGCACAAGTCTCCGCCTTAGCTAGCTTTATAGTTGGTGGTTGGTTGGTTGGTTGGTTGGCTGCACAGGTGGTTATGTGTGTGTTGCGGCCTACAAAGCACCCGTCTGGATCGCTTTTATTTCGATAGAAATCTCCTAAAGAGCCTTTTGTAGTGACCGCCAGGTGTCCATTCCATACAGGTCTAGCTTCAAAGAGTAAAACTCACAAATTCCCAACCCATGGCCCGTCATTTTTTTTTATTCCTGAACCACATAAAACTGTGAAATGGCAATAAAACTGTCAGCCAACGTAGGTAACAGATATGGAGACAGAATGACACAGCAAGAAGAGTCAACAGACAGACAGAGAGAAAGAGTGGAAGAACATAAAAATAAAAAATAAATACTATCTGTAATAATATTAACAGACGACTCCACAGCTTTATCATTAAATAGCTCCTGTAGTTGATACAACACCTCGAACGGTTCAGGAATCGTAAAGCCTATTGTCATTAAAGATCTGAAACGTACTCTGAAAGGTATTGTGAATTCAGAGCATTTCCATTTCTGTTATATAAGAAAAGAACAGGCTGCAGTGAACTTTGAAAAACAGGCGAGATAAAGCACGAAGTGACAGCACCTTTGTATGGTTTATAACACAAACTCCCACACAATGCGATTTTCCCCTCCCCGCATGAAGTATTTCTTTAACAGAAAAGATTTTCTTTACATTTGAAAAATCGGCAGTTTACCTCCTTGAATGTCATCATTATCACGACTCGAGATGGAGACATTTACCTTTTGACTTTTCTTGCTGCACTGAGTCCTTTCGGGAAAGAGAGGTTTAAGGACCGCGCCGTGGTTGTCAGCCAGCAGCGCCGTGCCAGCACGGGCAGTGCAAGAAACTGCAAACATCAACAGAAATGTGTACTCACTTGGAATACACGTAGCTTCAGCTCACTGCTGGACACCAGTAGATCTACAGTGCATATAGTGAAACAGTATGCTTCTTTCTATTGCCGTGAATATTTACCATATCGAAAAATAACCAGAACAAAATTTGCAGATATCAAATCGCGTATCTGTTAGAAAATAACTCCGTGCAGCAAAATAGTCGCTGAGGGTCAATACTTTCACATTTTTTCCTGGAAGACTAAGGTTAATTACCGTCCTCACAACACCTGGCCATTGGTTCCTATCCTAAGCTAAATAAATATAGTCTATATCCATCCCACTGTTCAGTTAAGACCCATTTTAATATTATATTCCCAGCAACGCGTAGGTCTTCCGGCTGGTATTTTTACTTCAGGCTGTCCGGCTAAAACTTCTTATGTATTTATTACTTACCCATGCGCGCTACATGCGCCGCTCATTTTAGTTTTCCGGATATGATAGTCCTAATAATATTTGGTGAATAGTAAAGTTATATAATTGCTCGTTAGGTAGTTTGTCACTTTACACCACTTAGGTTAAAACGCTCCTAGCAAACCGTTCTCAGTCAGCCTCAGTTTCTGACATCATATAGCGTCGGTGATAATTGAAGCGTGTGTAGCGTTCATAGGGAAAACCAAAATACTCGGAGGAAAAACCGTCCCATTGTCACTCTGTTCACCACAAATTCCACAAGGACTTGCCTGGGATCGAACCCAAGTTGCCACGACGAGAGGCCGGCAACTAACCGCCTGAGCCACGACCTCCCTCTAAGTAAACAAGGTAATCAAATTAAGTAGAACTTAAATTGTGGCGCGTGCGCGTAATATTTCTACCTCCTCGATTATCCTAACAGCCTGATACCGTTTCACTCAAAGAGATCGCTTTTAGGGCGATTTAATGTTGCCGGCAACAATAAAACTTACTGAGGTCATCGTGTAAAATCCCCGATATATTTGCCCAATTTTAACCAAATTTGGATTTTCTCGACAGATTTGCATAAAAGTTCTCAGTATCAAATTTCACGGAAATCCATCCAGTTGGAACCGCACTGACACATAGGCAGACAGACGGACGGACGGCCACTATGATATGACGAAGCTACTAGGCACTTTTCGCAACTATGAGTACGCACCTGAAAAACTATCGATATTATCTGATGATTAACGCCATCTGTCCGAGACTGGAAGTAACTACGTCTTTGTTAATAATATATACAAACTACAAATCACAAACCGCCTCCTAATCATGGTATATAGGTATGTAAATTGTGTTTATTTTATAAGGAAGACATTTAATTCATCGTGTCTCTGTGTCCCATCTCTCGAATACGTCTTGAACACAATGGCCGATTTTTAGGAAAGGTGATAGGAACGATATGATAACGATAATTTGTAGTTTTTGATTTGCGACTTTTAATAGTACCAATATGGCCGATGAACACACTTGTGGAGTTGAAGAGAATACAGCGTCGTACTGAAATTTTGTGAGAGCAATAGATCTTCCTAAAATTTGTAATCGTAAAGACAATTTTTGCAGAACGTATAACAAAAACACATCAAACAATAATATCCACGTTTAACTTATGGGTTGATGGCGACAATTAATAAAACACTGGACAGAAGCATGTAAAACAAAGCTTAAATATGTCTATAAATCAGGAATTAAACACAGCACATGTCAGCAATTACAAACTTGGTGGCTGTTCTATATTTCATGTTGTATCTACTAATATTCACAGTACATTAGACAACGTAGTCAGGATCCTAACAACCGCAATTTATCATAGAACTTGGTCACTAAATTATACAGGTCTAGTACTAATTATAAATGTATAGATAGCATTGCTGCTAGTTTCGTTATATGGACATCCAAAAGAACAGATCTAATGAGTTCTTCCTCTATGTAAAGCACGAGTACATACTTATTAATCATTTTCTTTCTTATGATAGAAAAAGAAAATCACAGCCGGTTATCTTCAATGTACACATGCATGCATGCATGTATATATGTATGTACATAAGAACGCACGTATGTAATATAGGCTATGTAATGCGTGTAATGAATGTAACGTATGTAAAGTACATTATGTATGTAGTGTATGTATGTATGTGTGTGTATGTATGACAGGTGAATAAAAATTATTCCGCCATAAGTTCATTTATCACAAAGTGTTCACTTCCTCGTCCACAACAGCCCTGTATATGCTTAAGATTCTGTTTCCACAAAACACGAAAAATATAAATGGAGCATTAAGACCAAAGACCAGCTTTACCTCCACGCCTCCTATAGATTTACGCCTTATTTTTTTCAATCTCCTATAGGAACCGTGTTGCTGGTTCGCCACACTACGTGACACAAGGTATGGACTTGGTGTGTTCTTGCATCCAACGTCTGACAATACACGGGGGAAGCTATTGTCAGCAAGAAGGAAACGGTATGACAGATCAATCATGGCGACTGGCGCAGACCGCCCACCAAGATCGGTAAAGCAGGCGGCTGCCGTCGGAAAATTCAGAAATAAATTTAAAACATAACAAAGCAACAAACACACTAATTCGACGAGCAGATGCCTTCTGGATTAGCTAATAGGAGGTCAGCTGCACAAAATTTCCCACATTTTATGGAACCCACAACCATTACCCTGTTCACACAAAGCTGCCAAGGTTCCCATTTGTGAGCCTAATGAGTTTAGACCAAATTTACCACCCTAATTTATATGTTCCATTTTGATACAAAACTGAAGTCTATGTCTACATCTTGTTGTGCATATTGTTCCGCTCTCTCCCATGGGTGCTGCATGATCTGCATACTTCGGTCTGCTTGATTGGATCATCATATCATCATAATCATCATTATAATCATTATAATCATGTATGGTGACGCGTACATGTGATGAAGCTCCTCATGTTGCAATTTTCTAAAATCTTCTGACACTTCCTCCCTCTTAGCTACAAATATTCCTTTACACATACATACATACATATATACATATATAATACATATATATGTATATACATACGTACGCACATACATTACATATCCATGTACGAAACGAATATGTACATACATTACATATGTACATACATACACACGTACATATATTACATACATACGTAAGTACATGCATAAATTACACACATATATACTCGTACATACATACATACATACATACATACATACATACGTAAGAAAATAATACATACATACATACATGCATACATACACATACATACATACATACACACATACGTACATACAAACACATACATACATACATACATACATACACACATACTTACATACAAACACATACACATACATACATACATACATACATACAAACATACATACATACACACATACGTACATACACATACATACATACATACATACATACATACACATACATAAACATACATAAACATACATAAACCTACATACATACATACATACATACACATACATACATACACACATACATACATACACACATACATACATACACATACATACATACATACATACATACATACACACATACATACATACATACACACATACATACATACACATACATACATACATACATACACACATACATACATACATACATACATACATACATACATACACACAAACTTACATACAAACACATACATACATACACACATACTTACATACATACACACATACTTACATACAAACACATACATACATACACATACATACATACATACATACATACATACATACACACATACTTACATACAAACACATACATACATACACACATACTTACATACAAACACATAACTACATACACACATACTTACATACAAACACATACATACATACATACATACATACATACACACACACATACATACACACACATACATATATACACATACATACGTGTTATTAAACTGTCCTTGAATCCAAAGTTTAATCAACCTGACCATACGTCGTGCAATGTCATGGAAAGTACACAACATACATAATTATAACAATACAAATATATTGTAAGAATAAATACAAATAATCAATAGTTACATTAAATATATCAGCTAAAACAGATAACAAAATTATAAGTCACTTCTAAACTTTATAAACATATCAAAAGAGTAAAAGCAGTGTGTGATAAATATCTTCTTAACGCTACTCTCAACTGAGCTTTTTCATTCGTAATATCTCCGAGTCTGCATGGTGAAGTGCTGAAATATTTGATGCCAGCATATTACGTGTATGCAATTTCTGCAAACACGAAACGTTTGCAACTGCTGTATGAAGACGGCACTTATTCATTGTATTAATACCAGGGGTGCACAAATCCCGGAATCCAGGTCGTCCCAGCGAATAAATTTTGTACATTTACGCCTACTGTATTTGTGGGTCTTTAGTATGGACCTTGCTTCATGTCACCCATCTGTCGCCTAGAATTGTGAGGTAGCTCTTAGAGTTTTGGAAAATTTGTATAATCTAAATCTACGCACTGCTAATTTTGTTTGAATTTTTCTTTGCTATAAAGAATAAAGTCCATTACTCATATGTATGTGTGTTCACATGGAAGTGGTAAAATTCGTGTACCTGAATGACCAGAAATTATATCGTTTTGCGACTCTGGAAGTTTGAAAAATTCTAATCTAAACAGCAAGAAGCGCAAAGTTGGTATGTCAGCCTTGTTGTTGAAGCAAGCTGCATAACTTGATGGAGGTGAGTAAGCTGCGTCACGACGACCATTTATTCCTGGGAAAATGGTCTCTGAATCAAATGAATACGATACATGAGAGGCCCCGGTACCGGTCTGGGCGCGATGGCGATGAGAAAAATTGGGACTCCGTCCAGAACAGAACAGCGATTTTCGGTCGTTCAGTCTGCAGCCTAGTCCTTGTACCGACTGCGCTGCGAGCCTTGTACGTTAGGGCTTGAGCAGTACAAGATTTTAAAGTATTTTTAAATACCTGTATTTGGAAATAATAAAATAATTTAATTTTTTTGTTATCGATTAAACCTAATTATAGAAAGTCGTATAAACTATGAGAAAAAACATCTGACTGTTGGTAACCATGTAATTTGTTAAATAAAACCGACTATTTCTTAAGCAATCAATCAACCAAACAAAAAATTAATCGCATATGTTTTATTTTATTTCGTAAATTATTTAACTCAAGGGCTATAACGTTGAATGGGAGCACATCTGTAGGCGATAAACTGGAAAATATGTGTAGGAAGAGGTCGTGGCCTAATTTAAGATACTGTGTCACCTTAGCTCTGGAGTAACGGTGAAAATTCACACAGGGCTCAGGGTAACCGGGCTCGGGACTAAGAAATGAAATCGGGACCTTCCTGGAAAGAAGCCTGACTACCAGTTACTCAAGAACTTTGATCTGTGCTTCATTAAGCACTATGTTGTAAAGCATATTTCTCTGCTTAATTATAAAAACTGAGTGAGTGTATAGCTTCACACATTTTAACTTCGGCACTAGAGGCTTGTGAGTGAATATCTTCATACCCAGCAACTTTATCTCTGCAACAGAACGGTCAGAATCATTTGGAAAGAAAGTTGGAGAGGGGGGCGGGGGGGGGGGTCTTTGCTGTTCTGGACGCAAATGGGACCCACGTCCGTCAGTATGTAGCCTAGATATTACAATATATTGACCGATAAACGTTACTGGCTGTGAAGTTTATCTTTTAGTCTGCACCAGAGAAAGACGTGAATTACTTCCCCTTCAGCATACACTTTGCCATTTGCCAAGTGCGCAAACATTTAAAAATTTGATAGCTGTGTGGTAGACTAGGCCACATACTATGCGATGGTTTAATAATTGGTGCGGGTCTGTTAGTTAGACATGCACATTACATCCGGGGTAGTATTAGTGATGTGGAGGTGCCGAGGGGGGGGGGGGGGCAGACAACGAGAGTCAAGTCGTGGGATTGTTTTGCAAATTCCCTCTCCCGTGGCCCCAGGGGCTCAACGACTAATGCTAACATCTTCCAGTCCCCTCATCTGCCTATCATGAAATGTACGCCTACAGCACGTATAATTATATTCAGGTCTGTCCGGATCATTAGTGTACTTCAGACTATGGCTGGCGGATCCCGGCCCGAGGGCATGGATTAACAACTTTGGTGCACTTGAAATGCGCGAATGGAGTATCAGACACTGGCTGCATCTGCCTTCTTAATGCTGAGTGCATCGTACAACTGTAGGATGGACTTATGACTAGTATATTTGTATAATGTTGAAAATAAATTTAATATTTGAACCTCTCTTCCTCTTTCTCCTCTTCTGCTTGAAACAGAGAGACAAGACTGTAACTGAGTGGATACCATTGAAAGGCCGTGATAGTTCAGTCCACGGATAAAAGCTCGCTCGAGTCATACTAATTATAGGCTGGAAGAGGGGTTTCGATTCTAAGAAAGGGCACATATTTTCATCTTTGCTACCTAGTCCAGACCGGCTCTGGGACAGGGACAGTTGCCCTTCCAATAAATAATTACAGAAAGTATTATTGGCCGCCAACAAGTTCCTAGTTATAAATAAGTAAATATTTCTTTGCACGCGCTCTCTGCTTCTTCATGGCGTGGTCAAGTGGCAATGATATTAAACATTCCTGTGCCCTTATCAGACTGCCATAGCATTTATAGTGTATGTACTTATATATGTCTAGACTCATACAGAATTTTTTTATATTGGTGCCCTCCTAATGAGGACTGCCTGTGTATCTTCCTTTCTGGTAACACAAAGACGCAATTATTTCGACAGTAACTTGACAGCAAAGTCCGAACTTTCCTGTCCAGCGACTGGTACTCCTGCTATCATATTCAGGAGGACCAAGTTTAAAATCTTGGCCCGGATATACAGACCGAATTTTTTCGTAATTTTTTCAGTCCCTCCAAGCGAAAGCCGGGTTAGTACCTTAAATTGGACCACGGCCGCTTCTGTTCGCACCCTTTCCAAATTTATTTTTCTGTATCCACCTGCAAATCGGTGCTACATAATCTGGAGTTTCTGGCGTCATCAATACAATGAATTTATTTCGGGCAACAAGCCTCATTAATAAAAGTTAAACTTCCAGCATACCTGAAGATAGTCTATATCGCCGCCAGCCTGTGGGCGAAGTGACACACAGACTGCTACGGATCAATGTGTGACATACATCATGTCTTAATGTTGGTAAGACTTCCTGCTTAACACAAATCTTATATGTAAATATTGCTGGCCACGAAGTAGCCAACGTGAGATCAGCAAAGAAAGCGGGGATGGCAGGCAAAGTCGGGCTGTCACCCATTTCCTACTGACCAAGCTGAATGTTGCTTAAGTCATGATATTGTTACATATTTTTTGTATATTGAAACCTTTCTTTAAAAAAATTCTAAATATATTCAAATGTCCTGCCAAATATGTGTAATTGCTGACGTACAAGAGACGTAGCCGCATGAAATCTTCCGTGTAGATTCCCAATATCAAAATTTGAAATCCGCTCTTTGGTGTGTGGAAATAAATAATGCCGAGAGACAGACTGACGCCATGTGCCTGCACCCCGTGAATTTCATGTGTTACAAGGAACTGTCAAAGAACAATTGCCACAATAGGACAGGACCTTTGCTTCGTTTGCTCCACACTGTACCGGCTACAGAAAGGCGGAATATGAATATGTTGGAATATAAAAATTGCCCTTGATGGTGAAGAACTTTATTCTGCCGTAGGGTTCTACGGATTCATATAGAATACAAATTAGGTGTAAACATACATGTCTGGCCATGTTTAAATTAATGCTCCTTTCATGGCTTCGCATTTTGGTTCGGATTTTGATTTATGAGCAACATCTAAGCCGCAATGTATGATGAAAACGCCCTAAACTTCCTGTTCCTTTACGCAATTAAGCCTTCAAAGACGGGCAAAATTCAAAGTTTTGGTGGCGGCTTGAATACGTATGGGGCCTAATACCGGATTCGACGTGAATGAACTATTCTATTTATGTAAATATCGAG
Source organism: Reticulitermes speratus (assembly GCA_021186555.1). Lineage (NCBI taxonomy): Eukaryota > Metazoa > Arthropoda > Insecta > Blattodea > Rhinotermitidae > Reticulitermes > Reticulitermes speratus. The sequence goes on along the minus strand of JAJKFL010000008.1, from coordinate 19,200,366 downwards.
AGCATAAAGGCTGCATTTAAGTTTAAGCGCTATTTTTATAAAGCACAGAATTTGTAATAAGTTATACCTACAGGTATTTCTTCTCCAAAATTACTGGACGAGTATCGATAAAAAATACCTTTAGAATGTTAAGTTAATAGCTTATATAAGGTCAAATTTTATTTTTGTTTGCGTATGTGTGTCAAACATTTGTAAAACCTGATACAGTCTTCATTTATTTTCTCAATAACCGTCCATCATAAAAAAAAATCCGCACATGATAAAATAGATCTAAAGGCCTAAAGTCTTCAGTATATATTTGAAATATTTCTTCGACATTGATTATATTTATTGAAAGACAACGGAACTACAAGTAATTCGGAATTGCGTGGAACGTGACACCAAATTACGACTTCCCTGCAAGTGCTCCCATTTATATAGCGAGGCCATAGAGTAGCTGCTATGAGTTTGTAGTTACACAATGTACTAATCAATTCTCGTGCACGATCTGAATCAATAGACCCTATAGCTTCGCTGTGCGTAAAATGTGTGAGATGTAACATGAAAGGTTCGCAATGTTGCCATTTTCGAAATTGGTGAACGTAACATAACGTAGTCATTAGGCAACTTAAGCAGGTACCTTTGTAACCGAGCAAGCTGGCTCAAACGGCGTTTGTGACACCTCTTCGGGAGGTGTTCATTGCCAGCTTTTCTGAAGACCTTTGTAGTTTTCTTCAGTTTCTTGAGGCAAGTTCCGGAATAGTAAAGGTAAAGGTGTACAAACCCATTACATGCCTGGACAGGCCCTTAGGATTCCAGGAGGTTGAGGCTCGCAGATTTCTAGACAATCGGCACATGAAAGTGGTAAGATTGTCATCCCTACGCTCCGGTTGCCTTTACCCCCCAGGAAATACTCCTGTTACTCATTTCTGTTAGAGGCTGAGTTGGATTATGTCAATGAAAAATTCCAATCGAAAACGCGACCTTCCAGCTTGTAGAGCAGTGCCTCAACCAACTGCGCCACCGCGTGCCCCAATTCCGGAATAGTACTTTACATTTGGTCACCACCACTTCCCTCCAAATTGTGTGCAATTATAATCCATTTATCCGACGCTATATAGACTAAATTACTGACAACATCATTCAATAAACTATAAACAATATTTCTCCATACAAAATATCACACGAATCTCCACAACAATGCAATAAATATGACGATCAAATGAAAACTAAACATAGATATTGCCCCTCCACCGTTTTATTGTGTTACCTTACACAAAAACGTACCTTAACTAAGTGTACGTATTGTTCCTAGAAGTAATACTGTATATGCAATCTTTATGGTATTCTGCGCCGTAATAATTAAGTACATTTTGCATCCTTTTTATATTTGTGTAGTCGTAACTTATTTCACCTCCTGCTGTAATTGTGGCAAACTTTTTATCCATGAAATGAATGTACGTATATATAAGTATGTACGTAAAAAACATCAAGGCTTGACATAAGTTCCATAATATCAGCATAAGTGAAGACGTGACAAAGGAAGACCTAGAAGGAGGTGGAAAGAACAAGAGCTTTAGACGAACAGACTCTTGGACCTAAACCTTAGACACCTTCATTAAGACGAAGATGAAGATGATGGTGATGATGATAATGCAGAATCCCATAATCGGACTCCTTTCAACACGAAACTCATGGCTTTCACAAAATGTGGAGAATTTTTTGACTCGCTGAGGAACTACTAGCTTGTCAAGAAGTAGTGGTCTAGTTAAATACTTAGTTAGTCAGTTATTGTAACTAGCCAATTAGAGACGGCACCATGTTGGTATTACCGGTGAGATTAAATTAAAAATTATTAACTTAAAGCAATCCCATTACAGGCCTGGACAGGCCCTTAGGGTTCCAGGAGGTTGAGGCTCCCAGATTTCTAGACAATCGGCACATGAAGGTGGTAAGGTTGTCAGTCCTACGCACCAGCCGCCTTTACCCCCCAGGAAATATTCCTGGTACTCATTTCTGTTAAGAGGGTGAGTCGACCCCAAGGCCATAGTGTGACAGAAAGGATTAGGTCAATGAAAAATTCCAATGACACCATCGGGAATCGAACCCGCTACCTTCCGGCTTATAGCGCAGTGCCTCAACCAACTGCGCCACCGCGTGCCCCCATTAACTTATGATATGCTATAATATTTTTATAAACATCTGTTGATTGGTACAAACGTTATTTGGAGGGACAGATGCCTTCCTTACCTTTCATTTTGAAATAAGGGGAGCATGCTAAAAATTATGAAAATTTGTGTTGCCGACCTGGAAGTCCGCGCAGACTTAAAGACATACAAAGCAGGTATAATTATCTGATGCCGGACCATGAAAAGACGAAGCAAGCTGCAGTCGTTAAAATGAATACATTTACATAAACAATGTACCACGACCACACGGCGGCCCTAACGACAGTATAATGGCTCAACCGCAGCCCCTTATTGCAAATAAGGATCGCAGTGGAATGTTAAGTTTTGTAAATGAGGATGTGCCCCAGTTTGAAGGACATGCATTTTGTAGACACTCTTTGCGACATTTCATGCTCCATTAAAGTCACTCTTGATTTAGGCCCATTATTTGCTTATGCAATCTGTATTAAAGGGAGCTGTCAGTATATCAAAATACATTGCGTCAAATGATATGATTTTATTTTTTATTTAGCAAGAATATGTTTGCGATAAACAGATTTTGAGATTACTTTCTAAATCAAATTTAAAGAACTGTATTATTCTCCCACTTTATGTACTTGTGACAAATTTATTTTTCATTCACTAAAATTATTAACAATCATGTTATTTTCTTAAGTTGTCCAGTCCGTGCATTTTTAGATCAATGTATTCAATTTATTGTACCAACTAAATGCACATTATTAGTTACATGTGAATGTTAAACCGAAACACTCATATGTAACTAATAATGTGTATTTAGTTTCAATTGCATACATTGAACAACCATGTTTCTTCATAGCAAACACAGACTTAGGGCTGAAAGGTTCCTGAGGTATATATCACACAGCCTAGGGTCATAAATTGCTTTCCTTCGTAATTCTCCAAATATTTGTGCTCTGCACGGCACGTTTAAAGCTACGGCCACCAGGTTCAATCGTTCGAGGCTCCAGGCTAGTATCCTACAGTATTTTACAAATGCGCAAATGTTGAAGGCGAGGTCCTGCACTGAGATGTTGTCATACGTAATGTCGGTGTTGCATTTTCCATGCATGACACTGTATCGCCAGGCACAGTCTACTGTGTGGTGTAATTCGTTAGCTAAATTACCGGTCAGTTTCTAAGGTGGCGGCGAACTTCAAAGGAAATCTCTCTCCTCTTCCTCGCTACACCTCACATCATTTCGCTACGGTCACCCAGCCCCTCTCCAAGAAGACCCGCTGCATATCCGGAGGCCACCAAACCCCCAGGATAAAGAAGTTTCTAAACAGCAAAGTCGGGAAGAGGAGGGTGGGGGGGCGCTTAAACTTCATCAATTGCAAGGTGAGTCTAATTGTATTGTAATGGGAATTAATCGATACCAGTGAGCTGTAAGCAGATCTTGCAGTAGCGTAATCATGGACTCGGGACTGTTTACGCTAAAGATCTGCCGGTGAACACCGCGTCATGAAGGTTATCGGGAGGCCAGGGGCAGAGATGGCGCCGTCCTCTACCAAAGCTTACCCTACTTCTCGTCGCCTGCATCTCATTATTTGCCATCGCTCCTTAAAATGATGGTAACGATGATGATGATGATCCATTGTGTTTGCTGATTGACGTTTCTATACCACCTCACACAAATGTGTCGAAGAAAGAAACAAAAGATACTGAAATACAAGAATGTACTGATTGAAGAATTATGCACATGAGAATGAAGTGGTGAATGTGATGTTACTAAAAACATGTGCGACTGCGCACCTGTCAGAATCAGTTCGTATTTAGAAGACGCGCTGGTAAAACACTCCAGCGAGCGAATGCTGCAGACAGCCGTTCTAGAAACAGCACACATTTTGAGAAAAGCATTGAAATAGCATTTAATTTAATTTAAAATGTCTTTTTTTTTTTCCACGAAAGCTGGGGTAGCTCACTCGGTATAGTGACCAGACTACAATCTCGACGTTCCTTACAAATACGCCTAGATTTAAGAAATTGTCTCCTCCATTCTGGTTTTCCAAATAATATTTTGCATTCCTTTTCCCCACCTTAATACGTGCTATACAACTCGTTCTTCTAATCAACCATCACTTGATCGCTCCAATAATATTTAGCGACAGTGCAAATTGTAAATTTCCTGATACACATTCTTTCAACACGTAATTCCCCACCCTTCTCTCCAAACAATTTCCTCAGTTCCCTCTGTCAAACACCCTCAATGGACGTTCCTTCCTTAGGCTGCAAGATTATGCTTCATATTCACATAGAAGAACAAATAAAGTCATGAATCTACAAAATGTAATCGTTAAGTTTTTTTAAATATTAGACAACAACGTAAAATATTCTCATTCCTAATGTGAGAGAATTACTTGTTTCAGGCTACGAAACATCTCTAAAATAAATTTAAAAAACTGATTAGTTTCAATGTGTTGAAGTTCTTTTGGGTGACCACTATGACGTAAATTTCAGAGCGACCTACAGTGAAGTTTTCATAGGATAAAAATTTGATAAAAAACAACTGGAATAAGCTGACAACTGGTGGTGTTCTCAGCTAATGTGTGTGGTCTCATGGAAGTGGCAATAGTAAGCAGGTGCCGACCGTCAGTGTTCTGTGTTTTGCATTCAAATGCGCAGAGGCTGTCACAAATGACGCATCCATCAGGAAGACTACGTGTGTCAGCACAGAGGCATACAAAGTGCTTAGGGCCCTAATCCCATTTTCAGGATACGGTAGCATTTTGTATTTTTCCCCTTATTTGAAAGTATGAATTGAATTGACTCCTATCCAATGAATAGTGTTCCCAACGCCTCCCCCAAAATCGTAACTTCAAAGATTCGCACCATCACCATATTTGTATTTTAACCCTATAAAGTCTGTGATTGATATATTTACAGCCAGGTTTAATACTGAAAACGCTGCGTTTTGCCCACACATTCTATTGATGAGTCCATCAGAAAGCGGCGTCATCATCATTATTTCTTAATAAGATCATCACCGGGGTAGTGGCGGGGGAAAGGGGGCTGTACGCCAAGACGGACAGTCACTTTCAGCCTGACTTAGGCTTGGTCTTCGAAAAGATGGGGGACAATCTGTTCTCCGATTTACCAACGTCACACTGGCTCACCATTCGTTGATACTGCATTACAAGTGATTCAGATAATTGTTATTTTCCTGTATGCATTACAGACCCATATATTTCCCGACACACCATCACACTGACTCACCACTCGCCTATACTCGACGAACATATTTCGCAAAATTCTGCTCCTTTTCTCCATTAAGTACAAAGCCACCTTTTTCCGACACTACTAAACGCAAAGCAATCCCATTACAAGCCTGAAGGTTCCAGGAGGTTGAGGCTCCCAGATTTCTAGACAATCGGCACATGAAGGTGGTAAGGTTGTCAGCCCTACACACCCCCCAGGAAATACTCCTAGTACTCTGGTACTCATTTCTATTAGAGGCTGACTCGAGGCTGCGACCGAATGACACCATCGGGAATCGAACCCGCGACCTTCCGGCTTGTAGCGCAGTGCCTCAACCAACTGCGCCACCGCGTACCTCCACTAAACGCAAAATATTTCAGATAATTTTCATACAGTTTTTTTTCGATTTGGGCACAAGACCTTAATAAAAATCAGTAAATGCTTGCTACCATTCAGCTCACCATGTCTTTTTTTAATGTTTGCTTCTGTTCTCGAAAAACGTAAAGATTAAGTACAGAGTACTAAAATGTTACATTTTATTCTTCTTGGCTATGAAACTTGGTCTTTCACAATCAGCGAATAACAGTTTCAGGGTATTCGAGACAAGAGTGAGCAGGTTTACGAGAACATTTGGAAATAAGAGAGAGAGAGAGGGAGACAGAAACAAGAGTGTGAAGAAAACTGCGAAATGCGGAACTTCCCATCTTGTACTACGTCGCCAATTTAAGGAGGCCTAAACAAATCATGGTGGATGAGGTGGGTGAAATATGCGTAAAGCACTGAAGAAATGGTGAATTCACACATTTTAACTGGGGAAACTGCAAGAAACTAACATAACCTTCGCGAAAATTAAGCGTAGATGGGGGGAGGTCATCGACGTGGATTTTTAAAAATCAGTATTAACTGTGAAAGTTTTGTATTCGGGAACTTCCGGAGTGAAATCCGTAAACCGGATATTCATCGTGGTTTTCCTCAGTCCCTCCAAGCAAATGCTGGAACAGATAGTCAAATTAAGTCACAACCACTTCCTTCCACGTTCCTCCCAATTCATAATTTACTACGAATCCTTAACTGGCCATTATCAGCCTGAGTCACTGACAGTGCCGTTAAATGAACCACGAATAAATAAATTCTCGAAATAAGAATAAATTTTCTGATTAAGTCGGTTTCCCTTTCGATACATGTTCTGTGTGCGTGTAAAACTGAATGAAACCCATTCGAATTAAAATGAAAGTCTACAGGGAAAAGATAAGGCGCTAACAAATTACAGAAACGATAGAATAAAAAGTAAGCTATACTTTGTAATCCACGAGGCAGGAACTTCTTGTTGTTCGTCGTCGTTATGAAAATTAATATCCCTTATTTCATTCTGAAACCCTAAATAGGGTAACTCCGCTGTAGATCCAAGCTTTACATTATACAGCAGGACAGACGACTTCTCAAGAATAACAGGACGTAATGCCAACCACATAAACATGATATTTATGTTTCAACTTGGGTGAACAAGGCAAAGGAAACATTCCAAGGCTCTGTGTAACGGCCGACTCGTTATCTGGTCAACTATTAATATTAACAGTCCGTTCCCTTCCCACTGATTTTAAACAGGCATGCAGCGTCATAGCTGTTCGCATTACGTGTAGTTGGTCTAATTTAAAAAATGCTTGGCATCAGAAAAAATAATTCTACAAGTGGTTTTGTATGGTTTTGAATTGTCAGATCTTATGCGAGATTTGAAATTTTAACAGCTGTGTTGGTGATGATTCAAGTTCTCTTGGATGTTACGCGCCGTGGAGTGGTAAATAGTTAATGATGCTGGCAACTTCAAGTCGACATAGCGTAACGTCCCAGCAGACTTTAGCTTTGACACACCTTACTCCGCGAGAAGATGCAGAATGTCTTATATTAATGGTTACAGCTCATCCGCATTCCGAAGGTTCAGGGTTTAAATCCCGCCCCCCTCCCAATCTAGCCATCCTACACTTGTAATAAGATTAAAATATAAGGCAGGCGACACAGCGCCTTCCTCATCAGAATTTCTTCACGAAGTCTCTCACTCTCCTGACGTGCCGAAGACAAAGATATTTCGTGAAGGGAATATTTTTATGTGCTGATAATTATCCTTGCCGATCCCAGTGACCGCGCGGTCTAAGGCGTGGGTCTTCGGCCGCTCGCTTACTGGGATTGTGGGTTCGAATCCCGCCGGGGGCATGGATGTTTGTGTTGTGTTTGTTGTATAAGGACTAGTATGGAACATAAGTGACATGAAGGACGGAAGGATTTAAAAGTACAAAATGGATCAAAGGGAAAAAAACAGGACAGGAAAAAGAAATCCCAACGGGGGCATGGATGTCTGTCTCTTGTGAGTGTTGTGTGTTGTCAGGTAGAGGTCTCTGCGACGGGCTGGTCACTCGTCCAAAGGAGTCCTACCGAGTGTGGTGTGTCTAAAAGAATGTGATAGTGAAGCCTGGAAAAATGAGGAGGACTAGGCCCCTAAGGGCTGTCGAGCCATTGAAAAAAAAATTATCCTTATTATTTTTATGGTCTTTTTTTTTGTAATAAATTTTATATTTATGCTATTATATTGGTTTTCAGAATGAGACCCCAATTTATAAGACTGCGCTTGTAGGAACCAAAGCTTCTACTTGCTATGGCTCTTTTGTCAACACTGTTCAGGAACTAATTATGTGGTAGAAGGAGGGAAGCCTGCAGTCAGACAAAGACCTGTGTCATTGCCACTTTGTCCACCACAGTTCCACATGGACTGGCCTGTGATCGAACCCGAACATTCACACTGAAAGGCCTGCGACTAATCGCCTTAGTCATGGCACTTCCTCATTGAAAATATGTACTAAAATTGTCGATAACAAATAGTATATTTATAGGCTTTAGCAGGCAGTGCGTTTGAGGTGTTCATTGTTCTGCGATATGGTGCCTCGTCTCTGGATGATAGATGCCCAGCGTTTCGAGGCAGCCGGACATTTTGACGGAAATGAGACCATCACTCGAAATTTACAGTGCCAATTGCGCAGAGAGGAGCGCTATGTCCTAACGTCCCAGAAGAAAGTAGAACTCAAATAACTTCATGTTTGGAAAGTACCTGAATGGAGTTTTGTCCCAGAGACTGGCAAACCTGACTGAGGTATTTCGCCGTGTACCTAGTAAAGAGAAAAATTTGTGAAGAGGAAGGATGCAGAAAAAGGGAGGAATTACTCATTTGAAGGCGGGCCTAGTACGATATTTCACTGGAGTGACTACTACGCCGAAATGTCTCAGCCAGCCTACTCGGCTTCCTGACCAAAATCCGAAATCGCGAACTGCATAAAACGAAATATGAGATCAAGACAACCCAGCTCTACTTTCCGTGGACAATGCAAGAATAACAAGTCTGTCTACATTGACATAAGTTACTAATAATCTGTTTCTATAAATGAGTTAAATTATTAGCCACTACCTTTGTTTCTTACCTTTATATCTAACAGAAGAAACCAACGACCCTTCCAGAGACGTGCTGGCAAAACTTTGACTGCTATTTCGCATGTTGAATTGTCCAATGGTAATTATTATTAGTCTACTTTCCAAAAGTAAAAGGGACTTTTAATTTATTCTTTGTGTGAGCGTGAGTGCGTGCGTGCGTGCAGTTGCTTTTTTGTTTGTCGCCACTCCGAGCAGAGAAGTGGATTAATTTTTTAACTACGGACATGCATCCACAGTAAATGGATTAGCTGTGTAAAAACAGAAATATAGTATACGAAAACATTATTAGCTTTGTAGCAAAAAATATGTCCACAATAAACGGATTAGCTTTGTGAAAATAGACCTATATTTCCAATAGGCCCAAATGGATTAGCTTTATAACATTAGAAACTATATATATGCAATAAATAAATTAGTCTGTAACAGAAGAAATGTGTTTTCAATAAATGGATTTGTTTTCTAACACTATAAGTTTATTGGCAACAAATCGGCCAGCTTTAGAAAGCACAATTTATCTGCAATCAATAGACACCAAGGCCCCTAACTAACTAACTCCATGGAACAGAGCCCTTCTTGAGAAGCTAACAGGTCCTCAGCTAGCCAAGAAATTCCCCACGTTTTATGGAACCCGAAGATTTATTACCATATTCACAAGAGCCCGCCGCCTGTCCCTATCCTGAGCCAGATCAATCCATTCCGTGCGCCCATTCCACTTCTCGAAGATTAATTTTAATATTATCCTCCCATCTATGTCTAGGTCTTCTAAGTGGTTTCTTTCCCTCAGGTCTATCCTCCAAAATCCTGTATGTACTTTTTTTCCTCCCCCATACATAGTGCTACATGCCTCGCCCATCTCATTCTTCTTGATTTTTTCGCTCGAATAATATTTGGTGAGGAATACAAATCATAAAGCTTCTAGTTATGTAGTCTTCTCCACTCCCCTGTTACCTTGTACCAAAGCCAGTAAGGTACACAAAATCTAAAAGACGTCTGCGCTTACAACTCACAAAACAATCAGTCCCTAAACAGTTACGTATGATTGATTACATCGTTCTGAACAGACTACGCCTTAGTTGTTTTGTTAACGGTGAGTTACTACAGGAGCATAGTTGGTGCAATCGACTCTTCATGTGAGTTTATTTAGATGTAAAAGCCGGGAATATGGCTCATAACATAGCTATCAAGTGCTCTAATAAAAGAAAAAAGGAATAAAAAACAACGCAGCAGAATAATGCATCTATTAAGGCCATAGAAAAAAACACGGGCCGCTCGGCGCTTCACCTTAACGGTAGAGAACTATTAATGCAAAAGTGATACATAGTCTAGAGTAAGTAAAAGTAAATTATACTCTGCCTTTAATTAAACAGCTTTACATAAAGTCTCATGCAGGAGAGAAGGCACAGCTCCACGAATTTTTTTATCTTCAAGGCTATATTGCGGTTAGTAGTCTGTTTCACGCACCGGCCGTTTTTCTCGCCGAGAAGGTAGCCGCCGGTACCCCATGGCTAGAAAGCTGGGTTGAAACCAGGGCCGGCCTGAATGCCGTTGAGAAGAGGAAAGTCTCTGCTGCTGTCGTGAATCAAAAACTGATTACTCTGACATCTGACCAGTAGCCTAGTCACCATAATAAATGAGCTACCATGGCTGGCATGATACTCGCAGTAACAAAGTTTAAATTAATTTAGAAAGACAGGTTACAATGCGTATGAATTTCCTGCATGTAATATCATGGGTTGCCGATCCCGGTGGCCGCGCGCTCTAAGACGTGGGTCTGCAGCCGCTCGCTTGCTGGGACTGCGGTTTCGAATCCCGCCAGCGGCATGGATGTTTGTCTCTTGTGAGTGTTGTGTGTGGTCTGGTAGAGGTCTCTGCGACAAACCGATCACTCATCCAGAGGAGTCCTACCGAGTGTGGTGTGTCTGAGTGTGATCACGAAACCTCAACAATTAGGAGGCCTAGACCCACTTGGGCTGTCGAACCATGAAAAAACATTGTCGTGGGTTGCACATGTAACAAACATCAGAGAGATTAGAAATGCATGCGGAATTGAAGTCGAAGAAATGATAGAAACGGAGGACTTGTAAGACCAACACAGATGAACAAATAATATTAAAGTGGAACTCGAAGAAATACGGTGCGATGGAGTTGGCTAGTTTCACTTGACTCATGTCACGGGTCAGTGTGTTTAATATTGACATTTATTGTTTCATAAGGGGGAAAGAATTCTTGTGCAGCTGAGTGAGCAGTAAAGTCTCAAGAAGACGTTTCTGTTCCATGTTGTTAGAAATAACTTGTGCTCGGCCATACGCCATACTCTTCAACAACAAAATACCGTTTATTCGTCAATTGCTTTGTACAGACCTGCACTATTGGTCTAATAACTGTGTTACTAGGGGAGTGAATTCAGTAGTCTACAATATTCATCATGTTTACATTTGAAGGTGTCGCCAATTATACAAACACCACACATTATTTCAATTTTAGAAGTAACGTTTTATTAAACTACTTATTCTATATTGACAATCGTTTCGTTGACTGCTTTCATCTCATTTTAACAAATATGAAGTACGTGTTTTTTTTTTAATTCTAGGATTACTTCAAGCATCACTTCTGTTGAACACGAGGCAGAAAGAAATTCGCTCTCCTTATTCCACCGACCAAATTCAAATATTAATACTTGTTATCGAATACTTTGTGAATTACACGGAGGTGGGAGCTCGAAGAGTGTAGTGGGTTACTAGACTAGAGGCGAGACAGCCGAGGAAACGTGGTTCCATTACCGGCAGGGGAAAAGCAATTTGTCTGTTCTCCAAAATGCCCAAACCGGTTCTGAGGCCCACTGAGCCTCTTATCCGATGGGTACAGAGCCAGATTTCTTCATGAGTAAAGCGGACGGTGCCTGAAGGTGACCACTAACCTCCATCTAATGGCGGGTTCAATAATAAATGGCTCTATACCTCAACTCCCTCAAATGCCTTCCTGGCATGCCCAGGGACAGCTGTGCTGTTAGGACGTACTCATCTATGTAAGAAATATGTGATATGCAATCGGTAAAGGTTATTGCTTTTCATGTGCATGTAGTATTTATCCAGAAACTTCGACTTATGTAGTAGTCACATTTCGGAAGGTCCGGCGAGAGTGGAAATTTTCGCAAGTCGGAATTGAGTATATGTATGGTAAAGTATACACGTACATAAAAGGATGTTTATTTGAAATCTAAACTCCAACACACTGGAAACTGATCGGCCGCAGCATGACTGCTCCGACGCAAGTGTTATCGCCCAGTAGTGTTCGTCCGCCATCTTAGTATCATTACGCTTTCATTCCCGCAAAAAAAAAACAAAAAACAAAAAAAAAGGCTCACGTTTCAAAAACGTTCTTTTGTCATTTTTTAAATTTTTAGAAACTGCGTAAGTCTGAAATTCCGTTACTTGTAATCTGCACGTACTCGATTCGAATCTTAGACGCATTAGAGGCTGTCCCGGATGATATTTTTTAAGTTTCTTACCAGTTTCTCCAAACAAGTAAGGCAATAGCACACCCTCAAATACAATGCGGCTAGTTGGTTCCAAGTGATTTACAATTCATCATCACATACGGCGATATATAACGTGTGCAGTATATCACTGATGTGTATTAGGACTTCTTCCAGCGTCAGTGATTACACAAACACGACATTTCGAAAGCAGCCTGCTTTCGAAACGTCGTGTTTGTGTAATCAGTGACGATGGAAAAAGTCCAAACACACATCAGTGATATCTCGCATATGACACCATTGTCTAAGGTTTATAGTGTACAAAAGGTTTTTAAGTAACTTAGGAGAAAACAAATACAGTTATGGGGGCTTGTTGGGGTAGAGGTAACGCTCAATAATTCTATTCGGGATGTCCCATTTCGAATCTCGCCCTGGACACAGGCTATGCTCGTTGGGATTTTTCATTTCTTTTCGTTTCCAATTTATCATTCAGCAATCGTCCTATCTTTCAACATTTTATAATGAAATATACTGACAGCGTCGTAAAATAAGCGAACAAACCGTTGTTCTACTCTTGCACAATGAAGGGCTGAGCGATCGTGCGCAGAAGCAGTAGAAACAGAAATATTGCCGTACTAACAGAGTTGACATCATCAGGGCGGTATACAATAGATCCTAACAAAATTTAAATAACTTTATTGAGACAAAGGAGGCCAGGTTTTAAAATCAGAACATCAGAGGGCTCAAACTGTGTCGGCAGGGACAAAGAGACGCAGCGGCTGCTGGTGGAAGTTATGATGCTTTGTGAGCAGGGATAAAGATACTTGTCCTGATCTTTCTATTAGATGCCATGCAGTTTGCATTAGGTTTTGATATTAAATTCGTATTGATTTCGTTCTTATTGTACGATTCATCAAACTTTTCAACATTTAAAACCTGGTTGTTAGAGTGCAAGGCCCTTTTTTCTATAAATAAATAAATAAACAATATATTTCCCCCTAGAACAGGCCATGAAGGTCCACAGGGTGAGTAGAGGTATAGCTATACTCTTTCTTTAACCTGGGCGCTAGAGGGGGTGGTTAAAGCCACGCCCCGGCCGCTTTAACCCCGGGAAAGAGACTCGGTTCCCATTGTACAGGGCCGGTCTGGAAGGGTGCGGAAAATCTCACCCTCACCGGGATTCGATCCCAGAGCCGTCCAGCACGTAGCGTGTCGCCATACTGACTACGCCATCCCGGCCCACTTTTCCTATCTATCTATTATCTATCTATCTATCTATCTATCTATCTATCTATCTATATATATATATATATATACTTCTTATATACTTCTTACATTTCCATCACTTTATTTTCCCATTTCTCCTCATTTTGTTCTGAAAATTTTCCTAAACTTGTTATTTGTTTTAATTTTTCTACATGCAAATTCGTCACTCATGCCTAGCCATTTTAGACAGAAATTTTACTATCTTCTCTTTTTTGCTTTAGGATTTATAAGTTAAATCGTAATGATACAAAGCGAATTTCGTTATGTAATAGAACGAGACAGATATAACGAATTTCTAACTCTGCGTTTATTAAACATGTTGTTTTGTATTCTATAAATTTCACAAATATTCATATAATTTGTTATATTCTAATATCATGTGCGTATAAGGCATGCAGACGCACACACGACATATTACACAACTTGTAAGGAAGAACTTATTTAAATAAGAACAGAATTACACTCACCAATAACACATCACTTTCTCAATACCTTACGTGTAAGAAGCTGGTTGAGCCCCGAGACAGTCTATATGCAGTGGAGAAGAGATCAGCCGCTGCCCTGCCGAGAATCTAGCCCTAATCTCTGCTCGTTCAGCCAGTTATCCTAGCAACTACGCCGACTGATAAATCGCGGCTCCATATAATGTGGAGGGGTAAAGATATTTGGACACCTCAGCACTTTGCATGTCCATAAAACACAAAACAATTTGATGTGTGTGTGTGTGTGTGTGTGACCTGTGGGGGGAGGGAGGGTGCTAGAAGCAAACAGCATCTAAGGCTACATGGGCCTTGATTTGACGTCGATATAAATGTCTCTGATATCGACTGGGAATTGCCTATCGAATGACATCCACAGGCATACATCGCAGCAAAACCAGCCTAACTCCCAATTCTTCTACAAAACTTAATTTAAATGAATAAAAAGTGTTTTAAATTTATTGTGAGAGAATAACACTGTTTTAAATAGGGAAAATACTTTAGTTAATGAAAGAACGCTCAGTGATATTTTGTCGCTTTCTAGCTTAGTATTTTCCAAGCTCTAAGGGGATTATATTTGTAAATAATGTGTGTAATGTTTTCACCCCACAGGTGGTCTTGATGGCTATTACTGTAGGGCCTAGAGTATAGGCAATTGATACATACGTAAAAGATTTTACATTGTATTAACCGTGCATCTTATTACAGTTGAAATTTATTTTACTTTACCAACTTATGCACAATAGTGTGACCCCCTGAGGATGGCTATTAAGAAGCCGAAATACGTATAGGGGTTAATTGATACTATTGTAAGATATTGTGCATAAGTTGGTAAAGTAAAATAAATTTCATATGTAAATAATGTTCCACAAAATCAGCTGCTAATTCGATCTGTTTTTATGAATCTGCTGTCAAAATTATACGACAGTCTACGTTTGAAATCCAGACGTGGCCGCTCTGCTGTCAAGTTTCAGATCTGTGTAGCTGCACATTTTATTCGATTATTTAACGCCGCTGTTAACCCTTTAAAGACGAAGCGTAAACTGTTTCATTTAAAGACCCAGTTCTTACCGCGCAGTAAACACTTTTTATCTCGGTTAAAAACACAAATCAATTTATGTTATGTAAGGCAAAAGTCTGTGTTTGTTGCAATATAAATACAGTACACATAAATACAGTGTGGGCAGAGTGTAGAATTTTTGAATGTTAAACCTGTTGATGGATCAAGTAACCATTAGGCTTTAAAAGGTTAAGTTGCTCCTTTGTGACGAGATTTTGCGTTCCGTCAGGTTGCGTACGAAAGAGACGGCCACAAAATTGACAACGCAGTCATCGACAGTCCACAAGGGCTGGCTCTAATTTGAAAGGTGCACATAGGTGTAGAAACATCACACTTTGAAACACATATTTTTAAATCTGTCATTTTTAAATAGACAGTGATTAAATTGGAAATTCGTAAAAGTAGGGAATTCAGCTTACTGACCATCAGAATATCAGGTTTTCAAGACAGGGCTTGTGCCATGTAACTTGTAGAAATGTGTTATTTGTGTAACATTGAATTAGGTGGGATTAGGATTGTGATTTATAAGTAGGGGGATTGTACTGAGGAGGCCACGACTTACTTAAATGTTTAATCTCGTAATTGGACTATTCAGACTGAGCAAGATTATGAAAATCACGTTCACGATAATCTGTAGCCCCTACCAATAGGCAACACCCCCCTCCCTCCTCCTAGTAAAAGCTGTCTCGGCAAAAGATAATACAGCTCGTCGAAAATACCTCTCGAAATATTAGTGTGTTCAGACATCCTTGCTCCTTTTCAGGCGCGTTCGCAAAATTTCGAAAAGCGACTATTCCAATCCACATCCTCACGCCTTATTTATTTAAAATTCATCTTATTGGTATAAAAAACTACATCTCGGTCTCCAAAATGAGGTTTTCCTTACAGAATTTACGGCTACCTTAGTTTTCTTTCCCTTAAGTGGTTCCATAGAATCCGCCTAATTACAAGAACCAGTAGAACTATAAACCGATCCCAGTGGCTACGCGGTCTAAGTCGTGGGTCTTCGGCCGCTCGCCTGCTGGGATTGCGGGTTCGAATGGGTGTTTCTTGTGTATTGTCAGGCAGAGGTCTCTGCGAAGGGCTGATCACTTGTCCAGAGGAGTCCTACCGAGTGCGGTGTGCCTAAGTGTGATCCCGATAAACCCAGTGGGCCGAGCCATGGGGGGGGGGGGAATAGAACAATAATCACGCACCTAATACGATCTGAAAGAAACCATTCAGACTATAATGTTTTCAGTTTCACCAGCTGGACTTTGACGAGAAATAAACAAAGCGTTTCTTAGATGTCGCATCTAACAAACGCGTTGTTCATTCCTCGTGTCTGCGAGCCGAAGGAAACCATTTCCGACACCTTGTTTAAACAAGGAGACTACAGGCTCTTTAACAGTAGCTACAATGCAATGAGCTACAAAGCGTGGGTGCCGATTCATGGCACACTGGAACAGTGGCGGTTCGGAGCTGCTGTCGTCACGCGAAACTGTTCGAATACAGAGCGATGCTTAGTCATCTAAAAATGTCCCTGTACTAATGCATACTTTGTGTATATAAGTGAAGTTAAGTGACTTTCGAACCAGTCGACGAAGCGCTATGTGAAAAACATGCCTCTCAGAAGCCGCTATTAAATCATTTCCTTCAACTATACGAATTTGTGTGAAGATTGTCCATAGAGTGGAATATTTAAAGAAATAAACGAAGCTGAAAGTTAATAGGTCTATTTGATAGCCTGTCATTTACTGCATGTGCAAGCATTCCGATCGCTAGTTTCTGTTCACACTCTCTCAGCTGAAGACACGTCTTTGTCGAGAGTGTCCGCCCCATTCTAACCTCCAAGACTCGGTACCCGTAGGGCTCACCTCCCCTCCTCCCCTCCACTTCACCTCGTCATTCCTTTCCGTCTTCTCTCAAAACCACGTGTGTGGTCCTGTGTGTGCTGCTGTGGAAAGGAGATGGAAGAGTCTCCGTTGCTTAGCAACGCGTGCCGCCTAGGAACCAATCGGATGCCACAGTTTGGGGCGTTCGGAAGTTTCCGTGAGATTTCGGCAGCCCGACTGATGTCTGCAGTTATGGCTGAGTTTCACAAGGATGGATGGTGAGGAAGTTTGTGAAAGGATGTTCACGTTAGTTCACTGTGGAGGTTGGTCGCGTTTGGTGGTTTCAACTAGTGAGATGTGCGGTGGAGGTGAAACGGAGAGATAGAAGTACGCCTGTGATGTGCCGTGTGAAGTGAATGTGTGTTTGTGTGCTCCACCAACGTCAGCTTTGCACCTCACACATACGACTACTTTCACTACGAAAGATACCAAGCATGGACGCGCGTTGTTTGAAAAAACTGGGATTTAAACTGAAGCGAGAGAGAGCCCAGATGCTACCGCACTTTTAGTCTTTATATTCCATGGGAAATTAAGCGTACACTTATTGCCAAAATTCTGCATGTTTAATAGAAACAGACATCTTGGTGTTAAGGACCATTTATCTTGGAATCAGTTGAGTAACAGTGCTGTAGGAATCAGTGTGGCAGTGAACGACGCGCCATTTTCAAACGGTCGACTAAGCCGATTGTAAAGTACCAGAAGGTTCAGACACGTTTTACGCGTGAACTGTTGTCCGTCTCGTTAATATCACGAATATGTGCTGCACAAGAGGTCAGGATTTTTTATAGAAACCGTCGTGGGCGGGTTTGATTTAGGTGACTGGGTTGTTCTGTGCTGTGTATCCGTGACAGCAAAAAAAGGTGGTGAAATTAATGTACTTATTACAGATAGTTCCATTTATTTATGATATTTCGGTAAAATTGCACAAAGTATTTATAGTGTTGGCGTTAAATTTCGACACAGTGCGTGTTACCACCTTCTCCCTTACTTCAACGTCGTTGTCTCACCCCGTTGTGAATGCTGTTGGGCCAACAGGGGATAACAACCCCAACTTCACCAGCCTAAATGCGGATATTTTGGATATTGAGTTTAATGCTGCAAAAGTGGTGGTGTAGCAAAGGACTGCACGAACCAGACCAATATGGTGGCTGCTACTGTCAGCTCAAAATCGCCCCCTCTGTCGTATACGCTCAGGCCCGCGTGCAGCAAACCAGAGCAGCAATGCACCACCAACCATAACGACGACATCTTCATCAGGACCAGCTGGGCAGATGCTGCCGTGGCGTTAGCTCAGATCGATAAGGTGGGTAGCACAGGTTTTGCATGATGTGCTTGAATTTGCAGAAATTGCCAACAAGTGAAGAAGATGCGATCAGTGCATTGCTGCAGGTCATTCATACTACAGTTTTTCTAGAAATTGTATGGACGCATGTTTAGGCT